>CM068308.1:9728203-10364865 GCA_034768735.1 Schistosoma mekongi
TTATAACATGCCGATTGATGATGTTTAATTCAAATTCAATATTCACCACAACGCCTATATTTGCAATCGTTTCTTTAAACGAATAGGTAAAGATTTTCAAACAAACAGATTGATTCTTTTCCTGTGAGTGTTTTCATCAATCGCATATGTATTACTTATATCATATATCAGTTGGATAGGGCTTAAATCTGTTGGTTTTCGATCTATAGGTTTTAGATTATGCATTCGCTCTACTAATCAATACTGTTTGAAGTGTTCTTATGGAGGTTGGTATTAGCTTTAGTCGATTGAGCCCAGATTGATGCAGGTAGCATACCGATGAAAACCGGGAAGAAGTGTATGGCTGTTTCGTCCTAACATTGAACTCTTCAGTATCACGGAGTCTTGATTTTACCAGAGCCTTCAGGTTGATGGATGTCCAACCCTATTAACTTCTTGGTCATTGGGCGTGAAATTATAGAATTTCCGCTCCAATCACTTTGCGATATAGAGCGACGATCATTCATTGGCATTGGTGATAACTATTTCGATCTCAACAATTTTAAACTCCACTAGTCATGACCTCTCACTAGAGTTTCAGGAACATCTTAAAATCCATCACTAGTAAACTGATTATTGTAAATGAGTTGAGATGGTTTGTGGAGATCAGTATTAATATTTCTGATATCACTGTAAAGGAGGACCTTGCCAAGTTCTGAATGCGCCAGATCCATAACTTCGAGAGGATCCGTGTTCCTCTCGACAAAAGGTTGAATAACACAACGCTCAGCATCGCACAATCAACGTCTCGAGCAATCTGTTACCATAAAGGTGGTAGTGCATGGATGGTTATGCTCTGTCTGGAAGTGTGATATTTCATATCCAGCTGGAGAGTACCGCACTCTTATTTTTGACTGGCAACCTACATACTTACACCTAATAGAGCATTAGTATCATAAGAGCAAACAAACTCGCTCCTTATTACGAAGTCCAGCACCCCGAGGAGGACGTGTGATACCGAACGTGCATTGGTATAGCGCATACTGGTACTTCATGTCACCGGACCTGTCTAGGTAACGACTTGAAGTGACAACGTAGTAAATGTTTGACTCCTGAAATAGATTACTTAATTTTAATAACACTTACACTCATGAACTCCTCCAGTGCCTGATGAAACTGTATCCAAGTAGGAAAAGTTCGAGATAGAATAATTCGTTGGAAAAGTTCACCTACGTTGGACGATCCGCCCACAACAATACTAGAGCTAGCACTCGGCAAGTTGTTTTCAGGCAACATCCAGCCAAATTATAACAATACTTAATGATGGGAGTCATTATAAACCAGTTGAATTTATACCATGCTTAGACAAAGCACTGTCAGGCACACTTAACATCAATTGATGTTGATTGGTTCTTGATCCAGTAAACCAAAATACTGGGCAACATTTGGCATTGTGCACATAAAGGTAAAGTCAAAAATCTGAGGTTCAGCAAGGCTGCATTTAGAGATGATATTTATAAATTACATAATTGATCATCTGGATGTCACCAAACAGACATTTCACTCCATTGTTTCATAAAGCTATGTACAGTCTAAAAAATATTAATGCTAGCACACAGCTGTATGAAAAGGACATGTCAAACAGTGTGGATGTATTCAACTGCAGGAATACACATTAGTTATAGTAGTTATGAAGAAATGACATTTCAGACCGTCCAGAAGTATCCAAGTGTCAAATTATCGGTTTAACAGACAAGAATTAAAGGCGAAAATTCACATGTACCAAAGCCAAACAACCAACTGTGTATAAATAAAGGCGAGCTCAGTGTAAATCAAGGCTAACAAAGTGTGAATTATCGTTAATTTGCCTTTAGATAGACTATTTAGGCGTATGTCTACAAATTTACACTTTAAGTAGACTATTTAGGCTGACTTTATAGACAGGTGACGCATCGAAGTATGCCCAGGTCACGACTCTGAAATGTACTGATGTTAAACCAGACAAATTATGGTAGGTCAATTAGTAAATAAATACACATGTCTATTTATTACACCAGAAAGGCGTAAAATGTTACATTGTCGTATTTATTTACCCTATGTTCACCATTGAAATTGGCCTTTATTTACACTTAACTAGTTGTTTGGGTAGTGTCGTAATTTGTTAACAGGGCTTGACATTGAGTGGCATATTCCTTGAATTTGCCTCCAACTACCTAAAGAAACCAACCAATAGGAATCAAAATAGAATTTGAGCGCAATTTTCGACGGTAATTGTCTTTAGTTATTTTGCTAACAATAGAGAGTGTTAGAGATCTTTTTAGTGGTTGAAATCTCGTTGTTCGTTCGCAAACTATGAGATTGTTAAGAAAATCATTAAATTGTCAATGTGGCTAGGAAATGGCAGCTTTCTATAAAAAAAGGGACACGAGATGGCTGTTGATTTCGTTTAACTGATTGCTGGTGCGAAAAGTCTTTTTTTGCTCGTTCCGGGCTAGAATTGAAAGAGATCCTCGTTTCAATAAACGAATGGGTGATTGGCATTAAAGTAACCATAGCCACTTCACTAGCAGATGTTTCTGAAAAGACGGCAATTCAGTGATATGAATGTTGTCGTGAAATATGTAGCTGTCTGGTATATGGGATAGAGCCGCTACACTTCTTCCTCTGGTAGAAAAGTACACATTACCCGGAACAATAATATACAGTGACAATCTAAGAGGATAAATATTTTGTAATTTACCAAAGATTTCCGTGGGGGGAGGCATACTACAAAGAGTCTGAGTTGGTAAATCTTTAATAAGTGACTAAAATTTAGGGGGAATCGTCGGTTCTGATTTAGAGGGCTGTGATTGGTTCATTACGATTAAGATTTCCAAGGTCATTTTATGGTCGCACAAGTTCGGCCGTAAAAGTCATGTCTACCGCGTGGGAAAGTAGTTTTTCGGTACCACAGATGTTGGCTAAGTAAATCACTTTAGTTTGGTTTGTTCTCCATGCATTTTATAAGTTCCATCCAGCAAACGAGAGTTCTGGTAATGAGGTGGTTATTGGATGCACCTGTAAGTGAAGCTGCAGACGTGGCAGGTGTTAGTGAGGTTCCATCTTTTTAATTGTGTTAGTACTGTAGAGGTGTTTGCTCGGAGATAGTGCATACATCAATACATACGTTTTTCGTTACTAATAATATTATTCCATCCGAGAACGCTTTCTCATTGACCAATTTTCGCTTAGCTAATATCATGGCTAAGCTAGATGTAGATTAGGCAGGATTCCGTACCATATCACGCTATTAATGAACTATTGACTACAAGTGATGAATGTCATTTAATATCCTTTCGTTGACGACTCCTATCGCTTCGCTCAAACCTTATGTTTGTCATGATTATTTTCACTACACACTTTCCCCCTGTGTGTTATTTTCCTGTTCGTTTTATTATTATGAAAGACTCCTAACCGACACATCTCTCTATTATCTTAGTGTTTCACCATCTGTTTGATAAAATAAATTTGGGGGAAGTGTATTTATACTGACTGAGGTGTGTCTGCGTTTATGTTGTAACAATTTGCTTTAAAATGCTTAACCGTTTTTACTTTTTCAGTCTTTTATAATCACCTTATAAGTACTATCGGATAATCTAAGTTTTCGATGAAAACGCTTTCCGCTCTATGGTTTATTTTGAGAAAATCCTTATTTGTGTAACTGGATTTATTAATCAAGGTAAGTGGGAGTGTTTATTAAGGAAATCCATTCTGAAACTGATATATTTGCTTTCTCGCTTGGCTGAAAGCTGTTACTTATTTAACTAAAAAAGAAGTAAGAATATATTTTGATGCATTACTAGCCTGTTTTAATTTAAAAATAATTTTTAGGAAAGCAAGGCTTATCGCTACACAATGTGTGCTATCGTCGATGAGAAATAAGGGATTCTTCAGTAAACCTAAGTTTGTTATTGCCGATATTTTATGAGAGCACTATTTTGTTAACCGAAGAATTGCAAGTTGGTAATTTTAAAACGAAGTGCTCGACATTCTGTTGGTTTACAGTGCTATTTTATAACCATCTAGTATCATGTTACTTATAAACATTTCAACGATTTAAGTTAATGCAGGTCACTACGTTCGTCAAGAGTTGAAAGAATCAGAATACAAATCATCTCGATTATGGGTGATTTCTGTCTGTTCATAATGGTCAGTTATATGTAATGCAGTATTCTGCTGTGTGAAACATATAGGTACATCAGAATAGCGTTGTGTAATCAAAGCCAGATTTGGTTACAAGCAGACACCAGAGATGTATGCACGAAGTAATTAGGAACATAATATTGTTCAGTAATATATAGTATTAAAGCTTAGCAGGTTTAAATATCATTTCGTATGCGTTTAATTTCTACAGTGGTATTTGAAGATGTTTTTTGAAACCGTTTTCTTTTTTTCTTTTTAGGTCTTGGTTTTTATTTCTCACTACTTGTTTCCCATCAACTGTATCTAGAACCATTACATTTGTTTCTATTTAAGATAGTATTCAGTGTTGGTGGTATATCCGGCAATATTATGAGTTATTATTTATATTGTAAACATGAATATAAGAAAAATATATATTTAATGCATATTTTTGCTATCGTTGGGTGGTTTTTTATATGTACTTCTGAATCTTGGATTAGTTATGACATGTTAACCAATTTACTCATTGGACGTTTTGCAACAGGAATATCTATAGGAATAGGATTTTGCATTATGCCTGTTATGTTACAACATACTTTACTGAATCAATCCTGGAGACATCTTACTTTTAGTTTACCATGTTTTATGACAACACTTTTGTCTGGTATCTCTTTTTTCCTTGCTTTTTTCTACAGATGGCAGTTAACTTCTGTGTTTTATTTATTGTTTTCTATATTTGGACTATGCATAAGCCTTGATCTTTCAAAGTGTTTTGATTCAATTTACGTTTTAAATGATTCATTTAGTCAATCAACCAAACAAGTGAGTAGTTTTAGTGATAAAAAAGGAAAATTCGGTTTAGGCATTTTAGAAAAGACGAAAGGAGCTAAGATATATTTCCTTTCAATTAGTTGTTCATCAAAGCTCTATACTAATACATCTACATATAATTTACAACAGTTATAAAATCATTACGAAACAATTGATGACATGTTAGATAACGATAATACTACAAGTTCAATAATGTTCATGAATTAAGTATAGTTAATTAACGACGTAACTACGACATGAGAATGAATAAAGCAATCACGGTTTTCCAAAGTACAAAAATAGTAATTGAATAGATTGTTACGTATTATCTGTCGAATGAATCGAGTTGCCATTCTTAGATGAAAATACTAGTGAAATGACGGCGCAACGAATTAGAATAGTATTGCGAAGAATACTTGCTGCAGCTGAACTCCATACTGTATGTAAAAACCATATCATGAGATTTGGAAATAAAGAGACTGGTTAAATTCTCCTCATCCATGTGTATATACCAATTCAGTTGCGCTTGCTGAACAAGTTATATTAGGCACACGAATCAATAAGTCGGTCATAAAATTTCCAGACATTACCCGGAATTGCTGAGTAATAGGAAACTACACTTAGTCTACATGGAACATCAAGTAGATGTACTAAAACACCTTTAAAATCATTCACCGAGTCCCATTTAATTTACCACATGACTTGTTACACTCACTTTTCTCATTATCTTCATCACAGCCTTGTTTCGGAATTTGTTGCCTCTTCATTCTTACATAACAGTCTTCATTACTAGTGTTCTTTAAAGAGATATGTAGTAAACAACATGCCAATCCATTCAGCTGCTCTTTTTGTACTTTCGAAAACTATGATTGCCTTATTTTCATGTCATAGTTGCATCGTTAATTAGCCATAGTTATTTCATAAACACTATTGAGCTTGTAATATTATCGTTACCTAACATGTCATCAATCGTTTTGTAATAATTTTGTTACTATTGTAAATTCTATGTAGATGTATTAGTGTAAAACTTTGATGAACAACTAATTGAACAGAAATATTTCTTCTCTCCTTTTGTCTTTTCAAAGTGACGGACATATTTGTAACATAAGTTAGCTTATTACTATAATGTTTGTAATCTCTGTACATATTTCGCTATGTATATATTTATATATGTTGATTTCTGTAGTATGGATTTATTATTCTTGTGACTAGCTAGCGTAAATTAACTAATCTCTGCTCCCGTATATTGGTGTAAAATTATAGTCCCATATCTTCGATAACATCCAGCGGTAGTATAGTGGCAGAAATTAACCAACTCAAGAGAATATCAGTAGATTAATAGGTTGTAAAGTAGAAATCGTAAAATTAGAATGTAGGGAAGTGGAAAGGGAACATGAGTTTAGGAAATAAATGAATTAGTTAAACAAAATAACTAAATTGATGTATAAGGACATTAAGTAAACCTACGTTGGTTGATCACTGTTTGGTGACCAGTTGGATGTTCATCAGGTCGTTTATATTGTTGATCAAGTTCTATCATCCATGTTGTAATGTGATCACTAGTCTAAGTGACTCGATATTACTGACATTATGTAGAGATGATGGGTGGTCGTGACCCGAATCGCTCAACGGTAACGGTCGCTTGCTGTGAAACTGAGTGATCCTGAATCAAATCCACAGGTAAGCGTGAGTTCCCTCAAAAATTGCAAGTATGCCTGGCTAACGAGTGCCAAATAGCACGAAACCTATGCCGATTGCTTCCTGATAACTACCCTCAAACCATCTTTCAAACCAAAGTAGCAAAGTGAGGTAAAGAAAGTTAGTAATGGTGTGTATGTCGATAAATAGTGCAAGTAGGGAGTGAAGGCTGCTTGAGCATCTTTCCCTGTCAGTGTATGTAGTTAGTTGTTATTCTGAGCAATAGTAATTCATGAATATGTTCGTATTTACCTAGTCACCTCATGAAAGTCAATCCAGGGGTGTGTGATCACACTAGCCAAATATGATCTCTAAATAGGGTAAACGCGTAATGTGAGAAAGTTAGACGTCACCTGAATATCTCACCTTTTGATGCACAATTCATCGAGAATTACCACGTATAATGGTGAGCTCCAGGTTGGATTAAACGACCTGAGTTACTATTGTTGTATATCATAGTTAAGTCCTTCTATAATCCAGTAAGAATAGTTTTAGGGTGATGAAGTCGGTTTTCACAAAGACTATTCATTTGTCGTGTAACACATTGTGTAGTTTCTGTTAACGAGTTGTCTAATGAGTTTTTGAATTACAGCATTAATACCCACTCGCAGTTGAAGTGTACTGCAGAAAGATTATTCTACGAGGGTTAAATTGTATCATACATATCGCCCCATTAGGAATTGTTTATATATAAAGACACCGGCTGAGAAATCGAAAACAAATGTATCAATCTGAGCTACAGATCTTCATGATTTCAAAATATATATAATTTTAGTTGAAAACAGTCTAAAGAAACTGGAAATTGAATTATAGTGGTTTTATGGAGATAGGTATTGAGTTTAATTTTTTGTATTCTTCAAAGATTGATGTTGGTTAAGTACTACTGAAAACCAGGGGACACTATACAGCTGTTTCGTTCTAGTGTAGGAGTCTTCAACGGTACGCATTCTTGGATTTTTCAGATAATAAAACACAGGGCCTCTAGGCATTGTAGTGATTGCTTAACCGTTTGCATCACCGGGCCGATTGTCATTCAGTGGTAGAATTCATGTTTCTATCAATTAGTGATATAGCACGACAATCACCCATTGTAATTAGTGATAACTATCTCACTTCCAGCAGGTATGGACTCCACCAATCGAGTATACACACTGGTGAGGTGTCTCATATTAGGACGAAGTATGTCCAGCCCCTTGTTTCCAGTGGTGCCCAACCATACCAGTCTGTAACAAGTACAAATATCTAAACTGAAAATTGCTTTAAGGTTTGAATGTATAACTAACAGAGTATGAATAAGACAAGACTAAGTACGTATATTGTCGTCATTCGCTTTGTTTTGATTGAAGTTCATATCTACATTTCCCTTTTCTCAAGATGACTGTAGTTGACTCATCGAAAAAACCTGAGTTGTTGGAACGCCCAAAAATTGCTTTGTTTCTACCTCTTTTCCAAGTATGTCTTGGACCGGAATTTCTAATTAACAATGCTCAACTTATGTGTTCGAATGCAGGCCCCGATTATATTTTGTGTCATGCTAATATCAACCTACTTTTAATTATGTTTACGGGAACCGCTGTATTATTTGTACATAGAATATATGGAGTTTGGAATTTATTTATATGTTCAGTTTTAGCGGCTATAGTATATTATTCAATCTACGCATGGAATATTGTAAGTGAAGTTGTTTTCACCCCACCAAAATGTTTTCACCTGTAGTAGTAAGCATAGTCATAATAAGTATTAGGATAAACTTGTATATTCCCGTTGATTTGTTATAGACTGAAGCTGGTCAATCATTGTTGCTATATGTGCATCCTGAGTGGATTGCCTCGATACAGCGAATTTTTCACAAGTATTATATAAGTTGGATTGTGACTGGCAAGTGGAATCCAGTTGCACAGTGGAATCCGTTGCACAGGTGTGACTGTCTGGACTCAGTAGTCTAGTGGTGAACGCCGTGGCGTTCGACACGAAACGAACTGAGTTCGAATCCCAATGTGAACATCAACATTGGGATGCAGGTACATCCAGCCGATGAGTCCCAAATAGGACGAAACGCGCGTCCTGGATTCCACTTACCAATCACAATCCAACTTACATAATAGTCATAATAAGTTTTTCTCATTTATTTAATTCAGTTTCAATCAAGATAAGCTTAAATTTACCAAGATTATCAATTAGCTAAACAGAGTTAGTGTCGAAGAGGTTTCCAAGTGATTAATCAGTTGAGAATAACTGTATTATCTCCAGTTACGTAATCAAAATGACTGTAATGTGCTTAGCAGAAATGAAATTTCCTATAGCAACTTTTAATGACAAATGTTTATATAGCCTTTTATATAATAAAGCTTCGCATTGAAGTCCGATGATGCACTTTTATAGATACACAGAGACACTTTCATATCCATTCATATTAAACTTTTAACTGAGATGAATTGACGAAAATACCAAGTGAAATCGTTTTTGAATATCTCACTGACTGCTTTTATCATAGAAATGTTAAGATTCAAGATATTATTTTGGTTTCTACGCTGATTTTTTCATGATTCTATGACGCAATTCACTTATTAATTTCATGCTTTTCTGAAGTATGAATTTAAATGAATACTAATTGCCAGATTGTCAGTGTTCTGTACCAAATCTACGTTTGTAAACTCAGCTAAGTTCCTTTTATGATAGCGTTGAAGGAATCAGTTATATCTTGTAGTCGGTTTCGTTATTAAGATAATAGGTTCCAAGCAAACTCGTTAAAGTTAGTCGATGATCATCCTATAAGATGAAGTTTCTAATGACCATACATTTAGTAGGGATTATTCATCAGCTTATAATTACAAAATGTATTCTGGTATGATACTCAAATAATTGATTTGTTATGACTTTTCTATTGTAGACTCATGTTGGTCAAGTACTTATCTTGCCATTGACAGCTTCGAATATTCTGATGATTATATTGTGTGGCGTCGGTTCATTCGGTTGGGGACAGTTACCTTATATTATGATGATGAACAAAACTGTAAGACAGGCATCGTATCAGTATTCACTCTGCATATATTTTTCCTCATGGTGGATATCAAATTCCATTCTAGCTATTTTATGGTATAATTTAACTCTCGTATAGTGGATTATTTCCATTTCACTTAGCATATCTGTGGTGATGTTTGTTAAATTTAGTGACAGTATTACTCTGTCAATATGTTGGATAAAGTTTCCGTTGTGGAAGACAATTAATCTAAGAGGTAAAGTTTAGAAGTTATTTTACGAAGGTTTTATTTATGCACACGGTTTGCATGGCTATTTGCTACCCTATTATTATTCTCATCTTTGTATTGCCTAAGTTTTCAGCTTTTATTTAAAACATAAACTGTTTTTTTATAGCATTTTCCATTCATAAATTAGAACCGTTTGTTTATGGACCATTTACTTCGTCTTCCTGTTCTAAGTGTCATCGTTGCGCATTGATATTATTATTTTAATTGGTCAGTTGTGTGGTCTAATTATATATATATATATATATATATATATATATATATAAAGTGTTTGAAATATACTAAAAAAGTCTCTGGGCTGATGAATCAGGGCCTTGTGTTCTTACTCTATTCTGTTAGGGCTAGCTGGTATCGGAGCGACTGTATTAGGATAGGATAAAGAGCGCGTGCTAACGTTCGTGTACATTGATTACAATGTACAAGGTTATTATTTTCGTTCGGAACGTCGCGATCGGTCGAGTGTAAGGACATAATCTCCTTTTATCATGTTTCAACTTTTTATTTAACTTGAATAGAGGTGTGTTTTCGCCTTCTGATAACAAGCATTTTAACGATTAACACAGGCTTACAGGTCCCCAGAAAACTTTTACAAACGTAAGGCAAATTGAGGAACATATGAAAAGTATCTCCTTCACAGATATTTATAGAATATACGCTTAGTAACTATCCAATTTCGATATGACACATCGATTTACTAGAAGTTTTTTAAACCTTAGCTGAATGAGATATTTTCAGTACGTTTTCATCTTCTAAAAACTTTTCTGGTGGTCTCAATACTTTCATCATGTTATCTAGTGATAAGTCCATCAAAAACGCCTTTTAACTAAATACAATATCCTATGACATTGAACTTAACACACATGTGCATCAATCTAAGTTGTTGCACCTCAAAAACACAGGGAGACAAGCACCAAATTAGTATATGTAGTAACTTCACTCGTAGTAAAGAGAAAGTGTGATAATAGAGAATGTGATACAGGGAAAAAAAAACTAGTTTGCGGAAGTAAATAAAACAATGTTACGCTAATAGTGAATATGCCTACGTCACTGTGACTGATTTTGAATCATGTCGCCCAGTCATTGGCTACAGAATTTGCACTTACCAATACGGCTCAAAACAGCAGTGACTTCATGGGCCGATTCTATGTTGTAGCTTGGCTGCGCGTTAGCTTTCTCCCATCCTAATAAAATATCAGACTGCATCGCGCATAGGGTAGGCAGTGGTTAGGCATACGTAACACATGTCCCAGTCACCTCAGTCGATGAATATTCGCAACCTCATTAACTGATTTACCAACTTTCCCCAATACTCGGCATATAACTTAATTATTACTTGTCTGGCGATCCTAGCAAACGCGAATGACGTCCCGAGGACACCAATGATCAGATACCAACAGCTTACGAATGTCACCAACGCTCAATGGTCACATTTTACATCCATTCAAAGTAATATAGAATGGATTACTGCGCAGTATACTCGTTCGTTTAACTAATAGACGGATATCTCGCCTGTCATAAGTGGCGTAAGTTAGGAAAAGCTAAACTAGCTTTTCAAATCTGTGCAGAAATTTCGTCAGGTATCAGTTCATCAGAGCTGATCAAATTTCCAAGATATGTGTAGTCATTTTACTATGAATTTATACTTTCTACTTATTTAAAGTAATTCATTTCATTGTTGTAATTGATTTGTAAGTTTACCTTGATTGATTTAATAACTGTCAATATAAACAGTATTATATAATAAAGTAGATACTTTACATATGATACTAACTGGCGTTAGTGTAGGATGAAGGAAAACTAGAGGCAGTCAGACAAATTGTGATAGCCATTGATAAGAGACTTCTTGTTAAATGACTCAGAGACGGGGAGAATGACATGGGAGAGTGTACTTTTGTATTCCCTTAAATCATAAATTTTGTAAGTTTTACATAATTTAGATCAATTCACATGTATTATCAAGTTCTCTTGTATATATAAATGAGAATCTGATTGAAAATAATATTATTCGCTTATATTTATATTGTACTAATTTACATAATTGAAATTATCAATATTTTAAAATTGGAGTTTAATTAGTTGTTATGTTTCTTAAATGACCAAGTTTGGTTAATTCTTCTCTAAAATAGAAAAATAAAAAGAACAATCACAATTGAGTTAAGGATAGTTTTACAAGGATCGGTATTTAATTTATTGTTTGTATTTGTCAAAAATTGATTTCTGTTAGGTATCATTAAAAAACAGAGAACATGGGACAGATGTATCGTCATAGTGTATATCGTCGAGTTGATTAGAAAATTAAACCCAGGGCTATCAGGACTCATGGTTAACACTTAGCCTTCTGTAATATTGGGCTGGCCTCCACTCGTAGGATTCCTTTTTAAAATCAATGTGTGGTAGTGACTGGTCATCATGTTATATCACAAATTGAAGTGAAAATTCTACCACTGAACACTGGCTCAGTCGTGTTAATAGTTGAGCATTCATACAAACAATATGAGGGTTGATACCGTAACAGTTACTCAAATATTCCGAAATTCAAGGGAAAGTATAAAATCAGAACCTTATAAAAGTAAATGAACTTGCAAAACAATAAGTTTAGGCTTTCAGAATTATGAGAATTTAATAATGGCACTTGAAATAATAAAACAAGTAAACACATCTATTTATCACCTTAAATATTGAGTGAACTGATCATCTACTTCAACATCAAAATCCCATTTATCATCCCAAACTTGAAGATCTGAGGACTCCTCTTCTAATGCTGTCCAAGCTAATCAAACAAAGTACAAGACAAATAATCAAATAAATAAGCACACAAATCTAACCGCATATTAATAAATTAGAGATTGACTAAACTCTAAAAGAAATCTAATATATCCCTGTATTTTCGGAGGAGTTGCATTCCATGAACTAAGTGGTTTATTAGTGGAACTTTCATTGTCTTACTAAGCAATCGCATTAGCAGCAGCTTCAAACGAAAGTAACCTATTGAAATTACTCGATAGTCGGTTAGCTCCTTACTCAGTTGAAATACTGACTGTTATTCATAATCGTGTTCCTGGTGTTATTATGCTTACTTTGATTATCATCTCCGTTGCTTTAATCCCTGACCACACAGTTGTTTACAATTTGTATGATTGATTAACAAACAGAAACGATCTTAATATATATCTATTTATTACTGATTAATATGAATGCCAAGCATCTAGAAGTTTCTTGCTTCACTTTGCCTCCTCTGTCCAAAAACTTCGGTATTTTCCCAAGTCGGACATATGCCCATAACTGTCTACATACACTGATATAAGAGATGCCGTGAATCTTGATAGTAAACTAGTGTCCATGTAGAGGAAGGTAAATATGACTTTCGCTTTGTCCGATGTGATGTATTTCACGATAGGTGCAGTTTACTGTGTAGATGATGTACAGTTTGTCCAGTTATGTCGTTTTGTCCATTCTGTTTAAAATAAGGAAATTTCGCTGGCCTATAAGTGACACCTATATCAAATGACCTCAATAATCTGACTATAATTGCTGATATATCCTTTATATATAGTAGTATGATCCGTTTGTTGGCTTCCACGTTTGTTTTATGCTTGCTTATTACGTAATGGTCAAGCTTGTCCATTGTAGTAAACCAATTGGAATAAATTAGACAATTGTTTTTCTAGATCCATTTAATAGAAGCAAGAATAAAAACAGCAAACTTAAGGTCCGAGGAGAAAGTCGTAATTTTGAGTGTACAGGAGTGTGACAGCAGCAAAACGTTCTTTTCAGACGACCAGTATTGCAGCGGTACTGCCTTCCCACAACGAGAGGACAGAAGTAAATTGAAATTCAACAATTTCTATAACACCCAATAGTAATCAATATCAGCTCATCAGTGACTAGCTTCTACAGGCAATTACTAGAGTTTTAGTGAGAAGACCTAACCAGTAAATTTCAATCATGTCGCAGTCACTCATCGATGGCAAAACAGAATAGTCAGGATATGAAATTAAAACGGGCATAATATAAATATTTCAACATATGCACAGTTAAGTAATAAAACATACATTCCCTTTCGAATTCTTCAAACTCCTTGTCATCTTTTAGAATACCCAAAGCTTCTTCAACTTGTTCAGAATCTTGTAACTGTTCACTTGACTAAATTGATATATTTTTTTGAAAAAAAGTAAGTAAAATACAATCAAATGAAATATGCAGTAGATCATTAAAAGTAGCCATTTGGCAAAGCCCCAGTGCATACAGAATAAATGAAGGTCGTAATAATTTAACGCAAGTCTACCCATTCATTACATAATAGCTTGAAATAATATAAATGAATTAATTAACATTGAAGATTTTTTTTAATTTGACATTACTAATTGATCACCGTTAAACAGACAGTGAAGATCAAGAAGCACTTTTTAGTATGGGATTCGTCAGTGGTGGGCATTCAGTAAATGAAACAGTGATTCATGGTTTCCAATGACTATTTATGATACTATCTTCACAATACCCTATTAGGAAAAAAAAGTGACATTACAGTCTTTCTGAGTTGAATAAACGATTAATATCTATTGCATGAAAGGTGGTTATCAAAATAGAAGTAACACTCGTTAAATAATCAAATACATTTAGGTGGCATATCAGAAAAAGAGGCAAACATTGAATTTAACCGCTAATCCTAATGAAATATAGGGGGGGGAGATTCACTGCTATAAAGAAATGAATTACTCTTTTATGTAACCGAAAGTTATGAGAAAGCACAGTATAACAAATAAAGCTTAAAGAATAATAAGGATTTAAAAATTGTAATTTAGAAGCGACCGACACTATGTTAGGTAATCGCGCTGCTACTATTCATTTGCTAAAAATTAGAAAAAATAAAAGGAAAAGTAACCTAAGTACTGTTACGCTTCCGGAACTAGGATAATATCTTGGTACTGGTAGGATGAAAATGATGACCAACGATTCAATGACAGTAAACGAAGCTGAGCGATACTCTGTACTCCAACCTAGCTAACTAGAACAACAAATGTATAATTCTACAAACAGCCTGGAAGATGGATAACAAGTACTCAGCTCATGAGTATATATACAACAAAACTATCCTTGAAAAGCTTCACAAAAATAGTGTACTAAAAGAGAAAACGGACCAATAAAGTTTAGGTCCCTTTGAGTTGGGTTTCTGGTGTGAAAATGAGAAATTCAAGTTTCCACAAATAAGTTACGAAAACAAAAAGCTGACCAAGTGATTTTCAGAGACTTTACATTGCAAACACCTATGACTTGGAGAACAAATGCACAACAATTCGCTTCATGAACTATATAATAACTACCAGCTTCAGAATACAATGATAGTAACCTAAAATAAGTTACATTTTGATCCAATTGTCGTATACACCTGTCATCAGTATTAATGATTCAATTTGTTACATTATATATAAAGGTTCAATGGCCATTAACAAAACTAATGTGATGTACAATACTGTATTGTCTTAAACTTCTATTAATTACAAAAACTCAGTTTTACAACTTAATATAATCAGTATAGTGAAGATGATACTATGAATGTCAGTAAAATAGAAAAATTAGAAAATCTGTCAGTAAATACAATACAATTTCATAATAGTTTAATCATTTGCTAAGGTGATCAAATGAACAAAAGCTAAGCTAGAATGTTACATATATTCCTGAAACTAGAGTATGCTAATTTCAGCTAATGTAACAGACAATCTTTCAACTTTATTATGGAACAGTAAGATGAAATTATCTCCTTGATACTAGAATATACAGATAAGAAAAAAACTTATTACGAGGTAAGCGGTATTGTGAATGAGAATAGTGAGAAAGATCGTTATTAAGTATAACGTAATAAATTTAGCTGATGAAAACAAATGCAAACAGCATTAAATAGACTTGAGATGGTTGTATGGAGATAGGGATTAAGTTTAATTGTTTGTATTCACAGATTCATGTTAGTTGGGTACTACTGAAATAGCAGACAACAATTTCGTTCTAGTGTGGGACTCTTCAGTAGTAGGCACTCTCAATTTTTCCAGGCAATCAAACACAGGGCCTTTAGGTAACATTGTGAACGCTTAACCGGCCAACTGGCGTTCAATGGTACAGTTCCTGCTTCTATCAGTTAGTGATATAGGACGACGATCATCCATTGTCGTTGGTGATAACTCTCCCACTCCCAATAAGTAAGAACTCCATCAGTTACTTCTCGTTGGAATTTCAGAAACATTCGAAAGTTAGTCACTAATCTTTTGATTATTGTAATTGAAATAAGATATACAAAATTCGAAAATTTCCACGTTGATGCATACTTGTTTGTCTTACCTATCGAGTTTACAAACTAATATAACTACAAATCCCGCTCACATAATGTAACACTAGTATAAACTTTCTAAAACTGAATTCATATTTATGTCCAAAACCTGTAAACGGTTATATGACCCAGTGTATGTGATAGATACTTGAAAGTAGTTGACGAGAACCCAAAAAATAAGCTTCGTATTGGTTGATACTTGCGTACTATCGCTATATCGAGGCAATCCGCTCAGGATGCACATATGGTAACAGAGGCTGACCAGTTTCAGTCCATTACAAATCAACGGGAAGATTGCTTAGTTAATGTTAATTGGAAAAATCATAAAAAATGAACAATGATAAAATAATTATATATATTTGACAGAGGAAATTCTCTACATTTTTTATAAAAATAATATGTACATTTTCATATTTTTAATTGTACAACAATAGATTATAAGCCAAGTCTACTGCCAGAACGTTTGGACACTAAAGGAGTGCCAGGAGTTCGCATACCAGGTGTAACTATTGGTCGCCTGTTAAAAAAAAAAAGGAATGTACAAATCGGATGTAAAAACACATACATACAGTGTCATAAAATAAGTGATGCATATATTTGTAAAATTCCAATCAGTAGAAATTAAGATTTCTGACGTTTCGCGGCTTAGTGCAAGTCGCTTCTTCAGAGAAATGAATAACCGAATTTAATTAACACACAGGACTTGTACTAAGCCACGAAACGTCAGAAATTTTAATTTCTACTCATTGGAATTTTACACATATATATTACTTATTTTGTAAACAATCTATCCAATGCTCAATTTATTTGAAATTATCAAAGTTAATCTTGGTAATGATATATATACAGTGTCATAGTTATAGAGGAGAAGGTAAACAAAGAGTATAAATGGTAAAACTTATTAGTTCTGATGAAATTAATATACACTAGTTAACATAAGAAGTTATTCGTTAAAATTGAGCTCAGTATCGAATGTTAACAATGTAAGAGTATAAAATAACATTCCATCACGGAAATGGAATAAGATGAACAAAATGAGAGTGTAGACAAGTGGAGTATCATCAATTAGTCAATACACAACTTTAAACGTTATTCTCCTTTTCCTTTCGTATGTATCATTTTTCCACTCGGAACTATTCGTTATGATAGTAATAATATGATATATGAGTGTTGTATTCTACTAATATAGTTCTTGATCATTTAGTCGGATTGTCGTCAGTTTAAGTAGATTTAGCAAAACAAGATTAAGAACTAACTATTTACCTAATGGATCACGTGAGCAAGTAGCCCACAAGTACAATCGGCCATCGCACATCTTAATGGGAACTGGGAGAGTCCACACTGTTGGTATCTTTAATGAATAGGTCTCATAAATTACACGGATAAGTAATGGACTAGGATTTCTCGTGTTAGTCAAACGATCCATGAAAGAGTATGATATGAAAAGTGTTCGCATTATACGTACTTATGTTTCTCAAATATGTGAAACAAAACAATGAAATAAATGGCTTAGTTTGTTAGTCTAACTCATTTACTAAGTACATATTACTGTACACGGATTCAATTAACATTTGAAGCTTGAAGGCTAGTGATACTACTTAGTTTTCCAAACTGAAGTAAATGAGATGGGATTCTAACGTATAATTTAACAGCAGAGTCGAATGCCTTAACCATTGAGCAACTGCTTCAATATGAAAGATTAAGTAAACGTCAGTTGTCTATATGAAACAGTTATATAGAAACAAGTAATTCATGAAATTCTTCCTTGTAAATTGTGATATATAGCAAGAAGACGAATCGTCAACGTTAACAAAACGTTTAGATGGTTTGTAAGCCTTATCGATGGATGAACGAGTAGCCACATTTAACTTTCATTATTAACGAACTAGGTATCTAAAGACAATATGAAATAGAAACACTTAAATAAGTTGATTTAAGGCTATAGTGGATGCATAATCAAGTACACTTACAAACGACTCGAACCAATAGATGCTGAAAGTTCTTCACGTCGACGAGTAAGTTGTTCTTCAGCTAAACGCATTTCATTTTCCATTTCTATAAGTTGTTCTTCAGCTTGTCGCTTTCTTTTCCAATCGAGTAAGGTTAGGATCTTTAACACTAAAGAAAAATAAATGAAAATTTATTAAACAGAATAATAGTTGACTTGAAAAAAACTATAATCACATATGAAACTGTCGAAAATAGATTAGCATTTCTATGAAGTATGTCAGGAGACGCGTTATCCATTAAAAATTCGATATTATTCTGATATGCCGGGCACCTAACGAAGATTGATTATCTTCGAGAACTGTGCTTTAAAACATTATTTCAATTATTATAACTGTGAATAATGTAATCATTCCATTTCTATGACTGTTGAGTTCCCCTTACCCGGTCCTCCAGTTTAGTACATTTACTCTTAGCATATTGTTTATTACTATGAACTACGGTTACTTAGTTGTGTACAAGTTGTCCCCATTCACCGTAACTATTTCTTATGTTCTGTACAAATGTAAGATTCGTGATTGGTTTACTGTGTGATCAGATTTTGTATATATATAAAGGCATGATTAAAATACAAAACGTTTTCGTTTTCCGGTTCCCGATTCTTGTTCTTCTATTATCGGCCTGGGGGTAAGTGGGCATAGGGCAGTCACGCATTATCAACTAGGCGTTCGCTACAGCCAACCAAAATTTTCGTTGAGTCATATCAGTTGGCGACATAACATAATCAATGAAAAATAATTCCCGAATAATTGTTAATTCCGAACTTTTAAACTGCTAGTTAAGTCAGGAAATAAGAGACTTGTATCCTAGATGGTTACTTCTTGAATACACTAATGTTTCTCCCCTGTGTTATCGTAGGTTGGAGCGAGGAGACACCTATGATTGTTTCATGCCTTTTCGATAGCTTTGAAATGAAAAGAGTATCTATGAGTATAGTACAAGGTTAGTTGAAGAGTATTTGCGTAGAGCATGGTTATAGAAAGCAATTATAAAGTATTAATCTTATTTTCATCACAGAGTACAGAGTTCTGATAGTAAATGCGAATACAAAATAAAAACACAAATATGTTCACTTAATTAAAATTCCAAACCGATAAAGAACTGTTTTAGTTCAAAGTGTTAAAAATGTAACATAGGTATCTGTACTATCTTAAACGATCGATGCTGTTCCAAACATAAGATTTTTGACAACTCCGTGCTCGAGAACAGTTGTCTCTGAAAAATATCACAATTTCAGTGGAAATCGAGGTTTGACATGTATTCGAAATAGTGACGATAAATCAATTAATATTACAACCCTAAATCACAGACATCGATGGGTTGGTCATTATTTACGAATATTGTTCTAGTCAGTGCCTTCCTCGTTGTGATTTATTTACCCAAATTTCAACTGAGTACAAAAAGCAAAGAGGGCGTATGATTATTACATGGTGGCGCGATATAAAAGCTGGGTATTTGAATTGAACAAGGTTAAATATAACTCCCTGGATGGAGTGCTAAAGTTTATGCAACTCACTGGGTGAAACTAAACTTTACCGACGACCTTAAAACACCATTTAGCCAATTAGAATGCACTGGTAGATAAAATCATTTTTTATTATGAAAAACGGTGATATTTTAAAAAAGAATTACACATTATACACTTGAAGATCAATTTGGAACATACACGAAATATCTCCTTCATAATGTTCGGTTGTAAATACCAAAAACCTACCAGTAAGATTAAAGGGGTTATTACTTATCCATTCGGTTTATACAGATCTTCCTCTATTATATTTTCGCTTTCTAATGGCTGTTTCATCTATTCCAATGATTCTTTCGACGCCTACCAGTGATAGATTTAGGCGTAACACGATTTATGAGCTAATGTCTTTGCAGTGCTGATAACGTTGCACTGCTGATACTTTGCTTACATTTGTAAGAGACGGTGCCAGCGTAACAGGCAACTGCATGACCCATAATACAACTGACATGCAGGTTTGCCGTAGTGTCAATCTAGACTTGCTAAAAAAACTGCCTATTTTTATTGATTTCTTTCGCTAATAACCACTACTACAACGAAAGATTACTCTATCTCGACTATCAGTGGATTGTACTTGAGCCATATAGAGCTCACAATCACAAATCAACTCTCTAAGAAGTAATCCGAGAGCTTGTAGATTATAAATAATAGCGTTTTTATCGAAAATTCTAATGAGACGATCTAAAGTAAGCATTTTGAACTTGAACGAGCGCGTGATCTTGAAACAAATACCTTGATTCTGATTGACCTTCTCAAGTTCGTCGGGAAAGTTTAGTTTCACCGAATACACTAATTAGTGACAAACCGTACGGCATATACATTCATGTACTTGGCTTCAGATTATACTCTGCCTGTGATAGAGAGTGGTTTAGTAAAGGCAGAGTACATCGGGCAGGATTTGGACTTGAATAGTAGTTAAAAGTCAAGCACTATTACTACTAAGCCACTGCTCAACTAATCATTATAATTAGATATTATTTTACTGAAATACCGATAGAGAATAGTAAAACATGCTATCAAAATAAGTGCAAATCTCATATACCTGTAAAACATGGGACCAACTTTAGCTAGCCAATTTCCATCTACCGATGTAACACATTGCATATATTCTTTTGTTGTCATAATTAATTCATGATAAATTACATAATCTGGTGTATAACCCATTCCATAGAGAGCACTAGTTGGATGTAAATGACAAGGCATACCAGTTCGTAAATTCACATATTCACCTAAACCCTGAATAATTTAATAAACAAACAAAAAGATATGGAGTACAAATGACTGGGTCTGTGGTTAAGAAAACTGTTAGTTGATCCGTTATAATAAACGTAGAGCCTTGAATAAATGTTCGTCGGACCAAATTATCACACCATATCACCACAGTGAGTTGAAAATATGAAGAGGAATACTGAAGTAGTACATGCAGTTGAAATACTAGCAATAATAATAAGTTTGAATATGGAAGATATAAATCAAGAACAAGTGAATTTGGATAACAAAAGGTATAAGATAATCTTAAAACAGAAGATTTGAGGAAAAGTAAAGAGTTAAAGCATCTGAGTGATTAACAACAGTTCTAAACCATGACTTTTCAACGCTTTCAACTAATGATCATTATTATCTCACAGGTACCAACCAGGTATTGTGCATCTACTAACACGGATCAGTTAAATTACAATTAAATTATACACCATGAATACTCAATAATACGTATTGTTTAGGTTGAAATGACAGGAAAAAGCAATCTGAAAATACTTAAGATTTTCTAGTAATTATAATCTTAGCTTCACATCACTCGAAAGTTCTCCTTAAGATATGATGTAACAACTTTACTAAATATACATTTATGTACTTGGCTTTGAGCCAAAATTAGTATGACAGCTAGCGATACTATACGGCTACTCAACCAAATTATGTGAAGGAAGACTAAACGCAGCAATTGCCTTTCTCAAGATAACAAAGCCGATTAATAAAGCCATTTGTCAAAAAAATCTCAAATACAATAATGAACTTCAAGCAAACAACGAATACGTTGAAAGTAAGAAACGCAAAGAATCATATAGAAAAACACTCGAACCTTGATACGAGCAGCTTGATGGAAGAATGTAGCGCACAAGCATTCACGTACAACATCCCAATCACTACCAATAGAACGTAAATTCATATTATGCTGCTCCATGATTTCTTTCATCTGTTGTCGAACTTCTCGAACTTTACGCATAGCTTTCAAATGCAGAAAATGTTTTGCGCAAAACGTTGATGAATAACCTGATTTACGCCACTGAGTGAAAACATTTAGCAAGGTTAAGTGATCAGATTCAGGAACTTGAAATTTTTCTCTAGCATTATCGGATTCTTCTTCTCGACCTTTTGGTCGGTAGAATACACTTGGTACGGAAAGCATTGATACGATTGTTAAAATCTCCTCGGAACAATCCATATCACATGAAATAATTAACAATTTAGACAAAGCTGGATCGAGAGGAAATTCAACCATCTGGCGACCTAGATTTGTTAAACTGCCAGTATTGTCAAGGGCACCAAAAATCCAAAGCTGATACATTGAATTTAATATATTATCCTATAAATCATTGAAAGTTGTACAAAGGAGACACAGGTTAAGGAATGTGAAAAGAACAACAAACAACAATATAATGAAATAATGACAAAACCTCATATTCGATTACCCAATAAATTTTTGGATATAACCAGTACTTTACAAATAATTAAACTAATCAAAAATGATTACTTAAAAATTTAGGATCATAGCTGCTGTTGTGATGTGGTAGAAGGCTGTGATGAGACAATAGACCTATACTGATTAGAAAGATTTCTTTTTAAGTTCCTGAAATTTCAGGCAGGTAAGTTGGAGAGCGATAAGACTAAAAGTAGCAAAATCAAAGTCCAAAGGCGAAGTTGTAATAGCAACTGTGCAGGGATTTGATGAAAGATGTTTTCTTTAAATAAGTATCATCTATGGGGATACATAGCACATTTCTGCCATTGTTGTCTCACGGTTAACAACTTGTCACATTAATTTCCTGAAACCTATAAATACCCAGCTGACCAAAGTGAAATAAGCAAAAACAGATTCAAATCTATAAAAATAAAACACACCCTAAAAAAGTAAATGAATACAACTAGTATTTATATTATTAATGGAAATGAAATGATAAGTATGATTGTTATTCTGTTAGCAGATAATTACGACGGGACTCTTCAATGAAATTTCAAAACTCTAGGAAATCCATAAACTTCAAGTTTTATAAAGCATACATACTTGTGGAGGAGCATCCATGAAATGAAACCTCATTAAATCCTGAACTCCTAAAGATTTTAGTAATAGAACAACATTGGCCAAATTAGTCCTCTGAATTTCCGGGATAGATGTAATCAGCATCTCATCTTGATATTGACTTATAGTGTATAGACGATAACATACTCTAAAACAATAAATAATTAAAAGAAAGAAAACCAAAACTTGGTATTATAAATAAAAAATGTGATAACAGATTAGTGTGTAAAATTAGGTTAAAGGAAACGTAGTTTTCGAAGGATAGGAACTAATCTCAGACTGCCCACAACGTTTGCAGTGTTCAGTGTGTTATGTTCAGAATTTTAGGTCATCATTTTCCTTTACCTTGTAGCGCTAAACATTAAAGTCCAAGCGTCCAGAATTATTCGAAACTACTATGTAAATTCAACATTCAGGGTGAAGTGTAGTAAAATACAGTACTTGAAATGAAATTACGCAACTGAGTGACTCAGGAAAGAATTAATCGCAAAGCATAAGCCCACCTAAGATTTCAGGAACGTCTTACTAGAAAGTACCAAATAACGCAAAATATGGATCTAAGGTCTTCTGTGGACTACTCCCAAACCACCTCCTATCACGATACAGTGCGTGTGACATTGAATCACTTAGACTAATGACCACATTTCAATTTGACCAACTCCGCCTGGAGCCCCCACAGGGTTTCTGCCGGTCCCAAGCCCGGATAAAGGAGGAGGGTTGGGCATGGGGTTAGCAACCCCATCCCGTAAAACAACTACCATGCTAAAAAACAGCTTACGAATAAAAATCTTTATAACCATTCTAACTCTGCCCTGGAAGTTGGAAGGACTAATATGACGCTTCATGGTGAAAGCCGAGCTCCTTCGGAAGCCATGAGGCCGATGCCTCCCCTTCTGACAACCGGAGCAACAATTAATATACTAGACCGACCCCAAACAGCTGTCCCCTGGACACTGCGGTCACACTCTCAGGTCATCACGACCTGCCCTAATCCTCTTTCTCTTTCAGGTTCCTCAAGAATGACCCTTCCACGGTGTGGGCAACCGGGAAGTGATAACCGCCCTCATACCGCTAATAGCACTCGAGTTCACCTTGTTCATGATCAAACTCGTTCTCCATCTCTGGTCTCTTCTTATAACACTTCTTCTCCTACAGTTTCTATGCGCGCCACTTGTACTGGTTACCCGAGTTCCCAAATTATCATACCAGGTCTCCTGAAGCCACGCTCTAAACTTCATGTTGGAGCTTTTAATGTGCGTACGCTGTGTCAAATCGGTCAACAGGCTGCCTTAGCTAAAACATTAGAATCTCTTGCAATTGATGTATGCTGTGTCTCCGAAACACGCATACAGGATCCCAGCATGGTCATCCGTTTGACCTCACCTAGTCAATGCAATGGAACTGCACACTTCACTCTTCGTTTATCTGGAGACCCTACAGCTAGCTCACGTGGCCTTGCTGGTGTAGGTATAGCACTAAGCTTACGAGCAGAACAGGCTCTTCTCGAGTGGATTCCTGTAGACAGTCGTCTATGTGCTGTCCGTCTAAATGGCACAGTACGAACTCGGAAAGATAGGGACACACGCCGATGCCTTTTTGTCGTCTCTGCTTATGCCCCCACTGATTGCAGCACAGATGAAGTGAAAGACGACTTCTATATGAAGTTCTCTAGCCTCCTTCAGAAAGCTAAGCACTCAGACATAGTAATTATTGCAGGAGATTTTAATGCCCAAGTAGGTAGACTAAATCAGGCTGAAAAGCACCTAGGTGGGTTACTCGGCATCCCAGCCCAGAGAACAGACAACGGAGATCGTCTGTTGCAGTTATGTTCAGACTACCGTTTATTCTTAGCTAGCACAAACTTTAAGCATAAGGCGAGACACTGTTTAACCTGGCGACCTCCAACATCTACTCAACGATGGACACAAATTGATCACATCGGCATCAGCTATCGTTGGAGAGGTTGTATAGAGGACTGCCGCTCTTTCTGGGGCACTTGCCTAAACTCTGACCATGCCCTAGTGAGAGCACGTATCTCTATGCGTTTTACTGGTCGCAGAAAGGTTACATCGGGCAAACCCTTTAGATATCACTTTGAGAGTGAGAACGCTAAGATTGCATTTAGGAATGGTTTGGCTAAGCATTTAGTCGCCCAAGACCAACAGGTTTCCCCCGAAGTAGCTTGGAATGATTTTAAAGCAGGTGTATACGCAGCAGCCCTATCAGCATCTAACCCCAATCTAATGGTTATGAAAGACCATTGGGTCTCTAGAACTTCTAGGGAACTGATGGAGGCTCGAAAACTCGTTCCAGCAGGCTCGGAGTATGATGAAGAGCGACGACAACTGAAACGTAGACTGACAAAGAGTCTGCGTATGGATCGTGAACAGTGGTGAAAACAAAAGCAAAGGCGATAGAAGCATCGGCAGCGACAGGCAATAGTAGACAGCTGTTCCGACTTATTAAGGACACCGGAATCAAAAAATCGGCAGTTAGTGCAATCATCTCTGAAAAAGATGGGTCGTTGATCTACTCTCAATCTAGAAGATTAGAACGATGGGCAGAACACTTTCAGGAACAGTTTAACTGGCCCCCAGCCACGCTTAGCTTACCCACAATCTCCAAGCTACCCGAATGGAAAACTGACACAGGTCCCCCAACTCTCAGTGAAGTTGAAAACGTCATAAGTAAATTGAAACGAGGGAAAGCAGCAGGGCCTGATATGTTGTCTACCGATATCTTCAAGGATGGTGGTATAGTTTTAACGTGCAGGTTGACTGATATATTAGCCAAAGTCTGGGAACTAAACTCCATCCCATCTGACTGGTCTCAATCGCTGATTGTTCCAGTCTACAAAAAGGGACAGAAATCCTCTTGTGATAACCACAGAGGAATCAGTTTGACTAATATAGTATCTAAAATATTAGCCACTATAATCATCCTACGTTTAACCAACACTAGGGGACAACAGACTCGAGAAAACCAGGCTGGTTTCAGACCTGGTCGAGGTTGCATTGATCACATATTCACCCTGCGCCAGATCCTCGAACACAGACATATGTACCAACGCCCAACTATAGTTGTATTTATTGACTTAAAAGCAGCGTTCGACTCTGTTGACCGTGAAGTCTTGTGGCAATGTTTGTCATTAAAAGGCGTACCTCAAAAGTACATTAACCTTATAAAGGCTCTATACTCGGTCACCACTGGTCGAGTCAGAGCATATGGCGAATTGTCACGAGAAACTTCATCCTCAAGTGGAGTCCGTCAGGGTTGCCCCCTTATCCCCATTTTTATTTAATTTCATCATAGATGTACTGTTAGAAATCTCTCTCACTTCTTTTAAGTCCTCTGGGATTAGTCTCCTTCCAGGAGGCTCTCTTGTCGACTTAGAATATGTAGATGATATAGTCATATTTGGTGAAGATGCACACAGCATTCAAGGTCTCTTGAACACGTTGAGTAACAATGCAGGCATATTTGGGATGCGCTTCTCCCCTCCCAAATGCAAAATGTTACTCCAGGACTGGTCTGCTTCTTCCCCCAAATTATTTATAGGGAGTGAAGTAATTGAATGCGTTGACCGCTTCACTTATCTCGGAAGTCTCATTACCCCTGGTGGGTCGGTGTCTGATGAAATCTCAGCGCGGATTCAGAAAGCCCGATTGGCATTTGCCAATTTACGGCACTTGTGGCGCAGACGAGATATCCGTGTCTCAACGAAAGGCCGGGTGTACTGCGCAGCAATCCGCGCCATCTTAACATATGGCTGCGAAACGTGGGCCATGAAAACTCAAGATATGCGTCGTCTCCAGATATTTGACCATAGGAATCTTCGGAACATCGCTCGTATACCATGGAATAACCGGACTAGTAATAGTGAGGTTAGACAAAAGGTTCTTGGGAAACACGGTAAATCAGTCGAAGAGGTCATTAACCTTCATCGACTGAGATGGATAGGACATGTATTGCGCATGCCCGACCACCGTCTACCCCGTCGCGCCATGTTAGCTAGGGCTGAAGTAGGATGGAAGAAGGTTAGGGGCGGCCAAACCAAAACATGGCATCAGTCCATGAAGTCCTTGACTACTGGCCTAAGCCATGTTGGTAGATGTAGACTACCTGGTTGGGGTCCGCGTGATGATCGCAACAAATGGCTGGAGACACTAGGTGATATGGCTCAGAACCGGTCACAGTGGCGCAAGTGTATTCACTCTTTAACCTCATCTAGATCTTAAATTCTATTGTTATTTTCTGGACATCTTTACTTACTCTTCTCTCTTGTATTCTGTCTATACGTTACCTCAATATTCTCGTAGTGCTATTGTGGTATGGCAACTTGAACCTACAGGCATCTGTGCCCGGTTCTACGTTGCTGCTGCTGCTGATGATGATGATGATGATGATGATGATTGACCAACAAAATTCAACCAACACTATGAAGGACTTGACAAACATGGCATTGGTCAGGACTCAGTATGTTACACCGGGCGATTAAAGAAAAGTAGCGAACTTTAAGAACTGTATTTTGAAGGACTATTCTCATTATTTTATTCATGAGTAGTGTAATTGTTTCATTTCTATTACTGCTATGTTCCCCTTGCCCGGTCCTCCGTTCGGTATATTTACTCTTAGTTTATTGTTATTTACTATGAAGTACGTTTACCTAATTGTGTACATGTTGTATGCACTCACTGCCACTCTTTCCCTTGTTTTGTTCCAATGTTAGATTCTTGATTGGTTTACTGTGTTGTCTGGTTTTATGTATATATAAAGGCATGATTAAAATACAATACGATCTCTATATCGGATCTCGCTCTCTCCGTTTTTTTAGTTCTTGATTCTGGTTGTTCTATTGTCGGCCTGGGGGTGAGTGGGCTTAGGTCAGTCGTGCATTATAAGCTAGACACATCTCATTGGCGTTCGCTACAACCAACCAGAACCCTCTCCTCTCTCTTTCTTCTCGTCAAAACAGTAGCTGATCAACGTAATTGTTGTTCTTCAACGTCCCGTACGAAAGGGTTTCAGCCCATCTAGTATGCTAAGTGAAAAGACTGGGAAAATGAGTAAGAGGCTTTAGCGGTCAACTAGAGAATCATGAATATAAATCAGTATATATATATTTCGGTATCTGTCTCTATAATCTACCATCCCATATAACAAGATCAGGTTGTGACTGTGTCAAAAGCCTAATTGACCTCATTCAACAACTTGTCTTGTTCGTAATTTCCCACCTACCTTTTGATTTTGAACCGGAATCTAAGCAATTTGTTTTCAACAAGTGACTGTATTTGACACGAATGACCAATCGTACACAATATGTAATTTTATAAAGCATTTTTTTAATGAAGGTATAAATTCATGTAATCAGCGTTAAACCACGCTCCTTATGCATGTTACTAGATCAATAAAGCAAACTAATATTGGCGGAGCGGGACTAAAACCTGAGATTTAAAGACTAAAAATTAAACTCAATAATCACTGAATCATAGCTCCACAGACAGTGTATTATAAAATGAGCTATTAAAAAAAATTGTCTGCTTTCTAAAATAAAATTAATACAAACTACATTTAAATAGTAAAAATAGATAACGCTCCAATTAATTATATATTTTTTCTATCGGAATACAAAATACCTACCCTGGACCAGTTCTTCCAGCACGACCAGCTCGTTGATTAGCATTAGCTTGACTGATTGGAAATATTTGTAATGCATCCATACCAATTTTAGGATTGAAAACTTTCAATTTACAATAACCACAATCAATTACGTAGCGTATCCCATCAACTGAAAATAATACGTAAAAAACATGTATTATATGTTAGCAAATTCATGAAAGAAATATTATTTCATATTTACGCTAAACAATTCGATAACTTAGTTATTACTCAGTACATTCGAATTTAAACTAGGCGGGAATGTTAGACAGTCATAATGAAAAAGAGTGATAGATGTGTGCATTAGCCAAACTTATTGCATCCCAGTAACACAACAACATGAAAATATCAAGATGATTAGCAAAACAGAGTCAATAATGATTTTTTAAAATGACTGAACATTGAGGATATGGTTCTGAAGTAAATGAATGAAGGTAAGTATGAAAAAATACTGGAACTCAAGATCTAAAAGTAAATATGGAGTGAATGGATCAACCTATGGTACATTCTCAATGGAGTCAAACAATGTCTGCAACCATTGATCGGAATCATTGTATCAATCACGACTATAGAACATGTAACTACCAACAGAGCTCAGACTAACAGTCAATGAGTTAATGAACTAATGTCACGTTTTCGTTTAACGGCCAATAGCTTTTCGCTCGAAATACTACTATTTTAGCCAACATCGTACGTCAATCCAGAAAATGGTTGCGTAAATGTAACAGTGTAAGCCCTTAAGTAATTGACCAAATTCTTAATGTGTTTCGAATACATATTTTTGGCTGATGTACGGAGTAAGGAGTCAGAAGATAACTAAGAGTTGCTATCAAACTAAGAAGTGGTCATCGATGTAAGCCATACTGTTATGTACAGGCTACGTGGTTAGAATTCAGGAGATAATCGTGATAAATAGTTGGAAGTTTTTAGTGACATCGTGAAAAACCATATACTACTCCATTATATTACTGATTTCCAAACCACATTTTCTACGTTGTCTTATTTCTACTATAGCTAATACTAACATTATCCCGATATTTTATCCCTTTAATTTCTTTTTACTGTGCTGAGTAGTGTGACAGCTTAGATTAATCCATATTTATACAAGATATACGGTTGTGTGTGACTAATTGATACCATATTTCATACAGAATTCATCAGATCGCTGGATACATTGAAGCAAAAAACTCATTATTTCAATGCTGGATAAGTCTACTCCCAATCGACTCCAAACTATTGACCTCTGTCATACTCCACAAATTGTGCATGATCCGTAGAAGATTGATTCGCCAATAGCAGGCTAGGTTTGGATCAGGTTGTGGATACATTACACACATCTTCATCCTACACTTAATGTTGAGGCAACATCACACGTATTGTAGTCCAACAACTGTTTTATGATATCAGGACTGCTTTTGACTAGCTGGATAGGACTGTACTCTGAAAATGTCTATTAGGGAAAAGTGTGCATGAAAGTTTACTAACATTTTTAAGATATCTGTACAAAGCACCGTAGGCAGAAGAGTGAAGTTATACAACCACTTCTCTGTATTGTCCCATTCCAGCAGGGTTGCTCACTAATTCTCTTTAACTTTCCAATTAGACAAGTACAAAGTGAAACCTGACGCACCTGTGCATCCGTTCTAGTTGCCACACTCCTCTTTAATTTTGCTATCGATGATTCTGAAAGCAACTTTGGAGGAGGTAAGTTGTGGCACTGTTGATATTACTCTGAGATTGTATTGTCTTACTGTTAGATAATAAACAAGCTATCGAAATAGTAATAAATCAGTTAGCAATAAGTACGCACGTTACGTACTTTGCACCATCGAAATACAAGATATTTATGTAAGACGAAGGGGTCTGTGCCTACTCCTTTTTTGGTGGATCATTAGAAGTAGTCGAAATGCTCGTGTATCTGGCCATATGTGTGAACACTGGTAGTTGTGTGACGGATGAGATCAATTTATACATAATAAAAGCTACAGAGGCTTAAGACAATCTAAGCTAACTTTGATACCTTAGTGAGGTGAGTCTGGCTGTTAAATATTATGCGCACAACAAGTCAGTGGGAGCAGTTCTACTTTATACTCGTGACTTGGTTATATTTTACTAATATCATCCCAGAAGTCATCATACTGCACACCACTTGAATATTATTATTGTAATGTTAGGATGCTGACAAATACTCATAGTTTGCTCATTAAACGTTTAACGGTTGGAGACTCTAGTTGGCATGACCTAGAATCGGTCACAGTTGTGCAAGTGCATCTACTCATTGTCCTCTCTAAAATCATGAGCTTAAAATTATTTCACGCATTTCTTTCCATGAATTAATGCATATTCCCTGGATCACAATGTATACATTCATTCTTTTTATCATTGTCACTGAAGTAACTACTACTTCTACTAATTTAGCGTTAATATTAATGCACTGTTGGGGTGTGGACCGATGCACACATGTGCCAGGTTCTATGTTGTACATGCATACACACATCATTCAACGTTTAAAAAAGAAAACATAAAATAACAGCATACCAGTTAAAGAGGTTTCAGCAATATTTGTAGCTACAACGCATTTTCTAACACCGTTTTCAGCTTTCATAAATATTTTAGCCTGAAGATCACTTGGTAGTTGAGAATAAATAGGAAGGATGGATAATGGAGGGGCTTCTTCCAGGTTACTTAAGCGTTCTGTAAATAATATTGCAAAAGTCGAAGTTTAGGATCATAAAGAAGACAGTAAAATAAAATCTCTGAATCAAACTTCAAAATAAACAGACCATAGAAACACCATCATACGTTAACAGCTGATGAAGAATTTCAATCGTTTTATTAGTTAACTCATTCAAAAGGTACAAATTAATGTAATTTATTGTGGGCCAAACTCAAGGCGAGTGTTAGTGGTTGTCCCTACTGAAGTGAAGTACGGCTCAAATGTGAGGCATGATGTCGAATGTTTTAATCGATGAGTCTCCGCTTCATACTAATTTCCTGTGTGATTTTTATTAGGTTTTGTAGACTTTAGTGATTCTGGATTTGATAACACAAAATGGCCAGAGTTAGACAACCATTAGACGTAGTAAAAATGGTTTAATAAGTCATAAACGTCCTGGGCTCGATATCCCCCCCCCCACATATGAGGTTGTGGATAGGCATTGAAGAAAAGCCTCCATACTAGGATGAAACAGTTGTCCAGTGGTTCCTAGTTATTGATGGTTATCTAAGCCAGGTCAATTTGTAATATAAAATTCAAATTTTAGATATGATCTACTCAGTTTTAAACTTTGTTTTCGTTTACATTATCTACAGAATTTTTAAAACTATTTTACAAAGACTATTTTATCGTTCATACTTTAAAGTGTCATATTACAAATATGAATGACTGTCACTAGTTTCATTGAAAAAAAGTTGAGGAATATAAACGGAGTATAAAAAAATAGATCAATCTATGATTAATAAAGAGAATAAACAAAGGTGTTGGCTTGTTACCTCAGTCATTTTATATTAAATAACGAGAAATGAACTTAATGCCAACCAGCGAGAATCTGTAATTGCAATTAATGAAGAAATAAGGTTACAAAAACGATAACTAACCAGCAATTAGTTCACATGTAACTTCAATATCCTCTTGACCAGGCATAAAGATAAGAATATCACCTAGAAAAGATAAAATAAACGAATAATGCAGCAAATACATTTGCAATAGACACAAAATGCTACAAAAATTTTCCACTTCTAGACATTTCAAACATACGCAACTTATGAACTATTATTTGATACATATAAACTTCACTCATGAAGACTTGACACTAAAATGCATTAGTAATGAATGAAATAATTCATTCTTTTTATCATTGTCACTGAAGTAACTACTACTTCTACTAATTTAGCGTTAATATTAATGCACTGTTGGGGTGTGGACCGATGCACACATGTGCCAGGTTCTATGTTGTACATGCATACACACATCATTCAACGTTTAAAAAAGAAAACATAAAATAACAGCATACCAGTTAAAGAGGTTTCAGCAATATTTGTAGCTACAACGCATTTTCTAACACCGTTTTCAGCTTTCATAAATATTTTAGCCTGAAGATCACTTGGTAGTTGAGAATAAATAGGAAGGATGGATAATGGAGGGGCTTCTTCCAGGTTACTTAAGCGTTCTGTAAATAATATTGCAAAAGTCGAAGTTTAGGATCATAAAGAAGACAGTAAAATAAAATCTCTGAATCAAACTTCAAAATAAACAGACCATAGAAACACCATCATACGTTAACAGCTGATGAAGAATTTCAATCGTTTTATTAGTTAACTCATTCAAAAGGTACAAATTAATGTAATTTATTGTGGGCCAAACTCAAGGCGAGTGTTAGTGGTTGTCCCTACTGAAGTGAAGTACGGCTCAAATGTGAGGCATGATGTCGAATGTTTTAATCGATGAGTCTCCGCTTCATACTAATTTCCTGTGTGATTTTTATTAGGTTTTGTAGACTTTAGTGATTCTGGATTTGATAACACAAAATGGCCAGAGTTAGACAACCATTAGACGTAGTAAAAATGGTTTAATAAGTCATAAACGTCCTGGGCTCGATATCCCCCCCCCCACATATGAGGTTGTGGATAGGCATTGAAGAAAAGCCTCCATACTAGGATGAAACAGTTGTCCAGTGGTTCCTAGTTATTGATGGTTATCTAAGCCAGGTCAATTTGTAATATAAAATTCAAATTTTAGATATGATCTACTCAGTTTTAAACTTTGTTTTCGTTTACATTATCTACAGAATTTTTAAAACTATTTTACAAAGACTATTTTATCGTTCATACTTTAAAGTGTCATATTACAAATATGAATGACTGTCACTAGTTTCATTGAAAAAAAGTTGAGGAATATAAACGGAGTATAAAAAAATAGATCAATCTATGATTAATAAAGAGAATAAACAAAGGTGTTGGCTTGTTACCTCAGTCATTTTATATTAAATAACGAGAAATGAACTTAATGCCAACCAGCGAGAATCTGTAATTGCAATTAATGAAGAAATAAGGTTACAAAAACGATAACTAACCAGCAATTAGTTCACATGTAACTTCAATATCCTCTTGACCAGGCATAAAGATAAGAATATCACCTAGAAAAGATAAAATAAACGAATAATGCAGCAAATACATTTGCAATAGACACAAAATGCTACAAAAATTTTCCACTTCTAGACATTTCAAACATACGCAACTTATGAACTATTATTTGATACATATAAACTTCACTCATGAAGACTTGACACTAAAATGCATTAGTAATGAATGAAATAATTCATTCTGGTACTGATATTAGACGTGGGAGGTGGTTTTGCAGTAATCAGTAGGCAATCATAGACCTAGGTTTCGCGCTGTTTGGCACTCATCAGTAGGGTGTACCTGTAATCTTTGAGGTAACTTATGTAATGTGGACACTAGTCGATGTGGCTCGATATCGCTGGCACTACGTAGAGATGTATGCGTTTCAGTCCAATAGGGGGTCAGTCGCGGCCGAAATAACGCAGTGGCACGTCTCAAACTGTGAAACTGAGTGACCAGGAATCTAATCCACAGGAAGCATTAGTTCCCTCAAAGACTGCAGGTACATCTTTCTGATGAGTGTCAAAGTAGTGCAAAACGTAGGTTCACAGTTTCCTATTAGCTACTCTCAAACCACCTTCCATCTCGACGTAGTGCCCGTGATGTAAAATCACCTATACTAGTGGTTACATTACAACCCAATTGATAGAATTCAATCAGGACAATCAATGACTTGATGAACAGCAACACTGATTACTAGCTAGTGATCAACTAGTGATATTAGACGTCGATTGACGTCTTACAAATAACACAAAAAATTTAGATTATTTGAATAGATTAATTTTATAAGAGGAGAGAGTCAAGACAGTCAGTTGCAACGTCAATAATAGCAAAAATGATTATGCATAAAAAATACGACTGAAGAAGAAAGAATGAATTCGCAGAATAAAAGGTACGAGACAGTTCCGAAACTAACGATCAAGAGGTGGACAAAAGTTAATGTATCTGAGTTATTATGATTGATCCTAAACCCAAAAACGTAACGTAAAAGGTAATACATTCGTTACAAAACAAAACAACAAAAAGATTCTTTATGTTTAGGAAAAGCCTTACCATCCGTTGGAGATCCTAAATGTACTTGAATTGCCTGTTTTACTGACGCATCAACATAATCCATTACTGTTGTCTTACTAAATTGCGTATCAACGGGAAATGTCCGACCGGGAATACGAAAAATGGGACAATCACCGAAAAACTGAGCAAATCTTTCAGCATCCATAGTAGCTGAGGTGATCAAAAGACGTAGATCATTACGTCTGCTAACAACCTGAAAATAATTTATAAACATCAAATTAATTTTAAAATAATTCCGAGATAATACTACTTAGGATAATTAGTAGTATGATTCTAAATTTAGTGTTTCAAAAGGGATATGTAAAGCTTAAACCTATGTAGTTTTATTACTTTCGAATGAAAACTTACAAAAAATACAGGGGTTCACGATTGCACTACTGTAATTTATATATCGCTGAATAACAATCAGTCACTGATAGTCAAAACAGCCTGGCACGTATGTACATTAGTCTACATGACAATAGGATATCAGCATAAAGAAAGGGAATTATCAAGACGAATATTAAAGTAGTATAATTAGTTGTTTTAATATCAGTGGTTAGGCGTATAAAATATGATTCAAAAAACAATGAGTTCTAGAAACAAGAGATACAGGATAACATAAAATAACAAGATTCAAGAGAAGGACAATGAGTTAATACCTAAAATTCGATATATTCAATCATTAGTTTCGATAATTACGCGGATCACCAACCAGGCAGTTTGGACCTAACAACATGAATCAGACCACGAGTTGATGGCTCAATGGACTAATGTTACATGATGACCTGAGCATATCTAGGTTTCTTCCAACTAAAGTCCTGAGCAAGACGTATGTAGATGTAGAAGGTAGTTAGATATATGTAACGTTGTGTTTAAGTCAATTAAGTCGATGAAAATTTACAATGGAATTGATCAATCTAACATATTTTCCTAGTACCCTCCATGCAGACTCAATATTGATCAAATACTAGTAACATATTAATGTCCTCCCTCTACTTTAAAACAACGTTTCATAGCCGCAGCGTAGAATAGAGAGAATTGATGCACAGTATATTCTTCATTTGTTTGGCGAATAGGTATTTCTACTATGCCACAAATTCTTCTTGAAATGAACTACAGTTGCACTAACATCTTTACATTCATTGATTTACAATTCAAAAACAACGGAAAAACTTACTTCACGCAACAATCCAAACAACACATCAGTATTTAGAGATCTTTCATGTGCTTCGTCCATAATAATTGCGGAGTATGGATCAAGATCGGATTCACGCAATGACTCACGTAACAAGATTCCATCAGTCATATATTTGATTAGAGTAGAAGAAGAAGTGCAATCTTCAAATCTTATAGCATAGCCAACTTCCTCACCTAGACGAACGCTCATTTCTTCAGCGACTCTCCGGGCAACAGACATAGCAGCAACTCGACGTGGCTGAGTACACCCAACCATACCATATGTTGTATAACCATCTTCATGAAGATACTGAGTTAGTTGAGTTGTTTTTCCACTACCAGTCTCCCCAACGATCACGACAATCTAATTCACATGAAAATATATTTCCATACAAAAATGTCAGTAAGTAGTAACATTATAATATATTAATCAGTATTTAATATTATTATTCTTTCCGGGCTGGTGAGTTCTCTGCGCTACATGGTTTGACTACGGAGCCTACATTGTCGTTCTGCTAAACATCATCTGCGCCTGCTACATACATAAGCGACCGCTTTAGTGATTTCATAAGCGTTAAATCACCTCTTTCTGGACTTATTTGTCAGTCGTGCTAGTGGGTTTCATTTCGAGAATGAAACCAATGACAAACAAGTTCATCATGGAGTAATTAAAACGCTCACTTCTGCGTCTTGATGACGTTGTCCAGAACAACCATGTAGCCTCCGTAATCAAATCCCCTAAGTATATAACTCAAAAAAAATCAGTGTTATTCACTTGAGCTGGAAATCGTCATCACTCCAAAAGTAGTACTGTATTAAAAATAATTATAAGTATGATCACAAAGCTTTAGTGATGACATTATGGAAACAAAATTTCTTGATGACCTGGCTTTGTAGTAGTGAGTTTCTTTCCTTGTTTTAAATATATATTTATATTAGAAATGCTAATATTATCGACTAGTTGGCCAAAAGATGGTGTTAAGTTTAACAGCGACAGAAAAGGTTTACACTAATAAAATTGACATAGTGACTAGTACTACTCGCAACTATGGTAACTAATTTATCGCTCGTACTTCAAAAATGATCCGCCGCCTTCACCAAAATACTTCAATGTAATAACAACTATATTTCGAAAAAGATTGTAGATGACCATTTAAGGTAGTGGGTGGATTTAAAAGAAATTATAACAGTTAGCCTTACGACTTCAATATTTAAACAAATTTCCAAAATTACGACGTGGAAGAGATGAAGACCTACCTGGTGTTCTTTAATCATTCTAAGTAAAGATGTTCTTACAGAGAATACTGGTAAGTATTGTCGCTGTTCCATAATGGTTTTCCGTGTAGCAAACTCACTAACTGCCTCTGATTTCATATCACCTACTTTGTCAGCAAATGTTTGTGCATCACGATGGGATTTCTCGGTCCAATTATCTTGTTCTTCAGGAGGTTTTATACCCATTACTTCTCCTATACGTGTACCCGCCAATTGCCATTCCTTCTTTTGAGCTCTTTTACGCTCTTTTTGCTCACGAAAGTATTTTACTATAGCACTACCTTTCTGAGCGACTTTGGCCATTATACTCTCTGGGTCCTATAATCAAAAAAAGCAATAATTGACATGTTTTACGATGCAAGAAATTTCTAAAAATATACCATCTAACTGACCATAAATTGAATATCACGGTATTATAAGACTGTTACTACAATTATCATGTTTTTTATTCAAACATTTCGAAAACAGACTATCAGCAAACGAAAATGTATATACTCATTCTATAACTTACTGACTTCTCGAGAAAAAAGAAAATATCATATCTAATAGAATTCAACAGTACATGACGAAATGATATGACACACTACCACTGTAAATATACATCAAATCAGTGTAAGTGTATGTAATATTAACTTGTTGACTGCAAACAGTCAGTCTCTGTTGATGTGCATACATTCGGAGCTAAGATCATAGATACAACTTTTAATCCCACATATTTATTGTATCAGGAGTGTGATTAGCAGTGGAATCTAAGATGAGCGTTTCAACCTATGAGACTCGTCAGCTAGATGTACTTGCATTTCAGTGTAAATTGTTCTGCATACTGAGACTTGAACGCAGTACCTACTACTTCGAAAACCAACTCATTGCCCACTAAGTTCATGTAGATGTGAGTTAATGACACATTTATATTTCAGTATTTACCAAGCTTTTTTTTAAAATAACATTAACCATAAAAACTTCTCAAATGCATATATCCCATACTAACGGAACGATATGTCACTCAACTTATTTGCATTATATATTTTTATTACACTAATCACAGATTATATCTAAATGAAAAAAATTGACGCTAAAATATGGCATTACCTTGACAGGAATAATAGGTTCAGGCTGCCGAGTAAATACAATCCGTCCATCAAGAAACGGTGGGAGTATATTACGAACTAATAAATGAACTCTAGCCTCTCCCTCTTCATCAAAATCTTCGTCTTCATCAAAGTCTACGCGTTGGACAACCCCGGATCTTAACATACGATTGTGTTCCCAAGCTTGATTATCCTTGTGAACTTGAACAGCTTTTGCAGTTAGACGTTGTTTATGCCTCTTTTTACGTTCTGCCAATTGACGTTCTTTTTTAGCAGCATATTCCTCCGGAATATCTGTGTAAGAATAACTCAAGAATGATAATAGTGAAATAACAACACTATTGGTTGCCTATCAAATATTAAAATGATAAGTAAGTCTCTGTACTCAATCCTCTTAATTAAGAAAGGTTTACTTTTATTCACGAACTACGTTTTAATAAATGGTTGATTTTATGAAAACAAGTGGTTTAGAAATAGTCTTGATAAGAGACAGATTGTAGGTAGATGCTGTTGACAAATGATGATAATTTGCGACTTGCAATACAGTAGATTAATGGAGACGTACACAAAGTAACACATGGTTTAACTTAAAGTGGTATCGAAAATATGATCAACTGACATGTGTCGAACAAGAATAAAGACTTGATCAGGTAGTTTCTAGCTTCCAGTACATTTTTATGATGGTGACAAATACCTTCAAGCTTACAGTGGTTGATCACTGAGTAATAGCAAATGTCAATTTTTATGGTAAGTGACACCCATCAGCATTAGGTGGGTATTTCAGTGAGGCTAGGCGATGCGCGTACGAATTCCACAAGAACCATCAGTTCCAAAAATATGCAGATATATATCGCTGACAAGCGCTAACTAGTATAAACCGGTTATAAGGTTTCTTACAGACTACCACCAATCACCTAGCATCTTCGAACTGATGTTACTGAAGAAGTAATCACAATAACTTAAGTGATAAAGGATGCAATATAAGTTGTGATCATGACTGTTGGGTAACATGAAGGGTACTGATGCAGCGTAAATATAGTAATTTGACAATGTACTTATGATTTACAGCTTTCATCCGGAATTTATAGTAGTTAGCAAACAATAAATCGTATAAAACAGTTAAAAAAATTGCTGGTTTGAAAAAAAAGTCCATTTACTACTGTCAGAAATTGAGCATTTATGATAGGAATGTCATACTACGAATATCCACTGTATTACCAATAAGAAGCTACATCAGAAACCTAACTCATCATCAGTTTCGAAAGAGTAAAATTCACTAACATGTCAACACCTAAGAGACCAAATTGTTATGAACTTCATGGGCACATTAAGCTTCACAGTTACACATATTTTATTATTACGAACATATTTGCCTAATTTAGACAATATTAGTGCTTAAATAGGAATAATGTTTCGGCAATCAATCGCCAATAATAAAAATTTGCCTTAAAAATGAAGCCATAACTAAAACATTTACCAGAAAAGGGATTGTTGTCATTATCGTAACCATCATCCATTTGATACCAATTACGATCTAAACGTTCATTTTCAGCTTTAATCTCATCACCATCTTCTTCTACCTCAGTAGAATCAGGTTTCATATTATCGCCTTCGTTTTCATTGAAATGTTGAGTATGGGATTGGTCGTGAGTACGTAGACTTAAATGCTGTTTTCTGGAGTCTGAGTTTCTTGTTTCATTTTTATTCGATTGCATCCATGAATTATGCTTAAAACTTGGACTAGGCATAGGTGTATAAGTATATCGATCTTTGGTGGAATTACGTGTCAGTGATCCCGTAATTCGAGGGGTAGTAGACCGACTAGATCCCAAGCCAGAATCATCCCAACTAGAATGACCTGGAGATCGTCCACCAACAGTATATATTTCTGGAGTTTCGAACCGGCTAGTACTTGATCCCGTAGCACTTCTATGATCTCGAACACTGTGATTTGGTGTTTCATCTTCCCATTCTGCTTCTCTCCTGTGTCTAGTGCTGAGAGATTCTTTCTCCCTGGCTACATCAGAATGAGAATTATCTATCATGAAATGGAAAAAGGGTAGTGTAGCAGATAGTAAGTAAGCTTCACAAAATAAAATATTATCCGAGGAAATATAAAAACCGGTTAACGAGTTAAAATATTTCGAATATTTTGAATAACATAACGAGTTTAAGACAATAAAAGATTGAGGAACATAAGACTGCTCTTATAGAAAACATTGGAAATTCTATCAAAAAAAAAACGAATTACCTGTTAATTAAATGCAAGATTACTATATGAAACTCAGTTTTAAGAACAATAACGTAGAGACAGTGATCACATACGATGTGGCACAATCAGGAATAATGAGAATAAGCTGTTTCATTAGTAGTGGCAACAATAGTATGCAAATGAAAAGATGACAAATAAGATTGAAATAGAGAACTTTAGGTACCTTGTCTTTAATACAAAAGTGACTTGTAAGTGAGCTCTTATTCCAAGGCAATGGAATCTACTAGCCACCCCAAAAAATTAACTAAATAGCGACTCATCTTGATGCTACTGCGCGAAAGGATTGCGCGAATAAAGATAAAATAAATTTAAATTGGCAACTAACTATATAATACATTTACCTAATAATTACGTAGCAACAAACGCAGTTCCAAAAATGCTAAAAACAACAATAATAATAATAACACTAACTCAAGAAACTTATATATATATGTGTACTGGCTATAATAGAAAAATTCCCATATAAAAAAGCCGTCGACTATAAAACCATACTCAACTTCACCACATAACCATACTGAAATTCACTTCACTATTTACAACCGAAGGATGTAATCAGTAAATAGAAACATATAAGTTTCATTCAAGTTTACAGTACACACTTCCGATGAAAAACATTTTTTTGGAAAGACATAGCAACAATACAAATATAGAAAATTGGAAGTAATGTCAATACTAACGGTGCTGTAGGTAATTATTTTTAAAATCCTATTGGACCAACATACTTCCCCAGACTGTCGCCTAAAAAATTAATAACTTTTTCGCACAATGAATAAGTTAGGAACTGGAAGTTGTGTTAGGAACCGTATAAAGCAAAAATAACTAGGAGTCTGTTCATTGGTGACTCTGACTCTTAGGTATATTCGAACTCACAATATAGAAAAGGGCATAAATTCACACAAAACCCTACCTTGTTTAAACCAGAGCTACGCACAAATGGTAGACGCAATTTTCGAACTACCCATAAACATGGTTGCTTACAGAAAACACCGTCAGTGTTAGGGAAGGAGAACAACATTAATGAAACCGACTGAAACTCAACAAGACATGTAAAATTAACGTTTACCTGATAACCTTTGCGGGTCTAAATAACTTTCACCAGTTTTTCTGGATGTTGATGATATAAGCCCGGTTTTCAAGCGCTCGTTATGATCACGTTCACGCCTTCTTGCCTGAGAATCGAAATATTCCTTGCTAACACCTCCACGATTGGAGGGAGTCTCCACGCGTCTCTCCCTATAGGATCTGAAACAAAAATGAGCCTTAAAAATACTTTCGTTACCTCTCTTTATTTAAACCATCGCGTTTGTTAAACTGAAGATCAAGATTATCAGATTCCTGTCTTTTCTTTGCCGCCAACTTGTCAAGTCCAAATAAGGACTGTCGAGGTTGTTTGAAGTCTTCTTTAGACTTAGTTATGATGAGGCCACCAACTTCCCTTGAAGATCCATGCAAACGATCTTTCTCTTCAAAAAGATCCATACAATATTATATAGATATTCCTCTGGGTTCTGTAGGTAGATATGTGAAAGTGACCAAGAATGTTTCACATATAATATTTATTGAAACAATGTTTGGTGACCCGTAAAGAAATAAAAATGCAATCAAGAAGTGAGAAATAAGTGATAACTAAAAGGAAGATATTACTTATAACCAGTATGAATGCATATATACCTAGACAAAATTTCATCTATATGAACAAACTACACATGTGGTTGGTGTAGTAATTTGTTAACAGTCTCGAGGACTTCTTTTCCATCGAGTAATCCTATAATTATTGGCATTTAATAATTCATTCCAAACCTAAAAGCCTATTACGAGTGCGATAAACCAAGTTTTTTTCCTAAGCTTTTGATTTCGCAATAAGCCCATGCAATGTGCATGATAATCAGGAGACCATGAGCAACGTAAGAACTGGAAAAATGTGCATCTGTTCAAGTTGCCCCATCACGCCCGGACTGCAGTTTGAATACCAAGGTCGTAGAAATATCAGAAGCAGTAAAACTGATCAGACTGAATATGAATAGAAGAACAATTAATCCATAGAAAGGTATAACATGGATTTTAAGCTCAGAATACAGAGAAAAAGATAACGAACAGTTGAGACTAATTTTAAGCGAGGTCAGCAAACGTCTTAAACCAATAATTACGACAATCGCAGGTATTTCAACCAGGAAGTCTGCACTTACTGACATAGTTTGGACCGGCTAGTTGTGTCTAATTATCTGTCACCATCAAACTGCACAAGTTAAATAGTACGAGTAAAGTACTGACTTACAAGCAACATATCAAATCTCGACGAGATTGTTTATGCATTTACCATGCAGTTACTCAGTCAGACGAATAGTCATATATTACAAAAAAGAATCACACCGCCCGCACCATAGGATAGGAGTATGCTCTAAGAATGCCAAATAGACGGGCTATGGGAGTTCACTTACAAAGGATTGTGCATCCTTCTTTAATTTAAAAATTTACAACAATTGGGAAAGAGCTTAGAAAAATACGGATCTTTCTTAGTCCACGTTTTTGTTCTGACAAGTCAGTGGGTTATACTCATTGATGTACGTGAACTAGACGCAGTTGTTTGCAATCTGGACCGATTTAATTCAACACACTTTGTAAAGTTAAGATTTCATATTGGTAGACATGACTTTTATGGCCGAACTTGAACGACTATAAAATGACCTTGGAAGTCTTAATCGTAATGAACCGATCACAGCCCTCTAAATCAGAACCAAAGATTTCCCCTAAATTTTAGTGATTTATTAAAGATTTCCCAACTCAGACTCTTTGTAGTATGCCTCCCCCCACGGAAATCTTTGGTAAATTACAAAATATTTATCCTTTTAAATTATATGCATATGATATCAAGACTTAAATATAACCCAAAATGCAATGAGGAATCCGTCATTTCTAATAAATTATTTATGATTGGAAGTGATAAATTATGCAGGATATATTGTTTTTATGTCATCTAAAAACTTATGTAAGTTATTCCCAAATTCCTCTAACTTAATATCACGATGCATTTTGTATAAATATTCATCTACATGGATCCATAACATCCTTCCTTGCGATCCATAGTACGGAGAGGATTTCCAACTGTCACTATATATTATTATTATTCCGGGTAATATGTACTTTCCTACCAGAGAAAGAAGTGTAGCGGCCGATCTGTCGCGAATCCTCTTACAATGTCCCTTGTTTAATGCTCTATCCCATATACCAGAGAGCTACATATTTCACGGCAATATTCATATCACTGAATTGCCGTCTTTTCAGAAACATCTGCTAGTGAAGCGGCTGTGGTTACTTTAATGCCAATCACCCATTCGTTTATTGAAACGAGGATCTCTTTCAATTCTAGCCCGGAACGAGCAAAAAAAGACTTTTTGCACCAGCAATCAGTTAAACGAAATCAACAGCCATCTCGTGTCCCTTTTTTTATAGAAAGCTGCCATTTCCTAGCCACATTGACAATTTAATGATTTTCTTAACAATCTCATAGTTTGCGAACGAACAACGAGATTTCAACCACTAGTAAGATCTCGAACACTCTATATTGTTAGCGTGACACCTTCAAGTGTCCGCCGTGACCTTGAAACGCTTCCTCCGTTCCTCATTGGTTCGGCTGTAAAAGTCATGTCCACCGAAAATACTACTTAGGACATTGAAAACAAGGATTATATCTTATTTCTACACTAACACAGTCGACTGCGAACAATATAAATTCCACACTGCAACAAGATTAATAGAAATTTATTTTGTTGGAAGACTTTAGAAATCGTCAAGATTTTTCATAAAACAAAGGACTTGTGTGAGTTCATGGCATAGAAAACTAACGAAAACTAATGAAAACTTTACTAATCTCAGATAATTATGCAGTTAACAGGATAGCTTAACCATGGAAAATACGATACACAACGCTGCAAGAGTATCCGTTTTGCTCTGAAATGATGCTGCCTAATGATTCCGACTACCACTAAGCAGGTGTTTAAGATTTGTGTGGTCAGTTTGACACATGATTCTGTGTTAGGTCAGTACGCCAGTTCATAAAAGCTTCCCTTATGGAGTGCTGGTAAAAATTAAGATCTTTTCACATTTTTTAGAGTTCATACACAATTATCTTGTCCATATATACTGCAAAACATTTGTCGATGCCTTTACATCACAGCGGTTTTGTTGCACCAATAAAAATTTGGATTCATATAGCCTAAAACGTAACCATGATCGCATAGCCGGTACCAAGCTTTTAAATAAGATTATTCAATGAATTAAGCTAGAAATAACATTTGAGTGTATAAATCAGGTCGATACGTCGATTCCACGGTGTCATAGTATTTAAAATACCTTATATATATAATCAATAAGATGTTAGAATATTTATTACAGGAGTAAGATACGTCGATTGTGTCATAGTATTTAAAATACCTTATACATAAATAATCAATAAGATGTTAGAATATTTATTACAGGAGTAAGAATGCAACTTAAACCCAGCCTAAAAGTACTTAGCAGCTTATACAAATTTACTAAGTGGAGACAATATTTCCTTGATAGGAATGCTTCATAAATTAAATTGCAATAGCTACTAGGCTAATTCACTGGTCAACGACTAGCCAAACATCCGGCTATGAAGTATTAAGAATAATGATTAAAAACTACACCACCGAGGTCTTTATGGGTTTACGCTAATACAATATGATGAAGTTAACACAGGCAGTGACAAGGCAATTTAGCGAAATTTATGTAAGCACATCTAATAATAGTAGAAACAAACAACAGTAGCTGACCAATGAGATCTGAGTAATTTTTAGGGTGCAGAGTATTATTGAGACGCTGCTTTTAGAGTATGCTGAGCAATGAAGATAATGAGGTTCAATAATCACGTAAATTTGATACATTCAATGATTTTATTTTACTTATTTTTGCTTATTATTAGTAATAAGAGCTCATAGTTCGTCTTCTCAATAACTAAACTTGCCTCAGCGCCACGTCAGCAACCAGTTGAGGTTGCCACTATTGTTTAGTTCTACTTTTATAATCCAACATAATAGAATTCTAGAAATGAATGCTAGTTGATTGCTTACGGTACGGAAATTTGCAAAAGGCGTGGCAAGGTTGGACCAATATCCAATGCTCCATTTAGATTCAATACTCAATATCTGTTCGTGTATCTGTTTACAAAATAAGTTATTTCGTGGCTTTGGTGTTTATGCTGGCCTACACGTTACTGCTTGTAATTGTTTAGACTATTACAAAATGCGAAGCCATTTCAAGTTACGAGCGGGGCTCAATGTTAGTTTAGTGTTTCGTGCCGATACACGTTGTTTGTACCCTTGATTCTCCCCCAGAATTGTCAGAATGCCGGTTCCATTCACGTTAATGTTAACAAGTTTTTTTATGAAACGCTAAATGTCTTTGGTAATGTTCGGAGTTCTTAGTGTTACTTATGAAGCAGAATAAAATCTAGTGGGAAGTTGTTCATAGTTTATTGTTCTATATTGTATTATCCTACAGTTATCTACTTTCCATCATTGTTATGTGATAACACTCACACCAATTGACTTCGTTTTTTGTGTGAATTCTTTGAAATCTATGTCTAAGATGTATTTTTTAAATCTGTAGTTCACTCATTGTGTTATATATCTATGTTAAGCTGCGTGACGCCTATACTAGGACGTATTAATGCTAGCTACTTTCTGACTTACTTTAATGCGGAGTTTCATTGGAATTCTATGTCAACCTACGAAATATCTACGTTAGAGTCAGTAACTTGTGCTTTATTATTTCATATCTGACTAGTTAAAATTGTAAGTAGCTGTTTTCTTTTTACGAATGATTTACTTCCATTTATTTGAGCAATCCTTATAAATACTAATCTACTGACTTAGGTTACAATTGTTAATGACCAACACAATTGGAAGGGATAGTTTCAAAGAAATGTTTAGAAAAAATATGTGTTGTTAGGAAAGAATGGTTCCAAAGTAATCTATTTCACGACTAAATAATCTGTACTAAATAACTAATAACCATGACAGAGGTGTAGGTGTTTGTTGGATAAAAAAATGTACCTTATTTGGCTGACGTATTAAAGAGCAATGTGCCCACACTTAGTAATATTACAATCAATCGAGCTGAAAATTTTCGTGTGCTAGAAAAAATTATTCAAACATGATAGCTTAGTCAAATATGTTTAGTATGCTTATTTATGATACAGATTAAACGCGGGGTAATAGAATGCCACTGTTGGAGCATTTAGCTAACTGAGGCTGCTTTGGTCTTATAAGGTCATAGGAAGAAGTCCTTCGTACAGAAACACTCAAAGTTTCTTCTATCGATTGTAATTAATAACAAGTAATAATAATTTATTTCCTGATTTTAGGAGCAAGCCATTTTTACAGGCAAGATCAACAATAACATATCAGGCAGTAAAAAGCGTTCAGTCGTTATGCGAACTTATTATACTATGATGCACAGGATAGTAGGATAATAAACTTTGTTTTAAATTATCATTTATGTAGCGTCCATTACAAACATGGCCTCAGAATCACCTTGTGATGCAGGAGCATGGTAGGATGGGTTCATGCCATCATTACGAGGAGTTACATTTTGACGGAAAATGTAGTTGCTCAACCTTTTACGCAATATAGGGCAATCTCAAAGTGCTGAAAGTAAAGAAGGAAAACAAACAGCAGAACGATGTAAGAGCATAATGACAGCTATACTTTTCTGATTATTTAAGCAATCAGAAAAGTACAACTGTTTGAATTGGTAAATACTTGGATATTGAAGCTCGTTTGGTAAGAGTTAGTTTATTATCCTTGATAGGTTGGCTATTATGAAAGGGTACAGTAGTTGGCATTCATAATGACACGTGAGCCTTCAGAATGTATGGAACACCAATATCCCTTCAGGAATATACTGTATGTCTCTTTACATTCTCCAAAATTTCGACATCTTTTCTGAGATTAGGGCGAGGAGAAACGATAGTGCTGGGTTACCATGTGTCTTCCGATTTACACTTTAATTAATGTTAGGAACAGCTTTGGTGTCGATATACGCAGCCGCACAGCGTACGCCTTAGCAACATCCGGTTATTCTCCAGTTCTCCTTGTTACCCATCTACGTAATAGTATGTTCCAGTGACCCTAGAGAGCTGCAATGCGGTTCTGTATGTTGGGGTTCAGCTGGTGTCTGTTGTCAACTTCTCTTCTAAAACCGGGTATTTCTTGAGGCTTTCGGGTCACCACCATCCTCAGTGGCCCCCCCACAGCTTTAGATTGTGCGCGCAAATAAAAATTGACGAGAGATTGTTTAGTGGGAGACTGTTAAAGAAAAGGAGGCTGACCAGTGGTCCGAAGATCAAATCTTGTAATACATCAGACATAAATGACCCCTAGTCTAAATACACTCCCATGGGTTTGGTGCGTAATTACCCCCCCCCCACCCATAGAAGGTAGTGAGTAGAAAGGACAACAGTAGTTCTGCAAATCCCATAAAGGCTGTTTGATTAATTCGCAGACTGTAAGTCTCTGTATCTAACGCTTTAGTAAAGTCCTAAAATACTATGTGAACTGAGACGTTTGTGTCCTTACAAGCCATCCGACCTCTGCTTGCAAGAAAATTGTTCGAATTACAGGACATGCCATTGGCGGAAGCCATGTTGTGCCTTCTTAATACCAGCGATTTCATGTCGCCACAGCTGGAAGATTTATTGAACCATAACTTCTGTAGTTTTTTAAAGTCACTCCGGACTCCACAACGATGTACCCTAGTCCTGTCTGGAGAAAAACGAAAGCCAACTAGTAGGATAGGGCTAAATAACAATTCAGTTCTCTGCCGAAGTATGCGTTAACTACTTCGGACTCCCCATTGTTGGTGAGGGCCTCTTATGATGTTCTGTACTAGTTAGGGCCTCTGGATACGTAGTTAACTCCAGGGTCAGAAATCAGATTATTAAGGGAGTTTCTGTCTAGACAGGATTATAATTATTCTTCATCGTTTCTGACATGCATGTTAGACCTATTCTTCATATGCAAGTACGATTCATGACTAAAGGCTTTTAGTGGGTTGTTCCACCGATTCTAGACGTTCTCCTCAGACGTGAGATTTTTGGTTCCTCACTCAGCCACGAGTCCTTCCTGGCTAGTAACCTTGTCACGACGAGGGGACAATTTGACATGAAGCCGCTGATAATTATTTTGATGGCTTGCTAGTATTCGTCTATGAACAGGTTCCCTCAGTTCTGGGATCATGTGGCCCGGGTGAGAAATTCGTCTGTGTCTCGCTAGTCTATTCATGTGTAGTGAAGACAAGGGAATGTTTCGCAGGTGACCATGTCAAATACGATCACCGTTTGGTCCCTACAGGGACATTAATTTTAATATTTTCCAATAGAAGTAGATCGTTGGACAGCGGGTAGTCCAGTTTTGGGGCCTTACCATCCATTTTTATCTGATATCTCCCCCTAATCTTCCGGTGCAACCCGCTCCTTTGATGGCCGTCCTAAACTTTGCAGCGAAGTGTCCTTTATGTATGGTCCTCCTTATTAATAAGGTCTAGCAGAGGTGTGTCAAAAATCCTTATCGCTTTGACGATCCTTACACAAGCCAAAGACGAAATTCCCCGTAGTAATCTCATACTGTGCCTATGATCACTTGGGGGGAAGGCGATAAGCCTTACCGGCCGGGCGTCCAATGCTGCTAATGATGCAACAACTTCAGCTGGATTCCGGAATGTTTAACAATGGAGTGTAGTTGATGGGCATGATTTTTGGTAAGGTGTTTCACTATAGTTCCAACTCCTACTCCCCCGCCGCTCTGTTCTCCGTCGTTTTCGGACAGTGCAACTGCCTGAAAACTTCATCTTCTTTGACTTCAGAAGAGAACCATCTTTCGTTGGGCATAATTTTCCTCGGCTTTGGTTATGTGTGTAGGTTTTAGCTTTCACTCATATTGAGTCCCACTTCCTACTCATATGACTGATTGTTTACTTACTAGATTCTTCATAAGCAGATTTGCTACCCAATGTTTCGTCCCGTGAGCTCGATTCATACAGAGTTGGCGAGGGGGGATGTTTAGACAAGTTGTACTTGTAGTTGTAAATTGCCCTGTACCAGCAATTGCCCAATGTCTCCTGTTGACGATAATAAGGTAAAGATTTATTACCCAATCGTCTGGTTTCTTCTGTTAATAGAACGTAATGTACCAAGGCGTTAAACACTTACGCAAGCTTTCGATCGTTATTTTAATGCTTATTTCAGTGTACAAACATTTTGTCATCTAACGTTCTACATACTGATGGCATTTTCTGCCACTGAGTAATACATAATTCGCGAATTTTTAATTGTAAAACTGTAAACATTTAGCCGCTTCAACGTTTCACTAATCACAAAGGCTGGGCTATTACTTTGGACTGAGTTCCTGCGATTTTAGAAAACTAACTCGCGGTTCGAAGCGTCAACTGTTTAGCTAATATTGGTGCTGCTATTGGCTTGAAGTTTTTAAATGAGTAAAGAGCTGCTATATAGAGCATTTTTGTGGCTGCAGCTTGTTTATTTCGTTAAAAAACCTCAGAAAACGCGTGTATTTTGTTGTTCACAGTATCATGGAGGGTCCATCACCGTCCATCAGTTCTGGAAGGCTATTAATAGTTGACACTAGGAAATGTTCTCTGAAGAATTGTGGAGAATCGACATTTCACAACATGAAATGAAGTTTATGACGTTATAAATCTATAACAGATAGTTAGTTGTATTTAACTGTTGTGTATCTAGTGCTATGCATAGTTGATGTAAACTGATTGTGTCGTAGTTGCAAACAAGGTAGATCAAGAAAACCCAGAATCACATTATCATTATGCTGTTTATGTTTACTACTTCGGCCGTAAAATGAGAGGCAAGGAGGTAACTTAATGTTATTATTGATAAAAACCTTGTAGATCTTAGTCCATTGGTTGTAAAGCTGTTTCTAATTCGATACGAATAAAGTAAGTTTGTGATGACAAAGTTGTTTGCATATAAACCTAAGGTTAGGATGTGGTAGGAAACCACTTAAGAGTTGAAATAGTATGTAAAGATTATGTTGAGGTGAGATATCCAATAAATTGTGCAGCATTTAGTACCTACAATCAAATACAAACATAAGGACGTTTCCCGAAAGTGGCTTGTGTTGACTCGACATATAACACTAACTTTACTTGTTTGACAGTCCTAGTTGCAAGTTGTTTCAGGTGATTGACCATAAATTCCGGACAAAATTAAAGTAGTCATGGGTAATATAGACAAAACGGATACCTCTATGATAAATCGTCGAATATCAGAGTAGAGAGCTTTCAATAAACACTCTAGTTTACTTTATCCGTCAAGTTAACGTTTCCCCGGATGTGAATATATAGTATTTTTATTTTCCATCATAGCTATTAAAACAAGATGGACCGCAAATTTTATTACTTGACACATAGTGCATACATTTATTGTTTGCTACTATATAGACATTGCTACATCTACAAAATATATGTTAATTATTTACGTCTTACCTGCTTTTTTATACCATGCGCGCACCCACTGTTTCGCCATACGTTGTTTGTACAAAGTGCTAGTTAAGAATAAACTATTATTATTATAACCAGTCTGTAAATCATGAATTATCCATTCACACATGATATGTTTGTTTGGACCTAGCGAAAACCAACAGTATTGTTTGTAATGGTACAAAGTTACACTAAGTCGCCTTGTATTGGTATATGCTTTTGCCTACATGTGTAATGAAGTTAACCACACTGAAATGCTACTATTGCTGATTCGTAAGCGGTTAAAGTTTACGAAACTGGTATCTATATATTTACCTAATTAACGGAATTAAACCTAGTTAACAGGTCGAAGATATGGATTGTGACATGTTGAACATAATCAGTAATCTGTTGCGGTAAATAGTCCCCAAAATAAATAGTTGCATAAGCTCTCAGCATAATTTGACTATGTTTGTTAAGGCGGACACGCCTAGTTGAAGGCGCTAGGTTACGCATCCTTACCAGATTACGGCGCGACACAACGTGGGAAGTATCTGTCTCTAGTTAACCAGCCTATACCATTGGAACACCACTTACGATAAAATATAACTTATCTCTCATCCTTCATTGCCTTCTGATCTATTTTTATTCGTACAAGTAGGCTCAATCGTTAGAAGTAGTCCTAATTATACGACAAATGTAACTTGGTTATATACTGGGTTCAATTCATTAGTGAGATTGACGTGATCTGGGCATGGTAAATACGAACCAGGAGGGTGGCGGCTGTAATGAATGTATTTCCTTACAGCGGGGTAGTCTTCATGTCCATAGTAGTTATCTGACGTATTTCATCCCATGATGTTTTGTTAATGACTACGTTAAAGATGACGGCTACGTGCTAACTAATTCTGTTTCGTTATTTATTACTACAGTGGCAGAGAAAATTCTAGTAAGAACCATAGTTTCGTGGCCACTTTCGGTATACAGTTATACGAGATCAGAAACCTTACTTAGCAATCCACAGCTTGTCCACGTTAACACTTAATCGTCTTTCCTGATACATTGGGTCTCTGTAAGAGAGGAGCAGGACTGGAGTGCTGGATAGTGAGTAATGTTAAGAACTTAGAATGGCGGTGTCTTGGAGACGGACCTAGAGGGCTTACTTAAGGGGATTTAATTAAGTATATTAAATGCATAATAGTATTAAATTTGCTTCAGTTGTTTTGGTCTAAATTCGACACTAGATATTTACTCTAGGAATGAATTGAGTCTCGCAACGCTGAAGCAACATTGGTATGAAGTTCTGCAAAACATGATTTTGCTAAGGCATGTGAAAATAATGGCAAAAGGGCTTCGAAAACCGCTAATAGAACACCAAGACGCTGACACAAGGAAGTTAGTTAGATCGTATTAACTTCCCATACTGATACTTAATACTTGACAGAAGAGACTTTGGTACTGTACCAGGCCAGGATGCACTCAGTTTGCTTGTTAATTGATAATGTACTAGGCAAATTTATAATCTGTCAGTACCGTAGTCAAACTGGGAGGAGTTTAGAATAAACTTCTGGTCGATGTCTACATGATGTTTGTTTGACAGACTTGTGTTATTGAAGGTGGGCCTAGTTCCTTGCGTAATTACTTCGCCTTAAGAGACAATATTACGAGTTCTTTGTTTTAGTATCTCAGTACGTTATTAATTCTTGAGTTACTATTCAAGACACTGAATTTTTCATGTACTTGGAAACAACATACCATTTTATGTTCCGAAACTTTTCATACAACCGTGATCATGTTTTCTTCATCTCTACTTACATTAAATTCTTATAAAAAATATGCCCAAGTATAACCAGTACAGAAAGTCACCCCAACCAATTGTGAGTACGATTTAGTCAAGGCATACATCTCAAAGAGAATCAGTTTACAGTAGAACATGGCAGAGTATAAGGAGACTCACGTGTTCATGGTTTGAATCTGTAAACTGTAAAATGAAATAGTGATGACATCTATTGGTTATTTCAGAGGAAGGTGGGTACTTTAGATATAATTGTACTGAGCGACACAGGTCATTATTCTTTTTTGAAGAGATTTGGCTGGGAAGTCATTGAACATCCTTTGCTAACAAATTTAATGTGTCCAAACTTTGGTAGTGCATTTGATAAGGTATAATTTATAGGACACACACAATAAGTTTGTAACATCGCCATTAATACGGCTTCCGGCTAAAATGTTCAATAAAACAAAACAAGGCTAAATCAAACATTCAGGGAGGCGGATGTAGAATCCAAACTAAATCAGTTTGGATTGAAGAATAACTGTCGAGGTTGGTTTAGATACGCGTACTCTTGCCCAGTAGAAATTCAGAACAAATGGTTGGGTGAGAAACGGTTCTATGTAAAATTATTTATACAAAGTACATTATTACCTAAACAAATGTCACCACCAGTTATTCAACCCAAATTTATCCCAAAGATTGGAATAATCAATTCAGTTTTAAGAAATAAACAAGAAGGTTATTCTATCCTTACGGGATAGATCAAGTATTGCTTGTCCAGAGAGTAAGGTCTAAATCTATAGAAATACCAATATCAAAGTATCAAAGGTTACTTGTTACAACAAAATAATTTAAGTTCTGGAAGTGTGCGTCAATCCACAATCAGAAAATGCACAAAACCAGTCAATTCAAGCAATACAATCAATAAGAGGAATGAACCAATATGGCAGCCGCCAAAGCCAAAAGTTCAGTAAAACAAAATATATGGAATTCATGAGAATAATAGAAATCCAGTATAAACTCAAGGGAAAAACAATTATTACAATGAAAATAAATAGCGGCTAACTCAAAAAGTCATTAGAAAGCATAACCAAGTGGAATAAGAGGAATAAATGTACTTTTAAATGCAAAACAACGAAATACAATGAAGAAAATGTTAGTTGGAGGGATTTTCACACAGAATCATCAAAAAAGATCTTACAGCGGATCCTTAGAAAAGTATTAAATCATATAGTATCAGTGTGTTTGGAAAGAATTGCGTGTCTATTCGAAGACACCTATCTGAAATTGCTCGTTGGAAAACGTGTTAGGGCACCAGTTGAAATGCTACGCCTTTAGAATACTAGCCACTTTCATACGGACTATCAATCCCACTGCAAATATACTGTAAGTATTGAACATTCAAACCAACTAAACGCTTAATAATGCTACGGCAAAAAACGGCAATACTTGTTCGTAACAATTTTTTTCATGATTTGTTGCACAAAAGGTTATACCTATCACTAAAATATAACCATATTATTTGAATTTTATCTCTTTTTGGCTCTTTAAGAAATTTAGAACTTGGTGGGAGACCTAGTCAAGTTGCATCTTTATTACCCTCTTCGTTTGGAATTTGGTCATGATAAAGTAAACTGCGCAGCTATTTATTTCCGAGCGATATTTGCCGATACAATATCTAGTTTCTCTTTTTAGTATTCTTTGTATTTTTCTGGTGTTATAGATGATGACCGACTACTGGTTCTGTCGTGATTAATATATCAAACGGCTGATAACAATCTTGATTTCTTATTAACCCAAATCCATCCTTGGCTTCCCGCCACCTCTCAAACTCGAATATAGGTGCCCCACCATTGTCTCGCTTTGTCATAACCCACCTATCTAATTCCTATTATTTTCTAAAACACTCTGATTATATTTTACCTTTGTTCTCACCTTCATTCTTACTTTTTTATACAGACATATATAAAGTGCGTCTTTGCAACTCACTGTCATTCCAATAACGATTAATCAACCTACTGTCTTGTGTCAGACTATCATCGCTCTGAAGAAAGCCCTCTGATTGACAAAGAAAGCAAAAAGTTCATCATTAAAGAAACAAAGATGAAAAACACTATATAATTTTCGGAATTGTCACAAACTTCACCTCAGAAAAACTTCCTAGTTTCTTTCCGGAACAATTAAGAATAGCTACCAAAACACGACTGAGCGAGCGGAATGAAATCAGTCGGTTTATACTAGTTAGTTGGATATTGGATATTGAAACACGCTCTGGTGGACGTTTCGAATTTCCGAGAATGGCATCCTCTCAAGTTTGGGCACCATTTTTGGGTTTGATGGGATGCAGTTCAGCCATGATACTTTGTGGTAGAGTCTCTTTCTGCTAAATGTTTGTTATTTCTAGCACTTGGAGCTGGCTACGGCACTGCTCTTTCTGGGATGAGTATATCATGTATTGCAGTGTCACGGCCTGACATCGTTATGAAGACTATAATACCTGTTGTAATGGCCGGAATAATCGCAATATACGGTCTCGTTGTTTCTGTTCTTATTGCACAGAGGATAGACGATAGCTACACTTTATTTATGTGAGTTTGTCTCTTCGTTTGTAATATCTCTAGGTCTATCAACGATCTTGGTGCCGGCTTAAGCGTAGGGTTTAGTGGACTGGCTGCTGGCTACGCGATTGGAAAGGTTGGCGATGCTGGCGTACGGGCGACATCTAAACAACCAAGAATGTTTGTCGGGATGGTGCTTATTTTAATTTTTGCAGAGGTACTTGGACTCTATGGATTAATAGTTGCTCTTATTCTTTCGACAAAGTGATTTAATTTACTAAACACTCTGCACATTTGTAACTTGCATAATATTTGTTTCTACATAGTACTTTGAGGTCCTTCAACACCTTTTCTTTAAGATCAAATGATTAGTACTTCCATTAAAATTAATGGATTTTTGTAACAGCTTATATTTCCAATTACAATATCTAGTTACCAAAATAACTGTTGTCTATTGAAGGATGTATTTCAACTTATCATTCATTGTCCTGCATAGCATGGATGACACCTATTCGCATCCGCTTTTTCTTTTCTAGTTACGAATTTGTCTTCTGTTGTCTGATATCCTTAATCTAACCGCATGATTACCGTTTGTTTTATGAGCTCATTGGCTGTTTAAAAGTACATTTAATAGAGCAACAGGAAAATTATTACTAGAGACTAGTCATTTACTATTGTATTACACCCAAATAACATTTTGTTGGTTTCGTATTACCAAGAATCATTTACTGCTATTCCGTGTATGAAAGTTGAGGTATTAAGATGGAGTTAAAAAATATAAGTTAGCTGTTATTGATGTCACCAGATATATCTAGCTCGATTTATCCGGAGTTCGGAATACTGTTATTGCAGCTGACTGGTTATTGATTAAGTGGTACTTGTGTTTGCGTGAACGATTTAACACCATGTTATTCACTAGTCTTACTGTTATATCCATACGTCAGAACTCATGATGCATTTGACAAGTAGTGAAATGAATTGTAGTGTTCCGGAGTCTTACCTTTAATGTTAGAAGTTCAGTTGCACTACAAGGTTCATGATGAGAAGCTACCGCCATCACTAAGTAACTTTAACATGTCCGTTGGTACATAGAAGAATATGTTATTTACTGTTATAATAACAAAGTTGTTACCGCAATAGCTAACTAACGGAAACCGTAAAGACCAATAAATTGCAACCAAACCTCCATTTTGGAATTAGAAAAAGTAGATCTTAATTAAGTGGAATCAACATTTTTTCGATGACTTGTCTTATTTTAACTAGTAAATAGTTTAACAAAGGTATCAGTAACTGATAAATTTCTAGTTCATTAGTGCCTATTTTCATTGAGGAGACATGTATATCTAGTTGCATCGTTCTAGGGCCTATATAAGAAAAATTCAAATAAGTGACTCACTGAAGGCTTCGGTACAATCGGTTTGGCATGCTCACCTGGGTTTATTGATGTGTTTATGATGGGAGACGCTTCGATGTTTTTTTTAACCACAATCAGTGTGGTTGCAATAATACCGTAATCGGTGTATAGATTATTTTAAAGTCAACCATACATTAATTAGTTTCTTATAGTCCCATATACGTATTTGAGTCTTTGTTTAGTTTATGAAAGCTAACTTCTTACGTTTCATGGGTGATACCGAGATTATAATTGGGGTTGTATGGATATCGCTAAGAAAAGATACTACAAAGGTCGTTTTTTCTGTTCATATACAAACATTCCTGCTCAGTTGTTGTCATTGTGAGTACACATCGTAATCGATATAATCCGTTTAAGAAACGCATGCCAATATTGACTAAGTAGTGGTAGTTCTTAGACGACAGGAAATTATACACGAATATGTTTATGATGTTGCATTTGTGAATTACCTCATGATGAATATGATTTTTCCTAATTGTGTGGCACATGTATTTTTGGTGCCCGTTTGTATGAAACTTTATGCTTATCTGAAGAAAATGAACTAGTCTCAATAGCTTTTAGCTTAATTCTACTTGAAAATCACCCCCATAGACAGGTGTGATATGAATGTTCCAGGTAAAATTTTTTTATTGTGGCTAGTGATGAAATCCAAAATCTATGTTTAGTCCTATTCGGTACTAGCCATCTCCGCTCTCACTCTTATGTTTATTACTGAAACTTGAATCCTACCGACGTGTAATTCATGAAGTTAGAATCCAAACAAACGTCAGCTTTTCCAGCTGAAATGGATGTTCGTGTCAGTGGTAAGAGCTTATATGTAAAATGTTGAACACACTAGTTTCGTCAAGATCTAATGCCTTCCTGAATATCCACTTATTCTGATTGATTGTGCACTATAATTTACTGGCTATTTTGTTCTGAGTACATCATGAGTAATGTTTGTAAAAGTGATAACCACTTCGTCTTATGATTAAAAATATCTCTACTGTCTGGTAAAACTTTCGTCCTATGATTCGGTGAAGAACAGTTTGATCCATCACGAATGTAAAACTGGTTCTTCTTGTTACTTACCATTACCTTTCTGTTTTCTTACCACACCGATTAGTTATATCGTTAACTTTGTGAATCAATCTCATCACATCAGCATTTGTTAAAATTTACTTTCTATTGAAACTGTTCACAATACGTGAGCAGTTAAGAAATTTTGTAAAGCTGCTTAAATGAACACTCAATAGATTAAGTGATTTTGGCTTTCGTCCTCAATATTTCTAGCTATGTATCGCTGAAAATATAATATTTATTAATAAATGGGTTTCTTCCTCAGTAGTGTTTATGTTGAAAAGGGTGTTAAGCTAACATAATTACAGACTAGGTGTTCTTTATGTACGTTCCTATAACAACTCTTGGTGTGAAGTTCAGTGCCATTTAACGTTTTATACGATAGTTATTTTTCCATAATATGGTTGTTGAATATAAAAGTTGTTGTGGTTATTCATAGTGTTTTTGGTGTCCACTGAATGTATTGTGTCTAGCATTCTTGATTGATTTTCAATTTATTTAGTGCCTGAGTGTTACATGTTACTGCATAGTTTCCATTAAAGACTATTTCTTACAACTTTCATTACTTGTGCTAATTATTTAATTTATTGGGCTGCTCTATTCTGGCATAATTACAAAAGTCGGTTACGAGTAACTCGATACATTTGAAATCTTTAATGGAAGTTATACCCTAATAGTTGAACAAAAAAATAACAGAAAACGTTGAGAACGATGCATTAAATAGCAAACTCTGTGGTTAACCACAGCTGTAACTTATTTTATTGCGATACCTCTGTTTGTTGTGCTTTCGATTACGCAACTGTTTGCACATTATCTTCCATAAGTTAAGCATTTATCCTTCATTCTTCGACTGTTTTCATGAGATTAGTTGTGGATTACAGCGTAAGTTTCAATAAAATTGTTTTTGTAAGTATTAAATATCCTGTATATCCTGTTTATTTAGGCAAAAGCTTGTTGAATAATCCTGGATTACAATACACTAATAACGAGTTTGTGAACTAGTTTACTTCCGTGATTTGCGTTACTGTAAACATTATGTGTACTTTGTGAAAATATTAAAAAATGATTTAAAAAAATCCCATATATCATCTTACTTTTCACACCTTTCAGCTAAATGAAAGGTCTAGGTAGTCTTTTATCAGAAAGTGAAACAAGTTAACCCATACTGTTAGACACAATCAAGCTAGATGCCGTTGCAAAGTACAGTTTAGGAATGTGATTCTAGTTAATCTCCATATAATGTTGAATACTCGATTGATTTGGACTCATGTATTATAAATATTTAGGTGTAGTTTCTAACAGATGTTTTCAACGAAAGTGAATGCAGAAATCTATTTCGATGTCTACGAAACATCGCTCGCGTTAGCTGGAATCACTGAGTAAGTAATAACGAGGTTAGATGATGGGTGTTAGGCACATGTGGTAAATCAGTCGATGAGGTTGTGAATCTTCATCGACTGAGGTGGTTGGGACATGTGTTGCGTATGCCTAACCACCGTCTTCCTCGACGCGCAATGTTGGCTGATATAGGAATAGGATGGAAGAGAGAGGCGGCTAGACTGAAATATGGCATTAGTCCATGAAGTCACTGACCACTGTTTTGAGTCGTGTCGGTAGCTGAAAGCTACCTGGTTAGGGTCCTCTCGATTACTGTACCCAGTGGCTAGAAACACTGAGTGACATGGCCCAGAATCGGTCACAATGGCATTCGCTTATTGTCCTCCCTTAAATCATGAGCTTTAAATTATTCCATAACTTTCTTCCTACGCTTCGTGAACTATATTCTATATGTTCACACATTTTATTACTATTATTTTATTTTTGAAGTTACTTTTGCTAATGGTGGTGGTGTCAATCTTGTGGTGCCATAGAGGTTTGTCAACTTGAACCGATGCACACATTTGCCAGGTTCCATGTTGATTACACATACATACATTTCGATCATCCTTGCTCAAGCAATTTAAATCAAGTCCAGCTTATAAGTTCAGTATATTTAAAGAAGTCAGTCGACTGTTAGACAAATATATCTAAGTCGAAAATATCTAAATTAATAGTGATTATAATGTGTTCAAGAGTAAATATATCTGCTACAAACATTTCAATAGTTTAAATATGGAACTATCTAGATCATCTTATTTCACTCATTCTATCTATGTAGACAATAATTATTAAATATATTAGTATATAAAATTAAAGTGTGGAGGATATCATGTAGATGAAGAGAAAAACTCTTTACTAGCATCTGGATCTGGTTTAATGGTTTTTTTGCCAGCTTTCCAATTAGCTGGACATACTTCACCATGTTTCTCTACAAATTGAAATGCATCTAACAAACGAATAGTTTCATCAACAGATCGACCAACTGGACGATCGTTTATTGTCATCTGACGAAGTATCCCTTTACCATCAATTATAAATAATCCTCTATATTAGAAATGATAAGAAAAAAAACGGTAGAATTGTAAATGATTTATATCAAGTGTCTATAATGATATTACAGGATTAGGTTCCTTGCAACTAATAGACAAACTTAGCTAAAAATATATAAATTTATGGATGAATTGAAATTTTTAGTATATTTGCTATGCAGTTAGCAGTGGGATCCAAGATGTGTGTTTCGTCCTGTTAGGGACTGAAATGTAGTTACATTCAACTGATGAGTTTTTAAACATGACTTAATGTTCATCCTAGATTTAACTGCAAACTACAATTTGAATATACTATAACTTGTAAATAGTTTATTCTTACAACAGGTGCGTTGTGTTTTGTGCACATACTTATAGGAAATAATACTGTTAAATAGCTTTTTCTGAAATTTATTCGAAGAAATGGAACTGTAACAATTTGAAAAATTTGATATGTTTAACGCAGTACTCTACAGTTCGCTTGGTTGTAGATTATGGATGCAAGACATGGTCCATGGAAATAGTTTTAATGCATAGGTTCAAGGTCTTTGAGCATGGAAGTCTTGTTAGTATAGCCCGTATATCGTGAAACGTGCGAACAAATCATACTGATGTTAGACACAGAGTAATAGGAAAACATCAGTTGAACAGGTCGCAAACCTTCATCGACTGAGATAGTTGGATCATGTTTTGCTTATACTCGACCATTGCATCCGTCGTCACTAGATGTTGGTTGGGGTAGGAGTATCGAGGAAGATAGGGAGAGGTGGTCACACTAAACATGAAATCAGTCCACGAAGCCTTTAACTGTTTTTCTAAGCCATCTTAGTAAATGCAGACTACCTAGTTGGGGTTCGAGTGGAAATCACTATTAGTGGCTGGAGACTAGGTGATTTGGGCCAGAACTAGTCTCAGTAGCACACGTGTGTTCACTTCTTATGTTCTCTTAGATTTAAGTTCCACTTCGTACATATGTTTCCTTCATTCCACCTGCCTAATTATGTTAATTTTGAAAAAATTGATCTGGTTGTGTTAATATGATATGGCAACTTGGACATGTGGTTATATGTATCGAGTTCTACGTTGCTCATGACTGAATGACTAATGTATAATCCAACCATATGAAATCTCTTTCTGTAACACGACACTAACATGAATATGCTTGTTGTATAGTCTCGTCACTTTTTAAGTTACACTTAGTATCATGCTGCTTATAGTTTTAAACTCTATGTGCTTCCAGTTATGTAGTGACATTTTATTTAACCTCTAAGACTTTTCAAAGGTTTACTAATGAGAACAAAGTCTGGATTAAATCTATTCATATCAACTTACAGTTAACCACAAATGGTTTGATACTAATAGTATAGTTGAGGTATTATCATCCTATGCATTTATAGATAAATAACATTCTTTTCAAGAAATACTACTTATCTTTATCTACATTATAGAGAGCATTTACCTGAATGCATTTCCTTCTTCTTCATCAAGTACACCATATGATCGTGAAATACATTTTGTTGTATCGGCTAATAGTGGTATTTTCATTGGACCCAATCCACCTGCTTTACGATCCATATTTGTCCATGCTAAATGACAGTATTCAGAGTCTGTTGAACAAGCAATAACTTGACAATTCTTTTTTTCAAAGTCTTCACAACGTTCACTAAATGCTATAATTTCTGTTGGACAAACAAATGTGCTATAGAAACAATAAATAAATATAGGAGATATGTTTTTTTCATAATTTCGTAGAATATCAATTTGTGCCATGGATAATTCATTATTTCATAGAAGATACACTTTCCTTCCAGAAGACATCAGGTATAGTTCACTTGTAAACCTTTCTAAACCTTTCTAATTCTGCAATGGTATACTTAACACAACAGTAGTAAATGTTCTAGTTCAGTGAATAGGCTAAATTCATTAATAAATTCATCAAAATCAATCTAAACTAAACAGTTAATTCATGAAAAAATTCTATTTATCAACTGCTACAATATAAATCGCTAATGAGTGCCTAGCTGGTTTCTGTATGTCTGTCCGATGCCTACTTAATCTTAGGCCGGAATAAAAAGAACACAAGACGATAGATCAACCAGATAAACCCATATTGTATTTCAAGCATTTCTTTATATATACATAAAATCAAACCACACGGCCAGCCAATTATGGAATTAACATTAACAAGAGAGACAGTGGTAACGAATAGATGTAACGTGTATACAATTAACTAACTGTTGTTTACAAATGAGAGTTGATATACTAACAGTAAATATGCTATATAGGAGGACAGAACAAGTGAAACGTAACAATGATAGGGATAATGCATCAGCCGTAAATACCCTCCCTCCCACTTCCGAAAATACTAACGAGTTTTATTGGTTGTACACCTATTGTTTTACAGTTTCGATGTTTTAGCATGTTTGAACACAGAAATTGGTATAACCTTACTTCTCCGCTGGTTTTTGATTCTATGCTTGTCTTGAGTCAGTGCTTGTTGGATTTATATTGTGTTTGAATATAATTCTGATATATGCTGTTATCCGATTATTTATGTATGTAAATTAGTCAAGCAGAATTATGGTGATTTATAGCTAATTTCGAATTATATTATTACTGAACACAGTACTATTGTAATCCAGTATTAACATGCATCAACGATTCATATACTGTACAGTCTATCGAATACATAGCCTAAGAAAAATCATATATTACTTATCTGTAAACGTAACATTAACGACCGTCAGACGGAGGTTCACACAAATAATATGTTTACATACAAATAATTAAAATAGTCCTCTAAAACATAATTCTAGAAGTTAGTTATTCTTCCTTAATTGCCCAACACAATATCAACAATCTCAGTGAATTAGATCAATAAAAAATTGCAACACATCATACTCAAAGCTGATCCGAACTTCATCAACAGAAGAACTAGAAATCAAAATTACCCTTCCATCCATATATATGTAAATAAGAGGCAAAATATTACTATAATCATTTAATCGTATGCAGAGTATGAAACATATTACATGAATAATTATAAGTAAACCAATGTTCAAAATATCGTCGATGAAGGAAGGTGATACACTGATACGGAATCTGGGGTGCGCACTGCTGAGCAGTTCCACACTAGAACGAAACAACTGTCTAGTGCTCCCTGGTTTTCAGTAGTACCCTACCAACATCAATCTGTGACATATTCAATTAAATAAATAACCAATCTCCATAAAAATAACCATCCCAATTGAATATTATTATTGTTGAATTATTTCCAAGTTTTCCTAAAATTTTGGAGGATATACGTAAGAGAAATATGACAGTTGAATGTAAACGAAAAGGAACATATGTACTTTGTTGAAAGCATATTTCTGAATCCTTGGAAGATTTAAGAAAATTTAAAAAGAATTCGAAAAAGCATTACATTCAATAGAAACCAGTTACAGTATAAATTTTGATGGAAAAAATTCCTTTGAAAAGGTTTTAACTCTTATAAAGAAAGACTGATATAACAGTAGACTGTCTACATATATGGGCAAATGTAAATAATATAAACAAACAAAACTGTTAGTTGTACTGTAACAACTAATGATTATTGAGTGAATTCAGATGTTATCTACTACTCAAAAATTCTATTACTATCTACTACTATGAAGTATACGTGTTAACACTATTATTTAGCTAGTGTTTACAATTAGATGTACCAGTGTCAACGGGCTACGCTAATACTACATCACATAAAAATTTATTTACTATATTTAGAATCATCTAGTTTAATTATGCTACCTGTAACAAAATATACATTCATCTTTTGACCCATAATTATCATCACATCTATTCATGGTAGTAGGAATCCTACCATTGGATGCAAACCCAATAGTGCGAAATGTTAGGCATCTACCAGTCTGAAGTCCCTGGGGTGGAATCTAGGGTGTGCACTGCCACTGAGGAGTTCCATACTAAGAGAAAACAGCTAATTGACGTCTCTCCTGCTGTTCATTGATACTCAGCTAACATTAATCATCGACTAAAACTTAATACCAATCTCAGCAACCCACATGAACACAATTACATCCGTTTATTGTTAATTATTCTTAAATTTACCTGGTCTGACGAATCAATTTTTGGGTGGTCTATTCTTTTCTGTGGTCACAACAAGTGGAGGAAGGGAGCAGTGCAGGTACACAAACACCTTTTACAAAATGAAAAGTACACCTTTTTTGATCCAAAGCACTATGAACATTAGTTCATTTATAATTGCTCATGTAATACGTTCATACTCTGCATACGATTAAATTATCATGGTGGTATTTTACGTCTTATTTACATATATATGGATGGGGGGGGGTGATTTTGATTTCTAGTTCTTTTGTTGATGAAGTTCGACCCGGCTTGGAGTGTGAGGTGTTGCAATTTTCATTGATTTCATTTGCTCAGATTGATGAAAAAGAGAATTTTTTCAAATGTCTTTCATACACTAGGCGCCCAAGTTTTGCCATTCTATTTGTTCTTATCAGAATAAAGATTTCTATCGAATAATAGTTTATTTGTTTGGATTGTAACATACTACTGGTGAATACTTTGTGATTTTTACATCTTTCCGGTGCATTAATGCATGTATCATATACTGTAAAATCTGCTTAACTGTTTAAATGTACCCCCCCCCCAAAGATTATCGAGTTAAGTGGTTGGAAGTAATTGATTTGAACTTATGTAGTAAAGTTTCTTACTAGTTAATACTTGTCAGTATATCGTACATGTGACGTTGAAGAAACTGATTGACAGAAGTCATTCAGGATTAAGGACTAAACAAACGTAAAATAAATGACTTACGTAAAATGATTTGATTTTCACATCAAGCTGGTGATTAAAATTCTATTCATTAAAGAGAAAAATCTGCCTAAGATCTCAAGTACACAATGCAGATAATTACCAACTAGTACGAAACTGAAATCATGCAAAAAGTAACCAGACAACTACTTTCAACCATGTGTTTATGTAACGTAATGTATGCGATGTCTACTTGATGGTGAAATTCGATTAACTTTATAAAAGTCTTGATAAATATTTGATCTATATCTATTCATCAATCTACATGATTGATCTATTGATTTGATTCATTAAAAGAACAGAGGAGCAAACCATGATGAAGACCTAATTGGAAACATTACTATTCAGTTATATATCTTGTTCTACAATTGAATACAAAGACCTTACAACATATTTAATGGTGGTATAGCAAAATAAGTAATTCTACAGAAGAATTTACTTTAATACAAACTTTGCATATGAGTTACGAAACATTGATAGTATTCAATATACGGACTTGTTAGTGTTATGTATTGAAAAAATATACACCGTGACCATGATAATTCCCAATCGGAATACGGACACATCTGCCCCACGACTACCTGTCTCCAAAGCCGGAATAGAGAAAACAACGATTTATAAGCGAAACAGACATAGTCCAATCCAACCCAATTTAATCGTATTATATTTCAATCATGCCTGTATATATACACAAATTCAGACCACACAGCAAACCAGTTAGGGATTTTACACTAATACGAAACAGAAGAGATTGTGACAGTGAATTGGAGGGGAACTTGTACACAACTAATTAAACTATAGTCCACAATAAGTGACAATATAATAACAAAAAATATACTAAACGAGAGGAACGTAACAATAACAGAAATGTCATGTTTACATTACACACGACCAGAATAAATGAATTAGTCCCCTAAAACACAGTACTGGAAGTTATTCACTCTTCTTTAGTGGTCCGGCATAGCAGCTAGCTGGGTTGGAGTTATTTGGAATATTTTCAAAGTTTACTATATGAATGATTAGTACATATTGTAGTGTAATTTTCTTCAATGATTTCATGCTTAAACCCTTATGTTCACTACATTTTACTTCTGTTCTTCACTAAATATATCAGGTTTATCAAGATTGGATATGTTTATATGTGCTAATTACAAACAGTATTAGATAATAGAAATTAAATAAAATAACACTAAAAAAAACCAATTGATGGACAAGCGAACAGAAGAGAGATCGATAGTGATTAATACAACAATAGTTCAGAATCAGTCACAATGATCCATGTATATTCACCCCTTATCTTCTTTTAGATCCTAAGTTCCATTATTCTTTTTCACTGTTGTATTATATTGTTGTGTTATTTTTGTAAATATAATCTCATTGTGTTAATGGAGTATATGATAACTTGGATGTATGAGTATGTGTACTGGGTGATAAATTCTCTAGGACTGACTGAATGATAACAAAGTTATCGAAAGTTGACTACATTACGGATAACCTCAAATAATTGTTCAGAGACATACTGTACAATTAGGCATCACTAAATACCAGGAAACACTGACTTTCTTAATGGTACACATTCTAAGTTTCGACAGGGCATCCAAATCACGCCCTTCAGGTTTCACGGCGGACGTTCAACTATCTACATCAATCGATCGGCGTCGAATGGTAGAATTCCTACATTCATAAGGTGTAATTCATACATTATCATTGGTAATATCTTTTTCACTAAGGATAAGTTTAAAATCTATCAGTCATGATTTCACACTAAATATAAATTACACTAATAAAATATTTCATCGAATCAAATTTATATAAATTAAATAAGTAGTATCTTCTTATCAATTAATTAAAAGAAAAAAAAATTGACTAAATTAACTTACAAATCAGCTGGATAAAAGAATAACACAACATATTTGCCTAAATAATCTCTTAATGATATCTGCTTGAATACACCATTAATTACAGCTTTTCCTTTAAAATTTGGTGCTGGTTTCGTTGGTAACAACATACTATGCTTAGTTAATTCTCTTTTTTTTTTTAAAAAAAAAAAATTTATATTTTTTATTTTATTTTAACATGTCTACAAATTATGCTTAATTCAATTGTACATTAACATTAAATATAATGTAGATGTTAGATTCATTCAATATTCTATTGGTTGATATTCAATATTAACATTTTGTGATGTACTTGATGAGGATATGATTGAAGCGAAATGTTTCTTTTTTTATAATACGCCCTTATTTTAATGAGGTTTATTCTTTATATGGTACTCATATAGAAAAATTATCATGTAGTTATTCTAATGGTTAAAGTATACTAGGAACCATTAGATTAAACAGGATTATTCTATTTAAACTGTATATAGGCAATTGATTAAAGGATGATAAAGAAGATTAGTTAACATTCAATAGACAATATATCAATTTTATAAATTTAGTGATTGGTTGTTGTGTAAATGAATTTTAGTTGGTTGGATTCATCATAGTTTTATGTTGGTAGAAAATAAGTTGAAATCAGAGAGCATTGGACAAGTTGTTTTATCCTAGTATGAGACTCTTTGATAGTGTGCATTCGTGATTCCATCATAGGGACTTCAAGGTTGGCGAACGCTTAACCTTTTGCACCACTGATCCGGTATTCAGTGTTGGAATTCCCACTTCCGTCAGTCTGTGATATAGTGCAACAATAATCCAATATCATAGATGATAACTGTTTCACGCATGATAAGTCTGAACTCGACTATCTCACTAGAGCTTCAGGAACATCCTAAAGTTAGTCACTAATGAGCTGATAATTGTAACCCAATTAAAATGGCCTAAGGAGACTGAAATTAAGTTCGCCAACCGAAAGCTCCTAAGGCGATATCTAGGGTGCACACTAATGTGGAGTCTCATACTAGGACGAAACAGCTCCGTAGTGCTCTCTGGTTTTCAGTAGTATCCTACTAACATCAAACTATGACGAATTCAATCAAATAAAAGTTAATAACAATCTCCACAAGCCATCTAAACTAAGTAAATTTTGTTAATGTATAGAGATTTTATTAGCTGTCAAAAGTTTATTATTAAGATGTGATTAGTTGGAAATAAACACCCTATTATACCATCACATAATCTTCAAACGAACTTTTATTTAGGCTTGTATTTATTTGGCTAATTACGTTTATCATTTCAACTGACCTGTAGATTTATTGAAGTTAACATTGCACATAATAGTCATATTATCAGTAACCAACCTAAAGTTACAGACTGTTGGTCTTTAGAGGTTCTCTCTGCTTTGTTCTATGCTACTAATTCGGGTTAACAAATCATTTCGATTTCTAAGCATATAACTTGATAATAATTTTTTAAAAAGAACGTTCCATATTACCCTGATTACCAGGCCTACAGGATCACAATTCCAATAATGAGTAAGTTTAATTCTGATAATAAACAGTAATGCGATTTGTGTTATGCCAGTTTACTTATGTTTCCTTATCTATCTGACGTCATCTTTAGATAACAGTAATGGCACATTATTTGGCCACACAGACTACTAGCATATCTTGGTAACTATCTGCTTCAATGATGTTGATGAATGATGATGGCACACTACGATTATGTAATATACATTATTAGAAAACTTGTAAAAAATGTCACAGCTGCTTTGATTCTTTGTAAACTACAATCATATTTCACTCTAAACACCATAAACCGTTCAACTTTCTCTTCATCAGTGAATCAACCACCAATATCCATTATTACTCTAAATCGTGTTAGTTGAGTACTGAGATATGTACACATAGTGTAAATACTTCAGATATTCTTATTTCACAGTATGTTGGTTCATATGGCGTAATATGAGTTACGGTCCTTGAAAGTTTTTCTAATGGTAAAGTATGAAATGTATACTTTTGTAATATTTTAATACAATCCAACAGTTTGTTTACTCATAAGTCACTCTACTATATGCATAATTTCTGTTACTTATCACTAAAATACAGTAATTGCAATGATTGCGTAACCAACATTAACAGGCTTTGGAATAAGTTCACAGTAGACGTAACAGCATGTGAATCGAATTCCATAATGTTGTCCACACGATTATTACTGTTCATCATTAGGAAAAGGTGTAACATTTTCCACGAATAAATGGTTCATATTTTTTTTAAAACCAGTGGAGCGGATTTATTCTGATTGGATAAATTGAGGCAGTGGAGGGAGGGGGGTAGGTTGAATAAAGTTGAGGGGGGGGGAAGAAGAACAATTTCTATTCATATAAACATTTTGTTGTGTACTAAAGGATTATCATGAAGATTTGTACCTCAAGAAGATAATATTGGTTATACTACTTTCATTGAACTAAATGATATAATTATGAAGCATTTATCGTCATTTCGAACAATTTCATTGGGACAAACTTTTGATTGAAGCGATCTATGAAATATTTTCCATAAGTGACTAACAGTTTCTTTTGTTAACATTGAATGTTATTTGTATAACTAAAACAATAGATCAATGCATACTAATAGTAAGTATAGTCATAGTAATGTACCATTACTGAGCGAATATGTCACAAATTGATGTTAGCAGGGTACTATTGAAAACCAGAGAGCGCTGGACAGCTGTTTGCTCCTAGTGTGGAATTCCTCAGCAGTGCGCACCCCCGATTCCTCACTAAAGGCTTCAGGTTGACGGCGAACGCCTAACCATCTGCACCACTTGGTCGGCATCTAATGGCAGAATTCCCACTTTCATCAATTTGTGATATATAGCCCGACGATCATCCATTGTCGTTGGTGATAAGTGTCTCACTCCAGACAAGTCTGAACTACACCAATCAATCTGTGACATATTCAATCAAATAAATAACCAACCTTCACAAAAATAACCATCCCAATTGAACTATTCATAATCGTTCAATTTTAGTATGTATTTATATTAGAATTCAATGTTGTGGAGATTATTGAGCTTGATATCACTAAACAACATGTATTAAACAATCATTGATAACTAAGAGCTGAAACTCGATAGCTGTTTATTCGTGGTATGTGACTAATAAAAAAGTGCGAGACTGCGATCCATTCAAGGAATCAAGCGAAAGAAATTTATGCTTCATAGTGTACGCTCTTTTATTAAATTGTGTGTAGGAGTGTGGTTCGTATCCTTGAAGTAATAATCTAGGCTACGTATTCAATTAATCCATTCCATTTTATAAGCCTAGTAGTTTCTATCAACTAACATCGATAAAGCACAATAATCGATGCATATTCGAAGACAGTACAAAGAGTATAGAGAATGTTTATTATTGTAGCAACCAACAAAATGTGAATTCAATTATTATAACATTACAAGTATATCAAAGCTCTTACTATTTCATACAAACAAAAATATGGAAATGTTCCTGCTACAAGTTATTCATTATACCACTTAGTCGGACAGTATCCAACGATTAATATTTATAACCACATCAAGTCACTATATATCTAATCAACTTCATCGGTTATTATTCTTGTATGACTGCCCTAAACATGACAGGACTGAATTTTATTAACCACGTTTTCTATTTAATGCTCCAGGAATTATCTCCTAAACTTAGTCACTGGCAAGCTGAAATATGTATATGGAGTTGGAAGTGTAACATAATAACATGGCAATTTCATAAATGAATATGAAACTGCGTAAATGAAAAGAAATTTAGGCAAAAATATGGGGTGGGATGAATAATAATTCTGGTTCAGCCATTTCTGGTATGTTGATGACAACAATACGGATAGAGATTGTATTCATTTCTTTTGAACAGAAAGATTTTATGGTTGATTAACTTAGATAGACTTTGTAGTTTGAGAAAGATGAACCCTTAAATTATACGGTGTACTTCATGAGATACACTATTTACTTGATGCTGTATTAATCAAATGGATAAGAAGAGAGCTGATAGTCTATTTCATGAATGTCTTTTTGTTCAACCAATTTGGATAATCTCTCAATGTAACTGACTTTAGCTAAAATGATAACAATTCATGGATTTAGCGAAATTCAGTCATTCGGTTTCTAACTTGTGATTGTAATGATGATGATTAGAAAATATCATATTCAGTTTGATCGTAGTGAATATTTTCCTTAATAACTGAAACTGACCAATTTCTATTTTGTTATGTATAAATCGACCATATTTTATAGAACAGGTGATATAGTTGGAACACCGTATAATTGATTATTACGAATCCTTGCTGACTGAGATAATCATATACTTACATTTCAATAGCTAATTGTTCTAACTAAAGCATCCAATTGGTACTTTTGTAAGCAGTAATGCATCAGATACCATTTCTATCCTGTCTACCACTGTCTACTTCAAACTGTATATTATTAGCTTTAGTAATTATAAGCTGTTTGTACGGCATACAAGATAATTCTAAGAACTATAGGTGGTTAATTATATTAACCTGTAATTTGTCGTATGGTGTGTTTTATATTACTGCCTAACTGTAATAATCAAACCATAGCAAAGTATGAAACACTAAGCAGTTGTTTCATTCTGGTACGGGACTCTTCAAAAGTGCTCTTTTACAACACCATCAAGAATTAAACCTCGGAGACTTAAGTCTTGGACGTGGGCATCGAATCAATGAATTGTTTTAGATGAAATACAACACATATAAAATACTTCGTCTGAAAGATAATTTGATTGCCTGTTTAGTCTTGGACAGTACACAAAATAGATGTTTAGATTGTGGAAAATTATTTTAGGCGGTTTCATCTTTGAAGGTATGTATGTATACTAGATACTATAGTAAAAACCTATTCATCCATACGGTATCAGAAAAGCATATAATAAATAAACAAGTCACTCTATTTGGCTTCTTTTGTTCTTAGTGAAGTAAATGCTACAAACATCATACATGGCAGATGGATGAATGTAGCTGACAGTGGGACTCCTGACTTATGTTTTGTGTTAGTTGACGTCCATCTGTAAGGCGCACCTGAAGTCGTGCGGGAGATAATCAGAAGGCACATCAACCAGCTTTATAATTCATATAGTCAATGACTGGTCTCTTGCAAGTCTGAAATATACACTCCACTGATCTCGGATTAGTGAACTATGTCATGTTTTTCTTTCAAGTATCCCCATACTATTTAATAAAAATTATCACATGGTCTAAGTTTAGTCCTACCAATTAATTTCAGTTACATTAAATCAAAGCACATTGTATGCAGAGTTGATTCACTTAGACTAATACCCACCTTACAGCTTTATTGATTAAATTATATCAGAACAAAGAGTTAGATAAACATAACATTAATCATAACTCCGTGAACAAAAAAATAATTGGCCACAATGACTACTTATCTGACAGTATAGAATACCACTTGCCGTAATGTGATACAACTAGGACAAGAACGATAACAACAATAGCATCTACAACAACTACAACCACTACTACCATTACTACCATTTTGTGTATTATGATTGCATGTTAAATAAGCGTATAAGTACTGTTATTCTCATACTTCCTTTTTCCTAATCTCTAAATGGGCCCATTAACTGCTACTATACCATTTTCACATTTGAAATAGCATCTAAATAATTGTATACCCAGATTATTTATCATTGATATATTTAGTTTGAATTGATGCTATCATTCTACTTGGGCTGATGTATAGTCACAGTATCTATCCGTATGTTTAAACGGTTGCATTAAATATGTATGTGAAGTCATTATTTGTAAATGGTTAGCTCAAATTCACTTGTTCTTCATCTTCCCTGGTTTAAAGTTGCTGTGACCGCCTGGACATAATTCAAGGTAGCTTACTATACGGTTACATATAAATGTCATGCATGGAATAACTAGCCGAAACCATAGTATTTTATATTTTCTAACTACTGAATAACCTAGTAATATTACTAATAATAAACCACTAACGATCATTTTTTTCAAACATATAATTTTAAAAGAAAGCTATTATTAAATTGTAGTTGGGTGTAACCTGGACAAACTCAAATTCAACAATTCCTATAACACCCAATTACAATAAATATCGACTGACTAGTTATTAACTTCAAAAAAGACATTCCTAGAGTTCTAGTGTGAAAACTTGACAGATGGAGTTCAACTACGGTAGGTGTGAGACAGTTACGCCATCGATGGCAACGGACAAGGTCACACAAAAATATTGTAAACTAAATAAAGTTAAAAATCATCAACAGTTGAATGTTGATTTACTCAATGGTGTGACAGTTAAGAGTTCACTGTGTAACGTGAAAGTTCGCTACTTGATTCTCATGAATGTGCATTATTGAGTAATCCCATACTGAGATAAAATAGTTGTCGAGTGCTAGTTCTCGGCTTTCAACAGTTGTTTAATGTAGGTCAATTTATATCAACTTGCTCATTGTAATTTTGTTCTAAAGTCACTCATAGTTATGTAATTTTAGTAAATGAATTAGAATTATAACTGATGGAGTGTACAAACTTGTTTAACTATTGTGTTGTAATTAAAACACTACATTTGATGGTAACTACTTTGTGTATGTACATAAATAGCAAAGGAAACTAATAATCAAGGTGTTCATATATTGGAATATGTTGCTGCGTATATTCGTGTATTAATTTGTATTTCGGTAACAGAAGTTTTATAGTTAGCTGTCAGTAGAATGTATGATGCCGGTCTTATCTTGTTTGGGGCTTTTCATCTGAATGTAACTGCATTTCAATATTAATGATCACATTGGAATTTAAACTTAGTCAGTTCGTTTCAAACTTTAACATATTTATTCATTAGGATAATAAGTTTAAGTCGCCTGGTTACTTATTCAATGGTTATGAAGTTATGCATAATTGTTTCTATCTTCCTCCCCCCGTTTATGATGTAAAGTAATAATCAAAACAATCCCCACCCCCTCAAATGGATACAGATTAGTTACAGTTATTCATATTGAGGATACTTGATTGTTTTTCCGTTTCACTTAACATCATGCATTACATATGCCATAGTCATATTGTGAATACCTTCACATTTAGCGGTATCGAATTCTTTAAAATATGATAGTTTTATTTTTCGTTATTGTATTCTTTTATATTATATGCTGGTGGGTCAAAATCAACGTGTATGCCAATGAAGCAATGAAGGTTTGTTAGTAGAATAATTGAAAGTTAATTTAATTAAATAAACACTGAGAACCCCGAAGATAGTTGATATTTGTCTTTATTTAGTACAAGACTCCGTATCATTGTCCACCTACAACCTCAATAGGTTGGGGAGGAACAAACCCAAAACTTTCAGTAAACGTTTAATTTTTAGACCATTGATTTGACGTTCAGTCGAACTACTCCGAACTGGATGAAATTATAAATATATAACTGCTTAAAGCTAATTCAGCGGTCCGGAGGTTACATGTGTGCAGCAAAGCCTGAGGGTACATGAATTGATCGTCGCTGTAGTCACAGATACGCACTATGGTTGAGTCCTGTACTAGAACAAAGTAGCTGCTTACTACATCATATTTTATCAGCTGAAAAGCTTATCTTAGATTCTCTAAATACGGAAAACCTTGAACAGCGCTATATCAAGACATCTCTTGGGATCAGGACATTAGATTAATACTATAAAATCTTTCAAGGTGCTTAATAAGTAGCCAGGTTTCTATCTTCTGAAGCTTGCTACAGCTATGACCATTATGTATCACAAACCTGATGTGTGCGTCCGACAGAAAACTGTCATAAATCATTCTTTACCATAGTAACTTGGACTTAATTGTTTATATCAGAAAACGTGTATTGAAAAAGACTTTTTTCCAACGTTTTTGTTTCATTATACTGTTATGTCATATATTACTTGACTTTAAAAAATTCAACTAACTGTGGTTTACTCTTTTACATCAATAATGTTTGTTTATTATGTAATCACTTACTTCTAATCCATCAAACTTCTGTTACTAATAACATTTTCTAGTAAGTTCTTTGAGATATGATACATAATTACAATGTTTTATGTCGCTACATGACTTTATTTACTTCATTGGTACAACATGCTACTGTCAAGTTTTAACAGCAGTCCCTGAACATACTCCTTACTGTAAGTATGTTTAAACGTCTATATAATTTTATTTTTGAAGTAGTATAAGTTGTAATCAGTATCTGAAGAGTATCAAATTCATCTTATCATGTTCATATATTCATTCTTGTACTTATCGAAAGCACTATACTTCTGTTGTTCTTCTCTAGAATCTTTTCTTACAGTTCTATGGTATACAGCTGTAATAAACATATGTTACTATATTGTAAAAGAAACACCTCTGTTCGAAGTTAATCGTCATTGTTACTTTCGATATGTTTACTCACTATAGACATACAGTTATTCAGTGAAGTAAAAATTAAAACCAGTAGGATATTGTTACTAAGAGTTTAAGTTGATGTACAAAATTCTAAACACTGTTGTGTTTAGTAGCATAGATATAAGCTTGTTTATTTACTTAAACACATAAAATTTGATACAAAGTGGTACCGTACAAGTACAAAGTAATATTGTGAAGAAAGAAGGCAATCCAAAGAAGAATGTAAAATTTAATAAGATAAAAAAGATGAGATACAGTTCGTATAGAAATACAGACAAGAGGAGTATATTCCTACTAAAAGAGAGTTATTGCACTTTTTGAAGATTCTCGTAGAAAACTGCGGCAGGATTGCCACTGGCTTCTGTTCTGTGCCATGCCTGATAACGTTTCAAGCCAGTGATTTGTATCATCTCCACTACTTTTACCAGGTCTAGATCGACCAACAGATATCACTCATGTACTGCTTTCTCTTGATCTACGGTGCCAAATAATGAACTAGACACCTCGCTGTTTTATCCAGTTAGTTCAAGAATCAGGAATATCAACGTTAACGATTCTTAAATATACCCTTCTACGAAGAATAGTCATTTTAGTTAATCTGTTTAGCACTTACATAGTAAAAGATTATTAAGTAAACATTAAAGTGTTAAATATATCCATTATTGAGTTCTTGTTCGATAAATCTTATGCGTAAACGAAAACTTCTACTTTAAACTAATCCTACGTCTAATCTAACCATATGCCTAAACTCCAACTAGGAACAATTTCAGGGTACTTTAGAGACTACTTATATCTCTATGATAGTTTCTAGAATTCAGGTGATATATAACGATGTAGATGAATGAAGATAACGTTTTTTATCTAGCTCGAAAGCAGGAAAGTTCAAGGAAGACTTGAATAAACATATTAATCATGAGAAATATATATGCCCATTTCAATATTAATTATTTGGTGGATAGGACTCTCATTCATAATTGGTGTACGCTGATTGGATAATATCGGTTATAAATTCCGGTTACTGATTGGATGACTAATACATACTACTCTCCAGAGTCTGTACTGATTAATTTAAATACCTATTGATAGTGAACATTTAAAAAAATTTGGTAAGCTCATGAAACCATTTGTAACTGTGTTCATCGATGAATTTAGATTTGTAAGTAACCATCACTAAGCCAAGATAATCAAACAAAACCAATCAATCAATAACTTAATTTGTACATACTACTTATTTAGTTATAGCAACCATAGATTTAATGAAAAGGTATTGTAATGATTATGAGTTGGTCTTGACATTAAATAACTTTTATATGCTTAATAACGGGATATCCTTTCATTGACAAATGACACATTTGACAACGCAGTTCATTTAAATCAATGCACCTTTTTAATCTCATATTTAAAATCACTAGATTAAAAGCGAATGAGTTTACATCAATCATTATCATTCAAATCATACAGTATTTTTATTATATCAAGAAATTCAGGAAAACCAACTGTCTTTTTGAATAGTGCTTTAGAGGACTCTTTCAAATACTTTAGTTATGTGCCAACATTTTGTTTCTACCATTATCATATCCCATTTGGGTTATCTTCACGTTTGACCTACTGGCTGTTAATATGCGATTTCCCATTTGTGAGGTACAGCTGATTAACTGTGTATACTTTACCTCAATTCACTACCTTTGTCACCTTTATTTTGTACTGATATTAATTTCTTAATCGATTTACTGTGTGGTCGGGTTTTTTAAATATATGTAGAGAAGTGCTTGAAGTACAATACGATTTATTTAATTGATTCATCAACTTGTATTCTTTGTATTCCGCCCTGAGATTGAGCGAGCATCAGAAACTCGTACATGGACTGAATAAAAATTCTCATTTGGCGTTTATCACTGTAATTTTGTGCTCACAATGTTATGTTGATTAATCAATCGTATGCATCAATCAGCAACTTATAGTTAATATTCTTGACCTCGATGGTAGAACAATATGAGAATTCATGTTATATGAAAATAGAATATTAAAGTACAGAGACTTCGTGGTTGGTAACTTACATATGACGCAATGAATATAGACGTTAAATAAATAAGTGCTTAATAGTTTCATGAAAAAAATTACAAGTAGAATTCTCCTTAAAAATAGAATTGTATCAATCCAGCTGTTCTTAATAGTTACGAAATGAATCGAATATAGGTTGGTTTCCACTAATTATTTTATTGATATCTGTGTCTTATGTGGAGTGCGATACTTATACGTCTCCCTCCACTATTTGATCCAAATCTTTGTATATCCTCTGACTCCATGCACATATGAAATAGACATAACATTCGTATAATGAGAGGTCAATAACAAAGATATAGACAGGGATATAAATTAAACTAACTAGTATCCAGAAGCGGTTAGAAATCAAGCAAGCAGCTAATTTTTATATTGTTTACAATCACACGTTAAACATAAATACCAATATAGAAATGTAAAATATAAACGTTATTGTATTCGTGGGTAATTACGACTCCTACAATTCAACTGACGACTACTATTGCTGAGAAATTTCTTAGAATTAGCTCATGAAAATGTATGAGAAACTTGAATGATAGAATGAAACCTTCAACAAAGTCTACAGAAATATGGTTTGTGTTACAACCTTATAGTGAACTGGCATAAATAAGTCAGTTTTATAAGTCCTCGGTCGACAACTGTATAAACCAATAATAACATGCCTAATTGTGATACTTATTTATACGAAGAGCTTGAATCTTATACAAAGTATAATTTCCCTTAACATTTTAGTAAGAATTTCACAGATGATGTATGTCAACTATCATAAAGCCTAGGTAACCATACATATTGCCTTTGACAATCTAACATCGTAACATAATACATGGAATAATAAATCATACGCATTAGTGACAATATTCTAACTTGATCGACAGGATCCAATGAAAACCAACAACTAGACAAACATGACTCATGATCAATAACTTCCCGATTAAATGTAGTTTAGAGGAACTTGATTTTGATTTGATGTTTTGCACTCATCATAGAGTGATCTCAGATAGGTACAGTTGGAAACTACGGGGGATAGGACAACTGTTTTGTTTTAGTATGAAACTGCGTAAAGGATAAAAATAACAAATTATAACCATTCCCTACAAAACTATATCAACCTTAATATGATAAGGTCCCTGATGACCTAACCAATGACTCTATCTCGAAGTTCTAATGAAATGTCATGACTATTTAAGTTTATACGTATCGGCAGTAAGATAATTATCATCAAGTCACATTAGAAGACCGTTGTGCTGTTCCACTAATCAGTTGAAATGATAATTCTGTCATTAGACTCCTTCCGGTCCATTGGTACAGATAACAATGTGCCAACTGTGAGATTTGAAAGGCTACTGATAGTATCCTTGGTTTTTAATCGCACATAACCGAAATCGATCTGTGATAGATAAATGTAAATTTCTGACCTAACAAGTGACTAACTCCTAGAACGTTTTTAGAAGTTTATTATATCTCGGTTTTATGTGCATTGAATGTACCATATCTGTTGATAATATTGCCTTTGCATTGTATTAATCTGATTGGTTTTCTGTGCTGCCTGGTTTTATATGTAAGCAAAATAATGATTGAAGTACCTATTTAACTAGGACTAGGTGGCTTAATTCTAATAGCATCGGAATAGGGGGGGTAGACTCAAGGGTATCGATTAGTCAGTTTTATTGCCCTCAATCAGCTGTATAAGTTCAAACAAGGTTGTATCAATAATTAGTCGACCTGGGATAACACTTTTATTTTACTTCATACTCTATTTTTTCTACAATCAAATTAAAAACAGTTACCCACAGATGACAATGGATGAGGTTGCGTAAATTCATTACAAATTTTCTGAGTTAAACTTATTAAGTGTCATCTAATAGCCAAGAGATTACTGAGAAACTTTAATGTCCTAGGCTCGACCCCATGATATGATTGTGAGTACTCTCGTTAACTTCTTGTGAAAACATTCTGTTATATCGAACATTTCAAAAAGAGTAACTAACTTCCGGAACTGTCTTTTAGAAGACCACTTCATTTATTTCCAGTGCACGTAAATTGATTACATTATTTTTATTACTGTCATGTTCCCCTCACCCTAACCTTCCACTAGATACATGAACTGCCATCGTATTATTTTCTATTCATCAATAATAATTAACTAACTAGGCATCTGTTCCCTCGGTTCTTATTTATTATTATCCTTCTTTTGTGTAAATATTATTCTCTGTATTGATCCACTATGTGGTCAGGTTTTGTATGTGTATAAACTAATGAATAAGTTATAATATTTGACTAATTGGTTGCTGGCTCATTTATCGCATATTCTTCTATCCGAATTGATGACTACAATTCACGGGTTAGATGTGCGGGCATAGAATATCAACCATGTTTTTTTTTTCAAGGTTACTGTCACCATATATCATGTTAAGCCGTAATTCACATCATAACACATTCAATAAACATATAAATATAAACATATAAAATTGACGGAAGTGGAGATTCTACCATTGGATGCCAACCCAGTGGTACAGATGGTTAGGCGTTCGCGTCAACCTAAAGCCGCTGGTGCGGAATCTGGGGTGCGCACTGCTGAGGAGTTCCACACTAGAACGAAACAGCTGTCCAATGGTCCCTTGTTGTCAATGGTACCCTGCCAACATCAATCTATGATATATTCAATCAAACAATATAAATAGTAAATTTTTCATAGGAAGTACATGGTGCATTGATTAATTCAATGAATATTTATTACAATCTAACTATTACATTCAATATTTCAATATCATTTAATTATCATCAGTTTGTATTGTTTGTGAATATTTTACATAATTTAAATTTTGAACATTTTTATCATGAAAATTATGTGCTACATTTTTTAAAAGTTTAATTTTATGCAAATTCAATATCCATTTTTCTTTGTTATGAACTATTGAATCATTGAATTCACTGCACTATATCAATTTGTTTAAAGAAAAGAAACAATTTATTTTGATTACTGATAACGTTTAATTAAGTAATATAAAGAAATGTTAATATAATTTGATGGTAATTATATCCTCCCATTGAAATGTTATGAAATGAAGTTAATCAATGTTTGTAGTCTAATGGTGAACATGGTGGCATTCTATACGTAACGAATTGAATTTGAGTTCTAATGTAAACATCAATACTAGGAGTTAGGGCACATCTACCTGACGAGTCTCAAATAGGATAAAATGTAACTGCTAGATTCCAGTTTCTAGCCACATTCCAACTTAATCTATACTTGGTAATGTTAATATTTATTTATTAGAAATTATCTATCATCATGTTCATACGTAAAGGGTATAACAAGTTACTATTTTAGTTAGAAAATGTTATATACACAACTGATGCATATAGGACATTACAGGTCTATAGAATATCAAAAGAACGATGGATCGTAACTTTTAAAATGTTCAAGCTACGTTCATAAACTAGTCGATAAAAATTTTGATTGGTTAATTATTTTTACCTAATAAGAAGATAACAGTTATGAGTCAATAGTTGCTGGACAAGGAAAATAATATGACAGAGATATAAAGATTCCACATGGTTAATGAATAAATTATTGATTCAATATGTCACAGATTGATGTTGGTAAGGTACCATTGAGAACCACGTAGCACTAGACAGCAGTTTGCTTCTAGTGTGAAACTCCTCAGCAGTGCACAACCCAGATTTCTCACAAGGGGCTTCAGGTTGACGGCGAACACCCAACCATCTGCACCACTGGGTCGGCATCCAATGGCAGAATTCCCACTTCATGAAGCGCTAGTGAGAAGTCGTGACTGGTGAAGTTCAGACTTGTCATGAGTGAGACAGTTATCACCAGTGACAATGAATGATCGCAACGCTATATATCACAAATTGATGGAAGCGGCAAGTCTACCATCTGATGTCGACTCAGTGATGCAGATGGCTAGGTATTCGCCGCCAACCTGAAGCCCCTGGTACGAAATCTGGGGTGCGCCATGATGAGGAGTTCCACACTAGAACGAAACAGCTGTCTAGTGCTCTCTGGTTTTCAACAGTACCCTGCCAACATCAATCTGTGACATATTCATTCAACTAAATAACCAATCTCCATAAAAATAACCATCCCAACTGAGTAAATTATTGTTTTTTCAGTGGTGTTTTCGCTGTTAAACTAGAGAAACAAAGATGAAGAAATCAATCTACGCAACTAATATGTCAGTGGTCTCTTAAAGGGTTGTGAGTACACAAGTAATTTTCAAGCTTCCATTATTACTAAGCCCACCCATAGATGGATATACAAAGTACAGCTTTTGTAATACAATATAATGTATGTAACCTAAACTGGAAAGAAATTAGTAGGCGACCTTCCTGTAGTCGTAAGCATATAAGAATCGATCTTGGTAGAATGAGCTTCATTATTATTTTGGTATTAAGATTTGTCTTGTTTGACCTTCAAGGGTGGCTTTGTTCTGTATCGAAATAGGCAATAGGCAGATTTAGTAAGTATTAGCACTTACCTATTCGTGCTTTACAATTGTTTCCCTGTTATATTTTAGTTTTCTTATTTTATTCTCATCTATTTCGATAACTTTATCGACACTATTAAACAATAGTTTGAAATGTTTCCGTATGTCAATTAAGTGAATCACAGGAACAATTATGCCATTTAACGGCAGTAACTTTCATAATATCAATGAATACTGTCGAACTGGGTTTAGAAGTCTTCAAGAACCAGTACCCTATTTTCAAGATCACTGAACTTCGAACCATGAAAAATAAATCTATTCTTATAGACTTTATACACTGGTACAAATAACATCTGAAAACATAACCATCTTTTTGAATTTCTAGAAATTTCTACCTTCATTAGTAAATCACAGTCGCATTCATAGCTTCTTCGTAAAAATCCAGCGGTATGTAGGTAAGGAGGAACAACATCTACGTGTAATCACCAGAAAAGCTTGCTTTAAATATGTATTTTAAGTGCGAATTCCCGTCTAATGAAGCATCTCTGATTAGTTTATTCAGGAAATTATCGCGGTTGTTTAAGCACAGCTCTTACACGTCCCTATAAAGTACTGTAGTCGGTTAAAGCAAAGAACACGGACGAGCTTGTATGATTTCCAAAGTATCTGCTAAGACCAATCATGATTGCCAATCGACCATAAGCTATTTAGAAATAATGTAGTCTATGTGTAAAGAAGAACTATTTTCAGACACTGTAGTGTAAAATGTCATAGAATAAAACGTTTCAAACAATGTATAACACTTAAATTAATCTTATATTTAAACCCTTAGATTAACCTAACATTAGATCTAACTTCACTGTATCTCTTAATTTAACTCAAGTAATAACAACAATATTTGAACGTTAAGAAAATACAATTTAAAGGTGGATAAGTGATTATTTGCGTCATAATGAATGGCTGCAAATAAAATACGATGCTTTAGTCGACTGAATTCGTCACAAGTTGATATTGATTGGGTACCATTTAATACCAGAGAACACTGGAAGTGGGAATTCTGCAACACTGGATGCAGGTCAAGTGGTGCAGAAGGTTAAGGGTTAGCTAACCTAAAGCCATTAAGGCGGGATCTAAGATGTGCACTGTTGAGGGACCCTATACTAGGACAAAACAACTATTCAGTGCTCCCTAGTTTTTATTTGTACCCAGTGACATAGAAATACATATAGTTGTAGTTTTCTCAATTCATAATTAACAAAAATGGACTAAGTCAGGATAATCTGAAACATTTACACTATCCATATTTTCAAAGAACTGAAGTACTTCTTTAAAAGATTAAATTTTCAGATTTTCTACTTACTAGTTCTAATAATTCAGCTAACCAACAGATTAAATTTATCCTTGACAGAATTAGTCGTGTAAGAATATTTGACTCATAACTTTTAACGGAACCATCTACAAACATCACAGAAGTGATACTTTATGCTATAAGGTTATTTTAAGTTGGATCATCAATGAATACATCCTTTTGAATCTTTTACAAGGAGCTTATGTTAATTTTATTCTCGGCTGTTATACTGAAATGCTTGATTAATTTAGAATCTTGATTTGTCATTTACAATTTGAAGTAATTTATACACACAGTTATTTCATTTCATTATAATTCACCATAAAGCATTGTCTGAACACATCCAAAACTATGTTATCATTGTGAAGACATGAATATTCAATGAATCCAATCTATTCGACGAAGCTTCTTATTCATGACTTGTTTATTTACAAAGAGAATTCATATCATGAACATTAATATGCAAGACATAATTGTTTTATTCTTTACTGAAGATAATGTATTCTTAGTCCTATAAAAGATCTGTTATAAGACTGTCTGATACACTTTATGAGTAGCAACAACTGTTTCAAGATTGTTAATATTGTTCATAAGTGCTAACAAGAATTGTCATGTTGGACGACAGGAAATGAGTAACAAACTTTTAGAACTGTGTTTTAGAATACTATTTCATTTATTTTAACTGTGGGTAGTGTAAACATTTCATTTCTATGATTGTTGCATCCCTCTTACCTTGTTCTCCCGTTTAATATATTTGCTCCTATTCATTGTCACTATCCCCTTTGTTTTGTATTAATGTTAAATTCTTTATTGGTTCACTATATGATCTGACTGGTTCATCAATCTTGTGTTCTCTTATTTCGGACTAAGATCGAGTGGGCATAGGGCAGATATACAGTGATCGACTATGCACCGATTAGCGTTGATATTACAGGAACAGTTTTCTTACGCCATAACAAGAACGATGTGTCAGTTTTTCATGGGCAAAGTAAAACTTGACAAATGCGAGCATAGGTCTAAGTCGCTATATACCACATTAGTATGGCTAGATCAAATTCACTTGAATAACACGACAAAAGAATACAACAAAGGACTGGCATAGGAAATAAAGCAGCATACAAAAGGATAGTGGAACTTATGATCTATAAAATACTAAGTAAACAATACCTCGTTAGGCATATAATTTTGTTTTGTTGCATATTGACTAATTAATTGTTTACTATGGGAAATTTCATTTGATGCTTCTTTTAATCTAGTTTTATATGTTTCTAATTGTTGTTTCATTTTCATCAGTTGATCTTCAGTATTACGTAATCTACAATATGAAATCAACAACAGTACAATAAATTTGTAATTTTCAACTAACTATATTTAGAAATAAATCAACAAAACCTTGGTAATGATACCAACAAAATTAAGTTAGCAGAGAGTGATCAATTTCAGTCTATGATAAATTAACGGGGAGATTCAAATACAATTTAATTATACATATATACCCGTTGCACAAATATGACTGTCTAAACTCACTGGCCTAGAAGTGAACGTGGTGGCGTTTGGCACGAAACGAACTTAGTTCCAGTTCCAGTGTGAATACTAATACTGGGATGCAAAGACATACAGCAGATAAGTTCCACATAGAACGAAACGTGAATCATGGATTTTACTTGCTAATCACAATCCAACTTACACAAAGTTAAGTTAATACTTCAACTAACCAAACAAATAGTCCTTGTTGAAATTACAGATCAATATAACTTTGTTTGTGTAAACATGTAAATGAATATTGAAGTAGTCGCGAAGCAGTGTTTTATACATGATATATCCTTGGATGAGGTTCCTTCTAGTGAAGACAATTTGGAGACTTACTGAACGAAACACTTTCTTCTGAGATCATGGTAGTCAGTTCCTTAGAGTTTCTTCTACTGTATGTCTATTATAGTGAATGCTGGTAAACTGAGTTTCTTTGGTACTATGGTCTGGATTCCAATTTGTTGTTTTAAATTATAATCAATGAAACTGTGATTAAAAAAGCATTCAGTTCATCTCTGACCACATCTTTTATGCTCATCGATCTAGCCCTTGCGGAGAGAGAATGAATTACACTTCTATTCTCGCTCAGAGGCATAAAATATGAATATTGGGGGGGAGTAGAATAAGGCAGAAAAAAAATCTAATTAACCACATCATCAAAGATCACTGAAGTGATCATTTTATTCAACAAGGCTCTAACATGTTTCTACTAATCATTCTTTATTAAAAATATGTGGATCATGAATGAGTTTCCTCGATATTGACACTTAACCACAAGTTTCAGCTATAATCAGTAACATGAAAATAAAAACGACTTGGTGTCCACCAGGATACAGTTCCTTCAGGTTAACCTATTGGATAATAATGCATAAGGCATATGTTGAGAAAGCTCATGTGAGGCAGGAAAAGATAAGTGTAATGCTTGTTACAGAAACCGATAGTGTTAGATTGTAGCTACTGAGGTTCTGATTAGTAAACATCCTTAGAACACAATCTCGAGTATATCACTTGACTTCACGCACGTATATCATTGAACAAATAAGCGTAAAATAAGAAATCAATACAACAGATGTACGATGATATATTTTGAACCGGTCAAATGCAACATATGGAAGAGGTCCACACAAATCGACAGAGAGAGAGAGAGAAAGGAAATCCAACTACGCATAGTGAACATACATACACAAAGAAACGTATAATGCTCAGGAGATAATCTAGACCACTACATGCTAATTTTATACACTTGTAAAAATTACTATTTCAATACTAGTGTATCCAATTGATAGATCTACAACTAAACAGGATGTTCCACTGGTAACTCTTGTATATAAAAGTATTGATTTACAAAATTATTTTAGAACGTCTAACACTGTATTATGACAGCTCTGGAGGCTCTAGATTTAATTCTTGATGAGATTATGAGTAACTTACTATTGAAGAATCTTTACCTAAATGAAGTAATTATTCATTGCTTCATGGTTTTCAATGATATTTACAATTATTATTAGTCTGTAATAAAATCTGTTTCTTACTAATCTTCACAACTTTCTAAAATATATCCCTTTTCATAATCCCAGAGATAAACAAGTCAACAAAACAATCTACAAGAACTACTTTTCAATAAACTAAAATGAATCTATAGTTAATAATTATTTAGATTACACTTACTTTTCTAATTCGGCATAACGTAGTAATCGTTGTTCTTTTCGTTTACTTGGATCTATAAGATAGGACTTTTGAAGTATTGATGACCATTCAATTGATGTTACTAATAGATAATAGAATAAATTAACTTATAAGTACAATGGTTGTTCAATGTATGATAGTAAATGTTAGTAAATACATAAGTAGTGAATAAATCAGATTCTTATGTTCTTCATCGTCAAGTAATCTATGACTACATAGAATGCATTTAATTAAACCTGACATCAAATTAACAGTAATAACTAGAGGGGTTCAGATATGTTAACAGCGAAACGATAGATGATCGTTTCGCTATACCACAATTTGATGTAAGTGTGAATTCTATCATTAAATACTAGTTCACCCAGTGGTGCAGATCATTAGGTGTTAGCCGTGTAACTTGCAAGTTCTGGGTTGGATTCTCCGGCACAATCGAGGGTATGCATAACTGAGGAGACCAATGATTGAACGAAACAACTATCCGCCGTTTTCTGATTTATATTAGAACCCAACTAACATCAATCTGTGATGTAAAAGAAGAACTAAATTTAATACCAATCAATTGCCACAAACCACTTCAATTTAATTATTATATCAAAACAATAATAACTTGAGAACAAGAGAAGTTCAAAGAAATTGAAACAAGCATGTACATCGGGATAGATTAAAGATTATATTATTGAATTGACACCAGAAACTTCTCTGCTACACTAGGTTGCTGTTGATGGCGTCCGGCCAACGGATCCGGATAATCTGGAATAGACGACTGTCTGTAAACACCTGTATCCTCTGAACGAAAGCTTTCATAGTTCTCTATACAAGCTACATTTGTATACAACAGAACTGTTTTGACGTTTGTCTTAAGAATTCTGACTTTTGTGTTGGTTGACATATATTATGAGTTCCAAATTTTATTAAACTACAGAAACGGTATTCTTGACATTCCAACTATTGTCTTCACATCTACATCAGATTCCCCCCCCCCCACCTTATAGAAGCTTCCACATAATTCAGTGCTTTTCTGTTCAATATAAGTGGGTTTGAGTTCGTTGTGTAGTATATAATAATCTTGCTTTTCTCTTTGTGTATGTTGAAACCTAGTTATCAAGAAGCTGCTGCACCATCCTTTTTCACTTGCACTTGTTAGCGCGTGTGGGAAAGCTACCTCATGTATGAATCCCAGTTCGTCTAGCTGCATCCAAGCCGTCAATTGCATTCCGTGTCTCCCCTGATTCAGTCTGCCTATCTTTTCAGGTACATGACAGTGTCAAAGAAGGTTCTCCTCTCCACGTTGTAAAACGCTTTCTCGTAGTTAAAAACTTGATTTAAAGTGGTGAGTTCCATTCGACTCGTTGCTCAACAATGGTCTGTAGTTCAGCGATTTGGTTGTTACACGATCGAGCTTTATGGAATCTGGCCAGCCGACCTTGGAATTAGGCGCCAACTGGATTCTCCATTTGGATCAGCAATACTCCACTGAATGTAGGGTAATGCCCATGTAGTTCTCACTCACGCTAATATCTCCGTACTTTGATATCTTGGAAAGGTATTCTTCTTTCAAGTCTGGTGACGCTTTTCCTTTCTTCTAAATCTTTCTGAATAGATCGTAGAGCATCTTTGTAGTTATGTATATGCCTGATTTCAGTGCTTTGGATGGTATGTTGTTTAGCACTGGTGCTTTGACACTCTTAATTTGTCAGATACCCATGCTGATTTCTTCTCCACTGCGAACAATCAAAACAGTATTTAGAAACTTTCAATCTAGAACGTAATTATAAAATGAAGGGTAGTTTTGGGGTCTACTTGTCAATTTACAACTTTTATAAGCATAATCATGTCGTTTGTATATGTCAATGTTGAAAATTAAGACTCATAATATTCTTCAAAAGAGGTTCGTTAGTGTCAAATTTCAAATACAAGAGGTTACTGGCTAACTACCAATTCGTAGGAATAAAGCCTTATTACATTTCATTATCCGTGAAAGTCATCGTAGATTAAATAATTTTTACATTAAATATGTACAGATAGTAAGAATAGTGACCTGGTAACCCATGGAGTTTTATTTCACCACTATCATTTAATTATATACGTATTGCTTCCTCTTCTTAACATCATTGTCGTCGTTTGGTATTGATATCATTGTTCGAACATGCGACACAAAATTTGAACTTGGCTGTTTGGTTCACTAATCTTGTATTCTTCCTATTCTACTTTGGAAACAGCAATAGAGGAACTGTACTAAGGAGAGAGACTAACAAATTTTGTGTACTTATTCGCTGTATTGATAATATCAAGGTCATTATTTCGTATTCCGTAATTAGTCGAAGTTCAAGATACAACATGAACATCATCGTTATCTTTATTCTGTGCATTAATTATAGAGAATACAAATTTAGTGGGTGTTAAATTCAGAATGAAGGCGAAAGTTCATTGGAATTATATTTTTTCTACAAATCTCTCTTTCGAATTATTTCATTGTTCGTCAATCCGATTCAAACGTTTTTAAATGCTCAAGTCTCTTCATAAGTTGGCAACAAAAAGAACCATATTCAGGGAGCATAGTTGTGGTTATAATATGAATACTTTCTTTAAGAAATTAATAACGGGACATCTAATTGTTGGAAAACGCTTAAATATAATTGTGAAATCCAGCTATGTCGCCTGAGTTTCATATAGAATCTGTATGATTTAAATTTAGTGGAATGGTATTGTGTGTAAATATATTTCTTACTTTTCCAAAGGTACATTTACAAAAATCATTACTTATTTTGCATAAATTTGATACTATAAATCGGTCTAGGTCATAGAAACCATTGAAAACCATGAACTAGTACTGTGCATCCACTGTGTTATACTCTGAGACTCAAAAGTGTGCTTTCATGGCTATGCATGGGAATGGAGCTCGAAACCTTTCGATTTCATGGTTTTCAATAGTTATCTAACACAGGTCAATACATGATTTAAAATGACAGTTCCTCCCCCCCCCCTGAAATCTCTATGACACCCATTTATTTATTGTGTAGTTGTAAAGTTACCTTCCTAAAGGACTTTTGTCATCATTGTGTCAATAATCTCTACGACTATATCTTTAAACTCTTAAGTAGCATCGTAAAATTTTACATCATTAGCATAAATCTCTTTATTAACAAAATTATCCAGAGAACACTTTTACATTATTTTATGTAACTTTGATTATCTAGTACTTACGTAGTTCATCATTTGATAACACGGAATCGTTGGTGTTATGCTGTTGTGTACCGGTTAACAGACAGAAGATATCCATGAAGAAATATTTCTTTATCTATAACCCCCCGCCCCACCCAAAAAAAGATTTAAGAACTACTTTAAAGCATTTACGTATTAAAGAGGCAAGATAAACTTATTAGAAAGATAAGTTACCGAAGAATATCACTGATATTTCAACAAATACACCTTATAATAAATAGTTATACATTTAAATAAAAACCAAAGTTGCTTGTAAATGACTACTGTAGAGATTGAAACTGATAATATAAATTGGTCTAAGTTAAACAACCATCGGAAATCAGGAAGCATTGGTCGGCTGGTTCGTCCTTGTATAGGAATCTTCATCAGTAGACTTCACGCACACTTATGGCAATGTATTAGGTTTTATTAATATATATATATATATATATATATATGCTGAAGTTAAAAATATCAATCATTGAATGTTGGCTGACTCAGTGTTCTAATGTTTAAACGGTTAAGACTGAAGACCTGATGTTTGAATTTTTAATGCCGTCACCAACTCGCACTGGTGAGTAATCGGATACAAGAACGAAACAATTATTCAGTGCCAGTGACTAGTTTTCAATGACTATCTAATCGAGACCAGCTTTTGATGATATAATCGAAAACAATTTGTCAAATTGTAGTCCTATCACTCAATTACTGAGTAATTTTTATGATCTTATAATGAATTTGTTAATGACTCTTAAGACGATAATCGAGTTTCGAGCATTTTTTTATGATCATATAAGGTAAACACTCATTTTAGTTTCTCCTATTATGGTAGATACTAATACTCAAGAACACAATGTGGAGTTTTAATAATCGTACAAGTTTTATATCCAATCGAATACCTGTTATAGCATCACTGAACAATAAAAATCCGTGTTTGCTTCACCAACGAAACCCGATTTAACTGGATAGTAGCGCCTCTTCGAGAAAATTATCTCTAATTAAGCAGTATTTCAACTTTTATATGATACGTTAGAAAGTCATTCGAGTATCTGAATGTTTGTTGAAGAATGTTATGAAAATATGCACCGGGAATTTTTTTAATAATGTAATCAGCCGCAAATGCAACAAGCTCTTTAACCGGTAACACCGAAATGGCCTTGAGTACTGCCGGTGTAGAGACAAGATACGAGATGGGCGAGATAGGTGTAGCACTGACCTTTCGTCTAGAAAAGATCAATGTGATCTCCTCCTATGGTCTGTGCGATTTGATAACATAGACGCTGATTGGCTACACCTGTGCCAATGTGACTAAGCTTTCTCAAAAGCAGAAAGTGAGAGAATAAAACACCAGAAATAGGAGACAGTACCTAATCGTTTATTGAATATAGACAGAGGCGTTTATGTAACGCATTCTGTACCGATCCGTAATAAGATACACAAAATTCACTGGAGACTAAAATGTTAGTAATTTTTTACAGAAACCAAAAGAATCAGTTTATGGTAGAATTAAAATAACTCGATAAGGTAAATAGATATGACCATCAATAATGAGTCTATGAAGAGCCTACGGCCTAAGTAATATAAATGTCATTGTTACTATGTGATGCGATTTGGAGGTATGAGTCCTGATAACATGAAGAATAAATTTCATAGATTGTGATTCCAGATTCTATGACTAATTGTAACAAACACGATGCTTTAATGAATGTTAAATTAAATTCAGTTAAGTTTTTAGAAAAGTGAAAGACAATTTGAAGGTATCGGTTTCTTCTCGTTGAATTATAATAGTTCCTGAAATAGATCATAGGCTGTTTTTATATGTGCATCATGAGCAGATTACTTCAATACGACTAATATAAATTGGAATGTGACTAGTGAGTTGAATCCAGAATAAGAGTTTCATATTATTTGAGACTTATCAGCTGGATGTACCTGCATTTCAATGTTGACGCTTACGTGAAGACTAAAACTTACTCTATGTCATATCAAATACGAAGGTGTTCACTATTTCTCTCTTTCACGTATTCCTAGATATTCAGTTACATAATCACACATAAAATCTCTAACTTAATAACCGCCGCTCAACGATGTTAGGCTACCATTTATACGTTTATTAACATTTAAATGTGCTAACTATATTTACTCTATTATCAAATGATTACAATCTATCACGACTTATTAGATTACTATGTAACTTGAAAATTATCACTAACATAACGGTTTTAGTATCTTCTTTCATCTTAAATGTTCTGTAGAGAAAAGAATAGCGATTACTAGAGAAGCAAATACAGAACATTTAGATACTCAACAGTAAAAACAGTTGTCAAGACTGATTAAAACGATTTCTGAGTAAATATGAATCGAAGTTGATCAATGTTTTATAATACTTAATCTATACTGTCTGAATACTTACAAGTTATACCCATATAAGAAGGGGGGAATTTATTATCGTGTGGTAACTTTGTTACTATGTGTCAATATTAGTGTTGTAGTGGTCGAGATTATCCCGTGAACATATCAACTTATATACTGTACATTCTTATGCGTATTTATGTTCAATATATGGTTGAACTTCCAACTTCTCTCTCCCCCCCACCCCGCTTTGTGTAAATTTTTATCGGTTGTTGGATTATTTTGGGACTAAATACGTTGCTATCTAATTCACCGTATTGACATCTCTATTTATTTGCGTCAAATCAATCCTATCTATGTGTGTAGTCAATTGATATACGAAAATTATGCACACAAGGAATTTATGTTTTGATAAACCTAGCGTAACTACAATTCAACAGTGTACTTCAACAATGTACTGTAGTATCTAAGAAAGATTCTAAGATTGTTAAAACAGTAATAAAAGTTGATGTTTTAGTCTAGATGATTCAATAAATTACTGAACTCCGTTTGAATTATGTGTACCAGCAACCAGGTAGGAATCTACTGATTTAAGAATTGTGCACAATCTTCCAGACAGAATTCTAAATACATTTGAAATTTCGTTACTGTATCACCAGAGAAATTCCACCGATTCTAAAGTCTTTACTAGAAAAGCTACCAGCTAATGATTCTAGTGTAATACGTCAGAAATATCCCGGTATTTCAAGAAGACGAAAGTGTCTCTCTTCTAGCCTATTGAAAGGTGAATTAAGATCCCTACATTGATTAAAAACGAATAAATCCATAACAATCTCTAAAGTAGAAAAACATAACGCTACCGTCGTTATGAAGATTATGAGGAGAAAGTCTACGAACATCTATCCTAAGATCCATATCAGATCTTACAAATATGTAATGTAATGTCAGACCAGAAGGAATTAAAGTAGTTTCTCGGTGTTTCATTATAGTTTATATTATTTCTGAAATCACATACTACCTCACATTTCATATAGCTTACCAAAGATTCATAAACTCAACATCCTACTTGGATTAATAGTTAACTATATCGACAGTCAAATATATTTGCACTGTCTAAGCATTTAAGTCAATTACCTGAAACCATTTCAACAAAATCTTTATAATAATGTCAAACATACATATAGAATGAATAATCGAAGATAATGAAAAGATAGTAGGTTATAATGTTGTATCTTTATGTTCCAATAATCCAATTGATATATGTCATTCATATGATCATACATTATTTAGCTGATACCCCGTATGCATCAATTTAATCATGAAATTCATAAAACAATCTTCAGATTCAACATTATTTACCTTCAAAGACATTCTGTACAAGCAAACTTATGAAATGTTAATAAGATGATTCCACATGTTTCCAATTGTTGACATTTTATGTCGTACATAGAATCATACTTTCTTATGAACAACATCAAGCAAAGAATTTGGCTTAGTTGTGTAGATGAGACACTTTGTTCTCATTAGAAAAACATTACTAAGATCTTTTTTCAAGATTGATCAACATATATTTTCATCTCATTATAAAACATCGTCGTGAAGGTCAAACACAAACACAATGAGCTACTATTTTTTAGACTGTCTAGTTAAAACAAATGTCAGTGAAACTCTTAACCTAATTATCTATCGAAAGCCGACACATTTCAATCGTTATATTGAGGTTAATTCAGCACATTCATTAAGTGAAAAGATTACTCTAGCACTAAATCTTTTCACAAGTGATATCAAATTTATTACATCACATGAAGATTGATAACAGGGATTTAAAACTACAGTTACCATCTTACAGTTTAATAATCTTCCAGTAAATATTGTTAAAAATGTACAAAATGGGAACAATCTATTATTATTGATTAATAATAAGTTTAATGAAATGTTATGGATTAATACCATCATTTCATCTTATCACCATGACACAATAGAAGAATTGTAAAGGATCCTACAACTACATGGAATTCAAACGTCTCACAAATCAACTAACAAACTTTGAAGTATTTTGGTTAGAATAAATGAAAAGATCCCGTTCATCTCTACACAAAACTGTGTTTACAGGTCAGATTTTGTTCATTGTGATACCTTCCACATTGGTGAGTCATCTCGTGACTCGAGCTAATCAACATGAAAGTTAAACAAAACGATCAGTTAATCCTGTACAGCTTGAAAAGTTGCAGATTGAATCAGCAAAAGTGCACATGCTATTTACAATAACTATCTAATTGTATGTATGCATGTATGATCAACATAGAACCTGGCACATGTGTACATCAGTTCAAGTTGCAATAACCCTGTCACCGAAAAATTAACACCACATTAATAGAAGATATTTCAATAAATAAAATAGTAATAGTAACAAGGAGTGTAAACATATAGAATATAGTGCCGGGAGCGGGGAAAGAAAGTTATTAAATAATTTAAAGCTCATGATTTAAGGGAGAACAATAAGTGAATGCCATTGTGACCGATTCTGGGCCATGTCACTCAGTGTTTCTAGCCACTGGGTACAGTAATCGCTAGGACCCTAACCAGGTAGCTTTCAGCTACTGACACGACTCAAAACAGTGGTCAGTGACTTCACGGACTAATGCCATGTTTTCGTTTGGCCGCCTCTAACTCTCTTCCATCCTATTCCTGTATCAGCCAACATTGCGCGTCGAGGAAGACGGTGGTTAGGCATACGCAACACATGTCCCAACCACCTCAGTCGATGAAGATTCACAACCTCATCGACTGATTTACCACATGTACCTAACACCCATCATCTAACCTCGTTATTACTTACTCAGTGATCCCAGCTAACGCGAGCGATGTTTCGTAGACATCGAAATAGATTTCTACATTCACTTTCGTTGAAAACATCTGTTAGAAACTACACCTAAATATTTATAATACATGAGTCCAAATCAATCGAGTATTCAACATTATATGGAGATTAACTAGAATCACATTCCTAAACTGTACTTTGCAACGGCATCTAGCTTGATTGTGTCTAACAGTATGGGTTAAGTTGTGACTTCATGGACTGATGCCATGTTTTCGTTTGGTTGCCTCTAACTCTCTTTCATCTAATTGACATCAATAACATTCAAGTTATCCAGAAACGTTTTTCTCTAACTATAAAGAAAGTCGACTAACTTAGACATTTCACATCCTGCCAAATCCTATACTAAACTTAATAGAAAGAAAGGCTTTAATATTGATCCTACTTGAACTATCTACCCAAACAACTACAATTAAACGGTTTCGAATTTCTCACATATTTAAGATACACACAAATTATCACCATTCATCTCACTTCACATACTACACTTTTAGTACTCACTGATAGTCACCTAAAACCACAAATATACGCACACATATCTCAATGTGAAATACCTTAACCTTGAATAATGAAAAACACTTTAACTTTTTGAAACTTATAATTTGATTATGTTAACTATATTTTTTTCCTGGTTTTCAATGGTACCTATACCAACATCAATCTGTGACATATATATTCAATCAATTGTATTACTTAATTTAGTTATTTATTGTCTGAAGCAGTAACATACATTAAAGTCATCATAAACATCGACATGTTTCAATTGTTCTTTCATTAAAACACTACAAATATATACTACTTAATTTTACAATATTTATTCTTAATAAAAAGAAAACTGTATAAATTCATTTAAACAAAAATGAAATTTCTTACAATTATATACTACTTACTAAAAATTGAAAATCATCTTTATGTAATTTAGGACCAATTATAAGAAATTGTTTATATAATGAATTAATATTATGACTATTTATTGTATTGTCATTATTTATTTCATTATCAGTATACTTTGAATTAGGCATAGATACATTTGATATTCTTATCCAGCATAGAAAAATGAAAATAGCTATAAAACAACTTAAAATACATAATATGCTTGATTGAAATGATTCAACTCCAACAATGCATAACATTATTTGATCCCATATATACAATAAAGTAGATTGAGATAGATAACCTTTTAAGAAAATTTAAAAAAATAATTAGTAGTATATAACAAGTATTAACATAAAACTATTTTATTGATCGAGTTTGTTAGAGATTGATGTTAGTAAGGTGTTATAGAGAACCAGAGAGTACTAAACAGTTGTTTTGCCTTAGTGTATGACTAACTAGAAGGGTACAGTGTAGATTTCAACTATAGGTTTTCAGCTTGGCAAATGTCTAACTTTCTGCATTACTAGGACGGCATCCAATGGCAAAATTCTCACTTTCATCAATTCATAATGTAGTACGATGATCATTAATTTTTACTAGAGACAACTGTCACACACCCAAAACGTCTGAAGTCTACCAGTTACGACTTCTCACTAGAGATTTAAGAACATCTTGATAAACAACAGACAAACTCTGTGCATGAGGGTTAATGGCAATACTCAGCTATCTAAAATGAAATAAACGAATTAGCTTTCGAACTTGAGACTTGGTAACTGGGACATCGTTCTTTAAGAGATATAATCGTACGTTACGTAAATGCTAAGCACATTTATACATAAATTATTCGTTACCACTAAAAAGTTAAGTGTTTGACACCCTTAAACTTAGTTAACTTTTAAGTAGACATTCTCACCCCGTTGTTGTATTAATCATCGTAATTATTGAATAATTCTTATTGATACCACGTGACGAAAAATATGTAATAATGTCGAATTGGGTTTGGCTTCACTTAGTGTTCAGAGACGTTATCTGGATGCATCACAGGTTCATCCAGAAGAGATAACATGTACATATACATTAGCCTCAGGATGAATAAACTGTATGGAGGTGTTCCACAGAATGATTATACTACATCAGTTGTAAGAAATGCATTATTAATGCTGTGGAAATGAATAATCTCGTTAATATTTTATAGACTATGGACAGTTCAAGCCTATAAAGTGTATTGGAGGAATTATTTAATGCATACATAACTTTTAGTCGTACGGCTTATTTAACAAGTAGCAATGTCTTTCGGTCAGTAATGCGTAACATAGAACCTGATACATACATATATAGGTCGAAGTTACCACACTCCATCAACACAGCAAGATAAATATCAAAGTGTAACAAGTAGTTGTTACATAACTGACAATAATTTGAGAAGATGGAACTAATTCGTGGGCCTGAAGGTGTGCGATATTCTCAATCTACAGGAAAGAGGGGCGTACGCCTGAACCTTCAACACTGTGACCGATTCTAAACAATCACTTAAAATCCTCAAACATTGGTTATGACAATAGCGCAGGTTTAAAGCGGATAATCTACATCTGCAAATAGTACTTACATCAACAGCTAAAGATTTTATCGACTGATGTCATAATTTGGTTTGCCTGCTCTTAACTTCCTTCACTTTAACTCATGTGCCAGTTATCATCACACAAACAGTTAAGTAATAGTTGAGTCTACATCGTAATACATGTCCCAACCACCTCAGTTGGTAAAGATCTATAACTTAATCAACTTATTTGCAACCTTTCCCAAGTACCCTTTGTTTATACGCAGCACTACTTACTGTTTATCTCAACAAAGGAGGACGATGCCTTAAAGATATATACTATTATTGGGGATGCTGGATCACCAGAATTCATTTGGCAAACCTATTATTTTTCAATTAATTTGTGTAAACTTAGGTTTCTCATTGTTACGTCGAAAGGCGCCTATTTTACCTTTAGTTTGTGTTTTCCACTTAGTAGGACAGTATATCCCGTTAGTCTGTTGTTTATTTTACTGCTCTATTTGTGACACTTCTAAGGTTATCCTCTTTTTTTTGTATATATACATATGAGTTGGATGAATGTTATATGTGTGTATAGCCTGTCCATGTAATTAGACATTTTCTTGTAGACGATGGACTTCTTCCTCCAGTTACTTGGACTGAGGTGAACAGGAACACCTTGGTTCTACCTGTTATTGTGCCGTTGGTATAGAGGTGTCATCTTAATTCACAAACCATAGTAATTAGAAAATACTAGCTACCTGTGAACGTTATTTATTCTTAAAGGTGATGTTTCATATCCATGTTGATAGACTTAGTCCCAATCACTTTATTTCAATTTATATAAACAAGATTGGGATTTAATTAAAAGAATAAGAAATATTTATAAAGTAAACAGTACAAATTATAACTCGTTACCATTGAATAGATCATAATGAAAGATTTCGAAACAGTGAATTCCAAAGTATTATAACAAATCTCTTCAAATTAATAAAAAACTAAAAATATTATTAAGATACCACTGATCACCAGTAGGGATTGAATAGCCGTCTCGTACTGGTATGAGACCCTGCAGAAGTTCACATCTGCAATCGCATCAACGATTGAACCCAGACACTTCTGGCTTAGCGGTGAACACATTACCGCTCGACTCACCGGCTCCGTAGAATTATTTAAGCCAATATTTATGACAACAGTTTAATATTCACTACAGTATTTCATCATTCCACATCAATATTCTTGTGCTGACTGACTTACAGACATTATATTTTGTAAAAGTTTGTTACGTATGTAATAAGTTCTTGTATTAATACGTTACCAATACATACTATGCTAACATTATTTGAATGTATCATTGATATAGTTGCACACACACACTTTGCCCTTGGCGCTTTGTACCTGCTGCTGTCTAAAACGTAAATACACTATCGCTGCAATATTCTTCGTTCTGAACTGAGTCTTTTCCACCTATTGCTTGGATTAATAATTAAATCCCTTTTATAGCATTGGAACTGAATACTGAATGTCACTATCGCTCTTCCCAGGTCAACTGACTGGAACCAATCTACACTGTACACTTGGAAAGATACATACGTGTGGTGGTCATCTAGAGAATCCAGTATTCACCTCAACAATTGTCGTCAATTCAAGTAAACTAAATTCTGATAGACAGTGAACTTATTATATGTACTTGTATTAACTGTTAATACAGTGTTTATTCGGATTTGTGACTATTTACAAAACGTTATTGACTCGATAGTGTTCCATGACCACTACATTCTAAACTAACTAAATTCACTTGCTTGCAAGTGTTTGAATATAAAGCAAACTTAATACAATTTCAATCTATTTTATGATAAGTAATTAATATGCCTAATCCAATTCTCATTGTCTTATAGTAGAACAATGACATGATTTAATGTTGGCATTCCGTGTCCTGAATAATGATTTGTGTATCACCGATGTTGTTACAAAATGATTTAAAACTTTACTTGAATTAACTCATGATAGAATTCAGTATTTTTCATTAAGCAATCAACAAACTGGAATACTCTATCAGGAGAAGTAATATCAACTCCATTGGTGAATGATTTACAAAATGATCTGTATATTCAGCAGAGAAAATCCCAATATATTGTAAGGAATAACATATGTCACAAGACCTATTATCCTTATCACTGAATTCATGGTATTGTGTGTAGTTTATAGTCAGTTTAAATAAATGAATATGATCAACTAAGTAAAATCATTATTTAAGTCGGATTGTGACTGGCAAATGGAATCCAGGACGCACGTTTCATCCTCTTTGGAACTCATCGGCTGGATATACCTGCATCGCAATTTTCATATTCACAGTAGGATTCGAACTCAGTCTGTTTCGTGTCGAACACCACCGCGTTCATCACTAGACTACTGAGTTCAGACATTTACACTTGTCCAACTGACGGATTAGTATACAAGTTCATCTTAAAATTCATCTTAAAATCATTATTATTTCTTTATTCTTATTATAAGTAAAGAATAAATTCTTACCAATAAAAAACTGATTCAACAATTGGTTTGATAAATTCGTAGAAGATTTCAGAATGAATGTCATTTTCTTGCATTAAATTTGAAATAACATCAATATCTGTAGGAAATTATAATGATTGTCTAGAATAATGATACAAATGATATGAAATACAGAAATATACTTACATGAAACAATATTCTAATATTGAATTTAATAATGTATATTGTAATTAGATGTTATAATTTATAATATGAATTAAAAACCTGATATGCCGGGCACCTAATGAAGATTGACTATCTTCGGGAACTGTGTCTTAGAACTGTTATGACGTGAGAAAAAAAAGGGGGATGATTTGGTTGGTGGACGCGAACACCAATGGAGTGTGTGCCTAGCTGATGATGCGTGACTGACCTAAGCCCACTCACACCCCCCCCCAGGCAGACATTAGGAGAACTAGAAGACGGAGAGAGCCGAGAGGACGTATTGTATTTTAATCATGCCTTTATATATACATAATATCAGACCACACGGTAAACCAATCATAAATCCAACATGGATACAGAACAAAAGAAATAGTGGCAGTGAATGGGGAGAACTTGTACACAACAAAGAAACCGTAGTGCATAGTAATAAACAATATACAAAGAGTAAATACACTAAACGAAAGAACCGGGCAGGGGGAACGTAAGAGTCATAGGAATATAATGATTTCACTACTCATGAATAAAATAATGAGAATAGTCCTCCAAAATACAGTTATGAAAGTTGGTTGATTTTCTTTAGTCGCCTGGCGTAACAAGAACGTTATTTCACTTATCATAACTATGGACGGTGTTATCATTTCATTTTTATGACTGTTACGTTCCCCTAGCTCATGTTCTCTCGTTTAGTATATTTACTTTTAGTATATTGTTTGTTACAATGAACTACGGTTACTTAATTGTGTGTACAACCTGTCCCCATTCACTGTCAATCTTTCCTTTGTTATGTATTAATGTTAAGTTTATGATTGGTTTACCGTGTGGTCTGATATTATGTATATATAAAGGCATGATTAAAATACAATAGAATCTCGGTCCTCAGATCCCACTCCCCTTTTTCAGTTCTCGGATCTCGCTTTCTCCGTTTTCCGGTTCCCAATTCTGGTTTTTCTATAGTCGGCCTGGGGGGGTGAGTGGGCTTAGGTTAGTCGCACACTACCAACTAGGCACATCTTACTGGTGTTTGCTACGACCAACCAAAACCCTCCCTCTCTTTCTTCTCACGTCATAACAAAACCAGGTACCACTGGAATGTTATATAATCATAGAATGAAACTGTATAGTAGTGCACATCGACTTTCTAAACTGTTAGCTTGTGGTGTATAAATTCAGGATCAGTAATCAATACTGCTCGATAGCAGTCAAATGTTTACTAATGGTTGACTATTGGAAGTAATTTAATAGCTCTAGGAAGGATAACTGATTAAACCACTTGGCCTCTTTGTAGTAGTTATTATTTCTATTTTTAATCAATTCATGACATATTTCACGACCCGCTATTAGTAGTTGACTTCTAAAATTTGACATTATTGAACTCTAGTTATCGGAATTGGGACAAATAACCTTAGATAATTGTTTAACGATTAAACTACCTCGTCGGTATCCAATCGCTGATACTTTAAAAATCAGTCAATTTGTAATAAATAGTGCTAGGATTCATCTACTGACATTAATAAGTAACTACCAGACACGGCTAATTATTCTTGCTCTTTCTTTTTCTGCTGGTAGTTGACTAGATCATGAAAACTGAAACATCTCATGGCAAACACAAAATACAATGAACAGCATGGATGCAACTAAACGATTTAAACTTTGTAGATGACCCAGCTCTTCTATTCCACGCATAGCAACAATTGTAGGTGAAAACGGACAGTGTAGCAGCAGCCTCTGAAACAGTGTGCTTCAATATATACACAAGGGGAAAAAAAGATCCTCGAATACAAAACAGTGAGCACCAACCCGATTACACTTGGTGTGGAAATTTTCACACACCTGGGCACCATCATCGATAAACAAGGAGGGGAGACGTGGATTCGCAAGGGAAACAGAGCATTTCTACAACTGAAAAACATAAAGAGCTCAAAACAGCTGCAAACCAACATGAAAGTCAGAATTTTCAATACAAATGTGACGACAGTTCTACTGTATGGAGCTGAAACCTATATGGAGAATTACAAAAAGCAGCCTTCAAAGGATACAAGTATTTATAAGCAGCTGGATACTTCGAATCTGTTGGCCAGTATCATCAGCAACAACCTTCTATGGTAGGTAACAAATCAACTTCCAGTTGAGGAAGAAATCAGAAAAAGACTGAAGGTGGATAGGACACAGATTGAGGAAATCATCAAACTGTGTCACTTGACAAACGATAACATGGCGTCCTTATAGCCAAATAAAAATAGAAAGGCCAAAGAACACATTGTCCCTCGAATTGGGAGCAGACATGAAGAGAATGAAGAGCACTTAAGAAGAGCTGGAAAGGATACCCCGGGACAGAGTTGGTTGGAGGAAGCTGGTCGGCGACCTATGCTCCATAGGGGGAGTTAACAAGCACTGACTGCTTAATTGACTGCAATCTAACAAGCTAATAACATGGTCGAATGGTCTTTACATAGTTAAACACAGATACATGCTGTTATTAGTACGATACTGAAGCTATTATGAGCAGACTACAGGTAACGTTTAAAACGTAATCATGTATTCAAAATATCAATTTATAATGTTTTGTCAGGTAATTTCTTCAACATCAAAAGTTAATTACATGTCCCAATAGTAATGTATATCTTCAATGACTTATAAAATGTGATGAATATATATTACACAACTCACCAATTGAACTATTATATCACTTCTTGAAATATTGAGAGAAGTTAGGTTAGTTAATATTTAATAAATATGCCACTAAATATTAATGAGTACTTGAAAATTGTTATATTCCTTAGAAGATCCAGGTGTTTAAGCTTCCTGTAAAGCATTTAACTATTAGCTCACTGATAAGAATTTTTAACTTCATTCTACTGTTGATGAGTATTATGCTAAAACAAAACAATGTCTTTATAACTAAGGTTGATCAATGATATCTGTCAGCGAATCATGTGCACCGTTGCCATATGGTACATTAATACGACCAGATCAAACTTACGTGAATTATATAATAATATAATTCAATAAGAAGGAACTAATCAAATGTATGCACGATACAACAAAGTAACTCAAGATCTAAAAGAACACAAAGAACGGATACATTTACGCGATTGTGACTGATTCTGAACCATATCACACAGTGTCTGCGGACATCGATCACAATTATCACGTGAATTTCAACCACGTAGTCTGCGTCTATCAACAAGGGTTAGACCAACAGGCAAGAACCTCGTCGACTGATGTCATGTTTTGGTTTAGCTTCCCTTACCTTTCTTCAATTCTACTCTTACCCCGGCCCACACTGAGCGACGAAGTAGGCGGTGGTTGGTCATACGTATCGCATATCTTAACTATCTCAGTTGATAAAAATTTATGACATCTTTAACTGACACACCATTTTTTTCCAGTACTCTGTATCTAACATCAATATTACTAACTTGGTCGTTCCATTACATACGGATGATATTGCGAAGATATCTGTGGCCAAATATCTACATCCTATACATATTTTTGAATTTTATGGCCCATGTTTTTCAGCCATAGGTTCAAACAGAACAGGTCGCTATGCGATACGCTCGACACTTCGTTAACAGACGAATATCTGGCCTACGTAACAAGTAACGTAAGTCAATAGGTGCCTACCATGATTCCTAAATCCGTGTTGAGATTTCATTAGATAGCAAAACACTTGGGCTGATAAGACTTCTGAGACAAGTGAAATAGTTGATGTAAAACTACAAAAGTCAAAACCAAAATAAGTTGTAACTGAGAAAATGCATAATTAAGTGTTCACTTGTATTGATGGAAATAAACTGAAAAACAAAATTATATCATATCGAAGTTAGCACTGTTCAACATTTTTATCGAGATAACAAGTGAAATTGATTATTCAACAGATTGACGATTATCAACGGGTGTTACAAATTATGAGGTCGATTCAACTTTGGTATGATGCATAATAATAAGAAAATACTTATTATGATAGTTTTTATATAAAATGTTATTTACTTTTAATAAACAATACTTGTTTAACAATAGCATCAGCTATATTAGCATCAATACATTGTATACGTTTCAAAACACTTTGACTAAATTCAATACTTTTTCTATTGTCATTAATTTCAGATACATCGTTTATTTGATAAATTTCATATTCTATTAACTTTTGTAATGATTGACATGTGAACCAAATTGTTGGTAATTGTGTTATGAATGTTGGTAGTATTGTAAGCAATGCAAAAAATTCTTGAGTTAATACATTAATAGTTTCTACATTGGGTGGTTGATTCCTTTCAAAAATAAGACAAGTTAATTATTTAAAAATGTTAAGTGATTAAAATCAACTAGTAATAAATTGATAATCATTATCTTGAGTTTGTTACTATCCATCTATTACAATGAAGTGATTGTCCACTTCTCGAATGATACAACTTGCATTTCTCTATGATATGGTAAGATTGTTATATGCAAGCTAACTAGGCAACAATTAGCCCAAATTACGAATGATCTAACCAAATAAAACTTAGAGTAATAATGCAATTTTAAGAGCTGGTCAGATTTAATCGGTCAAATAAGGCAACTTTTGGAAATATGCCGTGTTATGGATCAATGCATTATTAAACTGAGGTCCAGAGATTCAAATATGCCAAAAAGTTTTATTTAACCTCTATACAGGTTGATATACTATTAATGATTTTTACAAAACTGTGAGGTCTATTGAATAATTTTTAAAAAATATATTTAAAATGTTTTACGTAAATCATCAAAAGTCCATCCGACTGAATGATGAATGTAAATGTGCAGTTTATATCAGTTGACGTCATCATACCTGGTTTATGTTGATAATCAGTTAAGTTCCGCTTGGTTTTACACTACCTTATCAATTACTTAAACGAATTAGTAACGTGAGAGATGAAATGAATTTATGGAAGAAAAAATTCAGTAATTAGTTATGTGTTTTGACTTAAAGGATACTTCCATTGTGATTTGAGATTAGATAGAGGGTATTAAGCACTGGATAGCGGCTGGAATATATCATGTGTAACACTCCGCCAACGTATTTGAATCTTATTTTTTTATAAAGGTACAAAGTAGGATTAAACTGCTGACTAATGTTACTAGGTTTTATACTTCATATTCGCAAAATGACTATGTAGAGAATAACATAGTATAAATTACATTCATACTAGTAAAATTTCAAGCTTCTAAATTGGATAGCATTAAAACTTAATCCATTTGTAACTAATTTGTTATTCTTTAAGCATACATCCGGGAGCTAAATACCTGAAGACTATACGAGGCAGCATTGACAAACTCGCAAATGTTATTAAAGCAGCTAGTACTTTTAGCAACAGAACTTTAAGTAAATATACTAGTTTACTGATTGGCTAATAACAAGAGTTTAAGGCTCAAGGGCGATTTTAAAGTTGCTCTAGTTGCTAAGACAGTTTACCTTTCTTACTACAAATAAGAACACATATATACATATACTAAAACAAAATTAGATGCTAGTTTAGACGTAAAATTACAATGCCATTTACTTTGACAAGTAATCCTTCATAACTAGAACCAATATAGAGACAATTCTGATAAAGTTAGGTTTAGCACAATCGATTATGCTCGCTGTCGTCTGATAAAACTTCAGTAAGTAATTCATTGCATATAAACAGCCTGAAAAGCAAATTAAAAAACGTTTATGTTAAAGTTGACAATATAAGCTCAACAAACCAACTGAGTCTTCTATGGAAGACATGGCAACATAAGAATTTAAAAATTTCTTGCATTCAAGCATAATATGTTCATCCTGATTAGGTGAGAAATTTTGAACTAACCGTTCTAATTTAGTTTTTTGAGATGAACCTAGTAAAAATGTTAAAAAGAAAATGAAAGTGTATCAAACATGAGTCTCAGTAATGCTTAGACAAAGGGGCATTTAACGAAAAATTATCACTTTATAACTACAATTTAAGATTCACTTTATAATTATCATTCGTTACAAATAATGGTGTTTAATAAATAAAAAATATTTATATTAACATCAATATCATTAACTAAGTGCACATACATCGTGATAGCAATATAATACTCCATATTCTCCTTCGGACATCAGAACCTTCAAATGCTTGGTTAAAATAACGAGAAGGCAGCTTTTTTAAAAATTCTGTATGCTTTTCAAGTAACGTAATTACAGCTTCGTTTGCTTCCATTTTAATAAAGTCGGATTTACTCGGATAAACACTGGAAGTTAGCTTAAAGTATTGGTCTGAATGTTTCTGGTCCCACTGTTTCCATAGGAATGCTTCTCCATGAGTTTCTATGTTTGTTGGGGCTGTAGGTTGTTTTAATGACATATGATGTTCAACTGAATAATATAGGTTCTTGCTAAGTATCTGGTTTAACTTGACTAGCATAGCATGATAAGTGCTACCTAAAACAATCAAATAGAGTTTAAAACGCATGAGATAAAAAGCCAGATATTTTGGCAATTATGTGAGTATAAACTAGTAGAAGTAACCTCTTGAATATCTAAAAATAGCCCGAAAATAAAACAAGTTAATTTGTGAAGAAACGTACTAGCTTGGTTGTGTGTGAATAACCATATTGTGGTCATTGAAAATAATACATAGATGGGGACTTGTAAGCTGTATAGACGGGTTATAGAAGCCCCGATTACCTCCCCTCTTGGTCTAGATGCTTTCACATTGCACATATATCTACAGTACGCTTATTCAAGATGTGCTTGAACTAATTATTTCTTTCAGGGCTAATCGAGTTTTGCTAGGTGTTGGACTATTTTAAGTTTAAAGAAAGCTTTCATATTATTATTACTAGTTCCTACTGAATTACGGTCTAATTCTGTACCGCACATCCACAACTCATAAGATGAGTGAATATATTAAAAGTCAGGAACGATTAATACAAGAGAATTATATTTAGAATGAACGTTTATCCGTCCAGCACAAAATTAAAACAAGCAGGGTGCATAGGTTGCATCAGTTTATGGTTAATCACAGTACAACATTCACACCGTAAAATAATAGACGTACAATAAAACTTGTTAGTATATTTGGGGGTATTAGTGACTGTTACAGGTTTGAAATAATCTCATATAAATCTTTGTAATGACTAATTAACTTACTTCCATCCGATCAACCGTACAAATTTGCAAATTAAATTGATATGCAATAGCAATGTGTAAGCAAAATATGTGTTTAGATAAACAGAACGTAAAAATAATTTAACATTAATTGTTCACGTGTGATATGACAAAAGGTGGAATTAGAAATTACACCATCCTCAAGCAAGCTCTTTCAAGTAACATTGCAAAGAACTTCTAGCAAAATACAAGTATAATTAAACAATGAATTTTTAAAAAAAGGATCGCGACAGGTTACACTTTCACAAATCAAAAAAATAGAGCTAAATATTATATATATATATATATATATATATATATATATATATATATATATATATATATATATATATATATATATATATATATATATATATATATATATATATATATATATATATATATATATATATATATATATATATATATATATATATATATATATATATATATATATATATATATATATATATATATATATATATATATATATATATATATATATATATATATATATATATATATATATATATATATATATATATATATATATATATATATATATATATATATATATATATATATATATATATATATATATATATATATATATATATATATATATATATATATATATATATATATATATATATATATATATATATATATATATATATATATATATATATATATATATATATATATATATATATATATATATATATATATATATATATATATATATATATATATATATATATATATATATATATATATATATATATATATATATAAATCTCATATAAATCTTTGTAATGACTAATTAACTTACTTCCATCCGATCAACCGTACAAATTTGCAAATTAAATTGATATGCAATAGCAATGTGTAAGCAAAATATGTGTTTAGATAAACAGAACGTAAAAATAATTTAACATTAATTGTTCACGTGTGATATGACAAAAGGTGGAATTAGAAATTACACCATCCTCAAGCAAGCTCTTTCAAGTAACATTGCAAAGAACTTCTAGCAAAATACAAGTATAATTAAACAATGAATTTTTAAAAAAAGGATCGCGACAGGTTACACTTTCACAAATCAAAAAAATAGAGCTAAATATTGGATTTTTCATAAAACAATTATCACCAGAATAATATATATATATATATATACTATAGTAATATTACTATAGTAATACAACACTTTATACACATGAATTAAACTGTAGAATTTAGTAAGTCCAGAGTCAGTTAGCAAAAGTAAGAGGCTTGTTGTTTAGTTAACGAAACTAAAAGACAAACCTGGAGCCATAGAATCCGAGAAAGTTGCAATTAATAAGCCTATTTCTTCTTCACTCATTCCGAAGAGATTAAGCTTTTGTTTACGCTTTAAAACATGTTTTTCGATGTCAGTAATGAGTGCCAGCCATTCCTGTAATTAAAATTTTCGTTTTAAGCTTACTAAAGTATTTACAGCCTCGACAAGACTATTTTCATACCACTTCATACTCAGCGGTATTGTCAAATGTTATAGTGACCGAAGGTCGTATGCAATATTGAATAGCATTTAGACGACTTAATATTTTCTGCGTTGTTATTTATTTTGTCCATTTTCTCCTTTGTTTTTAGCATAAACACCAAAATTTGCTTAGAAAGTAACCACTAAATTGATATTTATGTATTATCAAAGACGGTTCACCAGTTAAGATGTTGTAAAAATGTAAGATGTGTGAACAAATCGAGGGTGGGGAAGAGGAAAGAGAAAATAACAGACAAGACAATAGTATAGGGTCGTCTGTGTCAGGAAGAAACTTTGAAAGAAATAAGTGAATGTTATGAATTGTCAGGAAGGACAAACTGGAAAATTGAGTGGTGGTCTCCGAATAGTCAGGTGCCTTACTAGGAGATTAATAGCTTTCCGTAAAAACGCAGATAGTTATCAAGTATTTTTGAAAGCAGCTGGCAATGTGTGCTTGAAGGCCATTTGCTGGGAATTTATTTCTAGACAATCAAACCTGAGGCTACAAAAGTGGATTCCTATATACGTAGCCACTGTTCGTTGGAAATTTCTCATCTTTTTCCCTATTGGTTATTCTAACTAATACCAACAAGTGTTAACAAATTAGGATGTCTATGAGTAACATATACAGTAGCCAACTGTCACGTTTCTCGTAAATTGATTAGAATAAGCCTAATTTTCCAAATTTGTTTTCTTATGGCTTATTTGACCAGCCTACAATCTATCTGGCCATCTGTCTGTGTAATTAGTTTATGTTTTTAAAATTTGGGGGGAGGGTTGTCACAGCAATATGTTTGTAGTTTGGGTTTGATGTATATCTCGAACATGGGTAATAAAATTTCGTTTGTCAGTATGCTTGGTTGTCAAAGTAGGAAGAAAAATTAGTGTGGGCCTATGAGGTAGTTCGTAGATAGTTGTCGGTAATGTTTTGGCTTCCTGCCGACAGTGGACTTAGGTCACGTTCACTGGAACTGCTTACCATGCTTTACCTACATACTTCGTAGATAGGGCTGCACTGTAAATGGGTGTGAAAGCACGCTATTAGGTATTACTTTAGTTTAAACTTTAGATCTTTATACTGGATTACTCGTTTCTGTAATAGGTCATCTTAGTCATCATCTCATGTAACGATTCTTCCTAGTTGCACTTCGCTGGCATTAGTGATAATAGGTTAACCATTCTATAGTGTTACTGTTAAGGATGAGCAACAGAAGACACTATTTTTCTTGTGGCACTCACTCGAATGGTAATCTCCGCTAACCAGGTGGCGGAAACTATTTATCATGGTGCGGAATTTTCTGTCTAAGTAATAGTGTCGGAAGCCAGAATCGCAAAAGTTCTTTAAACTTCATAAGGGTTAGTTTTCTAAGAAGAATGCCGAAATCCTAAGAAAAACCGAAGAAAAGGTCGACTTTAGTGTGTTTTCTTCTCAACTTGCTGTACAACTATCCTACACTATCGGTAATTTGGCGGAATATAGCCTACACCTGGAGCTGTTTCAAGATTCATGGGATAGAATGGTCGATGTCCCCATATTTGTAATCTTGTCACCATCATCTTATAACTACCTAGACCATTTCCGTCATCTTTTTTAGTAATAATAATAATTATTTATTTCCTGAATATCAGGAGCAAGCCATTTTTACAGGCAGGATCAACAATGATATGAGGGTAGCGAACAGCCTACTATTACATATGTATCACAGTTGTTTAGAGTGGAAAATACTTTTGTTTATAGGAAGACTTAAGAAATTATTTCCTATAAGTAACTGGAGACATGTTGTTAGTTTAAAATTTCAACGACTTACTCAGGAACTATCTTGATGTAACTGCGATTGTGTCATTTCTCTCTCCCTAGTTTGTAGCAACAGTCTCTAATGACACAATGTGAGTAATATGAAGACTGTTTTGATCAGGCAGCAGACAATACGGTCGAATGAAACACGATTGCTGAAGGACATCTGCCCAATATAGATAGATTTTTAGAGACCTGTCTCATTGCTGTACGTAGTGCTATAAATTTAATAGGCTTTTGTCTATAAAGGACCTACATACTGTTGTAATCCGCTCAATCAAATCCTTTCTGTAATTCACAACTTCCGCTAGTAATATAACCCTTTATCATAAACCTAATCTGTTAAAACTATTGGACTTTGCTTTATCAACTCTTTTGGAACAACTGCCAACACACCTCATAGTCCCGAGGAGGCATTTGACACCACACCGCTTAAAACCTGCTCAAAAGTAGTAAGCGCAAAAGGCAGGGGTCCATTACTTCCTAAACTCAAAGATTGTCTGGAAAAACTAGTGTTTCGCAGTAAGGTTTGTTGTGCTTATGAGTTAATGTACCTTCCTAGACCCTGATTAATTCTGTCAACAGAGGTAAGGTTATAAACTGTATTGTGACAGTGTCTTTTGTGCCAGCTTCTGCACTGAGAATAATAGGGTCACAGTCAAATGGGATTTTATTTCCACCCTAGGTCTAGAACAGACTTTACACGGAATTCCCAAACCACGCCAGCAGCTCAGTTGCAATAAATTAGATTAGGTGATCTGGCAAAACTAGTTTCAATGTCCCATGTAAGCGAATCGATTTACCACACTCCCATTTAAATGTGGAGGTATGGTCCAAAACTTTCGGAAGTCTTCAGGAGGTATTATTAATCCTTATGATTCCATAGTTTTAAGTAAAACTCCAAGTTACTATTGAAGATTTGGAATATCTTGAGGATAAATATATAAGTATGCTACAGGATGATGGCTTATCAGTGTCAGCAGTTATCATATTACTTGATAACAGACTGGTTGTTTATAAAACAGAAACTGAGAACTCTGAGCAAAAACTTCGATTACAGACCAATGTGCTTTGGTGCTCGTAGTGAAATTCTTGTTGAATTAACGGAAATACTGTTGTTCCAACAACTGTACCCGAATGTAGAGCTGAGTTTTAACTTTAGAGATGAGAGCATGCGATTTAAGGATTTGGAGCTTATTATATGCCTGCGAGTTAAAAAAAGGAACAAAAATTGACCTGTTGGAAAGTTAAAATGTCATACATGTGATTTTAGAACATCAAAACAGTAAGTTTCAAGTTTGAAATAAATGGTACACAGAAAGAGGAGTAAAACGATATAACTAGGATGAAGCAATTCTCAAGTGTAACTGGATTTACTAGACATCATTCGATGATATGATAATTCTGATAAGATATTTAAGAAAACTGCATTGTAGCATAACACAGTAAAAGATTGTCGAATGCTGACTTCACTATTGTTCGCAGATTATAATATTGGTTCACGATCAGTTCATAGACAAGTATACACATGCAGAATAACCAAGATGTTAACGGGCATGGCGTACACTTGCGCACAATGACAAATATTAAGAACATGCTGTTAACCACAGTCTGACAAAAAGCAGAAATCAGTGAAATATAAGATACCTCCAACATTGGCACTAATCGGTCAGTCACAATTAGTATGAATGCACCAACGAAGAGAATTTAATTTTAATAGCCAACACAGTCGATCAGTAGCACCAATACATTTACAATATTGTCACTGAACCCAGTCGAAGGTATTAACGGCCACGATATTCGTACAATTTCGGATTTTGTTGAAGACAACCAAAGCACGTTTTATGTCAATAAAAATATTAGAGGCTCATGAAAGCTACTGGTTATTGAAAACACTGGGTGCGTGATCATTTATATATATATATCTTTGTTAAAGCAAACAAACCACGTATCATTGGCAGGCATGAATTAAGTTATACGTTCTATAAAGTTGGCATCACAACACTAGTAAAAAAACTATAAATAATCCGGTAGCTAAGACGATTTTAGGATTGAGCCTGAGCTGAAATAAAAGTTTGCTTAGAGCATGTGTAGCTAAAACACTTGTAATTTAACTCAAACAGAAGTGAGTTAAAGTACAAGTTTTTTGAATCATATCACCCAAATAATATTAATCAGAATGAAGCACCAGTTCAAAGAAGTGACTAAAGACATTATACAACAAGATCATGAATCGGAAACGCATATTAGTTTAGATTGTGTCGTATGGTCACAGATAGAATTAGAGATTCCACAGAAACCTGTAAAAACTGAATTATGGAAAATAAATTTCTATCCCAACACGTTTACCTGTAACAACTAACTAATGAATGAAACAAGCTACATTTTCATTGGGTAGTACTAATTGTACCAAGTTTTAGACACTGAATTTTTGATTACATTACCTTACTGTTTTGCATTTCACTTTGGAATATGTCAACTTGCGCATTATGATTGCCAGCAACTTATAAACAAAACAGGACGACCAAATACTAGATGTTAGAGTTTAACGACAGTTTACACAGACATAACATTACACATAGTTGCAGAATAATCTACGTAATATATTGAAATGAACACAAGATAAAATGTAATCTAATTAAACTGTTATACTTGAAGTTAGCGTAAATTAGATAAACCAACATAATGGGATAAAATAAAATAAATCATGAATGTAAAGTAGATGGATTCACTGTACACTTTAAATCCCCGCTCGAATACTGAAATAATTTTGTCAAATATCTCCTACGCAGTATAATAATAACAACACTTATGGTAACCTTACGTAGACATTCTAATGCATAATACATTTAAACTCTCATCACAAAAAGATGTATGATGACGTTAAGTACAAATAAATCACGATAAAAGAATTTTATCAACTATAACACTGCACTTTCCATCAGCAGGCAGATGGAATAAACAATAAACTGTTACTTAGAGTCACTGGGTTACATTCAAAAGTTGTTTAGTTATTCAATGGTATCTGAGAAGAAAACTGAAAAAGCACTAACGATTTTTTGAAACATTTTGATATAGAGTTTAAATTGGATTGTGACTAGTAAGCGGAATCCAGGACGCGTGATTCGTCTTATTTAGGACTCGTTGCGTGGGTGCACTCGCATCCTAATATTGATGTTCACACTAGGATTCGAACACTGTTCCCTTCGTGTCAAACGTCATCACGTTGATAACCAGACTACTGGGTCCAGACAGCCACACATGTGCAATGAGTATGTATGTATAATTAGAATGTATTTGCATTTTCCGTTGATTTGTCATAGGCCGAAATTAACCGGTCGCTGTTGCTATATAGTTGCATCATGAACAGGACGAGATGTTTGTCCTGTATTTAGCTTGATCGTCACAATCTTTAGAATAAGTTTTATGGTTTACTGCAAATAATGTATGCCTAACTACACATATAATATCTTCACTCTTAAGGCATAACAAGAAATCCCCTAACTTACATAGACATTGATAAACTTAAAAGAAACTTGAAGTAAACAAATACTTTACATTAAAATACATATAAAATGAAAGTAACTTATTTAATATGAATTGATAATTTATTCAACAACATAAAAGAGATAAAGAAAAACAACTTTCCGAGATAATAGGCCTGCATTATTCACTTGCACAGATTACAATATTTTCAGGTGTAACATTTGTTGATGTATAAGTTACCAATTGAGTATTAGTGAATTTCAATTCATTTTTTATATACATAACACGTCCCCAATCAATTAAACGTTTACATATTTGTCCAATTCTTATTTTATAATAAACATTTAGATTATGACTAGAAAATAAAAGAAGGAAAATAGTTTTGATTTATTTGAATATTGAATAAAAATCTTTTTGTTTAAATGAATTAAAAGTCATTAAATGACAAATAATAACATCATATACTACATTTTATAGAAAAAGTAGAAACTGCTTCATATATGCAAATAACAATAAGTATAATGATATCGATATCAATCAATCAATCAATGCCTGTTACCCCAAGTGGAGCATAGACCGCCCACCAGCATTCTCCAACCAACTCTGTCCTGGGCTTGCTTTTCTAGCTCTTCCCAGGTGCTGCTCATTCTCCTCATGTCTGTTTCCGATTCCCGACGCAATGTGTTGCTGGGTCTTTCTCTGTTTCTTTGACCTTTTGGATTCCAAGTTAGTGCTTGTCTTGTGACACAGTTTGATGGTTTCCTCAATGTGTGTCTAATCCACCTCCAGCGTCTTTTCCTAATTTCTTCCTCGGCTGGAAGTTGATTTGTTCTCTGCCACAGAAGGTTGTTGTTGATGGTATCTGGCCAACGAATCCGAAGAATCTTGAGCAGACAGTTGTTTATAAATGCTTGTATCTTCTGAAGGATACTTTTCGTGATTCTCCAAGTTTCAGCTCCATACAACAGAACTGTCTTCATATTTGTATTGAAAATTTTGACTTTAATATTAACTGAAAGTTGGTTTGAGTTCCAGATGTTTTTCAGTTGTAGAAATGCTACCCTTGCCTTACCAATCCGCGCCTTCACATCCGAGTCAGACCCTCCTTGTTTATCGATTATGCTGCCCAAATATGTAAAGGTTTCAACGTCTTCCAGAATTTCTCCGTCAAGTGTAATTGGGTTAGTGTTTGTTGTTTTGTATCGGGGGATCTTTCTTTTCTCTTTGTGCATGTTGAGGCCTACTGCTGGCAATAGAGGCTGCTGCTATATTGTTGGTCTTCATCTGCATTTGATGTTGTGTGTGAGAAAGAAGAGCTAGGTCATCTGCAAAGTCCAAGTCATCTAGTTGCGTTGATGTTGTCCATTGTATTTGGAGAGTGTCTCAGATGTTGCAGTCTTCATGATCCAGTCGATGACCAGTAGGAAGAGGAAGAGAGAGAGTAAGTAGACTTGCCTGACACCGGTCTTCACTTCGAATGAACCGTAAAGTAGCGATTTGATCGGTTCATGATCAGTCTTTAAGTTATCCAGCCTGTTGATCTCGGAGTTGGGCGTCGACTGGGTCCTTTATTCTGTTCAATAACACTCTGTTGAAGACCTTTCCTGGTACTGAAAGTAGAGTAATACCTCTGTAGTTCTCACAACTGCTGAGGTCGCCTTTCTTTGGTATCTTGATGAGGTATCCTTCTTTCCAGTCTGCTGGAACTTGTTCTTCCTCCCAAATCTTCCTGAAGAGAATGTGGAGTATCTTTGAAGTTGCTTCCACATCTGTCTTCAGTGCCTCCACTGGACTGTTATCTGGTTCTGCTGACATACCTTTCTTGATCTGTCTGATGGCCATTTTGATTTCTTCGACTGTTGGTGGGTCTGTGCTTATAGGGAGATCCGTGGCCGCTGCTTCGATGACTGGTGGGTTTAGTGGAGCTGGTCTATTCAAGAGTTCTTGGAAGTGTTTGACCCACCGATATTGATATAAGGCAGTACAAGCAATAGATATACAACAGTAACAAATCCCTAGTAAAAGATATCACTAGTAATTATTATTATAATGGACATATATAAAGCTAATTGGATTTACTGTAACAAAGCCAATCACAGACGAATCAGTGACTTTAAGGTCATAATTCTAGACTTTTAATCTTATTAGGAAACTTCTAGAAGTTTATTAATAACACTAATAAAGTTTATATTATATGGAATAGTATAATATTTATTCATCTAATGATGATTATATTTGATGTTCAATTAGAGCTTTAGTTATCTGATAGATTGACAAAACCTTCTCAATACCACATAGAGTGGAATCTATACGCAACTTTGAATAGATTACTAACATATCAGTTAGCCACAACTGTAGTTCAGTATTAAAAAGGCAAACTATTTTAATCCGTAGGGTAATGATCTCTATATTTTCTTCTTTATTTTGACATAATCAGCTAAATGTCTTCATGTGGATATTTTATCTTTTGTTATTTTGAATGCTACTAAGACATTTGAATATATATTAAGGTCGGAGTTCGAATCCTGAAACAAATGAATCTTAATTTTATTTAAATACCGTCATTAGACAATGAACATGAATTACTGCATGGAACTTATTACATGAAAATCATAGTGTTTAAGTCATAATTCTGGGCTTTTGATCCTATTAACAACTTTTAGAAGTTTATCACTGACATTAAGATAATTTATAACATGTAATCATACAAAACAGTTTTTTACATCTTGTTTCTTCTGAGTGGCACAAATTCATTCATCTTTACGTTCATTGCACTGTACATCATGTTACCTTGATCATACATAAATATTAATATTATACCAACAGTTTCAGTGAAGACAAGACTCTTTACAACAATTATAAGAAATTTTAAAATAGATAAAGAGATCAAGACAAGTAGATCCAAAGTAATAATGTTCAAGTTGGATTATGTAATAAAATAAATTGGTAGGTAAATGGGATACATCTGAGATGAGAATAGAAACAAGAGCCAAAAAGGTGTTTTTTTTATCAATAAAAGAGACAAAGAGATAGAAGGAAAAGATAACATGTAAGCATTTTATAGAATAAACAATGTAAAGACAAAATAGAATAAAATCGGAATCTAAGGGATAATATGTAAAATTTTTAGGTTAAGTCCGTGGTAAGACTGAAGGTTGAACCAGTTTCTTTTGTATATGTCATATATTGGGCATAACATGATTGTGCAGTTGGGAAATGTGATTGCATTCCCAAGGTCTATTCCGTCAAATTCAAGACCAAAACTTTTGAAAGACATCTACTGTATATAGCCTCGTCAATAATGTATTCCAATATAATAAATAAGTACATCATAATTTACTTTACTACTTAGTGTATGTTGATATATAATGATCACATACTGATAAAGAGGTAATATCTTGAAATGCGATTAAACTGATTACAATTATAAATGAATAATGAAAACATTCAAATATCAAAGAACTTTCATGTAAACAATGTGGTTCATAATTAATTTAGCCATTAAAGTAACCTACCATCATATTTCCAGGAGGTATTAGACGATGATGTAATTCATTTGTTAAGCAAAGATTTGTGTATAGATCTTTAAACGATACTTTATGCGTGAAGGTTATTGATAAGATCTCTAGACTTAAACCAAAGTAAAACAGAACTCAAACCTCCTACTCAATAATTAAATTGGCGATATATTAACCATTAAATTATCATTCTAAACAAGAAGTTATCATGAACTATTAGTGATATAAACAACTAGGGATGCTTATTCAACCTACGCTCAATTCATTAAACTTGATAATTATGAGAATAATTAACTGATATTACGTAATATTTTAATATGAATTGAACTAACAGAGCTTTTTGACAATCATCTTCATTACCACTTTTTAAAGCATCTAAATAATTTGAATTAGAATCATTTATATAATCAGATGATTTGCGCTTGAATCCACAAACTGCCCATGAAGATAATTGAGTAATTAAAGTAAATTCATTTGATGTTATTTTAGCTTCATTCTCTAACCATAAACGACCAACTGTTTCATTCCAAGTACATTTATTATGACAACATACAGCAAACATGATACCGGACAAACTGAAGAAGTTAAATAAGAAAAAAAGTTATTATGTAAAAGATTTATGCATCAAAAGTATTATTTATAATAAATCATGAAGATATTTTATTTTTGATTTGAAACCTTTCAGAATGTAATTAAGGTCCTTAATGTAATATCTTTCCATTAATACTAACATTGTTACTACCTCAAAAACTCTAGGATTTAATCTGATAATTTCATTTGTATCTGTTAATTGTGAGATATGTCAATTTGAATTGATATACGCATGTATCAAATTCTATGTTGTAACCAACTCACCAATACAATAATGAATATAAATGATTTAGAATAGACATTTGATGTTGAAACTCATTGTGATATACTATTACATATACACATATAAACTAAGGAATTGAATTGTAATATGTTAGTATCAGGATATTACATAATTTGCATGATATGATGAAATACATTAATTAGTATTACAAACAATACGGTCAACAATCGGAAAATTAGGATCAATTAAAAGATTACGTATATTAAGTAAGAAATTAATTGATTTAACATTGTACTGATTATGATTTACTGAAGTGTTGTTATGTATTTATTACAGTTTAATGTCAATTCGAAGTAATGGATAGCCGATTCATTCTAATGTAGGACTGTTCAGCAATCAGCACCCATCACTTCGCCAGAAATTGAAAGCAAAACCAATCGATTTTGCGGTATAAAGACCAGTGATCTGGTTAGTTTCTAAAGATAAGATTTTCACTCTAATCAATATGCGATATACCGCTATGATCATCTATTACTAGTGATGACAAATATTTCACTCTCAACTCAACTAGTCACAACTTCTCATTAACCCTTTCAGAGTTTTAAGTTCGGCTACTACTGAGTCGATCATATTTAACTGAGTACTGATTTTTAAGGATTGTCATTAATTAGTTATTTGTATTGGTCACAGAGTCTCGTAATAAGATGAAATAGTTGTTTAATGCTCCATGGTATCCATAGGTAGCCAATAGAGATTAGAGGAGAGGAATACAAAATAATAAACTTAAGCTAATCACCATAAAACATATGCTCATTAATTCTAATATAATAGGGCATCAGCAAATGAAACAATAATATTGGAAAGAAATAAGGAAAGGAAGGGCAGTAAAGTCAATAAGTAAAAGGATAATAATAAGATGTGATAAAAGTTATAGCTAAGTCAGTTTATTTTACTTTTATGAGGATAATGTCTCATGACAAGGAGTTGCACCATCTCATATGATCCCGATTAGCAAGTTCAGTGCTATTCAGATATCTCTAACATCACGATGTTATGTCGTAAATTGAAAACCTCCAAGCTTTTCGTATACTGATGCGGATTTTGCCTAGATGACAGTCATAGAATATGACTAAGCTACATAAGTTAGTGTTTCAAGATGGTGACACTAAATGAATTAAGACACTTGAGTACGAGAATACGCTAGGATGATAATTCACATTATTTTTAGAAAAAATGATACATCAATAAAAAAAAAAGTCTATAACGATGATTATTATGAAAATACGTAGTACCGCGAATCCACAACAAAAACATTTTTCCTTGTAATAAGGAAGTTTTATAATTGCTTGTTGATGCGCTTATGCACTGAAATTGATCAATCTCAGTTACCAAATGAACATCTTGAGAGGATTACCCCGATACAGATGTAGATAATAAATTCGGTTAAAACTGAATTGTGGTTGACAAGCGAAACCCAGGATACGTGATTTATCTTGTTTCAAACTAGTCGACCGAATGCACCAGTTATATCCAGGTGATTATGTTCACATCGGGAATCAAACTCATTTTGCTTATGCTAAATGACAGTGTGTTCACTACTAAGTAACTATGCCCAGATAGTCATATTTAGGCAAAATGTATGCATATACACTTTGAAAGCCTGTCACAACTTTATTTATTACGGAAATCATCTTTTATAAACCACCAAAAATTCCTTTATACAAAAATGTCCATTAAAACTCCTTTATATGTAACCATTGAACTTACTTCATAACTTTTTCACCATTTTTCAGACAACGTAGTGATAGATCTAATAAACAAAGTTTTTTAAAAAAAGGAGGATATATACTTAGTTTAGAAATGATCAGAGACCATCCACAGAGTTTTCAATGTTCTTGATGTATGTTATTCTCAGCATACACTATCACTTATTAGCTAAATGCTGTGTATTCAAGCGTAATTTAAATTCTATGTTCGATTACATTTGTGTTTTTCATTTGGTTGTCATAGCATACAATACTGACATATTCATAATGAATACTTATAGATAACTTTACATAATTGAAGTAAAGTGGTGAACATTGAAAGCGTTGCGGATAATCTTAATCTAAAATTTACTGCTTTACAGGAAATACCAAATTTTGATAAAGAGAATCTGCTAATAAAATATTCTTTTACATAGTAACTTATCAAAATAAGTGATCATCTTAATAAAGCAGCTAAATGATTATATTATTGAAGTGTAAACCACAAGATTTCGAGTTCGAATCCTGATTTGTCTACTGTGATTTAGGACTCGAGTAGTAAGAATAGTCCTCACATATAAACGGCAGCATATGCCTAAGTACATTAATTTGTGATTTGTGAGTTGCTACAAACGATGAGTATGTGTATTAATTTTAAAGTGAAATGAAGAAACAACAAGATAAAATAAGGAGGCAATTATTATTTATATTTTTGCAAACTTCAGAGTTACATTAATGATAACTATACTCAGTCTGTCAATCACGAACCATATAGCAACGTAGATCCAGACACTCATGCGCATAGATCCAAATTTCCATATTGTATTACTAAGACCAGATCAAACAGGAAGGAATGAAATAAACTCAGGTAATGAAGAATAATGGAACTAAGATCTAAAAGAACATAAAAAGTGGATACATTTGAGCCAATGTGACAGATTCTGAGCACTGTCATCCAGTGTCTCTAGCGATTGATTGCAATCACCACGCGGGCCCCAACTACGTAGTCTTCATCTACCAACATAGGTCGAACCAATAGTGAACGACTTCGTGTACTGGTGCCATGTTTCGGTTTGCCTCCACTCTTACCTTTCATTCATCCTACTCTTACCCCAGCTAACAATGAGCAAAGAGGTAGGAGGTGGTTGAGCATACACGTCACATGTCCTAATTATCCCAGATGAAGTTTATGACCGCTTTAACTGATTTTTTATGTTTTTGCAGTACTCTGTATCTAACATCAATATTACTTATTCGCTCATTCCAGGATATACAGGTGATGCTTCGAAGACCTGGAGTCTACGAATATCTATTTTCATCGTCCATATTTCGCATCCATAGGTTGACAGTATCTAAATTACTTACCAGTAGCATTTCCACATAAATGTTTGGCGACAGCAATTACTGGTTTTGTATTCTCTTGTAGAAGTGGAAGACGCGCTGCATAATTTGAAAAAGGATTAAAAAATACGTCACTGTAATGTATTATGAGAAAAATAGTTCATTAACAAAATTGGTATAAATGGTTGATTAACGTAGTTAGTTCAAACCCAGGCACACTAATTTCAGCTTTGAGAGTTGAATAGTGTAGCCAAAACAATGAATCAGAAAAACTTACATATATGTACACAGTAGTAAAAGACAACGCATTTTGAATATCACTTCATACTACTTATTAGTAGGCAGAATTGTAGATGAATAAGTTCTATGTAATTTGTAAAGTGACAAAAAAAGTTGTAATTGGGTGTTGTAACGAATGGTGATTGTTAATTTGATGTAACGAATTGGCCTGAAGTAGACAACCATTAATGATCAGGACATAGCACTGGACAACCGTTTCGTCCTAGCATGGAGCTCTTCAGCGGTGTGATTCACGACCCCACCAAAATTAGGACCCATGACCTTCTAGATCTGAAGAAAACGCTTCACTATTTGACCAATGAGCTGACTCCTAATAGTTGATATTCCTAACTTGGTCAATTCTTGACATATCTACTCAACCATATCGATTGCTATTAGTGGGCAACCGTTTCATACTAGTCATAATTAAAAATATAGCTTTCCATTATTACCGACTATTCATAGTGAGATTCCCATCACTGTAAAATATTACTCATAAATATTCAACTTCCTAATAAATGGTATAAAATATCACTTGAAATATCTTTGCTTTTAACAGATGTTTGTAGTCAGAGTAGCCTACTGAAATCAACTGCTTGCCATTTATCATAATAACTAAGATTTCATACAATGTTGATAAAATGTTCAGAGGAAATTCCGCCACCCCTCCCCCACAGACACAAGAAGACTTTTTCATAAGAACAACTAAACCTTACTTATATATGACTAATGAAGTTTTTTTACTCTGACTATTTACAAGATCATTTAGCATCATTTCTTACAATCTAATCAGAAACTAAGAAGGACGGTTTGTTAATCATTCAAGTTTGAGTTAATATTACAAAATAGTAGAAGTTTATTGAGAAATTACATTTCTTTATTGATTTGAAGGTGGAACTAAATGTTGTTGACAAACATGAACGACTCTAGGTGGGTCTGAGATATTACAAGCCAATCAGAGTTTAGATGATACAAATGAATAGTGAATTTTAGAAAATGACTGACCAGCTTCAGTCTATAACAAATCAACGGAAATATACAAGTTCATCCTAATACCAATGTGCCCGTTGCACAAGTGTGACTGTCTGGACTCAGTAGTCTAGTGGTGAACGCGGTGGCGTTCTACACGAAACGGACTGAGTTCGAATCCCACTGTGAACATCAACATTAGGATGCAGGTACATCCAGCCGATGAGTCCCAAACAGGACGAAACGCGCGTCCTGGATTCCACTTGCCAGTCACAATCCAACTTATATAATACTTATGAAAAATTTGCTATATCGAGGCAATCCGTTCAGGATGCACATATAGCAACAATGACTGACCAGCTTCAGTCTATAACAAATCAACGGGAATATACAAATTCATCCTAGTTTTAAAAAATGTTTACATGAACAGTGAACTAAGCGAGATAAGACTCAGTGTATTCTGACTCTCTCTCTTTTAGTAAACTGAAGTCAATAACGATTCGTCCAACGAGTATGTAAACAAGATGTAGTGGATGTTAGTTGGAAAACAGTCTACAGGAAATCTTAAACCTAAGTTGCCGTGCTATTTAGCACTTATCAGCAAGGCACAGCCACAATTTTGTGGGAATCGATTTACACAGGTAAATTCAATCCTAGGTTACTCAGGTTCCCAGCCTAAAATCTTTACCACCAAGCTAATCGAGCAATCAGGAATATTAAATAGCATTAAACTCATATCCAGGATTTTCTGTGGACTAAAATAAAATTACTATCCATCACAACACAGTGTATAGAAGATTGAGTTACTTGAACTGGTGGCCATATTCTGACTACACAAACATGATATTGGTTATTATTCAGTGATTAATCAATATAAACAAAACATTGTACATTAGTCCCTAGTTAAACTACAAGTCTTCAAGAATATATGAAGTACAGCTACTAGAAATTGAACCATCATTAATGAGATTAGAAAAAACTACAGTAGTAAGTACAATAAACTTACTAAGATCTAAGTTAGCTATATCTATTCTGATCCGTGTAAAATTGCCTTCATCACGTTGGCGTTTATCCATCTACACAAAAACATAATGCAACAATGTAAACTTTACTAAAGATGTTTACCGGAAGAAACAATAAAGTAGATTGTTAGAAAGTAAACAAATAAAGTAAGATTTCATGTCGATTAAGACCTCAATACCTAAGTGTTATATCTGAACGCACCGGGGCGGCCGATTATTATCGATTCTGTTATCTGCCGAGCTATCGCCTATTGCTAACACCCAGCCTTGCCTTAGTCTATTGCACAGACACAAGATCCGACCGATTATCAAGAAGCCCACTTGTTACTCACACGAATATATTAAACCAATAATACACAAGACATATATACATAAAGCCTGACCAATGTCATATGTCAGACACACTATATTAGCCAATCACATGTCTCTGTCCAGACATGTCACTAAGAATTTAATCATAGTGTAGTCCCTAGATTCAACCAGGGAATCTAATGTGGGACCTTTACGTTGGTGAGCGCTTAATCCTCTACTCCACTGAGCCGGTGCTCAATGATGAAATTTTCAATTACATCAATTTGTGACACAGTGCAACGATCATCTATTGTCATCGGCGATAACTGTCTGACTCCCGACAAGTATGAACTCCACCAGAGCTTGATGAATCTTGTGAAGCTAATCACTAATGAGGTGATTAATGCAATTGAATTGAGGTGGTTTGTAGAGATTGGTATTAAGTTTTAGTTGACTGAAATTGTCACAGATTGATGTTGGTACGGTACCATTGTAAACCAGGGAGCAGGGGACAGCTGTTACATCCTAGTATGGAACTCTTCAGCATTGTGCACTATACAATCAGATACGCGACTTCAAGTTTGTGAGACTTCTACTATTGTATACCGGTCCAGTGGTGTAGGGGACTTGGCGTTCGCTAAATTGAAGCTTCTGAGGTGGAATCTACAGTGCGCACTGCTAAGGAGTCTCACATTAGGATTAAACAGCTGTTCAGTGCTCCATGGCCTTCAATGGTACCCTGTCAACATCAACCTGTGACGAATTTAATCAACTAGAATTTAATCCTCCTTTATTTCATCATAATTTAGCAAGAAACAAGAAAACGCTAGACAGATAAAAAATAACTTAAAATAACTCTATGGAAGGTATTATTACTATTTTATAACAAACCTTATCACGAACAGAATTTAATTCCACAACAATAAAATTAGTTTCAGGTGCTTTAACAGGCCATACACCTGGAAAACGATCATAACAACGAGAGCCAAGTTCAGAAGATGCTAAACAATTATTGATCCAATGAGATAATCCAGCACGACCAGCACCAAATTCAAGATATAAACTACCAGTAGAAAGTAGGTTACTTCCTTTTAAAACTCGGATTAAACAACCATTCTGATAAATATGACGCATTGATCCATGAACTACACGTTCTGAATTGACGGAGAAGTTATCTTCACATGAATTTGTATCTTTATTAACTTAAAAATAATTATTTCTGTATTAATAACGTTGTATAATGTGAAATACCAATGTGTTGTGGGTAAAGAATGAATGTTAATTGATATAAAATAAGTGGAATTGAGTCCTAAACGAAAAGTATCTACTTAATATATAAAAGGTCAGTAGTAAATTTACTCTATTCATTGATCTCAATAGAATACTTTATCGATAGTAAATGGGTGCTATAGAGATTGTTGAATTCGATATCGTAAAGTGGTATGATTTAAACAACCACTGAAAACTAGGAAGCACTAAACACTTGTCTCGTCTTATAATAGAACTTCTTACCTGTGCAAACGGGCAACCAACAGTTGATATTTCTAGCTTTAGTCAATTCGTAATACACCTATCTGCCCTATTATTCTATTATCAGTGAGTTACTGCCTCATACGCGACATGAATGAAACCCAAATTCCTGGTGTGGTCATGAATACCCATTTCTGGTGAAACCTATATTAAGGTAAAACGGTTGTCAAGTGCGACCACCCGGTTTTCAGTAGTTGCTTAACTCAGGCCAATTCATGATATACTATCCAAATTTTATCAATAGTATAAAAGATTTATACAGATTACAAAGATAGCATTTACCAAGAAAAAGCCTATTTAAAGTGTATATTAATTATTATGAGAATCAAAGTAAAAGCGTTCTGTATCACATTCATAAGCTTCGCTGCAAATGAATTGGTTACAGTACATAATATCAAATACTCAATAAACCAATCAAAAGTAAGTTATAACGTTATTAAGATCAGCTCCAATTACATTTCTAAAGTTTAAATGCACTTAAGATCGTCAATGGAACGTTAGTTTATAAGGCAGTGTTTGCATATATGAATCACTAAATATTTTATTGATAGTGAATATAAGGTGGATATCCTAAAAACGTTCGACTAATTACTAAAAAAAGCGAAAATATCAGTTGCTTGGTCTTACAGACGCGATTTTGACGTGATCTATGTGCAAAGCAAATTTCAACCACCTAGTCTGCAACTTATCAACACGACTCGAACCAACAGTCAGCGACTTCGTGGACTGACAACATGTTTTGGTTTAGTTGCTTTAGTTTTCGCCTTTCCTACTATTATACCAACCAACATCATGAGACGGGGTAGGCGGTGGTTTGACATACATAATACATATACCAACCACAGCAGTAGATGAAGAGCCATAACCGCGTCGACTGATTTTATATCTTTCCATAGTATTTTGTGCCTAACCTCACAACTTCTAACTCAGTAATCGCATAAAATGCGAACAATGCTCCGAAGAAATATATCAATAATAACCATCAGCCTACGCATGTCTTCTACTTTCGAAAACAATAATACGTACCCATAGATTAATACCGAGTGGATTGCTAAGCAACATGCATATCCTATAAACAACTGATGAATATCACACCTACTCTTCAAGTGACACAGGTTTGCAAAAACTAAGCGACCTCTGTAAATCCGAGCAGAGATTTCGTCACACACTGATCTACTAGGGCTGATGAGACCTCCAGGATAAGTGATGTGGTCAAAGTACTCAACTTCTCATAGCCAGTGCAACCCAGTCCCGAAGTAACAGTATGCATTTAAATGGAGAAAAACGCATCTATATTGTTACTCGAAAAGTTCAGAAGACTGTTTATTGCCAATGTTTCCACCTAATAGTCGGTCAGTCAGTCATGAACACCGTAGAACTTGGCATATTTGCACATTGGTCTCAGTTGCCATACTTCATTAGATTTAACTTAACAGGAGTGTATCAACTTCATATTCTAAATTGCTAAGTGAGCCTCCAGATATGAGGTAAATTCTTGAATAGTTAAATGAAATTGTAAATTACTGCCGTGGTATAAAATTAAAGTGAAAAGATTTCACATATAACATAATACTTACTTTCAGCTACCACTCATAACAATAGACCTTTTATTAATTACAGAAGACTGATACGTTTATATTTCTACGTTATCAATGAAAAATGATAAATAGTTTAATCTGTGGGCATTACGAGGATTGTTGGATTTGAAGTTCCATATAATGAAACTACTTTAGTTAGACAACTGGAAAGCTGTTTCTTAAAGCACACAATGGTCTAAAGATTAAGTGTTCATCATAGAGCCTGGAGGTCTTGATTGTTTAACCCTAGCAGAACTATGGATGGAAGCTGTTGTTAAGTTTTATACGGGTATGGAGCAACTGTTCAGTATCTCTTGACTTTTAATGGTTGTCTAGTTACATTATATTAACCAATAACGTTTAGCCATTGTATTATTATTCTTTTAAAACTACCTTCATTATCGTTACCATTTAACGATACAGTGCTGGATTGTAGAAGAGATGGTAATTCATTCAACCCAGGGAAACCATTTGAACACCAATGACGATGGTTATTTAATGTGAATAAAATAAGAGGATGAATATCATCTGTTGATAAATCTCGCACTTGGTCAAGAAGATTCAACGCTTTAAAGTAAAAATAGAAAAAATTAATACATATTATAAGGTAAGTTATTATTCCCCTTTTTGTATCCAAATACAGTTTTGAATCAAATAAAAAGAATCATTTTAGCCTTAACTTCAAATACGTTTGAAGATCAACAAAGTTGATTGATGAGAAATATGCACTCCTAGGTACACCTTTGTACACAGATAATGGATTACTGTTATTCACTGTCTTATACATACGACTGTCAGCCGATGAACTACAGACTTGGACAATGCTTAACGTACTTACGTTTGATTGACCGATGATTATGTTTAATATCCATTAATATAAGTAGCTGAAGAAGTGATAAGCTGGGATTCGGCTGATCACAAAATTATTCAATTATTACTGGGTATTATGAAGATTGCTAAATTTTAATTTTACAAGTCGTAAATTGACTGAAGTTAAAAATGCGAACCATTGAATGGCTACTCAGTGACTTAAAGGTTAAACACTCGTCGTGGAGCCTGATGGTTCTAGGTTAGTGGGATCATGAACGCATATTATTGAAGAATCAATTTCACACTAGAGAGAAAAAAGCGGTCCTATCTTCCCGAGATTTTAATGGTATTCTTACTGAGTTTATTCGCGATGTATAATTCAAGTTAATATATCAATTTAATTATTACTTTTAACTCCGTAAACAAGTTTGTTTATGTAGTCAACTTCAGGCTAAAACAATTTATATCAAGGTTAGTGATTTTATATGAACGTGTAAACCGAGATAAATCCGAATCAAAAATAGGAAAATGGTTTAAACTTACTATTTGGTCTCTAAAACCTAACTGCAAATATGTAGTCTAAAGTGTTTTTCGACCGAGCACAATCAGAATGATTTATAGAATATAAAAGATTCGAACTTATTTCAAATGTGCTACATAATAGTGGTTTATAAAGTTTATTTGAATGAGGCAACTTACAAAGTATGGAAATCTGTGCTCATTCTAAGGTCTCGACATTATCACTATGGTAAAGATTGATCAATAATACGACAAAATATAAATTCATAAGCTTGCTGAAATTACTGTTCAAAGTATCTTATTAACTTTGAAACCACGAATTGGTCTGAATTAAACAAACACTGATCACCAGAATGCACTGGACAGCTGTCTCGTCCTAGTATGGGACTCTTCATCAGTGTGCATCCACAACCTTATCCGAGATCGAACTCAAGACCCTCTGGCTCGTCAGCGAACCATTAGGTTACTAAGCCGGCTCCCAAAGGTTGGTATTTCTAATTCAGTCAATTTGTTATATGTTTGCGTGATAATCAATTGCCATCGGTGGGTAACTGCCTCATACGCGACATAGTTGAACATCGCTGGTCAAGTCTTCCCACCAGAACGGCAGGAATTACCCTGAGTTAGTCGTTAGTAAGCTGATTTAACAGTTTCTACTACACTCAGCTACAATATTTTATTAACACTGGCAGTTTGTATGTTGGTTTATAAAAATATCTTGACCCCTAAAAATGACTCTGAGACTTCTATCTTCGTTTTATCCGCGGAATTTCGTGTATTGAACTTATTGCATAATTACAGTATATGTAATCAACGTGAAGAGGAAAATAGCATATGAATAAAATGTCAATCGAATTTCGAGTGTTAAAAAGCAGCAAAGGTTTCGATATTAACAAGCAGATTGCTGGAAGTCGAGAAGAAAAACAACTTCTTACCATAGTAAAGTTATCTAAAGTGATTCCACAATCAGTAGCTCAACTTTGCTAAACTGAATGAATTTTGATGAATGGTTAAGCTTCGAGAACTACTTTCACGTAATAATTTCATTTATTTTAATTGTTTTTAAATTGAACATTTTGTTTCTAGTATTATCATATTCCACTAATCCTGAATTGACGAATAAACTGTTGCTGAAAAGTTTTTCAATTACGAACAAGAACTAATTAGATGTGAACGTATCACTTCGACTTTCTAGCATTTATATCTTCATTTGGTATGCTGTGTGGTCTGAGATTGCATATAAATAAACGTTTCTGTATAATAGACAACCCTTATTAATGTACTGTTTAGCATCAATTTCGTGTTCTTCCTCCTCCAGCTAGAGGCTGGTAAGTATTGTAGCAGACTTTCAATAAGATGAGTATCTAGTTGCTATTAGAGAATGTGTATTACTCGGCTACCTAATAAGGCTGTGACCAATGAGTAGCCGACACTTAGCAAACAATGAAATCAAGGATTCAACGACCTTAAACTAAATTGTGTATCATTCGTTAACAACACGCTACACTTAATCCATTTGATAACAACTGAATCATAACATCAGTGCAACAAGCACGATAGCAATCGTTGTGTTCGTCCTACAAGCGATTTTACACTTATCATTACTGTTCGAATTACTTCATTTCTGACTTTAATGGCAGAGACCCAACACACGACTTTAATCACTATTCTTCGCGAACACAACAACTTTTGTGGCTATCCATCTTTTCTATATTTCTGATCTATGTCTTAATGTTTCCAAATGGCATTATAACGTTTAGTGACTGACTCAAACTATTTAGGCAATGATAAAGTTAATTACATTGGCTGTTTGCAAAACAGTACAATGACGAGGGTACCAAGTATGTCAGTTTCTCCAATAATATTTGATATCACCAAACACGAAGTTTGGCGTAGGCATAAAATTAGTGTCAGACGATTATGCAACAAAAAGAGTACTATGTTCAAACTGAATGCGAAACTATGCATCTGTTATTAGACGATGACAACCAGTTCGTAAGATAAACCTAGCCAATCTCACAATTCCTATTCGACATAGTTACCTCGATGACGAAGTGAGTAACTTTAAAACAACTTTGTTCGGTAATAGGATTTGTATCGTTTACGAAATATAACTCATAACATTTTACTTTCCTCAAACAAACCTTAAGTAAAATGAGATTTATGGTGATAATCGCATGTAGGATATGGTTTACAGTTGGAACAACTGTTATGATGTGCATCCATTTGTGGATAAATCGATATACCTATATGAAACAATTTCCTTCTTCTGCATTCATCTAATCACGTTCTTTTATAATGGTAACAAATTATTTGACTACTTTTCTGAAAAGCGCAGTATGCAGTAGTTCAAGTTGTTATTTCGTAGCTGGGATGCATAACCCTTGAGAGTACACGACACAAAGTTGCAAGTTGGCTTTGAAACCATTATAGCATAAATTTCAAGAAAGATTAGGATTAGAAAAGTAGCATTGCATTATAAAGTCAGCCGATGAAACTACGATGCTACACCTATCTAGGTGGCTAGAAAATAAATTATGCAATCAATATTACCATCTACTATCACGTGGTACTAGTTGCTGAGTCAGTACGTTAGGTCATAACTAAAAGTATTGCATTTACTGAGTGATCTCAATGACGTAAGATAGTACAGTTTGCTCGTGCGGTATATAGGAATTTTAAAGTCAGTAATTAAAGGTGTTCGTTAAAATCAACCCTCCTTGTACTTTTATGCCTTTATTTAATGTGTAAATCTTCTATTACTGTGGACAATTAGTGCAACTTAAAAAATTCAGTAATTGTTCCAGTTATTGCAATCAAAAATGTATCGATGTACTAATGATCAGATCAAACACATAGTGTGTGGATAGTATACATTTCATGAAGAGTTAAGGAAGTTCACGCTGGAACCCGATACGATAGTCAGTGGGTAAGTCGTACTGGTTAAGATTGAATGGAATCACACGTAATGCTGGCAAAGGATCCAGTTTGAAGTCCTTGTTATCCATGATTTCTTTCTAGAGAAGCTACTTAATCCAAGATGTCAACTAGGGAAGAATTCGCGAAATATAAAGCATAAAATAATTGTTAAGCTCTCGATTTAGGAGTGAATGATCCTAGGCAAGTGAGATGGATTCTGAGTAATTTTACACATTTATAATAAACAACTAGTCATTACAAAGACACTGACCACGTAATCTGCATCTACCAAGATGACTGTGAATAACATTCAGTAACCTTACAATCTAGTCCAACGTCTCAGTTCGATCAACATTCTTCTAACTCACTCCTGACAACCAAACATCTGGCCAGGAGAAGACAACGTCTCCAAAATCCATTAACTGATTTGCTACCTTTCCTTTCTATATTATCTACTTTCAAGAACTGTTAATCCTAGCATACGCGAGTAATTATTTAGAGACACCAATTATCAAATTATTATATTATATGAATATCCTGTACTTTTAAAGGCCACGTTTTACAACCATTAACTAAAAGAGAGAACATGTATGCAATACGTTGGTTTTTTAGTTAGGAGTCGAATAGACCTCATAAGCCAAAAATAATGATAGCTGGAGTAACCAAAACAGTTTTCGGAATTTGTGCCAAGATTTAGTCAGACTTCTACGACAAGTAAGGCAGGCGACATGCTTAACCACACCAATCCATAGTAGCACACTGTATTTCAGGAAAGAAGGAAATGCAGATTCAACATGCTTACATTATTGCTCAAGACGATCAAACGACTACATTCTGTCAGACTTCAATAAACAGGACAAATTTATCTAAGTATTCAAGAGTGATAAATAGATACTATCGTTAATTCAAAGAATATTGATGCAGTCGGATGTCAGTATGTTTATGTTGTAGGACCTGACTAAGAGCGAATATTTGGTCGACGAATTCATGTTTACGTGGAAAAACTGTTTGGCTTTGCTTTCAAGTGTAGAATCAACCAACGATGCGTTATGTGAACAAGAATGAAAGCAAAATATGAAATCTGAGAGCAAGATGGAACACATTACATGAAAGTGTATCTGACCTGTATTTAATTCCTCTAAACGTGCTATCAGCCCTAACAACATAACCGCAGGTACATCAGCCAGCGACAACTTTGGAGCAAGTATAGTGGTGCCTGAGTTAGCTGAGTTGATTCCACTTACGTCATACGTCTAAAAATTATTCAGCGTGGTGAGAAAATAGCTTACAGCAGTAACTTTACGCCTCTCATTACATTTCATCAAGTGTTTTTCAAGATTGGAACGGCTGACGAAACTGCAGAGTGATTTAGTCTCGAGAAAAAAGCTTACTGTGTTGGATCCAATGGACAAGCCACTTTATCTACGGATTCCTAAATAACGTGATTAGGCAACATTTCATACTAACACATATGTGATTAAAGCAACGATTTGAACCTTTCACGGGTAGTTGACGGCAATATCTGTTCTTGTTCTTCATGAAATATCCACACCTCCCCTCGAATAACATTCAGAAGTAGGTATTTACTACAATTAAAGACACAGCTACGAAATGAGATTTAAAATAAATATACTAACAGAAAAATTTTTATTATTTTACTCTACATTATTCATTAAGCTATCTAAAGGTGAAGCATACTCATCCATAAATGATTTGTAGTATGTTGGGTGAGATTTTAAACACCCTGTTAGTTGATAATGAAGTCGAATAAAGAGATTTCGATTCTGTTGTTTTTCGAAGGCATCTTCATTCTTTAAAAATCTATCAATGTTTTGCATGAAATTTCGGAAGAAGTACCCACAAGGACCAGATATATACGAACTAACACAAGAGCAGTGCCAATTGAACTGGCCATTTTGAGTTCGAAACCCTGGCTTTGCAAATTTACGATCAATATCGTAGTAGTCTTCTAACTTTAGGGTTGAACGAGCCTCTTCTCTGGTTAAGAATGTAACGTCGTGTTTAATTGGTCCAGACATGAGAAAATTTCCGTAATTAATTTTGCCTTCGCAAATCTCGTAGTAACGGCGAATCGGCGTTGCAGTATTTTTTAGAAAATGGATTCAATATCCACTAAAGAAACAAACAATGCCGAATAAAAGGAACTATAGGGAGCAGAAATAATAATTAGCAATAATAATTAGTAGTAATTCCGGTCTAACAGAATTATTTGCATTAGTGAAAACATTAGTATATTGAAAGAAAATGTACCAATAGGTATACCCTAACACTGAACATTCGGATTTCAGACTCGGCAGAGTTGAGTAAATTGACTTTACTAGCAATTTCATCGTAATTTCTACATGGACAAGAGAAAATTTCAGATTCGGAGTATGTGAACAATCTTACGCTGAAGCAATAACAAATTTTGCATAAACTGCTCTTAATAATATAGTAATCGAATCCTGCTAGAAGTGCTTGCTTCTAAATACGCAGTAGGATATTGGTTTAACAAGATTAAGTGGTTTATTTTTACACATCTACAAACTTTTAACAGAAACAAAACTTAGAAGACTAAGTGGTGTACACTGGATATTGGGTAAATGCAAATAGAATCCACCTTTTGGTACGTGACTAATACAAAATATATCCATCTAGTGACCACCGGACCATAGTCTCACTAATACTAATTGCATTTGTCACAATACTGTTAAATTCATATATTTCGGTAATGAACCTATAACACTAAAACTGTCTGCCAGCTTTAGTAAACTAATGCACGTTAAACTGGAGGCTTTCTACCGAGTATTATTTGTATACAATATGGTTAAAAATACCAGCAGCTAATCATAATAACTTTGATCTTATACGAATTTAAGCCGTGGCTAAGTGGTTAGAACACTTCGCATGAAACCAGCATATCCACGCTTAAAAGGCATAACTTTGATATTCCTGGGCGGATGTTACTTTTAGCACTAATAATGTGGCTAAAAGACGAGCACGAAAATTAGACCTGGTTAGCATTATAATATTATCAGTATGACAAGCTGATATGAAATCAAACGAATAGGGTTTCCAAGTACTTCTCGGCAATGTTAAAAAAATGCTAGATACATCCGTACTTAAAACTAAGCAAGAAGAGGGTAGTTAATCTTGATAATAGAAAGCAAATCATGTAAGAATACTTGGTGCGGGCACAAATTGAAGAATTCTAGGAAACCTGAGCAGTCTTTTTTAACACTTCGTACATTCCTATCAAAACACATTCTAGAAACATTACCATGAATATCAACGAGTTTTCAGAAATGAAAAAAGAACCTATATGGAAAGTCTTTCCATTACTAAATATCTCGATTAAATTTTGCCACGATCTAAATGGTAACTGCATGTTGAGATAACGGTATTTTGACCAGTTCCGCCAATAGTTTTTAATACAGAATATGTGTTGACTGCATATGCCGAATGGATGGAGCATTTCCACTTGTCAATGGTTGGAAGTTAATATTTATGAAGGAACGATACATTAAGGTACCGTACAAGGTAATATATACCATGTATGCGTTATATATATATATATGACACAATATACTTACAATATATTACCTTTAATTCTGCACAATCTGTTCATAAAATAGTAAGACCTAGACTAGTAACCTCAAGTCGAATACCCTTGAAAATATAATTACAAGTTTATACTATTTGTACAGTACAAGACAGCAACCAAAGAATAGTAGTAGCGCACATGTTAGAGCTATGCGTATTTTTCCAATCCGATATCCAATAACATTATGAAGAATTTCAAATATAAATTTAAATAGTTGTGGTCGAAATAGGAAAAGCTTTCAACTCACAGGCTTCCGTATCTAATATCAATGGATCATTAAATTCACCAGGTATTGACATAGGCATATAAAAAATGAAAAATGATAATAGAGGTGTTAAAAGGATAGCAAGATTATTTGGTCTGAAGCCTTACAAATAAATCTAGTTTTTTTGAAAGCCTCGATAGAATTTGCTTGGGGTACTTTGACCTGTCAAGAGTTCTGGGATTTAATTGTTCTTAATGAGAAGGATTTATGGCTAAATTCCGTTCTATTATATTGCACCACTAGTTTTGGGGTGTTCACTCTGTAATTTATGCTGGAATTCTTCTTAAATAGGTGTTCTGATAGGTGCTCAGGAGTGACTGGGATTTTATGGGTCATTATAGTATCGCTTTTACTTGCTCTGTATTCTAAAGGACACAAAATTTATGTGGATAGCCATTCCTCATATGATTTGGACTCGAGTCCACAGGCGTACTTCATGGGAATTCTTTGCATTCGTTCTAAAGCATTTTTGTCCATTTATAGTACGGGAGAAAACACCATGTTTCCATACTCTAAATAAGAGTGAAAAGAACAATTAAAAATTATATGGAAGATCCTACTGTTAAACTAGCCAAAAATGCGCTTTAGTATTAAAAGTTCGAGGGTGTTTGGAAGTCATTTTGTCACAGTTAGCAGTTAACGTAAAGTAATAGGTGACCAAAACGCCTGAACCTTTCTCTAATAGTGAGATTATTTAGACTGCATATATGATTAGTTTTGTGTTGCATATGGACAACTTAACATTTTTTAAGTTGAAAGTTAGCACATTTTTATCTGCCCGACTTAGAAGTTGGGACAGATAATCCTGTAGTGTAAAGCTATCCTTCTATTTGCAAGTTCCATCTATGGTTTAACGTTGTCGGAAAACAATAATAGTTCGACTGTTGCCTGTTGAGGTAGGTCGTCTTTGTCGATCAATAAGTGGAGTGGTTCCAGTACTGAACCTTGCGGAACACCACTGTGATGTCCTATAGCCGGACAAAAAGGAATAAGTTACTTATATCTTAAATTGTTATTTATCGCGATTAAATCTAAACTAGTCCAGTACCAGAGGTTTAACGCCTGAGACGGTTTGTGGACGAGACAGACATAACAAACTCCGTCAAATGCTTTAAGGAAATCGAAATGTACTGCATTGATGATTACTTTTGGTTGAGAATGTTAGTCCAGTTGTCCACCTCAGACTGTAGGCTTGTGATGTAAGCGTGTTCTTTCTTTGGACTATGCTGCTGAGGTGAGAGGGAGTTTATAGATCCAGGGTAGTCACTTGAACTGCTATGGATTAGGGATTCTGTGATCTTAGACATTGAATGGGGAGTCACTGGATCGCAATTTATAGGGTCATTACGCCAAAGATTGGGGACGTGCATCAGCTTTTACTTGTCTGGAGCCAAGCCCTAACTCAGGGTTTTTTTCGAATAGGTAGCTATGGGGAAATTTCAAGAAATTGGCTCCCTCTCTTAGGACCGAGGGATGAATTTGATCAGAGCTAGGGGTGTGTATATGTTCACTTGTTTCAGTTTTAAAAAAATCTGTCAGATAGATTAAATTCAGTGATTCCTGTAGCTCTTGAGTTAGAACCTTTGTACGCGTCATTAAAGGGCATCGGTTGGAACGTTAGGCCATATTTATGGTGAGAAGCTCCGCCGCATCGGTATCACTCCAAGTTAGTCCGTTTAGACCAAAGCCTAGAAGGACTACAGCTGTGGCCTAGAGGAGAAAAGTCTGCGTGACGGAATATGCCTTTCGGGTAAGAAACATATATTGATCAGCTTATATTGATGTTAGCGTTTATCTCCTCGTAAAGCCTTTCCGCGTTGATTTCTTGTCTGTGCAAAAAGCTCGTACGAAATGCTGCCGCTCAGACTTTTGCACTTCTCATTATGACACCATCTAAGCTATGGCAGTTTGAGGTTGTGATTGTGTATAACTTCAGACTGCTTAAAAAATTTAAGTTCCGATTGAGAAACAGACTATTTTTTGGTCTCAGAATGACATATAGCTATCCGATATCCAATATCTTTGTCCTATGACGCAAAAAGTGGTTGATTGTTGGACGCCAAGTGGGTGTGCCTAGTCGATTAATGCGTGTCTCCCTATGTCTTCTCAGTCCCAAGACAGAGACAGAAGAACAAAAGTCGATGGACTAACCAGACAGGATTATGTTTCACACATTCCTTTGTATATACTTAAAACCTAATCACACAGTCAGTCAATTATAAAACTAAGATTAGTACAAAATAGAGGTAATAGTAAGTGCGTACTGAAGTACGTATACACAATTGGTTAACCATAGTTCATCAGTGTGAATTGGTGTGGTAACAGTTAATGTGCCAAATGGAAGAATAAGACAGGGGGGACTGAATAATAGTATAAATAAATTGTCCACCTTGAATATTACCAAAAATAATGCAATAGTCTACAGATGAATAGCTCTCGAAGATAATCAATCTTCTTTTAGATGCTCAGCATATAACCTTGTGACTAGCTAGTATAAACCATTTTGTTTCTTTGAGCCCGAGTCTTGGTGTCTCTGCGTCATTTCTGAGTTGTTTTGACAGAAAATAGTAGTGAGGTTTGTTTCTCGTTGGTCGCTGCAGTCCCAAGTGTTGTTATCTTTATATGGTTCTTTTTTTAATTTTTAACTAAGAGGCAGTGTATAAGTATACTTAGTAGCTGGATGGGGGACGGCAAAAAAAGAAAGACAATAAGTAAGGTGAAGATTATTGTACGGTGTTGATATATGAGAGTTAGTAAGTTTGCCTCTTGTTTCATGTAGCAGATATTCTGTGACATTGGCATTTAGCCTCTGCTTGAAGCTTTGTACTGACGTAATTACCATGTTGGAAGTTGGTGGGACATTCCCAATGGAGCACACTCTAATTGTGTAGAGATGATTATAGTTGATCCTCTTACATCTTTTGTCAGAGTCCTGTGATTTATTTCGCAGACCTCGTTGCACCTCTTCCAGCGTGTTCACGACCATTTTGGGAAGGAGTGATGCAACAATACTATGCGCCTCAAGATAGAGATGGATAAATATTTTGCGGATAACGACGGAAGTTTTAAGCTTAACCATGTTGTACTCGCATCTGTAGAAGCGTCTTGAGGCACGCAAAGAAAAACGTTAACATATACATTAATTCGAGAGTGAATGGATTTTCTCAGTCTTAGCCATTTGACGTTGGTAGCCTCTTATCCTCCTGGCCTTTGATGTGTTATGAACTAATACAAGTAATTAAAGCCACTCCAACACTTTGTTGGTTAAGTCGTTATGATATAGTATTTAATAGTCTCTTACCGTAGCACTATATCTTTGATTTAGATCCGGATATGTGTGTCAATAACATTCTTTCAGAAATGCTTTGCATATCTACCATAATCTCTCTTTCTTTATAAGCAATCGTGTTGTATTCCATTTTGGCCAGAAGGCACTTTCACCTGGTCTTCTCTCTGAGAAGAAAACGTTACTAGATATGACTTCTGGAATGATGACTGCCTAGGACTGTTTACCCTAATTTACCTTTGCTGATGTACAAAATAAAAAGTTGTTAAAATCGTATGTAACAACCGTCTGGTCATACTGATTATATGGAGGTGATGGCAGTGTCCAAACGATTTTCCCATTGATTTTGTAGTCTCTCATATTGGGGGGAGCAATACATTTACTCCAACCAGAAATTTAACTACATTTAATCTAAAATAGCACCAGGCAAATTTCAAGGGATATATGAGGAATGGGTGTGAAATGGCAAGTGCCATTAAGTTGGTGGACTACGTATATAGCTACTCAATCATTTGTAATGTTCTCTTCTGCCCATCTACCTTCTATGGGGACTTATTTGTCCGGGGCTACAGGTGAGAGCAATATTTTCGCTAAAATTAAAGATAGACACACTGGCTGGGCCCACATGTTTAATATTTTGAACATCGGGTTCCTGGTTCTTGGTCATCTGATCATACTGAATATTTATCATGGGGTTAGTGGTTGAAGGTTACAGATACCAACTTCTTAGCTTCAGCCTTTTTTGTGGACACTGAATGTCACTGTGTAATTCTGCTACATTTTATATCAACGCTAAAGAGGCATGATTATGTCTTTCTGGTTTCCAAAGGTTACAGCCACTAATTGAGAGTTGATATTTATAAAGTATGGAGAATAGAGAAGTGTGACAAGCCAGTAGTGATCATCTCGAACCTCCCTAATCGGAGAGGCCTGTAACACCACATCTGTATGTCATAAGCCTGACGTTTGTCTGGAAAATCATGTTCTTCTAATGTGATTTTACAGGCAACCACAGCACTAAAGTTTATCTACGTTGTTGGATTTGTCCACGTTACGTTAGGCACCGATCAGGAGGTGTCAAGTTTTGTGCTAAAGGTTAAGAACTTCCTGGATAAGGGGATCTGCAACTTGAGTACGCTTTCTGTCATTCTTGAGGAATTTAGCAGAATCCTAAGTAAAATAACACTGTCTATTGCGGAAATTATATATTTGAATAGTCACGATAACTTTCCTCGTATGATGCCATGACCGCGACACACAGAGCATCCATTGTTAGTTGTCGAATAGGCCCCTGATTTTTACCAGGACCGTTGGAGACGTTCGGAGGAATGAGTGAGCTTGGTCTCTTGCCTGGAAAAATAGCTCCATGGATTTTCAGAGAATGTTCGTTGGCATTTAAAACATCATTATTTATATTTCGATTTTATGTAGACCATTTATATTATAAAGGATATGACTTCAGTGATGTCAAGAGTTCCATACTGGACTTAAACTTAAGTCAGTAAACTGAAATCATGATTTTTCAATGTTTGAAAGTATTTCTGTCCTTACGAAGGTTCCATCTTATGACTTAAGACGAATAAATCTTACTGTCAAACTTAACTAAAATGCACTTAGCAATTAATAGTGCAAGAGTTGATTCGAACGCATCTTTATTGTAGTTAGTATGAGATTTAAAGTCACACAGGAAGATGCCAAAGTTTTTCTACTAGTTTTACAACTACAGAAAAGCATTTAGAACGTGTGTAATATGTGCCACGCTGAAAATGAATATCTCTATACTCTGTCAAGATAAAGTTAATATAAAATTCAAACTAAGGTTTGGACTGAGGAAAAACTGTCAAGGTAGTTTAGATACGCGCTATTGCCCAGTTGAAACCAAAACAAAGTGATTGGGTAGATGACGGTTTTAAACAAATATTACCATTCACTTATTCCACCAACAATTGTCCAATTAATCAAATCAGTAGCAACAAATAAACGTTATCCTATCCTTTCTGGATTGATCAGAATAGTTCGAAAGATAATATTTGGTTGCTTTATAACACAAATTGTTTCCAATTCTGGAAGAGTGCTTCAATTCACAATCAAAAGTGCACAGTTCTAGTCAATGCAAGCAATACAATCAAAGGAGGAATAAATCAATATGGCTGCCGTTAAGACTAAGTATCAACTAAAGCAACACAAATGCAGTTCAGAATGAAACATGGAAACTCAGAGAATGGGCGAAAGAAAATTAGAAACTATAATAAAATACAAATATTACCATCTCAAATGAAATCGAACAAACTAACAAAACGTATAGCTGAAGGAACCATTAAGAACAAATTACGAATGTATACATGGAAGGATTTTTACAAACAAAACCTTCAAAATGGATTTTACAGTTAGTCCATTTTATCTACTCAAATTGGAAAGGCAATCAGGACACTGTGTAATACATCACTAGAGATGTTTAGCTACAAAGACTGTGGATTTTAGATAGTAGTTTGTTTGGTTAAGTTGAACAAATATCGTCAGGGAAATGAACTGACTTCATTTGATATTATAATTACAGGTAAGAAATATACGATTTGTTTCAGGCTACATGCTCAATCGACTGTTCGAAATATCAATCTTTAATGCATATTAATACTGGATTATAATAGCACTGTATTTAGTAAAAATATAATTCCCCATTATTCACAAATTATCGAATATTCATTTGATCAATACACATTTACAAACAATCGGCTAAGTGTATATATTATAAGGCATTAACAATGAATTTATGAGCATTATATTTGAACACAACATAAATTTAGTAGGTTCTATATCCTTGCAATTGAAGGGTTTCTGAAATATTCTTTCCAGTTGAACTTAGGCTCTTCTTTCTACTTTATCAGTGTGACATCTTTAGGTAATAAATGTGAATTGACATACACAATTGGCAGGGAACGTGAAAGAGGTACTATGGTAATTACTGAAATTCTAACTACTAATCCAAGGATCAGCTTTAAAACAATTTAAAAGACCTTGAATACAGATGAAAGCATTATTCATTAAAATTCATTTACAGCTCTGAACCAAACTAATATTGAATTATACAAATATCTCAGGTACTTATCGACACGCACCTAACATTTACTTTTTCTATGCAGGATGTTTATCTTTCTATCACTGCAGCTAACTGCTTAACTGTGAATGAGCAACAATACTTGTAAACCATGTAAAATAAAAACTAGTTACTGTACAGTTTTATATTACCTCAGCCTAGGACAGTAATCTTCAAAATGTTCTTTCTCAGTTTATTTTCAGGCCAATCATCATTTGTATTAATTATATAATTTAAGCCATACAGAAGATAGTATTTGTAACTTAGTAGTTTATTGACGAAACAAACAATTATATTATATGTGTTGTTTGGTAAATCAATGAATCATAGTGTCGTAGTAATGTAGGTTCTGTTTTGCCCATAGAAACAACGATAAATAAATTGATCCATGTGACTGAAGAGTTGTGAAGTCATTTTTAAAGAATTTGAAGCAAAGACAATGTGCTTCCTATTGTCTTATTAAAAAAACTCATCAGCAGGATGATCCTGTATCTTGGTATTGATGTTTACGTTAGTAGATCGAGTTCGAGTTTCTCTGTGACCATCAACACCAGAATACAGGCTCATTCAAAAGGTGGGTTCCAAACATAACAAAACGCACATTTTGGACATCATCTACTATCTAAAATCTCACATTAATCTATGTTTACAGTATTCCAATAGCTAATTGTTTATTTCACTACTTTCTCAATTACACATAACAGAGTGACCTTAAATGACACAGTACTTAAGCTTCCACTTCTAATAATCTAAAAAAACTTATTGGAATCATTTACGATAAGAACGTTGTTAGTAATCATCTTTTAGGTACACTGATATTTAGATACTTGAAGACGTTAGTAGGTAAATGAAATATATTGGTTACTTAAATTGTATGTTCTAGAGATGAAAGACTATAAGTTGTTATTGTATGTAACTGTCAGATTATGATTATGTTCATTTCAGTTAGTAGTATAAATGCTATACATTAATAAATCCTTGTATCTGACTTTAATTCTGATATGCCAGGTACCTAATCAAGATTGATTATATTCGAGAACTGTGGATAATGTAATCATTTCATTTCTATGACTGTCACGTGCCCATAACCTGGTTCTCCAGTTTAGTGTATTTACTCTTAGTATATTGTCTATTACTATGAATTACAGCTTAGTTGTGTACAAATTGTCCACACTCACTGCCACTATTCCTTTTGTTCTGTATCAATGTTATATTCTTGACTAGTTTACTGTGTGGTCAGATTTTGTGTATATACAAAGGCATGATTGAAATACAATACGTTTATCCTTTTCCGGTTCCCGATTCTAGATCTTCTATTATTAGGCTGGGGGGTGTGAATGGGCATAGGGCAGTCGCGCATTATCAACTAGGTACACCTTACTGGCGTTCGCTACAACCAACCAAATCTTTCTTTCACACGTTATAACAAATTCATACACATTCACGAACAGTACAATATATTTATGTAGTTAAGAGGTATTTAAGTTGAGTTTGTTAGGCAAATATATAAACAAATGTAAATTCAATAAACAATTATATTAGTTAACCTTTTACAGCATTCAAGTTCATTCATACCTTAAACATACATATCAACATAGAATTTTACAATAGACAAACTTTTTTACTTACAGGATATGGCGATGGGGAGAAGGTGTTGAAGTAAATTGGGCTTCTACCACTTATAAACTAGATTATCACAGCAAAAAAAAACTTTATAATAATTTTTTATTTTTTGCATATCATTTAGCTTTATTAACTTATTCATCATCATGACATGATTACAAATTATTCTTTTGTTTATTCTAAGAATACAAGTAACTAATTAACCAAAAAGAGAACATATTGAGTTACTAATGAAATATTCTTTTCTCTATTAAGTTTACCAAAATATTTTGAGATTATTATGTAATGTAAATAGAATTTAAATTATTGAAATACAAATTAAATCGATATATTGTTACTGTTATTTTTGGTAAGCAGAACTGGCGCTGTGAGATGAACCAAACGTTCGGTTAAGGTGCCTAAAGTGACGCTCATGAGATACCACAAAAGGTGTTGGTTAGTCCAGACAGCAGGACGGTGGCCATGGAAGTCGAAAACCGCTAAGGAGTGTGTAACAACTCACCTGCCGAATCAACCAGCCCTGAAAATGGATGGCGCTCGAGCGTTGGACCTATACCGGACCGTTGCTGTAAGCTGGGCCTATGCTGTGTGAGGGCAAACTTATGGAATTGATTAATTTAATGTAAAACAATAAATGTAACTAAGTTGAATTATAGTTGATGAATAGAATTTAAAAAATGAACGCTTCATCCTACTTGAATTTCTACTTGCTAGCTATAATCTAACTTAATTCACGCTTCTGAACTATTGTTGTATTAAGATAATCTATTCAGAATGAATATATGATAACAGAGACTCATTAATTTCACTTCATAATAAATCAACTAAGACGATAGAAATGCTTTTAAATTATTCTATGTAATTTCAGTCGATTGTATTTCTTACAGACTGATATAGATCAGATATGATTGAAAACCAACAGACACTTGACAGCTGTTTTGTCTTAGTATAGGATGCTTTAGTAACTCACACCCGATTCCTCCAGGAGATCGAATTCACAGCCTTATAATCTCACACCAAATGCATAACCATTAGCACCGTTGATCAAAATGAATTACTTGTCTAGTGTTCTCTAGTTTAAAGAGGTATTCAACCGACATCAGTCTGTGGTAAATACCACCAACTGTGTCTAATACCTATCTCCACAAATCGATCTAGATTTATCTAGTGTAATTGTCTAGAAAGTTAATTGTACGAATAATCACTTAGTAAAATGCTGTATCGCTAAGTTCTATCTTATACACAACCATAGATAATATAATTCTATATATATATATATATATATATAGCACTATCCTATGATATATAAACCATCCTCTTTGTTCACATCTTTGACGCTGCATACCTTCTGGCAGAACACGACTATGATATATTATAGTTCATACACGTAAGAAAAAGTATTAAAGCTCCATTATTTCGTATTTATCTATTCCATAAAAATGTTGTAAATGACAATCTATTTAGAAATCAATGCTGATAAAATACGGATTATTACGTAATGCAATGACTCCTGTTTCTTATGTAACCGTAATCTAATTTTCACATATAAACACACATTTCCTTTATTTCACTCGTGTTGAAGTTATATATATATATATATATATATATATATATATATATATATATATATATATATATATATATATATATATATATATATAACTTCAACAACTATATAACATTTTCATGGAATAGATAAATACGGAATAATGGAACTTTGATACTTTTTCCTAAGTGTATGAATTATAATGTACCATAGTCGTGTTCTGCCAGAAGTTATGCAGCGTGAAAGATGTGAATAAAGAGGATGATTTATATATCATAGAATAGTACTAAATAGTTGCCTGCAGGATTTACAATGTGTGTCTATGACTTCGAAATTCTCACCATACAATCTACCAAAAGTTTTCATTACTTTACACAACAGCGTATTGTCTTTTCTGAAAAGTCTGGGAAGAATAATAGGGAACAATATAAAATAACTTGTAATATGTAAGAACCGACAGATCGTAAATAAGAAAACTACGTAAATGTTTCACATAATGAATTAAACGAAAAACCTTATATGACATTAGTAAAACATGCAACAGTGAAGAAAGTTCAGAAGTAAATATTACACCAAGATAAGTAATATTTAACGTAGTCTTAATTATGGAATCTACAATTTAACAAATGTCGTTAGATTTCAGGAGGGCATTTAGATTTTCTTTTCTGTCCTAGACTACAGATGATTGATTGATATTTGGAAGGATCGAATTGAAAACCATTCAAACTAGACCATCGTTCAACATGTATTAAGTAACTGTTCATTTCAGAATAATTTAAAAATGAGGAAACAGGCCTATAAATATAAGGATCTTTTGCATGCTTAACAAATGTACTTTTCATAAAAGAGAGGAAGTCATGCAAGAAAAATGAGAGAAAAAATGTGTAACGAATAACATCATGAAGTATGCCAGCTTCTGTCAATCGATGAGCGAAACACTTTTCTTCGTAATCAATATATTGTTCTTCTACCCCTAAACTCTAATGTTAATTATTAATGTTTACCATATTAATGGTTGAGCAAACTTACCCAATTAACCAATGTGAGATAGGTTATTAGAGTCAAGATTTAAACTAGAAATGCATACGATAGACAATATATCATAGACAGGATAAGGAGTTAGAATGAAAATTAGGAATTTTAGTTAAAATTAAGGGTTCAGTGTTAGATGTATGATTTTGTGTCAGGTTTCAGAGTAAGAGATAGATTTTGAAGAAGAATAGTCGATGACCGCTCAATTGTCTTGTTCACTTCTATTCAACTTACAGCAACAGTTACTATCACAGTAGATATTATATATTCATTGAATAATCAATTTTTATGTCTTATTGCAATATTATCTCCGGTAAAGTTACTTACTTACTTACTCCCGTTACTCCTCACTGAGTAGCATAGGCCGCTCACCAGGATTCTCCATTCAACTCTGTCCTGAGCAATTCTTCCCAATTGTAACCAGTTGATGTTCATCCTTTTAATATCTGCTTCCGATTCTCGACACAGCGTGTTATTTGACCTTCCTCTTTTCCGTTTCCCAACAGAATTCCATCTTAATGCTTGTCTCATAATGCAGTCTGATGGTTTGCGTAATGTATGCCCTATCCATTTCCAATGTCTTTTCCTAATTTCCGCTTCGGCTGGAGGTTGGTTTGTCCTCTCCCATAGTAAGCTGTTGCTGATGGTTTCCGGTCAACGGACATTCAGTATCTTTCGTAGGCAGTTGTTTATAAATACTTGTATCCGTCTGTTGATGTTTGCAGTAATTCTCCAAGTTTCAGCTCCATACAGTAGAACTGTCTTGACATTCGAATTGAAGAATCTGACTTTGAGGTTGGTTGACAGTTGTTTTGAGTCCCATACGTTCTTCAACTGTAAGGATGCTGTCTTTACCTTGCCAATCCTTGTCTTTACATCTGCATCGGATCCTCCTTGTTCATCGATGATGCTTCCCAGGTACGTGGAAGTATCCACTTCTTCTAGAGTTTCTCCATCAAGTTATATTGGGTTGGTGTTCTATGTATTGCATTTGAGAATCTTGCTCTTTCCCTTATGTATGTTCAAGCCTACTGATGCTGAAGTTGCTGCTATACTGGTTGTCTTCACTTGTATCTGTTGGTGTGTATGTGCTAAGAGAGCTAGATCATCCGCAAAGTCCAGATCATTGAGTTGCATCCTTCTTGTCCATTGAATTCCGTGCATCCCCTCAGATGTGGGGGTCTTCATGATCCAGTCAACCACTAGGAGGAAGAGAAAAGGCGAGAGTAGGCAGCTTTGTCCGACTCCGGTCCTCACTGGGAATGCATCTGCCAGCTGTCCTCTATGCACAATTTTGCACTGTTTCGTCATAAGTGTTCCGGATGATGTTGACGAGTTCCTCTGGTACGCCGTAGTGTCGAAGAAGTTTCCATAGTGTTCTCCTATCTACACTGTCAAACGCCTTCTCGTAATCAATAAAGTTGATGTACTGTGACGAGTTCCACTCAACTGATTGTTCAACAATGATCCGTAATGTTACGATTTGGTCTGTGCATGACCGATTCTTACGGAAACCAGCTTGTTGATCTCGAAGTTGAGCATCCATTGAATCTTTCAATCTGTTCAACAATACTCTGTTAGACTTTCCCTGGTACGGACAGTATCGTGATCCGGTAAAGTTATTATTCCATATATCATAATTTGATATTAGTTCATAATAACGTATTTATTAGATCACTTTACCTACTACTTAATTTATATTTCATAGTGTCTTAATAAGAAAGTATTTAAATTGAATATTTCTATTAATGTACAGTTTAAACAGAATTTATTTGTTATTTAAACAAACAAATGAGTATAGTAACTAGGAAATAATAGTAAAATAAACAATAAATAATGAATAGACATTAGAAACTTAAGAGTTCTATTGATTCTATTTGTGTTATGCTTACATTAATTAGTAATAGATTGTTTAACTAAAATAGTTATTCATTTAGATGTATTATGAGCTGGCCGGAATTGTTAGCCTTTTTTGAACATATTCCGTTGGTTACTGAAGGAAACGATCTCGAAACAAGAGGTGAACAGTCTACAAGATAAATAGAGTAAACAACCATTAACAAAAGTCAAGTAAGATCATTTAGAATCCATCATAAGCAAAATCTAAATTGGCGTAGAGGTACGTCGTGTAAGTCTGACAGTACGTATATTTCAAATATGAACAATATTATCAACAGTTAAACAATGAAATTCTTAAAATTTGAAACCAACTATGCGACTTTGAAAATCAGTTAGAATGGAGTCAATTTTCAGAAAATACAAAGTAACTTTACAGCTAACTGTCTACGTAATCGTCTGTTCGTTAACAGAAGTGCTACTAAGAAACGCACAGCCACTATGTAGTGTATGTAAAATCATTTCAGCTCATTCGCATGGATATTGAAGTAATATATGATCAAAATGGATGTTGTGAACTAATGAGTGGTTGGGTGGTGTCCATTATATGACTGAGATCAATCAATACGCTTGTAAGAAAGAAGAAATTCAATCATGAGAAACGTTTAAAGATAAAATCAGTAAGTTGATTTACTATTGAAACTTGTGTAGATATTTGAGAAATGTAACAGGACGCAGGGAATTGAATGATTTAAGAACTTGCTGAACAGAAATGTCACAACATGACTGCCAATCATCACAACATACCTATTGTCCGTAACAACAATATACACAGACGACTGTATATCATGCCAGTGTCCTCAACCTCAAGAATGCGAATATCAAGTGGTAATTCACTAATTACATCTTAGTGATCCAACTACTGCAGTATATAAATGGAATGTCAAGCAGATTAGGGAAGCATTTACAACCAAACTATTCATCTCGTTAAAGAATGCTTCACGCCCGAGAATTTACAGAACGGAAATTAGCAACGTTCATTCGTTAAATGTTGAACCACTTAATAAACCAGAATAATTCAATAATCATGTTGATTAAATTTGCTTATTTTTGATCAGTGTTAGTAACACAAACTAATAATTCACATGTCGTTTCCCATCTGGCTAATTTTGCCTGTCACTGTAGTATTACTGAAAGCCCAATCTACATACTAGATGACATATAAGGGCGAATACAATATTCTTGTTCGTCTTGCATAAATCACAGTTGACTACTACGTAAATCAATCAAGTGTTATAATGTTGTTTCATTGCAGAATGCAACTACTTAATAACCCACATTCACTATTGAAACACTCATTCAATCACCCATACACACACACCTACCCCACCACCTCCACCACCACCTCCACCTAACACCAACATCAACTATCAACACAATACACTCCAATCATACACCATACCCATCATCACATTTCTTATTTATTGAATGTTGTGATGACTGGTTAGTTAGGCATCGCCCACTAATAACTGACTGTGACTACACATTCATTGATAACCAGCATATATTCCACAATTGTCTCATTCTAATATGCACTACTTAGTAACGGTGAACATTCATTACTCCATCAAACTTTGAACACAATACCATCAGTTTGTAAAATAAGGTCATTGAATTGGCATCGATTTAATTACACTTGTAATATCAGTCATCTGTTGAAATATTGCTTGAACATTATCGAGTGTTATTTGTTGGTAACTTTACGACACCCAACATGATTTTACTCCACTGATAATATCTACACCATAGAGTTCCATAAATCATCTTTTAAGTTAACCACTTATGATCAATAGAACTATTAAAAGTTCAATAAAATCTTGAAATCTATATTACAAGTAAGCAGATTTTTTCGGGTTCAATTTTGATTTATTGTTTCCTTCTCCTTCCCCCCTCCTCCTACCTACCTTTCACCTCATTTAGGTTAGATTGATCCTAGTTATTACCAGTAGTATCTAGGACTTTCAATTAATGATATTATTCTATAACAATAAATAGGTGTGGTCATATTCAAACATAAATATGATAAATAAAAGATTTATTCATTATAAATCACTATTAGTAACTACCATAATAGGCTATTACAAATTACCGGCGACTATTTGAGTAAAACAATACACATCTAGTTGAACTTTCTAAATTAATAATTAATTGATCATTTGTGTAAATAGATCAGATTTCAATCATTCAATGAATACAATAGTCAGAATAATAATAATGGTAATATAATAATACTAGGATATAATAATAATAATAATAAATAATAATATATATAATAATAATAATAATATAATAATAATAATAGTAATAGTCTATGGCTGCATAATATACATTGTAAAATGTATATGATTATGTGTGTGTGCATATTCGATCATCTTCTTACTAATTTATAAGTTTCAAAGAGATTGTCTATTATAAGACTGTGAAATAATTGATAAGAAGGTAAGTAAAGGAATGCATAAACATGATATTTGAAATGTCTGCTGTTGGCTTAAGCAATCGTTTAAGCTTCGTTACCAGTGATTGACCAAATTAAGCCATTGAGAGAACTGTATTTTATTTGATTGAATATATCACTCCAGGATGTTCCTGAAGCTCTAGTAAATAGTCGTGACTGGTGGAGTTCAGACTCGTGAAGAATGAGGCAGTTATCACCAGTGACAATAGATGATCGTCGCGCTACATATCACAAATTGATGGAAGTAGGAATTCCAAGATTGAATTGTGCTATAATGGTTTCAAGGCCAACTTGCAACTTTGTGTCGTGTACTCTCAAAGGTTATGCATCCAAGCTACGAAATAACAACTTGAACTACTGCATACTGCGCTTTTCAGAAAAGTAGTCAAATAATTTGTTGCCATTATAAAAGAACGTGATTAGATGAGTGCAGAAGAAGGAAATTGTTTCATATAGGTATATCGATTTATCCACAAATGGATGCACATCATAACAGTTGTTCCAACTGTAAACCATATCCTACATGCGATTATCACCATAAATCTCATTTTACTTAAGGTTTGTTGAGGAAAGTAAAATGTTATGAGTTATATTTCGTAAACGATACAAATCCTATTACCGAACAAAGTTGTTTTAAAGTTACTCACTTCGTCATTGAGGTAACTAAGTCGAATAGAAATTGTGAGATTGGCTAGGTTTATCTTACGAACTGGTTGTCATCGTCTAATAACAGATGCATAGTTTCGCATTCAGTTTGAACAAAGTACTCTTTTTGTTGCATAATCGTCTGACACTAATTTTATGCCTACACCAAACTTCGTGTTTGGTGAAATCGAATATTATTGGAGAAACTGACATACTTGGTACCCTAATCATTGTACTGTTTTGCAAACAGCCAATGTAATTAACTTTATGATTGCCTAAATAATTTGAGTCAGTCACTGGAAGCATTAAGACATAGATCAGGAATATAGAAAAGATGGATAGCCACAAAAGTTGTTGTGTTCGCGAATAATGGTGATAAAAGTCGTGTGTTGGGTCTCTACCATTAAAGTCAGAATTGAAGTAATTCGAACAGTAATGATAAGTGTAAAATCGCTTGTAGGACGAACACAACGATTGCCATCGTGTTTGTTGAATTGATGTCATTATGTAATAGTTATCCAGTGGATTCAGTGTAACATATTGTTAACAAATGATACGCAGTTTAGTGTAACGTAGTTGAATCCCAGATTTCATTTTTTTATAAGCCTCGGCTACTTACTGGATACAGCCTTATTAGGTAACCCAGTAATACATATTCTTAAACAGCCAGTAGGTACTAGGCAAATCATAAATACTACTTTGCTCACAATTTTAGTTCATACCAGAATTTCCAAATCCTACTATTAATATTAATCAATACATCAAATACAACCTTCAGCCTTAAGTCCCCTCGTTTTTATGAGCTTAAGTTCATCAGTACTGTGATACTGACAAAAAACGTGTATTAACATTGAGAAAAATTAGTGTTCGTTTTCATTAAATGCCGTCGCACGAAAAAATTGTTGGTCAAACTTTGCAAAACCCCTCGTTTTTCACACCTTTTATAGAAGTGTTTTACATACTTCTCTACCAACCTTATGCCATTCTATACAAACCTTTTAGCTTACTTGGTTGATTCCAGTTTCGGTGTGAGTTGGACTGAAAGACAGAGAGCTTGTGTCAATTTTGGTAGAAAGAAGTCTCTCAATTGATTCAACTTCATTTGAATATGCAGACAGATGGAGACGTAATTAAGTTTTGAGGTAAAGAGTTTCGGTCATCAACTATTCCTACTACAAAATCTATCTCTTAATCTGAAACCTGACACAAAATCATATATCTAACACTGAACCCTTAATTTTAACTAAAATTCCTAATTTTCATTCTAACTTCTTATCTTGTCTATGATATATTGCCTATCGTATACATGTTTAGTTCAAATCTTGACTCTAATAACCTATCTCACACTGGTTAATTGGATAAGTTTGCTCAACCATTTAGGTACCTCGTTCACGTGTTCCTTTATTATACTAAAGCCAACTAATTGAGTTATATTTTACATTTTAAAAAAAGATTATGATGACCTACTGATCATGTGTTGTAGAACCATTGATTGAACAAATCTGTGATCAAGTATCATTAATGTTATTATGTGAAGTGTATCTACTGAAGTAGTTGGATAACATATTATGTATACTCATAATATGAGGTGTTAATTAATGTAAATGGTGGTTGAAAGAAATACAAAGCTTTCCAATAAGAGATTGTAGCTTGGTATAGACTACTTAGTTAGGCTTGCACAAACTAATGATGATTTGTTATTAAAAGCTTTGAATCATATCGAACAGAAGTAGTCTGAATGACACAAATCTATTCATTTATTTTCTTTTCACAAATATAAAGTTCTTTTATCCCTTTATAACTGTATATAGGTTTACATTCCGTCTTCGTAAATAATGTTTATTCACTAGCATTATAATTACGGCTGAATTGTTTCAATTGTTTTGTCTATCAATCAATCAATGCCTGTTACCTCGCATGGAGCATAGGCTCCGAACCGGCGTTCTCCAACCAAATTTGACCTGGGATTTCGTTTCCAACTCATACCAAGTGCTGTTCATTTTCTTTATGTCTGTCTCCATTTCCCGACGCAATATGTTCTTGGGTTTTCCTCTTTTCCTTTGGCATTCAGGATTCCAAGTTAATGCTTGTCTTGTGGCATAGTTTGATGATTTTGTCAATGTTTGCCCTATCCACCTCCAGCGTCTTTTACTAATTTCTTCCTCGGCTGGAAGTTGATTTGTTCTGTGTTACAGAATGTTGTTGTTAATGGTGTCTGGCCAAACAATCCGAAGTATCTTACTCAGACAGTTGTTTATAAATACTTGTATCTTTTGGATGATGGTTTTCATAGTTCTCCAAGTTTCAGATCCATACAACAGAACTGTCTATGTATAGTTTTAGTTTGTTTCTTCATATCGACTTGGTATTAAAATCTTCTACTAATGTATGTTTGTGGTGAATTCTACCTTGACTAACTAAAATGAATGTAATCGTATGTTGTGGAGATTGTTAAATACTGATTTATTATCATGAAATAGTCAATCTTTGTTGAAATCGTGGATGCAAATTACTGAAGAGTCCCGTACAAAGACAAAATAACTGCCCAATACCTCCTAGTTGTCAATGGTTGTTTAATTCAGAACCATATGCGATATGGAAGTAGCATTCAACCATCTCCACTACAACTAATTACAGTCAATCAGCATACTAGTGACTCACTCAGAGAGGTAATTCCTGGAATTCAAGCGAGGAGATGTGACCGATGGAGTTTAACCATGTCGAGTGTGACTCAGTTACCCCCCGATAGCAACGGATGAGATCGCTTAAATGTATTGCCGATATACTGAGTTAGAAATATCAATTTTTGGAAGCCTGTATAGTGGTTTAATGGTACTACGTTTGGTAAGGAGCTAGAAGGTCCTGGGTTTGGTACCTGGTTGGGTAAGCGATATAATTTAGCTATTTGTTAACTATTCTAAATTATTTGTCTGTTACTCTGAATTGTGTTAGCCTAATAAAGGCAGTCACTTATCTTTACAATGTTATCGTTTATGACAAAATAGTTTGGTGATACGAGACAGCATTAGTGGTATCATATTGAAGTATTGATTATCACTTTAAAAGTTCGACGATAATCAAGGCATCTTTGAAGCATTTAGTAGCTGTTATGTATTCATTACAAACTCTTCAACAAACAAAAAAATTTTGCTTCAAACATGCTTATTATTAGTGTGAAAAATTTATTCTGGGACAAGAAGTTGTACAGGATAAAGATTACGCCTTCAAAACGGATGCAATACACTCAGGTGACGAGCTCTAGATATTATGAAACAAAAGTTTCATGATTCACGAATGCCATCTCCTAAATTTACTAAAAGCATATAACTAAATGATAATATCAAGGCAATTTGACGAATATACCTGTATACTAATAGAAATTGATCTGTCCTAATCTGTAATATCAATAACAGCAAGATTCAAACAGTTGCAAATATAACGCCATCCACGTCAAGTAAGTTTGTGGCGAACTGAACCCAGGAGACTAGCATATATAGTGATCATGTTTGAAATTAGGATAAGTTCGTATTTTCCCGTTGATTTGTAATGGACTGAAACTGGTCAGTCTCTGTTGCCATATGTGCATCCTGAGCGAAATGCCTTGATATAGCATTATTACACAAGTTATACATTTATGTTGGATTGTGATTGGCAAGTGGAATCCAGGACGCGCGTTTCGTCTTATTTGGGACTCATCGGTTGGATAATCATGTTTGAAATGAAAATTGCTGGATAGGAGTTTTAGTGAGAATACTAACACTGCATACAATTCACTTTAGATAATTAATCTATAATACGACTAAAGAAGTGTCTTGGATTTCATTTCTAAAGAAATTGCTTTATATAATAGGTGAATAAGAGATTTAGAGTATGCTTGAAAATGAAATTAAAAAAATCAAGAATGTAACTGATTGATCAATGTGCATGCATTCTCGTAAATTAGTTTCATATCAAGATATTTATTTCATCAACATATTCTCCTATGTTTAGTAATATGTATGGAGTTCTTGTGTTGTTACAACTGTAGCCTAAACTGATTTTCAATTCGACTGATAGCAAATTTACTTAAGATCGTCAAGATCAAATCCTTTAATTGTTATTTTATGCTTCATATTCAAGTGCATCATAAGTTGAACAAAAATATTGTTTTAATTTTCAGAAAATGTAAAATTGACGCTAATCCGTCATATTCAACAATCTCTATAACAGAAAGCAATAACAAATAACATAAATTCCCCAGTGGTTACCTTTTAGAGATGATTCATGGAGCTCTAAGGTGTAGATAATATCAGTGGAGTTTAATCATGTTGGGTGTCGTAAAGTTACCAACAAATAACACTCGATAATATTCAAGCAATATTTTGACAGATGACTAATATTACAAGTGACCTTATTTTACTAACTGATGGTATTGTGTTCAAAGTTTGATGGAGTAATGAATGTTCACCGTTACTAAGTAGTGCATATTAGAATGAGACAATTGTGGAATATATGCTGGTTATCAATGAATGTGTAGTCACAGTCAGTTGTTGGTGGGCGATGTCTACTAACCAGTCATCACAACATTCAATAAATAAGAAATGTGATGATGGGTATGGTGTATGATTGGAGTGTATTGTGTTGATAGTTGATGTTGGTGTTAGGTGGAGGTGGTGGCGGTGGTGGTGGGGTAGGTGTGTGTGTATGGGTAATTGAATGAGTGTTTCAATAGTGAATGTGAGTTATTGAGTAGTTGCATTCTGTAATGAAACAACATTATAACACTTGATTGATTTACGTAGTAGTCAACTGTGATTTATGCAAGACGAACAAGAATATTGTATTCGCCCTTGTGTGTCATCTAGTATGTAGATTGGGCTTTCAGTAATACTATAGTGACAGGCAAATTAGCCAGATGGGAAACGACATGTGAATTATTAGTTTGTGTTACTAACACTGATCAAAAATAAGCAAATTTAATCAACATGATTATTGAATTATTCTGGTTTATTAAGTGGTTCAACATTTAACGAATGAACGTTGCTAATTTCCGTTCTGTAAATTCTCGGGCGTGAAGCATTCTTTAACGAGATGAATAGTTTGGTTGTAAATGCTTCCCTAATCTGCTTGACATTCCATTTATATACTGCAGTAGTTGGATCACTAAGATGTAATTAGTGAATTACCACTTGATATTCGCATTCTTGAGGTTGAGGACACTGGCATGATATACTCGTCTGGTTTACGGACAATAGTTACTTACTTACTTACTTACTTACTTACTTACTTACTTACTTACTTACTTACTTACTTACTTACTTACTTACTTACTTACTTACTTACTTACTTACTTACTTACTTACTTACTTACTTACTTACTTACTTACTTACTTACTTACTTACTTACTTACTTACTTACTTACTTACTTACTTACTTACTTACTTACTTACTTACTTACTTACTTACTTACTTACTTACTTACTTACTTACTTACTTACTTACTTACTTACTTACTTACTTACTTACTTACTTACTTACTTACTTACTAAATTAATTACTTACTTACTTACTTACTTACTTACTTACTTACTTACTTACTTACTTACTTACTTACTTACTTACTTACTTACTTACTTACTTACTTACTTACTTACTTACTTACTTACTTACTTACTTACTTACTTACTTACTTACTTACTTACTTACTTACTTACTTACTTACTTACTTACTTACTTACTTACTTACTTACTTACTGAACTGCATTGATTTTATATTTCCAAATATAAATTTATCAATGTGCTCTTGTTACATTACGTTATTAACTTCGTGCCTACACTTAAGAAACATTCTCTTTTCAATTATTTGATTATTCTACAGATTAACTATTATCACCTCATTATTTTTATTACTCCCACATCAACTTCATAGTTTCAATTCTCCTGAATAATTTTGAAAATTACCTTGTAAATTTTACAGGTCTCCCATTGTACTTTGTCAAGTCAATTATGCAAAAAAATCTTATTACATTTTATATGAATGTAAATTAATTACTTACTTACTTACTTATGCCCGTTACTCCTCACTGAGGAGCATAGGCCGTTCACCAGGATTCTCCATTCAACTCTGTCCTGAGCAATCCTTTTCAATTTTTTCCAGTTGCTGTTCATCCTTTTAATATCTGCTTTCGATACTCGACGTAGCGTGTTCTTTGGTCTTCCTCTTTTCCGCCTGTAGCTCTCCTAGGGTTACTGTCGGTCCCAAGCTCGGGTAAAGGAGGAGTGTTGGGCATAGGGCTAGCACCCCCATCCCGTAAAACCCAAAATTTCTAAAAAAACGCAAACCAGATTAAACAAGTAAATTAATTACCTTAGTTAAATTGATGCGGATAATAATGAGTAGATCAATATTAGTAAATAAATAGAACTAGATTTCTTCAATTTAATGTTAATTAGTATTTTCATTAAATTGTTGCTAATTAGAAAAGAATTATGTAAGAAATCAATAATCATACATAGATTAACCCAGTAATTAGTAACTAATGTGATACAATGATAGATACTATTAGTTTTAAATGAACAAGTAATAAATAGCTTAGTGTTATTAGGTGTAGATAGGACCGTAGTCAGACAAGGTTGCCTGCTTTCACTTTTTCTCTTCCTCCTAGTGGTTAACTGGATCATTAAGACCCCCACATCTGAGGGGATGCACGGAATTCAATGAACAAGTAGCATGGAACTCGATGATTTGGACATTGTGGATGATCTAGCTCTCTTAGCACATACACACCAACAGATGCAAGTGAAGACAACCAGTGTAGCAGCAACTTCAGCATCAGTAGGCTTGAACATACATAAGGGAAAGAGCAAGATTCTCAAATGCAATACATGGAACACCAAACCAATTCAACTTAATGGAGAAACTCTGGAAGTAGTAGATACTTTCACATATCTGGGGTGCAACATCGATGAAAAAGGAGGGTCCGATGCAGATGTAAAGACAAGGATTGGCAAAGCCAGAGCAGCATTCCTACAGTTGAAAAACATAAGGGACTCAAAACAAATATCAACTAACCTCAATGTCAGACTCCTCGATTCGAACGTGAAGACGGTTCTGCTGTATGGAGCTGAAACTTGGAGAATTACTGCAAACATCATCCGACGGATAAAAGTATTTATAAACAACTGCCTACGAAAAATACTGAATGTCCGTTGACCGGAAACCATCAGCAACAGCTTACTATGGGAGAGTACAAACCAACTTCCAGCCTGACAGGAAAGTAGGAAAAGACGTTGGAAACGGATAGGACATACAGTGCGGAAACCATCAAACTGCATATCGAGACAAACAATAAGATGGAATTCTGTTTTTTGAAATGGAGAGAACTGATGTTTGCGCTTGTTAAAATGTCAGAGAAATGATGTTATTAAAACAGGATTAACTAACCACTGCTTGTTACCTCTAGTGGAGCAAAGCTACCGACCAGGAATTATCAACTAACTCTGTCCTGGGCTTTTCCTCCCAATTCTTCTTATCTGCCATTCATTTTTTCTATGTCTACCTCCAATTCCTGGTGCAATGTATCTTTTGGTGTTCCTCCTTGATGATTCCGATTTAGTACTTGTCCTGTGACGCAGTGTATTGGTTTCTTCAATGAATGTCCCATCTACTTCTAGCATTTGCTTCCTGATTTGGAAATGAATAGGCGATACATATAAACAAGTCTCATATGTTACAAGACTGACTATCATTCCCTGTAAATATGGTGACATAGTTAGATGCTGCGATCACATTCTTAACTAATTACTTCAAGCAAATAACATGCAACGGTTAGATCAAATTGAACATGTAATTCTTGAAGAGTTGCCGTATATATATATATAATATATATATATATATAATATATATATATATATAATATATATATATAATATATATATATATATATTATATATATATATTATATATATATATATTATATATATATATATATAATATATATATATAATATATATATATATAATATATATATATAATATATATATATATTATATATATATATTATATATATATATTATATATATATATTATATATATATATTATATATATATATTATATATATATATATATAATATATATATATATATATATAATATATATATATATAATATATATATATAATATATATATATATTATATATATATATTATATATATATATTATATATATATATATATATTATATATATATATTATATATATATATATTATATATATATATATAATATATATATATAATATATATATATAATATATATATATAATATATATATATATATATTATATATATATATTATATATATATATTATATATATATATATATATATATATATATATATAGATATATATATATATATATATATATATATATATATATATATATATAGGTCTTTATAGAGACAAGTCAACAGTGAGTTTAACATGATTCCATGTTAATGAACGCAGACGTTTAATCAAATGTATTGAATCCTCTTAGTATATAATAGGTTTTACGGAGTTGATTAGTTTTTACAATCCTAATATTATGAAAATATTGTCATATAACCTCTTTTATCTGGTTGTGAATATCATCATTATCATTAATGCCTGTCACCCCAAGTGGAGCAGAGTACGCCAACCAGCATTCTTCAACCAACTCTGTCCAGGGCTTTCCTTTCCAGCTCTTCCCAAGTGCTGTTCATTCTCTTCATGTCTGTTTCCAATTCCCGACGCAATGTGTTGCTGGGTCTTCCTCTGTTTCTTTGGCCTTTTGGATTCCAAGTTAGTGCTTGTCTTGTGACACAGTTTGATGGTTTCCTCAATGTGTGTCTAATCCACCTCCAGCGTCTTTTCCTAATTTCTTCCTCCGCTGGAAGTTGATCTGTTCTCTGCCACAGAAGGTTGTTGTTGATGGTATCTGGCCAACGAATCCGAAGAATCTTGCGCAGACAGTTGTTTATAAATACTTGTATCTTCTGAAGGATACTTTTCGTAGTTCTCCAAGTTACAGCTTCATACAACAAAACTATCTTCACATCTGTACTGAAGATTTTGATTTTAATATTGATTGAAAGTTGGTTTGACTTTCAGATGTTTTTCAGCTGTAGAAATATTGCCCTTGCCTTACCAATCCGCGCCTTCACATCCGAATCAGACCCACCTTGTTTGCTGATGATGCTGCCCAAATATGTAAATGTTGCAACTCTTCCAAAATATCTGGTTGTGGATAAACTCATACTTAAAGATCATTACTGAATCATACGTATAGCTATACATAAAGTTTTATAGAAAATTTATTATTGTCTACTAAATGTGTCTTAACAAATTACCTATAGTATTAACGAGATGAAATCATGAGACTAAGGTACAAGGGAATTTATGCTTGGGAGGTGTTATTTATTTTGATATTTCAAGTTTTCTAGTAACTGAGATATGCGTTACTTCTCCTCCACTCCTCTTCACTTCGCATCACATTTTTGACTAGTTTTAGGCGTAGAATAATAAAAGGTAATGGTGGCCAAACCAAAACGCGATATTAGTCTATGAAGTCATTGACGGTTGGCCTGAGCAATGTTGGCAGATACAGACCACTTGGTTGCGGTCTGGAAGATTATCTTAACCACTGGTTGTAGACAATCAGCTGCATTGTATTGTATCAGTCACAGTGGCTTAATACTACTCGCACTTTATATTTCGTCATACCAAATGCTTCACCGTTTTTATACTTTACTTCATTTCTTCCTTTTGTATTAAATTGTGGTGCTAATCTTTTTAATCTAATGTCCTTGTACTAATGTGGTTAGACAAATTGGACCTATGCACATTTGTGCTAGGTTCAACATTATCCATGACTGACTGATTGATTTCACTAGCTAATTTACTACACGGTGGACTACTGTAAAAGTGATTTTTTAAGAGTTGACTGTGAACAGAGTAAGCAAAAACTAAAAATGGCTGATACAACCGTTATGTACGATTTATATGGAAAAGCTAGTCAATTATAAACAACATAGTGCATGGCACATATATGCGTTAGTTTAAGTTTCCACAAGATCAAATTAGCCAAACTAATACTAAGATACAGTTCAACAAGAGGCAGTGAAAAGTTTTATATAAAATAAAATAGAATTTACTATCTAGTTGAAGATAAAATGTGTATCTATTTGTTTCATTGTGAGCGATTCTTATCCAAGTAAATCAACTGCGTTAACTACTGGTTTTGATTATCGAGCAGACTCCAAACAGATAGAGGTTTCGCGTGTACAAATGCAACTCACACCTACAGTTAATGACTTCAAAGGTTGGTACTATGTTTTAGTTTGACCTACATTAAATTCATTCATCATCTCAAGTAGTGGTAAATGGTGGATGAACATAGGTAATACATGTCTTTACCCACCCCCGTTACTCAGTGATGATTCACAACCACATCATCAGATTTACCATACTTTTCAAGTACTCTATGCCATATTTCAGGATTAACTACTTAGTCGTTTCATGATGCCGTATTGTATGGAGTAGGTATTCAATATGACTCACGTAGTTATTTTCACTGTCGAATGAGAAAAACATTTTCTCCAATAACTTGAAATGAAATGAGTACCATGTGAAAGTAATCCGATTGGAAACTGTAAGTAATGTAATACATTGGTAATTGGTTGAGATTAGTCACAAATGCATGATATCTGGCATTTTCGGTTCTTTATTTGTTTGCCGTCGGGTACAAAATATTATTCACATTAATGGTGAAATTTTAATCATCTTGAGTTATCTATAACCTTTATGAATAAGTAAGTGTAATAGACAAGATTTACAGCTCAGGGGGATTGTTTTGGTTTCATCCCATTCTCTAAGCTGTATGGTTTAATTTCGGAGCTTTCATCATTAATTTGAATGACTTCAGTGGGGCAAACTTTCAATAAAACTGAGCTATGTATTTTTCTCTACAGACAAGACAAACCCACATCGATCAAATTCTTAATTGCAACAGTTACAGTCCAAGAGCCCGTTAAATCAACTGTAGGAAAACTTTATTTTAAAGGGTGAAAACATTGCAGCACACTAACCATACGATAAAATAAAGAAAAATACCTAATGACTGTCCTTCAAAAGAACTGCTGCCCACTCAACTTTATTAAGAAATGTCTCTCAAGAACATCAACCAGAGGTCAATAATAAAAACACTGAGATAGATGCAATTTATCAACTAATCAGAACACCAATACACGACTACAATACTAGAGATCAAGTGAAAAGGGAAGAGAATTAAAATAAATTTTTTAAAAATGTTAAAACATGCATCAATAATAGCCAATCTAATTCAGAGTCAACAGAATAATCTGGTAGTCACATGTGAGAAAGATCTCATAGCTCACTCCTATCAGTAGTTTGTTTCAGTGAAGTTGTCCAGAATAATAACGAAAGCTCCACAGTGAAACCATCTAACTTAGGGAATGCGATCAAACCAAAGTCGCTGTAGTGCAGTTTGACATGCCAGGTTATAAAACATATGTATAGTGAAATGGAAAGATTCAGATGAAATTACTGATGAAAGATATATTCTAATACTTATCATTCATTCAGAACATAAATGGAAAAATGACCAAGAATACAGAATCTAATATATTAATCAAACATTATTAGTATTATAAATAATTCTAAGCTAATGACTATCTTGATGCTGATTTACTAATCTCTATTATATAAGTTCACCTTGAAATGAAACCTAATAGACGCAAAATATGAAATTGAAATGATTATACATGTTACTCCTTAGATTAGAATACCATTAGCTGTAAAGTCACAAAAGGATAATTTTTATATTTATTTTTCACCTACGAGTGACCAGTGCCACGTTTATCAAGTTCTTCATAGTGATGGTTGCCTTTTGTCGATCAAGTTGCAATGGAGCCAATATTCTGAATGACTCAACATCTATGCAACAATGTTGCAACACACAGTAGTTTTACAGTAGTCTATATAAAACTCTTTATATGTATCACTTAGTACCCGTTAGTAAGACTTACTTGCAATCTTCAAGGAACTGATACTTCCTGGATGAATTAATGACAGGTCTTCCAAATTCACAGTCTGCAAACTGTTACCAAAACATAAAACGTTTCTATAAAGAAGCGATATGCTCAATGAAGTTGAGTAAAAGATAATAGTAATTAATAGGTCGTAGAAAGCATTGATGACGCATTCCAATAATTATGTTCATTTATTGTGTTAATCAAACTATTGAATTATCCTGTATACATTAGTATTGAGTAGTGAAAGTTTACTTTCACATATTTGTATTAGCTAAGTACCAACTACTGTAGCTGTTTAGAATGGATATAATAGGATCACATCGTATTACATAATTGTTAAAGTAAATATTTCGTAGGTCATAGTATCACTGTTTGTGCATACACATACAAGTAACAACACTACTGGAATGATATAGAAACGTGTTTAGTGGACTTTTTGTTCTTTTATTTTGTTAGTTCTTGTTTATATATAAATAGTTGTAATTGAATAAATGTAGCTATATGGCAACTACATTGAACAATGTTGACATCATTAGCTAAATTAATGCGTGTACTTAGTTGTTGTATTGTATAGCATGACATAGTTCTAATGAGAAGTGATATTAATTAATTTGAATCATATTATGTTCTTTGAGATAGATATGCTAATTGTGAAATTTTTATTTTTCATTTTGAAATATCATTCACCTTCCACTTTCCTCAACTATTTTCCATCCTCATAGACATCTGTTCGGTGTATTGAACACTGGTTGGTAAAACATAATGATGAAGAAATGAGTGAAGAAAACATAAGTACTCTGCAATGGATACTTGTTTTTTAGTGAAATTCTCCTAACCTTCAAACAGAATGAAACATGTTATTATCATATGATATTGAGATGGTCCTAACTCGATTTTAACTAAGCATAGCTTCTTGTCAATCTTAAGTAAAACTGAGTAAGTATTTCATACAATAAAAGTACAAACGTTACATTATGACGAACCTTCATTGGTGACTATAATGACAAGGGAAATTGACATGAATGATCGAGTTTATTACTTTACCTGCTTAAGTTTTTTTAATATTTTTCGATAGTTAGTAGTTGAATTATTGTTGCGTATGCTAGATCCCTAGAATTCACTTAACAAAACTATTACTTTTGTAATTCGTTTGTGGTAAGTTGAATTTCTCACTTTCGCATCGAAAGGCACTTATTTTACCTTCAATTTGTGTTTCCTACCTAGTAGAACTTTAAATCTTATTGGTCAGTTGTTTATTTTACTACGCTATTTGTGACACTTTTTAAGGATATTCTCTTTTTATTGTGTATATACACATGAGTTGAGCGTTTATTATTAGTCTGTACGAGCTGCCTGTGAAATTAAGCAGTTTCATGCGGACGATGGACTACTTCTGTCACTTACCTGGGTTAGGGTGCAGACGGATAGCTATCTCTACCTTCTGTTGTATCACTGGTCATAAGTTTGTTAGCTGGTTCTGAGGTGTCATCTTAAATTACAAACCCTTGCACTTATTTACTTTGTAGAGTCCATCAGTCTTTTGAAGACCTAGTCTGTTTTTAAATAATTCCCTATATGAACTTAGTATATCTTACAAAATTTTAATGTCTTGTGTGTTGTCGTTAAGTATATCAGTAACGAATCAGTGCTCCTGATGATAGCTGATGCACTTGAAAATCTATTGAATAAATAATTTTGAATTAAAGTGATCTATACTAATGAAATCACAGTAAATTAATATCAGCTGTGATAACTTCACAATTTTACTATGTATTACTTAACTACACGTATGTTCTATACATAGTAACCACAAAGGTGATCGGATAAAAATAGGATAGTTACTAATGAAGACCTTAATAAATAGTCTGCATTATTTAGAATACTTAAATTCTTAAAGGAAGTTTGTGACATAAATGAATGTCTCCAATAGGACAGGTAGTATGACAAAGCCAAGTAATGTATTGACATGTTACGTTGCCATATAAAAATTATAGTTTATTATCTTCAATAATTTTTCATTTGTATATTACTATCTATATCAACATTCCTATTTAATTAGAATATCTTTGGATCTTCCCGTTGATTTGTTATGGACTGACGTTGATCACACAACGAGTTCGAGTCCTGACGTAAAAGCCAACATTAGGATGGAGGTACATTTAGTTGACGAGTCCCAAATAGAACAAGACACACGTCCTGGATTCCACTTGCCAGCCACAACCCGACTTAAACATCGCTATTATTGCCATCAATATGTTTGATCCGATGGTGTGAAGTATGGTTGTCAATTAAAATAGATTTATGACTATTATATATACTTCGATCAGATTTAAACTGAAATACGTTGGTTGGTTAGAAGCTTTACTCATGAAATAATCATTTGTTTTCACTAATGAATCTTTGATTGCTTCAATTCATCTATTGTTCTAAATCAGTTCTTGTTTCGATTCAGGATAAGTTAAGTGAATCATAAGGCTCAAGGAATATTAAACAAAGTAATATGCTACTTGAATGGTTAAATTATTATAGATGATGATGAAATGTTTTTAGTTTATCATTAATATGTTTATTCAGCTAAGGTGTCTTATTTCGACGAATTAGTTATTAAACTTTTCTAAGGCTGGTGTCAAAATTAAAACTCTAAAGAATACGATCAACGAACTAAAGTTGCATAGTAGGCATATTTATTTATAATATGTGATAAAAATCTCAATGTTCTTGGTTTCCTTAGATCTTCTAGTAGTTGCCACTGATCACTAAAGCTCATAATCGAAGAAGAATGGTACTCACAACTACAATTCCTAAAGATTCTACTCATTAAAAGGAATGAAAGATCGCTAGGGAGATCAATTTAAGGAGAATCTACATTCATAGAACAGATAACCAACTTTTACAGTTATGTCGGATCACTAACGAAGAGTGAAAAAGTTCCAGAACTGTCTTTCTAGAGGACTAATTCATCTATTCTGGTCGTGAGTGGTGTAAACATCACATTTCTGTTATTGTTACGTTCCTTATACCCTATCCTCCCGTTTAGTATATTTGCTGTTATTATGTTGTCTCATACTATGGATTACAGTTAATTAGTTGTGTATAAGTTACCCCCATTCACTGCCACAATCTCTTCTGTTTCATATTAGTGTAAAATCCCTAATCGATTTGCTGTGTGGTCTGATTTTGTGCATATATGAAGACATGATTGAAATACAATACGATTAAATTGGATCTGATTGTGTTTGTTTGGCTCATAAATCGTTGTTTTCTCTATTCCGGCTTAGGGGACTAGTAGTCACGAGGCAGACATGTCCGTCTATATATATATATATATATATATATATATATATATATATATATATATATATAAAGGAATGCCCGAAATATAGTACGTTTTTGTCTGGTTGATTCATCAGCTTGTGTACTTCTTATTCTGGCCTGGGACCTAGTGGGCATCGAATAGACATACAGGGACCGACTAGTCACTGATTAGCGTTGTTACTGTTATCACCTGCGCACATGACCATATAGATTGATTGGTCTCACAAACTAATCGTTGAGTATTACGCTTACGTCATAACAAATACAAACACATAAACTTAATTCCACTTTTTCTCTACAGAACCACCTCAATTTAATATATTTAGTACATCTAATCAACATAATTCTTCAGTTCAGTACTGACATTATTATTTGCTAAATCAATAGCGATAAGCAATAGTTTTGTTAACAGCATATTTTTGTAAAATTGAACACACTTTACAGAACAGTTTTATTTGAGTTGGATTGTGGTTAATAAGTGGAATCGATGAAGTGCGTTTTGGTCTATTTGTGGCTCGTCAGCTATGTATGCCATTATCATAAATATTGATTTCTACACCGGGACTCGAACGTAGTTCGTCTTGTATCAAACACAACTACCTTTACTACTAGGCTATTGAGTTCAGACAGACGATGATATAGCCTTAATATGAAGAACACGTGAGTTATTATTGATTTCGTACAGTTTTTAATGATATACAGCCAACAGATCTAAGGTAGCCCGTTTATATATGTTTTAGAACATTACTTCAATTATTGTAACTGTGGACAGTGTGAACATTTCATTTCTATGACTGTTACGTTCCCCTTGCCAGGTTCTCTCGTTTTGTATATTTGCTCCTAGTATATTGTTTATTTACTATGGACTGCGCTTACTTGATTGTTTACAAGTTGTACCCATTCACTGCCGCTCTTTTCTTCGTTCTGTTCCCAACTAGGCACACACTTCATTGGCGTTCGCGTCCACCAACCAAAATCATCCTCCTTTTCTTTTTTCACGTCATAACAACTAAATACGACTAATGCAAACATTGTCTATAGTACTTGTACATCATATCTGGATACCACGACTTGTTACTTCCCATACCCAGAACTTCTGTAAAAGACAACTTGTATGCTTATTGTAATGTGAAGAACACTGAGATGGGACGAGTAAACAACATTTGTTTGAATGCATTCATTTATATTTTAATTAAATTTATAGTAAGCTGTAATCATCAATTAAACATAACCGGGTGTACAAAAGATTGACATCTAACACAATTAAGTAAAATAGTTATCATCAATGACAATGGATGATTGTCACGCTATATCACGAATTGATGGAAGTTGAAATTCTACCACTGGATGACATTCCGGCTGTGCAGAAGGTTAGGCGTTCAGCATCCTGATGCCTATGGAGCGGAATCTACGGTTCGATCTGTTAAGGAGTCCCTTACTAGGACAGTTCATCTTAGTTTCCAATATTATCTAACCGACATCAATCTGTGACGAATTCAATCAACTGAAAATTAATTACAGCATTTTATTGGTTGGCAATGAAACCACAAGAAGTTGATTTTTTATGAAGTTTTATTAATTTATTAACTGATTGGAGTGTAAATGAATTTGACCCATAGGTAGAGACTTTCTTAGCTATTTAAAAACTTAGCACAGATACGTGAATAATTGAAAACCAGTTAAGCGTGGTTAATTCTGGATAAATGTTGAAAAAACGGTGTTGACTGAATTCGTTACAGATTGACATTGAGAGGGTACCATTAAAAACAATGGAGCACCAGACATCTGTTTCGTCCCATTATGGGACTCGGCAGTGTGCACTCTAGATTCAGCCCTATGGACTTCAACTTGACTCCATTAGGCCGGCATCCAATAGTAGAATTACAACTCCCATCAATTGTGATATAGTGCGATAATCATTCATTGTCACCGACGATAACTATCTCACTCCTGACAAGTTTGGACTTTACCAGTTACAACTTCTCGCTGGAGCTTCAGGAATATCTTGATGTTAGTTACTAGTAAGCTGATTATTGTGAATGAATTGTGGTGGTTTGTAGAGATTGGTATTAAGTTTACTTGACTGAATTCGTCACAGATTGATATTGGTAGGATATTATTTCTTTCTTTCTTCTTTCATTTAACAAAAAAAATTGTTTAACAGTCGATTGTAATGAAAATGTGTTTACTTTATGAATACAGAGAATTATTTTGATGGTCAATAATTTCAAAAGAAACAAATGAGTTGATAATGTGACAATGATGGAATAATTCAATGATCGGTAAATTAGAGATAAAGAATAATCACTTCGAAAAATATAATCTCTACAGAACAAACAATACACTGGGCTCTATACTTGCAAATATCAATGATAGAGTAACAAAAGAAGAATAAACGAACCATGTCTATGGGATCAAATACAACGAATGTACTGCTATATACGTAGAAGAAATATCACGACAGTTGAATATAAGGGTGAAGGGATATATACTTTATTTAAAGCATATTCCTAAATCAACCGAAGATCTAATAAAACTGGAAAATAAGTCAGTAACAGTACTTAATAGAAACAAGGCGCAGCATCAATTTCGACGTAATTAAAATCATTCAAAAAGGCTTTCAATCTTCTAAAGAAAGATGAGCATTTGAAGCCCTATATATATGGGCAAATCCCAATAATATAAACCGACGAGATGGAGTAATGTTAATTGCACCATAGTAACCAATGATTAAAAAATGGCTTCAGGCATTATCTTACTGCTCCAACATTCAAACACACTGATTATTGATTGATTCTATTTAGAATTATTTAGTCTTATTACACAGTTCAACGTATTAGCACCAGTTGCAAATATACATCCAACCTTCGTCCCATAATTATCATCACATCCATTTACTTGTTAAAAATTTCCCATGTTTATCAAAAACAACGACAATTGAACGAAGAATGTTCCTTTCAAGATAAATGCTCATCAGCTTCTACATTTAGTAGTTCAAAATTATTAGTGATAAAAATAGCCAGTTCTGAGGCAGATACAACATTATTTAGATGCCAAGGTTAATTTGGATATAAATTTTGTCACTTTAGATTATTTGTAAAATACGAATGTGAATGTTGAAATAATCATCATCATGTAACTTGTAAAACGTAAACGACAGGATTATTAATCAAATATGCATATGGGTAGGTCAGTATATGGATGACATAGGAGATAAGTTAATAGCAAAATACCATTAGATCAAGTGTTTAGGGAAGAGTTTGTAAAATGGAGTAAGTGAAAATCAAAATTCGTCAAATAGTAACAATAACAATAATAGAATGAATTATAATCAGTTCATTTGATCGGTTTTAAATTTGTTGCGACGTCAATTAAAGTAGGAAGGTAGAGTGCTTACTTACTTACTTACGCCCGTTACTCCTCGTTGAGGAGCATAGGCCGCTCACCAGGATTCTCCATTCAACTCTGTCCTCAGCAATACTTCCCAATTGTTACCAGTTGCTGTTCATCCTTTTAATATCTGCTTCCGATTCTCGACGCAGCGGGTTCTTTGACCTTCCTCTTTTCTGTTTCAAAAACAGAATTCCATCTTAATGCTTGTCTCGTTATGCAGTGTATGTCCTATCCGTTTCCAACGTCTTTTCCTAATTTCCTGTCAGGCTGGAAGTTGGTTTGTCCTCTCCCATAGTAAGCTGTTGCTGATGGTTTCCGGTCAACGGACATTCAGTATCTTTCGTAGGCAGTTGTTTATAAATACTTGTACCCGTATGATGATGTTAGCAGTAATTCTCCAAGTTTCAGCTCCATACAGCAGGACTGTCTTCACGTTCGAATTGAAGAATCTGACTTTGAGGTTAGTTGATATTTGTTTTGAGTCCCATATGTTTTTCAACTGTAGGAATGCTGTTCTGGCTTTGCCAATCCTTGTCTTTACATCTGCATCGGATCCTCCTTGTTCATCAATGATGCACCCCAGATATGTGTAAGTATCTACTTCTTCCAGAGTTTCTCCATCAAGTTGAATTGGTTTGGTGTTCCATGTATTGCATTTGAGAATCTTGCTCTTTCCCTTATGTATGTTCAAGCCTACTGAATCTGAAGTTGCTGCTTCACTGGTTGTCTTCACTTGCATTTGTTGGTATGTATGTGCTAAGAGAGCTAGATTATCCGCAAAGTCCAGATCATCGAGTTGCATGCTACTTGTTCATTGAATTCCGTGCATCTCCTCAGATGTGGAGGTCTTCATGGTCCAGTCAACCACTAGGAGGAAGAGAAAAGGCGAGAGTAGGCAGCTTTGTCTGACTCCGGTCCACACTGGGAATGCATCTGCCAGCTGTCCTCCATGCACAATTTTGCACTGTGTCCCGTCGTAAGAGTTCTGGATGATGTTAACGAGTTTTTTCTGGTACGCCATAGTGTTCTCCTGTCTACACTGTCAAACGCCTTCCCATAGTCAATGAAGTTGATGTACAGTGACGAGTTCCACTCAATTGATTGTTCAACGATGATCCGTAGTGTTGCGATTTGGTCAGTGCACGACCGATCCTTACGGAAACCAGCATTGTGATCTAGAAGATTAGCCTCCATTGAATCTTTCATTGTGTTCAACAACACTCTGTTGAAGACTTTCTTTGGTACTGTGGTCCCTCTATAGTTCTCACATTTGCTCAAATCTCCTTTCTTTGGTATCTTGATAAGATGTCCTTCTTTTCAGTCTGCCAGCAGTTGTTCTTATTCCCAGATCCTTCTGAATAAAACGTGGAGTATCTTTACTGTTACACCTATATCTGACTTGAGTGACTCAGCTAGTATATTGTCAGGTCCTGCTGCTTGCCCACTTTTGATTTGTCTGGTGGCCATCTTGACTTACATCGTTGGTGGGGTGACATCTATCGGACAATCTGTAGGTGCTGTTTAGATGTCTAGTGGGTTCAGTGGAGCTCCCTTATTAAAAAGTTCCTCAAAGTGTTCTACTCATCTATTCCTTTGTTCTTGAATCTCAGTGAGTGTCTTGCCTTCTTTGTTCTTGACTGGTCGCTCTGGTTTACCATATTTGCCTGCTAGTTTCTTTGTTGTGTTAAACAGCTGCTTCATATTTCCTTCTCTTGCAGCTTTCTCCGCCGTCGTTGCAAGGCCTTCGATGTATTTCCGTTTGTCAGCTCTAATGCTCTTCTTTACCTGTTTATTTGCTTCTGTGTATTCAGTTTGTGCCTTGATTTTCTCTGCTCTTGTTCGCCTGTTGTTGATTTCTATCTTCTTGTTCCTCCTTTGTTGAATTTTGCTTAATGTCTCAGTGAAGATCTATTCCTTATAAAGGTGATTCTTGCGGCCCAGAACCTCCTGATACGTTGACGTTAGTGCTTCTTTGGTTCCTTTTCAGTTGTCCTCCATAGTGGCTTCTTTTTCTTTCGATAGATCTTGTAAGTCTTAGAACCTGTTGTTGAGAGATATTTTGAATTCCTTGAGTTTGTCAGTGTGTCGGAGAAAAGCTGTATTGAACCGTTGTACTGCTGCCACTCCAGTTGTCCACTGTTTCTTTAGCTCTAGTTTCGTTTTAGCAACCACCAGGTGGTGGTCTGAAGCGATGTCAGCTCCTCTCCTGGTTCTTACATCTTCCATTGATCTTCTAAATTTTTTATTGTTACATATATGATCGATTTGATTCACTGTAGTATGATCCGATGAGACCTATGTAGCCTTGTGTATGTGTTTGTGGAGGAATATTTCACTACCTATAACCAGTTTGTTGAAAGCGAATAGATTTGTAAATCTTTAACCATTCTCATTTCTTACTCCCAGTCCCTGTCGTCCCATGATGTCTTCATATCCGGTGTTGTCCATTCCGACTTTGGCGTTTAGGTCCCTCATCAGGATTGTCAGATCCTTTCCTCGACACTTTACTATAATTTATTGCAGTCTATCGTAAAACTGATCTTTGTCTTCGTCGTTGCCGTCGTTGGTTGGTGCATAGCATTGGATAATATTCATTTTAATCCCTTTCTTAATTGTTTTGAAAGATGATTTGATGATCCTGGGTCCATGTGGTCCCCATCCCACAAGTGCATTACGAGCTTTTTTGGACAGCATTAGAGCAACTCCTTGGGTTTGAGGAGTATTTTCCTCTTCGTGGCCGGAGTATAGTAGCGTCTCTCCCGAAGCTAATGTTTTCTGTCCAGCTTGAGTCCAATGGGTTTCGCTGATTCCCAGAACTGTCAAGTTGTATCTCTTCATTTCTGCAGCTATCTGATTTGTCTTCCCGCTCTCCCACATTGTTCAAACATTCCATAAAACTATTTGCTCTGGTTGTTCGAAGGGGCATCGGCCTCATGACTTCCGAAGAATTTCGGCTTTCATCATGAGGCGTCATAAACAATCCTTTCAATCCCAGTGCAGAGTTTAAATGGTTTAGCTTTTTTAATCTGGTTAGGGTTTTTTTAGCAAGCTTGGGTTTTACGGGATGGGGGTGCTAGCCCCATGCCCAACCCTCCTCCTTTACCTGGACTCGGTACCGGCAGTAATCCTAGGAGAGCTACAGGCGGAGTTAGGAAGGGAGAGTGAGTGATATTCAATTCATTCTGTGTACCGTGATCAATAATAATAACAATAACAATAATAAATAATATGTATATTTGGATAGGATAGACTTAAATTATAGTAATGCACATAAATAGGGAAAGATAAATATGCATTATTCAAATTAAATCGTCGTATGATTAAGATGGAGATTGGTTTAATGGATCTTGCGTCGGCCATAGCAGGATAAGGGGTTGAACGTACTTCTTCTGTATGCATAGTTCTGGCTTCTTCACCCGTATAGCTATCGCTTTTGTCATTTTAAGAACTTTGAGTCTAACCGATCTTGGCAGATGACTGCTAACACAGAATATTATTGTAAATGATTGATTTATGTTCGCCGTATGACCTGTTTGAATTAGGTGAGCTAATTTTGAACTGTTGATATTTCTGACAACACCTTTGGTTAACCAAACCGAAAGGTGCTCCAGGGCACAGGGGGAAGTAAATTCCTTAAACATCTGCCACTGTAACTTGCTCCACAGGAGCAGCCGAACTGATAGATGCAAAATGAAGTGGCACGCTTAGGTAATTAATCCTTTATTGTTGGTATCACCATAGGGCGGGTAGAAAATACCAGTTGTAGTTTTGCAGCTTTAAACGTCTACCGGATGTAACTGCGTAGCCTCAACGTTAGCATTTCACTGGGCGCGTCCCCTCTGAATGCTAGTCTCATGAAAAGTGGCTTTGTATTTACGGTTTGAAACACCTTTCTATTTGTTTTCGGAATAGCATGTTTATTTATAAACTTTGTGGGGTAACCATTCATGTTGAGGGTTTTATGCAACGCTTCTGTTTCTTCGTCAACCACATCAGGAGAGCATATCATTATGATTCTATAATGTAAAGTTTTTAATAGATTCCTTTTATATTGTATAGGTATAAAGCTAAGGAAGTTTGTGTATTGTCCTATCCATGTGGTTTCCTTGTTCAATTTTTTTCTTAGTAAGTCATTTGTTCTTTTTGTGAGGAGAACATCTAAAAATGCTATTTTACCTTCACTTTCTTTTTCGCATGTGAATTTAATAGCCGGGTGAACCTCGTTAAATTGTCTGAGATTGTCAGACCGATTAATATCCTGTTTGCAAAGAAGAAATGTGTCATGCATGTATCGGCAGTAGAAAGGCAATTTACTAATGAGTTGTACGAGTGGACCGTTTTCTAGTTTGGTCAAGAAAATATCGGCCAACATCCACTTGTTTATATATGTCATTAATAAACATGAAATTTACATTAATTGTACACTTCAGTAATAATTTTTTAAGAGTGTCTATTGGAGTGGTGACGTGTTTTGGTCTGACTGGAACACCCAGTTTATGTACACTTACTTACTTACTTACTTATGCCCGTTACTCCTCGCTGAGGAGCATAGGCCGCTCACAAGTGTTCTCCATTTAACTCTGTTCTCAGCAATCCTTTCCAATTGTTTCCAGTTGCTGCTCATCCTTTTAATGTCTGCTTCCAATTCTCGCCACAGCGTGTTCTTTGGCCTTCCTCTTTTCCGTTTCCCAGCAGGATTCCATGTTAATGCTTGTCATGTGATGCAGTCTGATGGTTTGCGTAGTGTATGTTCTATCCATTTCCATCGTCTTTTCCTAATTTCCGCTTCGGCTGGAAGTTGGTTTGTCCTCTCCCATAGTAAGTTGTTGCTGATGGTTTCCGGCCAACGGACATTCAGTATCTTGCGTAGGCAGTTGTTTATAAATACTTGTATCCGTCTGAGGATATTTGCAGTAATTCTCCAAGTTTCAGCTCCATACAGCAGGACTGTCTTCACGTTCGAATTGAAGAATCTGACTTTGAGGTTAATTGACAGTTGTTTTGAGTTCCAAATGTTTTTCAACTGTAGGAATGCTGCCCTTGCCTTGCCAATCCTTGTCTTTACATCTGCATCGGACCCTCCTTTTTCATCGATGATGCTCCCCAAATATGTGAAAGTATTCACTTCTTCCAGAGTTTCGCCATCAAGTTGAATTGGGTTGGTGCTCCCTGTGTTGTATTTGAGAATCTTGCTCTTACCTTATGTATGTTCAGGCCTACTGATGCTGAAGTTGCTGCTTCACTAATTGTCTTCGCTTGCATTTGTTGGTGTGTATGTGCTAAAAGAGCTAGATCATCTGCGAAGTCCAAATCATCGAGTTGCATGCTACTTGTCCATTGAATCCCGTACATTCCCTCAAATGTGAAGTTCTTCATGATCCAGTCGACCACTAGGAGGAAGAGAAACGGTGAGAGTAAGCAACCTTGTCTGACTCCGGTCCTCACTGAAAATGCATTTATCAGTTGTCCTCCATGCACAATTTTGCACTGTGTCCCGTCGTAAGAGTTTCGGATGATGTTGACGAGTTTCTCTGGTACTCCGTAGTGTCGAAGAAGTTTCCATAGTGTTCTCCTATCTACACTATCAAACGCCTTCTCATAATCAATGAAGTTGATGTACATGGGCGAGTTCCATTCAATTGATTGTTCAACGATGATCCGTAGTGTTGCGATTTGGTCAGTGCACGACCGATCCTTACGAAAACCAGCCTGTTGATCTCGAAGTTGAGCCTCCACTGAATCTTTCATTCTGTTTTCAATACTCTGTTAGAGACTTTCCCTGGTATCGACAGTAGCGTGATCCCTCTGTAGTTGTCACATTTGCTCAGATGTACACTTGGTAAACCGTAAAGTCTAATGGTCCTAATGGTTTAATCGCTTCGTATATATTTTGATGAGATTAACTGTTGCTCCTTCAGCCTTTTTAAAGATTTTGTGATGTCTTTCCCCATTTTGCTAGTGAAATCTTTTTGGATATCTAGTTTCTGAAATTTTAGGTTATCTTTTTAGAATATCATTTATAACATCCATTTACTCTTACTGAAGTTTAAGAGATTTAACACGTCTAACCGTATTCGTGAACATAGATCAGAGCCTAAATGATTGCAACAGGAAAGTATGCAGGAAATGCACATCTTTCTTCATCTACAACACTTCACCATTAGTTGTTACCTTATAATAACTCATACTCTGCTTACGATTAGACATACATAATGAAATTTGACCTCTTATTTACATTTTTATTTGATAATTTTTCATTTTAGTTATTTCCTTGAAGGAACTCGAACCAACTTACTGAGCAAAATATGGAAATTTTCTTCAATTTCACTCACTGAAATGATTTACAAATAGATTTTATTTGATTGAATATGTCACAGATTGATGTTGGCAGGGTACCACTGACAACGAGGGAGCACTAGACAGCTGTTTCGTTCTAGTGTGGAACTCCTCAGCAGTTCGCACCCCAGATTCCGCACCAGGGGCTTCAGGTTGACGCGAACGCCTAACCATCTGCACCACTGGGTCGGCATCCAATGGTAGAATTCCCACTTCCATCAAATTGTGATATAGATTTTATTCAGATGTAATTTTCAGCACATGAAAGTTTAATGCACACATTAACAAAAACTGTTAACCTAGTCAATAGTACTAATAGTTATTTGAGAAAATTTAGTAGACACAACTTTATTGTTACTATAGTAATTAGTTTACCATTAACTCATCAGGTGTAAAGTTTCTTTATTGAATTATAATAATGAGCTGATTTTATAACTGAAAGTAGACTAATAAGAATTAAAATGAATGTAAATAAATTTGAGTAGAAAATTTCAATGGGGAATTAAGTTATATGAGTTTTCTTTAAATAGTGGTAAAGAAAAGAACACCTGGTAACATGTATGGATGTATGTGTGTATGTATGTATGCATGTAGGTATGATCACCATAGAACCTGACACATATGTTTATTGGTCCAAGTTGCCATACCTCAAAATAAGGTTAACACCATATTAGTAAAAATAAAAGTTACTTCACTAATAATAATAATAATAATAATAATAATAATAATAATAATAATGAAATCATAGAAGAATGAGGGTATAGAATATGGATCATGAAGAAAGGAATGGAGTGTGTAAAGAAAGCTATGAAATAATTTTAAGCATAAGAATTAAGGGAGGACAAATTACGAAACAATTTATCACCATGACACTACTGTTCAGTAGTCAGTACGATCTCGCTATCTGATCTCGTACTTGGTGCTTTTAGTTTCACCTCTCTTAAACCGACCTACCTAGCATGGTAGGATCTTGAGGAATGGTTTTTCTTCCCCGTATAGCTCGATTGAGTCATCACGATAGGCAAGCCTGACCACCACATCAAGATGGCAGCACGGTCAGGACACCTGGTAACAAGTTTGCATTGGGTCAGTTTGTCTTATAGAATGAATATTGTTTTCATGTGAAATATGCATAGTTCCTAATTGTCATGATGATGATGATGATGATGACGTAATTATTTCTGTCATACTTGACGTATTTATAATTTGGTAATTGCAAACAGTTCCATCATTACAAAAGTTACGGCAAACTATGTAATGTACCTTAAATATTCTTAAGACGTAAATAACATGAGTTATACGAAAATAACTCCTATTTATTATAATCATTCGTCCCGATGTTTAGACAAATATCAATATTTATCATTGCTCTATAGGATAAAAAACAATAGAATAAAACACTAATACTCTTTAATATATTACATAATTGATATGCCGGACCCCTAAAGAACATTGAATATCTTCAAGAACTGTTTTACTGTAGACTATTTGATTAATTTTCGTTGAATACAAAGAGGACATCTTATCTCTATTACTATTATTATTCAATTCCTCTTGTTTTATTCTCCCATTTAACACAATAACTTTTAGTATAGTATTTCTCATTTATGAACTTCGGTTAAGTGATTGTGAATAAGTTGCTCCAGTTCACAAACACTGTTATCCTTAACTTGTATTAATGTTAATTTTTTAATTGGTTGACTAAGTGGTAAGGTTTTCTGTATACATAAAGGAATGTTTGAAAAATAATTCGATTCTGTTTGGTTGGTTTATCAATTTTTCCGGCTTAGGATTAAATAGGCATCTGATAGACGTTCAGTTACCAGCTAGAAACTATCATTGGCTGTTGTTATTGTATCTTCGTGTGCATAAGGTCTAATCAGCCACTTGATGATACACATCAATCATAACAGCCTTTGTTGAAATCATAACAATAATCTTCGACATAACGCTTATTTAGCTTTTCAATTACCTTAGATGTATTCTACCAACAAGTTATATTAAAAAACCTCAGGAAATTTAAACACCTCCCCTCCCCTGAACTATCACTACAAATATAACTTGACGATACAAATTTTCATGATTTACAATCAACTGATTTACTCCGTCTACGTTCTTCTGTTCTCTTGATACACTTTCCAAATGCTTCATAATTAAAACAATTCACTCTCTATTATTCAATAGCTTAATCATACTAATTACATCATCACTATCAATACGATTGTATAGTTTCCATTAATGAATTCATTGTGAAGAAAATTTTATTTATTGAAATTATGAAATTACTGCATGATAATGACGCCTGAAACTTTAACATTTAAAAGACTTCCTTCAAATCCATTAATAACTGTAAAGTAATTCAGAGTAGTAAAGAGATTATGTATGCATGTACGACATAGAACTTGGCGCAAGGTGTGTGTCGGTCTAAGTTGGCACACTTCAGTAGCATAGTAGGACCAACACTAAATTATTTCAATACTGGCAAGAAAAAGGTGTAGCCGTACAAAATATGGTACAAGAAGATGAAATGAGTTCGAGAAGACGTATGCAGCAATTTTAAGCTGTAGGTAAAATATGAAAGTTCGCTCATGCGTACATCGGTGTAAGTTGCCACATACGTTAACAGCATAGCAAGGCCAACACCAAATTAATTAGTAGTTAGTTCACCGATAATAATGAAAACAAGTAGACATAAATAATGTAGCGCAGGGAGAAAGAATTCGTTCGAGAAGACGTACTAAACAATTTAAGCTGATAATTTGAGAAAAGTTAAAGAATGAGTGCACCAATACCGTTATGATCAATTCTAAGCCATGTCAGCCGGAATGCCCAACCATTGGTTACAGAATTCGCGTTGATCCCAACTACGTAGTCCTCATCTGACAACACTACCCAGATCAATAATTGGCTACTTTATGAACTAGTGTCATGCTTTAGTCTAGCCGCCCCGTAGCTATCTTTTAGCCTACTGTAATATCAGTCATCATCGCCCGTCAAGGTAGGTAGAGATTAAGTATACACAACAGACGCCCCAACTACCTCTATCGATGATAATTCACACTCTTATCAACTGATTTACTATATTTCCCTGATACCTTGCATTTATCCTCATTATTACTTACCCGGTGATTCCAGAAACGGTAAGAGATGTTTTGAAGACATCGATAATCAAATACCAATAACCTACAAGTGTCACCGATTTTTAGATTTCACGTTTTACATCCATACAACAAGACAGAACAGACTACTTTACAGGATACTAGTCCTTTTGTTCACAGATAGATATCTTGCCTACACCACAAGTGATGTAGTCTCAGATTTCGTCAGATACCGACCTATAAAGGCTGGTCACATTTCGAAATAAGTTAGGGCTGACGTTCTTAATTACTTCACTATCTATCTTTAATTCCGTATTGACATACGTTAGTTCTGAAGCAACGATTTGCCCTTAAAATGGAGAAAGACTCATCCCGGTCATGCTTCATTTGTTGCTCAGAGCTATCAAAAGAGTGAAATTTACAAGCATCTTCACTAAACAGGACAACGTCATCTGGGTATTCTATGTCACTCATTGGATTTTCTGGTAGGAGATCGACTCCATAAATTGCATACGGTTAGAGCGTTATTTCAAGGAGTAAATCTATGACGAAATTAATCAAAAATAGGGATAGTTTGTGGCTTTAACGGAAGCTATTTGGGGTTACAACTTTAGATGACGCTCACCATTAACTCTGACTTGACTAATAATATAAAAGTAAAGAGGTTAAACAAGGTTTCTGCACTTCTGACGTACATCTTTCAGTGAAAGACACTGGGATGGGACTTCTTGGTTTATATAGTCGAATGCTGCTTTCAGGTCAATAAAAAAGAAAGATTGTCAGACGCCAAAAAGTCTGTCTATGTTTTAAAGCCTGCCAAATGGTAAATGTTTGGTCGATACAACGGCTACCACTAAAGAAACTAGCCTAGTTTTCGCATATTTTCAGTTGACGATCAGTAATTAAGTGTTTGATAATTATTGAAGCCAGTATTTTAGACACTACATTAGTAAAACTAATTTCTCCATGGTAATCGGAACATTGCATTCGTTTTTCTTATATACTGGAACAATGAATGATCAACATAAGTAAGATATCAATATTTACAGGTCTGAGACTACAGTTAAAATATCAGTCAGCCTTATTGTTAAATTTGAGACATCATTCTTAAGACCTCTAGAGTTATTCCACCAAGATCCATTTTTATACCTCATTTTAAATTAACTACAACAAACCATCCATAACAACAATAAACAGATTCGATTAAGTTGGTCACTTTTTATGGATATTGGCAACTTAGTTGACTGGATATATCATAAATTGATGTTAGCAGGGTACCATTGAAAATCAGGGAGCACTTCTCATCAGTGAGCACCCTAGATTTTGCAACAGGGCTTTCAGGTTGACGGCGAGAGCCTAACCCCCTGCACCACTGGGTTGGCATTCAATGGTAGAATTCCCACTTCCCTCAATTTGTGATATACGTATCGCGCGACATTCATCCCTTGTCGTTGGTGATAACTGTCTCATACCCGACAAGTCTAAACTCCACCAGTCACGACTTCTCACTAGAGCTTGAGAAACATCCTGAAGTTAATCACTAGTGAGCTCATTATGATAATTCATTTGAGATGATTAATTTTTGTGGATATTGGTAATTTACTTGACTAACTATATCAAAGAATGATATTAGCAGGGTATCAATGAAAACCAGTGAGTATTGGACAGCTGATTTGTTCTAGTGTGGAACAAATTCATTTTGTTTTTAAGAAAAAAACAAATAAATACAAAATCTTTTATAACATTTATTGAATGATAATTCACATGGTAATTGTCAATTAAGCAACTTCTGTTCACATTTCAATAATCACCATAAACAACATGAAAGAGAGAGAGAGAGAGAAAGTAAAAAGTGACCATAGTTGCACTTTGAAAAAAAATAAGCAAAATATAAAAACTTTAAAGTAGAAAAACAAAAAAAAACATCATCAGAAAAGTTTTGTTTGATATTCAAATCAATACGTTACAGGTGAATATAATAAAACTATAAAATAGAACATTGAAGTATACACGTGACCATATGAAGTAGAGAAGTAATTTCTGAATAGACACATACACATAGAGATAAAAGATATGACATAATATATTAAGAAAAGTATAGTAATAGTAAAAGTAGTAATAATACCAAATTGGTATCACAGTTGTTAAATAGTATCTTAAGCATTTAATTGTAGCTTACATAGATGATGATGATGATGATGATGATGATGATGATGATGATGATGATGATGATGATGATGATGATGATGATGATGATGATGATGATGATGATGATGATGATGATGATGATGATGATGATGATGATGATGATGATGATGATGATGATGATGATGATGATGATGATGATGATGATGATGATGATGATGATGATGATGATGATGATGATGATGATGATGATGATGATGATGATGATGATGATGATGATGATGATGATGATGATGATGATGATGATGATGATGATGATGATGATGATGATGATGATGATGATGATGATGATGATGATGATGATGATGATGATGATGATGATGATGATGATGATGATGATGATGATGATGATGATGATGATGATGATGATGATGATGATGATGATGATGATGATGATGATGATGATGATGATGATGATGATGATGATGATGATGATGATGATGATGATGATGATGATGATGATGATGATGATGATGATGATGATGATGATGATGTACCCATAGGTAGTACAGTTTCACCACTAGTTTCTGGTAAATATTATGTACATAACCCATAGACAATAAACAACATATAGAAAAATATGAAAAATAAGATAGAAGACTAATCATATTGCTCATTATTCAAATAATTCTGTAGTAATAAAGCTGAAATCCACTTATAGCTATAGCAGCACTAATTGCATTACCACGACTACTAACTGGAAATAATTCCATACTGATAAGTATTGGTAATGGTCCCCAACCAAATGAATAACCAAACATAAAGGAAATAATCCAAAATTCACTAATCTTGAAATTTAATGAATTATTCTGAAAGAAAAATAAATTATTAACATCATTGGCATTAGTTTTAATTGCTAGATATAGGCACTTATATGTTAGTGTGTTTGGGTTTTTTCGAGATTGTTGGTTCAATTGTAAGGATTCTATTACCAGTGTAGACATTGTCACTTAGAAGTTATGAAGAAAACGCTAATGAATGTATACCAAACATACAAAATCTTTTATAACATTTATTGAATGATAATTCACATGGTAATTGTCAATTAAGCAACTTCTGTTCACATTTCAATAATCACCATAAACAACATGAAGAGAGAGAGAGAGAGAAAGTAAAAAGTGACCATAGTTGCACTTTGAAAAAAAATAAGCAAAATATAAAAACTTTAAAGTAGAAAAACAAAAAAAAACATCATCAGAAAAGTTTTGTTTGATATTCAAATCAATACGTTACAGGTGAATAATAATAAAACTATAAAATAGTTATACAACATTGAAGTATACACTGACCATATGAAGTAGAGAAGTAATTTCTGAATAAGACACATACACATAGAGATAAAAAGGATATGACATAATTATTAAGAAAAGTATAGTAATAGTAAAAGTAGTAATAATACCAAATGGTATCACAGTTGTTAAATAGTATCTTAAGCATTTAATTGTAGCTTACATAATGATGATGATGATGATGATGTACCCATAGGTAGTACAGTTTCACCACTAGTTTCTGGTAAATATTTATGTACATAACCCATAGACAATAAACAACATATAGAAAATATGAAAAATAAGATAGAAGGACTAATCATATTGCTCATTATTTCAAATAATTCTGTAGTAATAAAAGCTGAAATCCAACTTATAGCTATAGCAGCACTAATTGCATTACCACGACTACTAACTGGAAATAATTCCATACTGATAAGTATTGGTAATGGTCCCCAACCAAATGAATAACCAAACATAAAGGAAATAATCCAAAATTCACTAATCTTGAAATTTAATGAATTATTCTGAAAGAAAAATAAATTATTAACATCATTGGCATTAGTTTTAATTGCTAGATATAGGCACTTATATGTTAGTGTTGGGTTTTTCGAGATTGTTGGTTCAATTGTAAGGATTCTATTACCAGTGTAGACATTGTCACTTAGAAGTTATGAAGAAAACGCTAATGATGTATACAACATTAATGGAAGCTTCAAAACTAGATTATCTAGATCACACAACGCAATACCACTAAAAATATCCATCTTCATCAGTTCAATATATATATGAGGCGGAGAAGGAGAAAAATGCAGAAAAGTGCTATATGATGTATACATGTACTTAGATTAATGAACTAGATGAAGACCAAATAAGAACCAAAGATTGACTGACAAAAATTGCTCATACTGACAAGTCAATCTCAGAACAAATAGAACTGCTGTAACGTTACATATCGTGCAATTGAATAATGTAGAGTTGAATCTGACAAGAAGCATCGGTTCATTCAAGATTATAGTTACTCAATGTTGGTGAATGCTAACTAGCACGCGATTTAGGTCGGCAGACTTCCCTGTCGACTATTACCTATAATTATTTATGTGTGCATAACAATTACAGACCGTATAGTGTATTTCAGTCGTAGTAATACAAGTAAGATTTCTGTAATTTTATCCAAGAACACTTCAAATAAAAGACTGAAAATCACACGATTGATTTGAACAAACCAAACATATTACGTCCTAGTTTGGAATCCTTGAGTAGTGCGCAGCCATGACTTAATTAGGATCGTAACCCTGAATAACAAGATCTGAAACTTGTCGATTAACCTGTAGGCCAGTGAGTTTGTATCCAGAGGTTTTTACTTCTACTTCAATCAATTCGCAATGCATTGTAAGAGTTTACTCTATGCTAATAATGAGTGGGAAATTTCCCACGTTTGATACTATTGGATTCCATTCGTTTGTCATATTATGGGACCACTCAGCAGTACGCAACCTTAACTCAACTGTGCTATAAAATAATGACGTGTTCTCATTTAAAGTATCCATTACTAAAACGTTAACCGTAATGTTTATGTACAATACCATTGCTTTCATTGCAGTGGACGATAGTGTAGGAGACTTTAAACACTTTCAAATATTTTACCGATATAGGGCAACATTCGTCCGCTAGAGCTATAATTACAAAGTAAAAAAGTTAAACTTTTCAGCATGCAATCATTTCCTAAAGTGAAAGGATAAAAATGAACATTCGATGGTTAAGTTTGGTTAGTGAATGCCATAATTTCAAGCCACCATATATTACCTCCATGACTTTAAGGAAACCGGTAGTGTATAAACCCACTCTAGTTACCGGTTACCATGAGATTATATCTAACGTCGGTCCACTAACTTGTAGAAATAATGTTTCAGTCAATAAAACCACTCGCTTCATCTTGAACACTCAGAAAGTATCATTGCAACATATAAATATGATAATTGATGTAGCGCATACTCCTTGTAGCAAATAATGTGTACGTTTAATAGATAAATGAAAATGTGTCAAACAAAATGTCTGACAGTGTGAATGAATTAAGTATCATGATAATAAGCATAACAATACAGTCACATTAATCTAAAGAGGTGATATTTTGATAACAAAAATAGAGTTTAACAATTAACTTACAGAAAGTGTAATGCCATAAGCTAGTAGTGCTATAGCCATGATAAAAGCACTAAATTGAAGTAACGTTTTTCGACGTACTTGATTAATAACAAAAATTGCTATAACCGTAAATATCATTTGAAAAAAGCCAATAAAAAAGGCACATGTAGGAGGTGATGCTGCATTAGCAATAAGACAAACGGATTCTGCAAAAAAGAGGATAGCATTAACACCAGTTAACTGTTGAAATATCATAAGCATTAAAGCTATTCGTAAACGAGATTGTTGATTTGACGGAACCAATGAACATGGAAAAATATACGTCCAATATGAATGTTTCTTTATTCTGTTTTCGAGTACATTATCGTCTATATCAGCTACATTCATAGAATATCCGCTAACCTTAAAAAAATTAAAGAAGAAAAACAAGAATTTTTACAGATAGCATTGAGAAACATAAACAAAATATGATAATCTGAATAAACTACTGAGTTAGTTTTTCCTAAAACTTTATAAGAACGTTAATACTTTAACGATGATTACAACATTGAAGTGAAATCAACTGATTTAGGCATTATTAGATGTAGATTTACTATCAAGATTATCATCTATAGGGGTATATCAAGCTATAAAATTAATAGTAGATTAGTAGATTTTATGCCAACTATCAGTTTGATGAGACTTTTAAGAGAATGAGTCCCTTATATTTATTATATTAAGTGTTAAATATTACTTAATTTTGCTCTGTTGTTAATTTGTTTGTCAGACCTACAACATCCGTCTATGTAACTACTGAATTCACTCGAAACAATGTTTCCATACAGTTTGCTTATAACATGAAATTTCAAAAACAAAACTTATTCCCCTTTATATATTGTCTTGAAGTTATTAAATAATATAATGAGATTAGGTATCCAAAAGATTACTGAATAAATTCCACTCTGAGAAAAAATTCTTCTAAATATAATTTATTTAATGGTAAACTACTGGATAGATTACAACCTCTATTTAAAGACCAAAGTGACTACATGGACTGATGACAAGTTTTAGTTTGGAAGACCTAAGTTCTATTCCAACCTACTCCTACATCAGCTAACATCATGAGTTGAGGTATTCTATGGGTGAATATGCGTGGCGTAATATATTTGGAGACTATTTTAATTGATGAAGGTTTACTGCTTTGTCTACCTAATACGCTGTGACTAATCTCACAATAGCTTACTTGGTCGTTACGCAAGGATGCCTAGTAGACACCAATAATCAAAAAACCCCAGCCTACGTTTCTCCGTCATAACCCATATTTCAAAGCTGTAGTGGATACAGAGAAGGCTGCTGAGCAAATATTTGGTTGGAAGAACGATTATCTCGATTACACAACAAGTTTACGAAGTCAAGCGACTTTTCTAAATCCAAGCCTATGTCTCGTCAGATACCAACCCATCGCGTGTGATGAGATCTTCAATGTAAATGAAGTGGTTGACGCACTTAACTATTTGATTCCCTATGATGCGGACCAGTTATGAGTGGAAAAACAACATTCCTAATGTGTATGTGACTTTTCTCAAGTTATTCGAGAGACTGTGGATATTATCAGCATCTTCACCGAGTGGAACTACATTCTCTACATATTCTTAGTAATAAAGTAAGATTCATGGTGGACCAATCCTTGAAATTTTAGATGAAGATAGTGTAATGTCTATAACATTCATGAGAGCGATAAGAGACAACCTTGACGAACACTACTTCTTACTTAGAAACTTACAGTTCCGAACAACCGCATATTGGCATTGTCAGCTTCCTGATTACGGCCGATTTTCCGAAGCCATGTAGGAGACTCTGGGAGAAACCATACAAGGACTAATATGGCACAGGAAGAAATAGTGTTTATGAGAGCGATTTGTTCCCAAAGCATATACATAGCCATAAAGAAAGAAATACAAATTCCAGCAACTATTCCGACTTGAGGTAATGAACCAAGTATACCACGAATTTTGGTAGGAGATATTTCCAACATATAAGTAGCAGCAGAGGGGATACATAATCCAGCGCCAAATCCAGTCAAAACACGTCCAAAAATAAACAAATTTGCTGGGAAAGCACTTTGATATGCTAAATCTGCACACATATACATCCATAACCAGCCTAATAAAGTTGGAACACAAGATACTAAAAGAGTGTAACGTCTTCCAGCAGTTGACAACATATGCGCAGATAATAATCCACCGAAAAGACCACCAAGGTTTAATGAACTAGCAAAAAGCGCTGAACGTGAAACAGTGAAATACACCTGAAGGGTGCATGCTGAAGAGAAACCAAAAGCTAAACCTAAAAATGAGAAATGTGAGGAAATTTCATTATTGTTAATTATCTATTACAGTAAATATGAAACCAGAACTGTTAACATATCAGGATGTGGTATATTATATAGCCCTGTATTTAAAAATATGTGATTAAAGAAAATCGCTAAATTAGATTACGTTGGATTATCTTAACTTTTTCTTAAACACAACCTAATTCTAACTCTGTATTTAGTGAATTCATCATAGTGTATGATTTCCTTTTTTAAGAACAAATGGCGAAATGTAGCGTTTCACAGTGGTTTATATACAGAGATAACAGCTTTCCTTCATTCAGAATAAACTTCACACACAGAAAATTTAAGTAAAATGTACTACGAGAAATACATAGAGACACATGGAAGGGTATCAACTTGTAAATAATTAAGTTGTGATTTTCCTTTACACAACTAATGTAAATCGACAAATTTGGTTTCCGAAAACTTAAAACGCTATAGGTTCAACTGTTAATCGCCACTGCTTTTGGAGTAATTGTTAGAATTTTAATCACGATGTATTATGTAGTAAACTATATTTACACTCCGACAGTTAGCGAAGGCATTGATTTAGATTCACAGGAGCAGGAAATATATTATTCTTATTGATATTTCAAAACTCAGCTGATTTATAACAAACTGTCAGTCATAAGCAAAGTAGAATGCAAGCTGCCATACCACATTAGTACGATTATTTTAAGCTAACAAGATTAATACTACATATAGTTTAACATGAATGAACGAATGTATGAAGGAACAACTAAACTTATGATGTGAAAGGAAATAAAGCGTAAATTCACCTAAGCTACTGTGACCAACTTTGAGCCCTCTTAATTTCTCCAACCACTAATCTCGACTATTGCACAGACCAGAACTAAATAGTCTTCACCTGCCAACACAGAAAACTGATGATAAACAAGAACGTGCTAACGGGTAGTCGCTGAGCTGCAGAGAGTCTATGAAGATTCCATTTTTAGCGTAAATGGATCTGAAAATTTCTTTAACTTGAACATAACTCTCAATAACTACTTTCGCTTTCATGTAATTGTCTTTAAACCACATTTTTGCAACTTCTCGACTGTCCAGACCAAAGTGGTTTGAGACAAGTACGAACTGTAAAATCCTCACATCGTTCTAATTAAGTTTCGTTCCAAGTAATATGGTACCCTAAGGCTCTCATACGGCTAAATGATCAAAAAGCCTATTTACTAAAAGAAAAATCTGATGAATAGAAAGTGGTAAATAAAATAAGAATAACTGCATAACGATAAGTGAGAGGCTACTGCATCCCATTTATTCCTTCAGTAATGGCAAAACTATTTTCGGCAAGCTGTGAGGGAAGAATAAGGTTACATACTTCAACAGCATGTAAGTGGAATCAGTTTTGCTAAACTATCTCAACATACTTGTAACAGTGTGCACAAATAATTTGAAAAATTGAGTTTAGAAGAACAGTCCCAGTTAGGATTATAGTTTTATTGTGCTGACAACGCTTAAGACAAAAATTGTTGTTCAGTGGATATTAGGAATGGCTTGGATTTGTTGGACTAAACTCTGTTATATTAAATGCTACTTAACACAGTGATAAGCTTTCCGACTCTAATATGACTAAAAATGAACATGTTTGAAAACCTACAGTCAGTTCCCGACTTACTTAGTATGCATTATTTAGGCCTTACAACAGTCAGGAGGCTTAGGTCAAACAACTACACTAAGATCATGCCTGCATATATGAAATACAAAATTTGAGGCTTGAGTAGAGAATTTTTCGCATATTGAATATGGTATCTCACTTGGAGTATAGTTTCAGGGATGTACTTTAACAAAATCAAGGCTTTTCAGGAGATGAAAAGTGCTGACAACTGTAGTGTGGGGTCTGAAAAATTGCGTAACTATTTGAGTAATCGAAAGTACTGATGTTCCAAAGATTAGATGTATACCTGGATAAATTATTGTTCCCCTCTTTTCCAGCCTTAAATTAGGCATTTTTACTTAAACACTTGTTATAATAGCATGAAATATTAACAATCATTATTTAAAATCATATTTGAAGCTAATTTTTTCTTGAATTAACGCAGTAAATGCAGTAGCCTTAATAATTTTGGTAGTCATCATGCATAAAAGTACGAACTCACCAGGAGTTAGAGAACATAGTGTAGATACAACGATGGTAAATAGATCCATTTTATAAAAACGAACTTCCATTATATAGACCAAACTATCCAATTACAGAATTGTAACAGCAACGTCAAAATACAAAGATCTGAAAGCGACAGTAAAACCCTAGAACAACTCTAGAAGCAAAACACCTTGAGTGAACACAAACTAAGGCTATTCGGAAAACAAATGTGATTAAGATAACTTCGGTTTGTATCCTAACCACAATGTATGGCAGCGTGCGTGAAAATGAATACACTGTAAAATAATTTCAAGGTTTGTTTCTAATTCATAAAATCTGATTAGGTGAGTAAATATCAGAAACGCAGTAAAAAAATCCTAATCTTCCAACTACAGATATGATGCGGCTGGTATGATTGGTATTACGAAAAATAGAACTGAAAATGTCGAGTGGCAGCTACAGATATTTTGCATGGTAGAATAATTTTTAATCTCAAGTTGCTCAACCATTATCTTGGAGAATCCTATCGCAGGTCATTGAGTAAAAAAGGTAGGATATTCTAAAAATTGACTCTTTCCTGATGTGTAATGTACACTAATAAATCGTGACATTCGACTGAAGTGTTAAGCCATAAAAACAGTTTTTATGAAATTATCTTTCTCATAATATGAAGCATGTTCCTTATAGCGTAATAATATGTACGGTAGTTAACCTACGATGAAATTAAACTGTTTTAAGTAGTGTTTCACAATCTTGATAGAAGCAACTGAACATGTAAAGAATAAATTCTAACGTGTGCTTACTCTGAGCTGCTCTTTAATGACACAAAATATCTTAACCATAAATCAACATAGAATCCTGTGATCCCTGTAAACTTTATTCGAAGTGAAGGAAGAGATTTATTAGTATACTTAAAATAAAGTGATATGGTTGGATATGAATATACCGAACGAGTTATAAAGCATCAGAAACCCAAAAATCAAACATTGGATTACAAAATGTGTAAATAAAGACCGAAAACTCAAGCTTATCCTGAAGTCATCTAGACACTACTAACATTTGATGTGTTTCCTCCATCTTTTATAGTATTTAAATACTAGAGCGCATAAAGTAATTTATTTTATTTCAAGATGGTGTTATAGCGTTTGTCGGTATTCTGAAACTGAGGTATTATTTCAAACAATCATTAAAAATATACATTTCGGAGAATACCAGATAAAAGACTTATGAAAAAATTGACAGAATTTTCCAAATGTCGACGAAATAATGCAAATATCAAACAAAAAATGTACATTATTTCGTCGACATTTGGAAAATTCTGCCAAATTTTTCATAAGTCTTTTATCTGGTATTCTCCGAAATGTAAATTTTTAATGATTGTTTGAAATAGTACCTCAGTTTCGGAATACCGACAAACGCTATAACACCATTTTGAAATAAAATAAATTACTTTCTGCGCTCTAGTATTTAAATACTATAAAGGATGAATATATTCACATACGGAGTGAGCATGAAACAATTAGGTAAGAACAACAGAACTGAAGGACTTGTAAGGGAACTTTTGTGTTTTTTTACTGGAAAAAAACTTTGTTACTGTAATTTTTTTTGCTGCTGTGTTGGTGGATATTTTACAAGACTCTTATGGATGTTTATTGCATGATATATAAATCTATGTTAAATATACCTAAAAATAAATCTGTTAACTTGCTGCAATTCAAAGTGTTTGATTTGTGGAAAACCAGTACAAAAGAGGTGGGAAAAGTAAGGATAATGAATGAAAATTAACTATTAAAAAGTGAGAGATGTATACTCAGGATGGCTTCAGTTTACTTGTCCCTACAGAATATGAAAAATTACGCAAGGCAAAAATAATGCGTATTGTATAGCGACTAATCATGCACTATATAATTTTGGTCCCATATATGAAACATACATAAACCAACGATAAGTATAAGATTAATTGTGATTTAGTATTAATTTACGAAAAAAAACATTTCCCAACCTCTTGATATTCTTTGAATTTGCTGAGGATTACTCTACATATAAGCAGATATTATTTGAGCTAGCATCATGTCAAAACGTTTAAAAGTAAAAAGGACGAACATAACAACAATAGATACACTGCGCCACTATGTAGGTTATGCTTCTAAAAATCATTTAATGTACTATAACAAATATTGATGCAAATCGTATTTACGGTTTTCCAGGTCCAAATTTAGTAAGAATTTCCCGGAACTTTGTACAAAATAAAAAATCTTTTTGGTGATCATGGAAAACACTACCCTGATAAAACGGTTTCGTGGGACACGACTTAGAGTTACTTAAATTTAAGAAATGTTACTAACATTACATGTGTATTAATTTTGTCAGTGTACTTTTTGTCGCCCGTTTTAACTATCTTTGTTTATATGTACTAATATAATGTATCCGTTTTTCTCCAGCTTTTATATCAGTTTGTGGCACCTGTAATATTTGGTCATGAATGCACATCTGTCAAATTTCTCATCCTCAACTTAGTTATCTGACGTCTAACTGAAATTAACTATTGTTTTCTCTCATAGGTTGTACCGTGAGATTAAGCTGATATATCACTGCTTTCTGGTAATACCTCATGCAATCACAATATCGCCCTGAATATTGCTACTACGGATTATTTAATGTAGTGGATATATCCGGAATAAAACCTGATTACCTACTTCAGCTTATGTAAGTAAACTTCACTTCTGTAAGCTTTTAATTCACACCAGTGTATTTGTAGTAACTGTTAATAAACATATATTTATGTTTCATTTATCACTGCTTACATTCGAACATTCTCATAAAGTGTTCATGAGCAGCAACACTTTTGGCGAGCCACGTTTTTACCCTTATATCAGTTTATCTGTTTTCTTTCCGATATTTTTATGCATACTGTTCTGATATTTTCATATATTTTGTACAGCTTGCATTTGATATATAAAGGTAATAGATATTTCCCCATTTTTGGGTGTTTTGACATTCGTCATTTTTCTATTGCATATATATCTATCGTTGACTTAGCTGACATTCTGCTATCTTCTTAGCATTATGTTTCGACATCTTTGGCGTTATTTTTATATTTATAAATTCACTCTGTAAGTCATTAATATATTGTTGGCATATTCACATTTAATTATATACATATATATATGTATTCGTACTGCTACTTTACTCTTTGTTTTTCTGGCATAATTTTCACTTGACGACTTACCTTGGAGCACGATGGCATAATACTTCATTTGCCACCAGAAGCCTAACTTCTTTCGCCGTTAGTATCAGTTGTTTCTGCAATCGTTCATCAGAGACTACCAGTTTACAGCATTCAAAAAGTTCGAAAGCTCTTCTCCCAGATAAAGTCATTTTTTAAGCTGGTAAGATAAATGCGAAACTCACACGATAATCTCAAGTCATCGCGTCATTACGTGTTAAAGTTTCAGCCGAGAGGGAAAATCTAATCGGACACTTCCCTAACTTTACACCAAACTAAAGAAGGTCGGGGTTCATTGAGCCTCTATGTTAGAACAGAAACGACTACGGCGATCATTAATCTCTTGTCATCACGGTGTTCATATAACGTCGTAGTTATCATGACATATGCGTCGTCTGTTAGGTAACTATAAGTTTGATGAATCGGTGCGTTGAATCACTCTAGTAACTCTGAAACCATTAAGTAATCATTGGAGTCCAGAATACAACTGCGGATCTTCGGATGACTAAATGTTTCTACATAGTCAAATATCGACCTTGGGTGTTATCCCCCAAGTTAAACAAAATAACAGCACTTCGTCTCAAAATGATTATCATCTCACCACTAATGTAAGAATAAACAAAATTTTCAAAATATTATTGAATCGTATGGTAATGCGGACGCCCGTCCAAAGGTTCCACAACTAATGGCTAGAGCAATGAAATTCGATTAAACCAAACAAAGCCCAACAGTATTAATGTTCAATTGCTTTAGCACTACCTCCTACAAAAATGAGGATTCGATAATCCCTCTTTTCAAACTATACCTGAGCTTCTACGAAAGGTGGAAGGCCACATCAGAGTAAACGGAAGCTTGTAAATACACAGCCATACCGTACCGACACTCACACGTATTAGACTTCATTTCACTCACAATCTGAATAAGGGTCCCTGATGTATGTTGTTACTCAAATGACTTGTAGTTTATGAACTCAGTGAAACAACTAGTTACTGTTGAGCTATATGTAGGTAAATAAACGTGTACATTTAGATAAAGAACTGTCAAGAGAACACTCATTCTTTACATGTGTTATTGTGCAAATAGTTGATATCCAGGGATTACGGTAAAGCATGTAAAAGCCACTTATTATGCATTCCAAATATTCCGGAACACTCTGAACCATATCTACGTGCTTCTCCGTCCACATTAAATTCCATAAGGTGGGGAGATCATTAACTTCAAGATTCATCACAACCTTCTAGTAAGCGCAACTTTCTCGTATATCCTGTCAACAACCCGTTCTTGATTTTCACTTTTGACAGTTCTTACAAGTTTGTTCAACCGCTATATCAAGTGGCTGCCGAACTGATGCTTATCTGTCAGCTACAAGTACAACATCGACAATTTGAAAATTTTTTATTGGCCCCCCTGTTCTTCGCGTATCTGTGGTACCGTGATGTATTCATGTAATCATTTTTTCCCAACAGTACTCATAGTGCTTTACTCGCCCTTTTTAAACAACGAAATTCTCCTAAAAGTCAGTTACACAGAATCCGCTTTTTCATTTATGTAGTAACCTGTTAGGTGTCAAAACAGAGAAACCACTAACGTCGGTAATAACTGATTGTAACTGTTTATCATTTAAAATTTTCCCTTTCTGACTTACAAACGTTTTCGAGGTTCTACCAGTTAAACTCGATTCTGTGCTTATTGAGATTTGAACTAGCATTATAATTCCTATGAGCCTTTCACAAATATAATTTTGATGGCTAGCTTGTTAGCGACTGAAGGTCGATTATATGTTCATCACTATCATTTCTCTACGAATTCCTTCATCAAAGTTCATAAACATTTCTGTCTCTATGTACTTATCTATCAAGTTTATACCACTATCACTTACTATTACTTTTGTTAACTTGTGCGGTCTATAAACTTTGGAATCACTAGAAAGAACGCCTCGATTGACAAATTATAAGCCATTTCTAAGTTCACAGCTCTCATAATAAGATATATTGACAAACATACCATATTCACTGGAATAACTATGTTTATGGTTACCCCCATCGATCTCAAAGGAGATCTGTGGCTTAAATTTATACACACCTGAGTCCGATTTCATACAACACAGAGACATGAAATAATAAGACGCTTGTCATTGTCAATCATTTAGCGAATACAAAGGCTTCTTCAAGGCACAACGTTACGTAACAGAACGTTACCGCAATTTCTATGCTGTTAATAAATTTTGGTTCGTGAAAACACAGTAGGAAGACTCCCTTGAAACGAGACCTTCCAGGGTTTGTTCAACGCTGTTTCGGTGTAAAAATCCAGACACCACTACACGGTTAGTAGGAATATCAAATAGAATCACAGAGAGAGGGTTCCTGAAATGATCACGCACTAACCATCGTTAGGAGAATAGTGAGACACTTGATAACCTGACCACCATAGAACCCACGGCTAGTGTGAAAATTCTTACAGTAATTGTTGCGCAAAAGCGACCGGACAATTAACAATGAAATAAGTCTTCTCAAAGATCAAGATAAAGGTACAAATTACGGCAACTGTCGTAATGTTTCTGTCAGTATTGTTGTGCACTCAGGTGCACTCAACAGTGCGCTTGGTTTAACGAGATACCCAAGAATATAGGGAAGGAGTTACCCTCTAAAAATCGCGACGAATGAGGAGTAGCTCACTGTATATCAGGGATAACAACTCTGACATAAGCTTTCTGGCGAATACGAGTGTAGCACTCAGTATTATGCACCAAAATAAAACCGAGCTTATGCATTGGATATTTGTTATTAAATTCAGGCTTCCAACAATTCAATAATTCGACTTTTGGTCGGAAGAATTTTACATTAAATTTAGGATTTAAAAGGAGTTTTCATGAGTTTTCACAATCGCTGATTTGGATCTTATAATACTTGGAATGGACTTTTTAAATTGTTAATTCTCAAGAAGACGTCGAGTTATACTACAGGCAAACTGAGGTTCGTTTACTTAATTTACTACAAACTGCCCTCCCTCCCCACAGTTTCATCATATACTCAGAGAATTTCTAAACATTATAACTCGATTACCAAGCCACATTGCATAGAAAACTTCTGTCTCGTCACACTGTTCGCGTGATTACTACTAGGCGGCAACAAGTCCATGCATTGCCTCGCTGTTGACCGCCCAACAAGTTCAACTCTGAAGAAAATCCAGGCTTATGATACCAGTGGGAAACATATAAATCTCACCATTATATACTAATATTGTGTCGAACACTGTATCCAGGAGCCATCTTCACGTAGTCACGATATCATCGGATATTAGCTCCACTAAATTAGCTAACTTCCAGAAAAATCATCCCTTTAGTTTTAAAGGTGAAAATTTTGTTTAGGATCAACCCTGTCAAGTAATTTTTCAGATCGCTATTTATCAACTACAGTGTACATTTATGCTGTTAAGCCAAAACTGTTGTAACATATACGATTGTACCCTCTAGATATCTCAGCTTGAATGTAGCTTATCAAGTCAAATAAACATCAAAAGGGTGAAAGTAGACTGTCAATCAAGTGGTTTTCAGTATTGTTTGTTATATATACTGAGTTGTTATGACTAAATATCAAAAGACACCATATTGCAGCATATCTACGGAGATTATGTTAATCTTATGTAGCTTTTTATTAAAGAGCAATTGACTCATAAATATTGGTATTGTGTTCAATTAACTAACTCCGCCTGTAGCCCTCCTAGGGTTACTGCCGGTCCCAAGCCCGGGTAAAGGAGGAGGGTTGGGCATGGGGCTAGCACCCCCATCCCGTAAAAACCCAAACTTGCTAAAAAAAAACGCAAACCAGATTAAACAAGATAAACCATTTAAACCATTTAAACTCTGCCCTGGGAGTGGAAGGATATATGACGCCTCATGATGAAAGCCGAAATTCTTCGGAAGTCATGAGGCCGATGCCCCCCTTCTAACAACCAGAGCAAATATTTTTATAGGTACATGGAATGTTCAAACAATGTGGGAGAGCGGGAAGACAAATCAAATAGCTGCAGAAATGAAGAGATACAACTTGACAATACTCGGAATCAGCGAAACTCATTGGACTCAAGCTGGACAGAAAACATTAGCTTCGGGGGAGACGCTACTATACTCCGGCCACGAAGAGGAAAATGCTCCCCACACTCAAGGAGTTGCTCTGATGCTGTCCAAGGAGGCACGTAATGCACTGGTGGGATGGGAACCAAATGGACCCAGGATCATCAAAGCATCTTTCAAAACAATGAAGAAAGGGATTACAATGAATATTATCCAATGCTATGCATCAACCAACGACGGCAACGACGAAGACAAAGATCAGTTTTACGATAGACTGCAATCAATTATAGTAAAGTGTCGAGGAAAGGATCTGACAATACTGATGGGAGACCTCAACGCCAAAGTCGGAATGGACAACACTGGATATGAAGAAATCATGGGACGACAAGGACTGGGAGACAGAAACGACAATGGTGAAAGACTTTCAAACCTATGTGCCTTCAACAAATTGGTTATAGGTGGTACAATATTCGCCCACAAACGCATACACAAGGCTACATGGGTCTCACCGGATCATACTACTGAGAATCAAATCGATCATATATGTATCAATAAAAAATTTAGAAGATCAATGGAAGATGTAAGAACCAGGAGAGGAGCTGACATAGCTTCAGACCACCACTTGGTGGTTTCTAAAATAAAACTGAAGCTAAAGAAGCAGTGGACAACTGGAGTGTCAGCAGTACAACGGTTCAATACAGGCTTTCTCCGAGACACTGACAAACTCAATGAATTCAAAATATCTCTCAACAACAGGTTTCAAGCCTTACAAGATCTGCCGAAAGAAGAAACCACTATGGAGGACAACTGGAAAGAAATCAAAGAAGCACTAACGTCAACGTGTCAGGAGGTTCTAGGCCGCAAGAAGCACCATTATAAGGAATGGATCTCCACTGAGACATTGAGCAAAATTCAACAAAGGAGGAACAAGAAGATAGAAATCAACAACAGCCGAACAAGAGCAGAAAAAATCAAGGCTCAAGCTGAATACTCAGAAGCAAATAAGCAAGTAAAGAAGAGCATTAGAGCTGACAAACGGAAATACATCGAAAGCCTTGCAACGACAGCGGAGAAGGCTGCAAGAGAAGGAAATATGAAACAGCTATACGACACAACGAAGAAACTGGCAGATAAACATGGTAAACCAGAGCGACCAGTCAAGAACAAAGAAGGCAAGACACTCACTGAGATTGAAGAACAAAAGAATAGGTGGGTAGAACACTTTGAGGAACTTCTAAATAGGCCAGCTCCACCGAACCCACCGGACATTGAAGCAGCACCTACAGATCTCCCGATAGATGTCACTCCACCAACGATGGAAGAAATCAAGATGGCCATCAGGCAAATCAAAAGTGGGAAAGCAGCAGGACCTGACAATATACCAACTGAAGCACTCAAGTCAGATATCGACCTAACAGCAAAGATATTCCACGTTTTATTCAAAAAGATCTGGGAAGAAGAACAAGTGCCGGCAGACTGGAAAGAAGGTTATCTTATCAAGATACCAAAGAAAGGAGATTTGAGCAAATGTGACAACTACAGAGGGATCACGCTACTGTCGATACCAGGGAAAATCTTTAACAGAGTATTGTTGAACAGAATGAAAGATTCAGTGGAGGCTCAACTTCGAGATCAACAGGCTGGTTTTCGTAAGGATCGGTCGTGCACTGACCAAATCGCAACACTACGGATCATCGTTGAACAATCAATTGAATGGAACTCGCCCCTGTACATCAACTTCATTGATTATGAGAAGGCGTTTGATAGTGTAGATAGGAGAACACTATGGAAACTTCTTCGACACTACGGAGTACCAGAGAAACTCGTCAACATCATCCGAAACTCTTACGACGGGACACAGTGCAAAATTGTGCATGGAGGACAACTGATAAATGCATTTTCAGTGAGGACCGGAGTCAGACAAGGTTGCTTACTCTCACCGTTTCTCTTCCTCCTAGTGGTCGACTGGATCATGAAGACCTCCACATTTGAGGGAATGTACGGGATTCAATGGACAAGTAGGATGCAACTCGATGATTTGGACTTCGCAGATGATCTAGCTCTTTTAGCACATACACACCAACAAATGCAAGCGAAGACAATCAGTGTAGCAACAACTTCAGCAGCAGTAGGGTTGAACATACATAAGGGTAAGAGCAAGATTCTCAAGTACAACACAGGGAGCACCAACCCAATTCAACTTGATGGCGAAACTCTGGAAGAGGTGGATACCTTCACATATCTGGGGAGCATCATCGATGAAAAAGGAGGGTCTGATGCAGATGTAAAGACAAGGGTTGGCAAGGCAAGGGCAGCATTCCTGCAGTTGAAAAACATCTGGAACTCAAAACAAATATCAACTAACCTCAAAGTCAGACTCTTCAATTCGAACGTGAAGACAGTCCTGCTGTATGGAGCTGAAACTTGGAGAATTACTGCAAACATCCTCAGACGGATACAGGTATTTATAAACAACTGCCTACGCAAGATACTGAATGTCCGTTGGCCGGAAACCATCAGCAACAACTTACTATGGGAGAGGACAAACCAACTTCCAGCCGAAGCGGAAATTAGGAAAAGACGATGGAAATGGATAGGACATACACTACTCAAACCATCAGACTGCATCACAAGACAAGCATTAACATGGAATCCTGCTGGGAAACGGAAAAGAGGAAGGCCAAAGAACACGCTGCGTCGAGAATTGGAAGCAGACATTAAAAGGATGAGCAGCAACTGGAAACAACTGGAAAGGATTGCTCAGGACAGAGTTAAATGGAGAACACTGGTGAGCGGCCTATGCTCCTCAGCGAGGAGTAACGGGCAGTAAGTAAGTAAGTAAGTTCAATTAACTATTGTACTTTAAAACTTCCTCCACACTGTGATTTGTGTTAATGGGTACTTACAGTTCAAAAATATTTTTTTCGTACCTTTGTTAGTGGCTTTACGATTATACGCGTATCCAGCTACCTTCATGTATGAGCATAAGTAACCATCACTGACGAATACCGACTCCCGGATGGTATATATAATTGATAGAACCTAGTTAAATTACAAATGCAGTAACTTTCAACCCACAAAGTGGTGAGCAGAAAAAAATAATGCGCTAGTAAAGTTGAAATCTATCCGCGTTATTACTGTCGTATCGTCTGTATCAAACATCCAAACACTGATCTATTCTATTCACTCAGTTGCATCGACATTACCTGTGAAATTACCCACTAACGTCCCATTTATTTTCTAAGTAACGCTAATTATCGTAATTTATACATAATACATATAAGCTTGCTGAATATTTGGCTATTTAATCACGAATTTTTCACGAGTGATGATGAACATGCTCTTCGCAGTATTTACGGTCAAAACTGATAACTAAAGTTTTCACATACAAACATACCGTGTTATAAATATTCCACTTGGTTAATATTCCAGAATTATATTGTATTCATATATCCATCCTACAGCCGGAACGCATCCTTCCCATTTATTTCACTTATTAATTGTCAACCACTTTTTACATATTTCTTGCTGCATGTTATATAATGTCAAATGTTTCGCTAATTTTGTTATCACATTGTGATGTTAAAAAGTTCTGATCTTTCCTCATCCTCCGGCCGAGATTCCGTAGACTCCATTAGCTCTAGTGTACCTTTTAAGTCTCTTAATCCAATTTTATGGTTTGCTTAGGTAGAGAATTATTCTCTCGTGCATTACATAGTACCGCAGGATGTAAAGTATGGATGCGTGGGCACAATGCTGCATAATAATACTGTTGATCAAGTCCAGAAGATGTCAGTTAACCAAGATCAGAAGGGACTTTATAATATTTAAAAACAAGTAGTTATCATATCCATATCAGAATAACAAGCTATCTATCGATTACACAGTACCTTACATTTAGGCTAAAAAATACCTCTTAGAGTAACGAATCATATGAAAAAAATGAAAGCAGACTGTTCTGCAAACTTTAGTTGAAGTGTTTGCCTCAGAATATTCAACAAGTACTCCCCCATAGGATGGTGATATCAATTTAGTCGAAAACACCGATCGTATGCACGGAACAACGGGACATCAGACACAATTTACAGGTGAGATAGATTATTTGTAGAACCAGGTGGAAATACTACAAGGTAAGACGACGGCACAGTGGATTCTTAACCCACCAGTCACACGATGTCATAGGAGACGAAGGCACTCGCTAGCCAGAACTAACACTACTGCTACTTGTTGGTATCAACGCTCTTTCGACAACAGTGTTCCTCACCATATAATCTCAAGAAACATCATGCAAGAAGGTGAGACCGGTGGGTAGTGACGACTGTTGCCTCCGGTGAGAGAACACAGAACAGTCGTCACTTCACGTTGAAAATAAGAACAATGTTACGCTGTCCATGGCGGATACAGGTACAAAAGTTGATGCAATTTCACCAGCAGCCTCAGAAGGGGAATGTGCAAAGTCCAAAGTAATTTTGAATAAAGCCAATGCATCTAAGATACAGGCATACGAAAAAGGCTCCCTAGTGCAAAATTTTGATCTTGATACTGGTTTACAGTGGAATTTTGTTATATCAAAGTTAATGTTTTTCATTATTAGGACTGACTTTCAAAGGCATCAAACGTGAAACGGTACAAATAGCATCAAACATCAAGTTTCCGTCAGAGGAATGGACGATAATTCCGTCTTTACTGGTCGGACTATAGACTCCTGTCTGTCCTTATTTTGCACTTCTACAGATATTTCCGAAACTTCTAAGGGCAACATATAAGGACATGCAAGTTATACATAACATCGCGCATCATATGGACACAACAAAACTGCTTGTCTCATTTTGACCACAATGATTAGATCTCAAACGCCGTCGAGCTCTAAGGCAGAGTTTGATAAGCTGCTCCATTTAAGTGTCATTCAACTTTCGAATAGTGGATGGGCGTCCTGTCTCCGTATAGTTCCAAAAAAGAACAGGGAGATTCGACCTTCGACGATTGTTGCGCTCTTAGCAAGCAAACTATTGCTGATAGACACCCGACTCCCCATATACAGGATCACGTTGACATGTCCGTCGCCCTTAGAATAATCAAATTCCAAACTATTATCAAATTCTAGTCGTAAGGGCGGATATCACCAAGACGGGTTGTATGGACTCCTTCGCATGTTTTTGGACCTACAAACGCGGTACAAACTTTCCAACGGTCTAGTGACTCAGTGGTTTCAGGACTATATTTTACATATGCATATATTAATGACTTACTAATAGCCAGTCCAACTGCAGACAAACATTTGTAGCACTTGCTGAAGCTTTTTGAGAAGTTAAGCAAATATAAGATGGATGTTAATCCTAAAAAGTATGAATTCGTCGAAAAGCTTACTTCAAGTTCTGGGATATGTGGTGGGTTCACAAAGGATTATGTTTATCTAGGTGACGGATAATACTAACAATAATTCTACATCAAAATCTTTTAAGAAGCCTCGTCGTTTTCTTGGCTTTATTATCAACGTTACATAACGCAATGTGAACAAGTAACCCAGCCACTGACCAGGTAAAAGAATATTACGCTCCAGGTTGTCCAACATAACGAATTTCATTCGAGAAGTTGAAAAACATTTCAAGTTCCACAATGCTGTCTACTCTATTGAAGCATCACGTGCTATTAGCCATCAACACCAACTCGTCGGACACATCAGTAGGAATTTTGCTTCAAAAGTGCGTTAACTGCCAGTGGCAGTCATCATCGCCTTTCCGTAAGAGGTTTGTCACAATGTAGTCTTAGATACAACCAATTAAGTAGGAAGAAGTTTATTGTCACTGCCAACAGCCAAGATCACCCAGCTGTTCCTGTACTGCAACAATATCACAAAGGTATTCCTGCTTCCCAAAGTGTTAAAGATAATCTGTATTACACAGTAACTTTGAATAAAGATCACTATAATCCATAGTGATAGATTAAATCGAATTGATAAGAAATGAACAACAACTTTGTTTTGATATGTACAGGAACAGATAACATTTTATCAAACTAGGATAAAAAGTAGTAAATAACTTTTAAAAACGCTTTATTCTGAAGGTTTACCACGTAGTATCTGAGCATAAGACAAGGTAGATATATTTGAAACAGGTAATATATTACAACTAGTTTTATGATCCTTTTGTGATTGTTCTTTTGAAATTTTCCCAATTCCAGGAAATTCTCGTTTGAGCACACTGGTTAAACTTCCACGGTTATTTATTGATCCACAAGGAAGTTTAGAGTAACCACGTCTAGCAATAATCATAACATGACAATTAGGTTCAGGATCACATGTAAAAGCTTCCATACCATAATATTCAACAATGTCATGAATGAATCGGCGTTTCCTCTTATTCATAGGAGGAAAATGATGAGTTAAAACTCGTGGATATTCTTTAGGATTACTTGGATCAAGAGGTTCAATATTAGTTTTCAAGAACTAAAATACAGAGATAAACATTTACATTTACTAATGAAAAGACTATAGATAAACTTTAGTATACATAATGATTAATTTGTAAGAAAAAAACACAGATAGAACAAGCATCATTAGATTCATATAGTCAACATAACAACTCATGAAAATCATCTTTACTATGTTCTGTTTTTGGATCGCATTATTTATAAACTCTGGCTAAGGTACGTAGATGGCATAGTCATTATCATCAAACGAGATGAATTAGATAAACTTTTTAAAAATGTCAAAAGTATTTCCAACAACATAAAATTCGCAAAAGAAATCAAAGCTGTCTACCATAAATTATCCTTTCACAACTGTCTGGTTGAAAAAAAAACAAGATAACTGCTTTAGGATTAACATTTTTTCGGAGGCCAGCGTATTCCGGAAAATACCTAGACTATAAAGCTGTACGTGCCAAATCAACGATAGTGACAGTTCGTTGGAAGCGTGATAAACAAAATCCATCAACTAGTCACAGATACGAAGGACCATAAAACTGAATTGGATTTAATGATGTCCACACTAATGATGGATAGCTATCCTAAGAACTTTGTTAAAACGTTACTTAAGGGGAAACGTAATGGAAAACAAAAACCGAAGGTTTAAAGGGAAGAGTGGATTGACACTGTGATTGTGCCTTACCGAAATCGAACATCCGAAGAGATAAAAAGAATTCTAAAAAGACATGGTAAATGTGACTTATACAGAACAAACAATACACTGGGCTCTATACTTGCAAATATCAATGATAGAGTAACAAAAGAAGAACAAACGAACCATGTCTATGGGATCAAATACAACGAATGTACTGCTATATACGTAGAAGAAATATCACGACAGTTGAATATAAGGGTGAAGGGATATATACTTTATTTAAAGCATATTCCTAAATCAACCGAAGATCTAATAAAACTGGAAAATAAGTCAGTAACAGTACTTAATAGAAACAAGGCGCAGCATCAATTTCGACGTAATTAAAATCATTCAAAAAGGCTTTCAATCTTCTAAAGAAAGATGAGCATTTGAAGCCCTATATATATGGGCAAATCCCAATAATATAAACCGACGAGGTTGAGTAATGTTAATTGCACCATAGTAACCAATGATTAAAAATGAATTCAGACATTTTTTTACTATTCCAACATTCAAACACACTGAATATTGATTGATTCTATTTAGAATTATTTAGTCTCATTACATAGTTCAAACAGTTGCAAATATACATCCAGCCTTCGACCCATAGTTATCATCATATCCATTTACTCTTACTCAAATTTAAGAGATTTAATACGTCAATTTGCAGATTGCCAGATTCACATTTACGTGAACATAGATCACAGCAGTATATGTACACAAATGATTGTAAAATCGCAACTTCCTTAATCCACAACATTTCAACATAATTTTAGTTGGATTATGACTGGCAAGTCGAATCCAGGACGCACGTTTCGCCCAGTCATGATCCACCACAAACATTTCTTGTGAATTATTGTCATATCGAGGAAAACCGCTCAGGATGCACCAATGGCAACAGAGCCTATAAATGCATCTATACCGCCATATCACCCAGAACCCTCAACCATTGGTTACAGCGTTCGCGTTGATCCCAACTAATTAGTTTGAATTTGTCAACATGACTCAGAACAGAAGTCAGTGACTTAATGAACTAATGCCATATTTTAGTCTGGCCGCCCCGTAACTGTCTTCAAGCCTACTCTAATATCAGTCACCATCGCCCGCCAAGGTAGGTAGGGATTAAGTGTACACAACAAATGCCCCAACTACCTCAGTCGATGATAATTCACAATTTTATCAACTGATTTACTATATTTCCCTGATACCTTGCATTTAACCTCATTATTACTTACCCAGTGATTCCAGGAAAGGTAAGAGATGTTTTGAAGACACCGATAATCAAATATCAATAACCTACAAGTGTCACCGATTTTTAGATTTCACGTTTTACATCCATACGACAAGACAGAACAGACTACTTTACAGGATACTAGTCCTTTTGTTCACAGATAGATATCTTGCCTACACCACAAGTGATGTAGTCTCAGATTTCGTCAGATACCGACCTATAAAAGCTGATCACATTTTGAAATAATTGAAAGGGTTGACGTTCTTAATTACTTCACTATCTATCTTTAATTCCGTATTGACACACGTTAGTTCTGAAGCAACGATTTGCCCTTAAAATGGAGAAAGACTAATCCCGGTCATGCTTCAATTGTTGTTCAATGCTATCAATGATATCCATACAACAATATGAAGTGAACTGTTTTATAGGATACAAGTCATTATGTTGATAGACAGATATTTTACCCGTATCATAAGTGATACAAGCCTTTTAAATTCGTGTTAAGATTTTATCAAACACCACTTCATTAGACATCAAAGATAAGTGACAATTCAAATTATAGAGTTTTTTTTTCATTACATTCCTTTACTATCACACATGTAAAAACAGTTAATCAGATATACAATCTCTATTATAAGAAGGCTTAGTTACTAAATAAAAATTAGATTTGATGTATTGCAAATGTTCATTAGGATATATAAGATGTTGATGAAAAATGTTAATGAATTAATAAAATACAATTTTCATTTTGTTCATTAAAAGTTTAGCATGTAAACTAGAAGATACACATATACTACATTATAATACAGTCTTATGAGTTCAGAGACTTAATACACTAAAAGAACAAGTAGTAAACATTTTAATATTTTCATACTAGCACTTAAGATTGATATTGACCACAACTTTTTAAAGAATTGTTTTTCATTCCTCTATTGAATGAATATTACATAAGGATTTTCAGTTAACCCCTGAACTAAAGATCGGGAGTGAAGTAGTTGAGCACGTCGACCACTTCACTTATCTTGGAAGTCTAGTTAGCCCTAATGGGAAACGAAAGGGAGAGTGTACTGCTCCGTCTTACTGTATGGGTGTGAGACATGTCCATTAATGGTAGATGATACTCGAAGGTTATTAGTTTTTGACCATCAATGTCTACAAAACATCGTTCGCGTTAGCTAGGATCACCGAGTAAGTAATAACAAGGTTAGACGATGGGTGTTAGGCAAATGTGGTAAATCAGTCGATGAGGTTGTGAATCTTCATCGACTGGGGTGGTTGGGACATATGTTGCGTATGCCCAACCATCGTCTGCCTCGATGCGCAATGTTGGCTGATATAGGAATAGGATGGAAGAGAGTTAGAGGCGGCCAAACTAAAACATGGCATCAGTCCATGAAGTCACTGACTGTCGGTTTGATTCGTGTCGATAGCTGCAGACTACTGGGATGGGGTCCCCGCGATTACCGTAACCAGTGGCTAGAAACACTGAGTGACACGGCCTAAAATCAGTCACAATGGCGCAGATGTATTCACTCATTGTCCTCCCTTGAATCATGAGCTTTAACTTTAACTTCTTTCTACGTTTCCTGAACCATATGCTATATGTTACTATTATTATTTTATTTTACTGAAGTTACTTCTACTAATGGTAGTGATGTTAATCTTGCGGTGCCATAGAGGTATGGCAACTTGAACCGATGCACACATGTACCAGGTTCTATGTTGATTATACATGCATAGATACATTTTCAGTTAAACCTTCTGGAATTTTTTTACAATTACTAGATTATGTACATATCAAGCGTAATATAATTCAATATACAGGGTGAAACATTCATAGAACCAGACATGTATGCGTATAAGTGTTGAGTTAAGTAGCCCCTATTGCCTAAATAATATTAAATGTTAATCCCATTTAGTATTCTACAATTTCACAACGACAGCAACTTGATCCCACATCAGAACGAGAGTACAGCACGTAGCAAAATATATTGGGAAAATAGCAGCAGAAGGCGGACGGCAAAAGCAAGTAGTTACCTAAGAATTTAGATAAACGTCAGCATAATAATATTCCAGAAACTTCCCTAATGTTTGTTGGTCCTGGTTGGCTAAGAACAGACCAATTACAGCACAGCCTCGTGAGCATGTTTTGAGCATACTTTAATCAGGATCTCGTGTTAATAATAAGTCCAAGTTATCATGCTACATTAGCACGACGAGATCAAATATATAAGACGAATACAACAGCATAATTCAACAGAAAGAAATGAAACAAACAAAAGCATGAAAGAAGAATAGAAGTTAGGATTTGGCAGAACATAAACAATGAATATATTTAGGCTATTGTGACTGATTTTGAGCTGTCGCCCAGTGTCTCTAACTACTGATCACAACTATCAGAAGACTTAAATGTATTTGGTATAAAATATCATTTGAACATTGAAAATGTTGTACACTTTAAGGTATTCAACCAAAGATAGAATGAATAATATTAAGTAACATTATAAAATTAAAGTAAGCTCCATATCGCAGATTGACTATTATGAAATTCAGTAAACAATAAAAATAACTGATTAAAAAAGAAAAATAAACGACCAAAATGAAAGATGTGACGGGTGAAGTTCAGCCGTGTCGGGTGTGAGACAGTTACCCACCAATGGTAAGGATAAGGTCGCGCAATGTATCGAGAATTGACCAAATTAAAAATACCAACCGTTAAGAGCCGACTCAGTGGTTTAATGGTAAAGCGTTAGTTACGGAGCCAGAAGGTCCTGGGTTCAATCTCCGACGGAGTTATGGATGCGCATTGCTGAAGAGACCCACACTGGTATGAAACAGCTGTCCAGTGCTTCTAAGTGGTCAATGGTTGTCTGAAACAGATCAACTCGTGATATCAAAATTGACAGTTAACTATCTCCACAAGTCCCCCTCCTCCGCCAATTATAATGAAAAAATCACTTTGAAAAGAAGAAAAACAAACTTACTTCTATAATCATACTTTTTAATTGTTCTTCAATACTAATAACAAATGCAAAATTTTTCATTGCAAATTGCTTTAAATGATCAGAATAATCTGGAGGATTAAATGGAGAGTCATCATTGTCATCATTATTCCCATTATTAACATTTAAGTTAGACAATAAAGTATCATAAACATTAGCCGATCCTCTTTTCCAAGTACTTGTATCCGCATATTGATTATTTGAATTATGTGATTCTACAATACTTTTACAAGAATTATCACATGGTAATAGAGGAATTGGTTTTTGAGAATTATATTCAGTAAAAAGTGAACCAATATTATCTGATAACGAGGCACCACCTGAATTACGTTCATATTCCAAAAGTAAAAGTTGTTTTGCATACACCTAAGAAAAAAGTTATTGGTTGTGGAAAAGATTTTTTAGTTTAGGAGGATGATTTAAGTTTAATTGCGTTATCTAAGATGGATAATTTTTAACTGAGGAGCTTTCATCGTCATTCCGGGCAACTTCATTAGGGTGAACGTCTGAGTGAAGTGAGCTATACAATATTCTGCCGATCTTGAATTTGATTCGTTATTGACACTTGTCCCTTTTTGTACATTTATTTTGATTTCATTCCCTCTTGACCTGATCTACAGTAGTGTAATTATGTTACTAGGGACAACTAAAAAAGAGCAACGAACTTTCACAATTGTGTTTTAGAAGACTATTTCATTTATTTTGGGTTGTCGGTAATGCAAATATTGCATTTCTATTATTGTGACATTCCTCTTACCCTATCCTCCACCCGTTCAGTATACTTACTGTTAGCATATTGTTTCTTATTATGAACTACAGTTAATTGGTTGTGCAAAACTTACCCTTATTCACTGCAACTATCACCTTTGTTTCGTATTAATGTTAGATTCTTAATTGATTCACTGTGTAGTCTGATTTTGTGTATATATAAAGGAATGCCTGAAATATAAAACGATTTTATCTGGTTAATTCATCGGCTTGTGTTCATCCTTTTCTGGCCTGAGATCAAGTGGGCATCAGGCAGACATACAGGGACCGATTAGGCACTCATTCGCGTTGTTATTGTGACCTTGTGCGCAAAATGCGATATACATTAATTGATCTCATATATCCAATTAATAGCAGTTTATTTCTTACGTCATAACAAGTTGTTTATCAATTTTTTAATTGGTTGATAAATTACATCTATCTCATTGTGTATACTGATCGCCAACATAATAAACTTCTCTAAATGTGATAAATACTAGACTGAACAAAGTGGCCAACCTCTCCATCTCCTCCTGCATGAGCATCAATTAGGCATCAAGTATCAGAGTAAATATAAAGAAAAACCAGAGAATTTTTAGAAGCTTGGCATACATGTCAATCAGCAATCAGTAAATATATTGAGATAGATGCACCTTACTAAACCTATTAAAAAATTAATATACAAATAGAATACTATGAATCAGGTCAAGAGGGAATGGAATCAAAATAAATGTACAATGAATAACAGAGAGTGTCAATAACAACCAATCAAATTCAAGGTCGAAAGAACAAACTGGTAATCACATGTGGAGAAAATTTCATAGCTCACTTCTATCAGAAGTCTATGTCCACGAAGTCATCCAGAATAACAATTAAAGCTCCACAATTAAACCATCCAGCTCAGAGGACGTAAACAAACCAAAAGTTATTGGTACATCAAATCTTATTACCAGTTGTTAATTTAATATTAAGAGAAGAAAAAGGAGAATTTTATCATAATTATCATCAAAATTGTATTTGAAAATGTACCAAAAAACTAAATGAATAATTGATAGAAGGTAGTTTCATGGCGATTAGCATATAATTTTTGTTATTCAAATTCATCACAGATTGGTGTTCATGTGTTACCATTGAAAAACATGGAGTACTAGACAGCTGTTTTATCTCAGTATGAGACTCATAAGCAGTGGTTGACCTAAAATACCTCCATGGAATCGAACCCAGGACCTTCAGGTGCTGATGGTAAAGCGTTTACCACTAGACTCGAAGGTTGTGGGTTTAATTTCTTGGCAGGATCAAAACTGCACACATCTGAGGAGGCTCGCAGCAACGTTGGGTAGAACTCAATGTAAGGTTGGGTAGAAAGTTGGGTGAAACGTTGTAACATGAAAAATCTTTAGACAGTGTTTCAGAGTTCTGTGTTTTTCATACATGTTCCCCAAATGTTTTACATACTGTTTTCACCGATCTTACGTTGTTTGACACCAACCTTTTAGCTCAATCAGTTAGCTCCAGGTTCAGTGTGATTAGGGAAGAAGGCTGAATTGCCAGAGTTGATTTTCGTATAAGGAATCTTACAATTAATACAACTTCCCTTGAATATGTCAACAGATGCAGTTGTAACTACGTATTGAAATCTTTAAATCTCAGAGTGAACACGACTATTTAGACTACTCAGTAAGTGTTAAGTGGCAGGATTCGAATTTTAGACGATTTGTAATACAGAGCGATTATTATCCAGTGCGACTGGCGGTGCAATATCAAGCACACACTTTTACGGATGTTGACACAGGAACGAGTTAAAAGTTGGGATTTCACAAACTACGATTTGTCTGAACTCCATCAGTCATAAAATCTGACTACAACTTCGAAGGAGTCTTAAAGTAGGTTATACGTGAGCTGATTATTATGATCAATGGCATTACATGATTGTCGTGCTACATTACAACGCGGTTGAAATAGTGCTAATGGCAAAGTACTCGGTAATAAGCCTGACTTTTGGTCCGATTACTGGTGGCTTCGTGGGTGTGTAATGTTGATTCCCATACCAGAAGGAAACAGATGTCTAGTACTACCTGGATTCACTAGTGTCCAACCGAGAAAAATCCTCGACGAATAGAAAATAACAGATCGAAACTAATCACCACGACTGTGACTTATGCATATGCAATAGTTGTAAAAACTTAAATACACTTTGTGGTGGATACAAAAATGAAGTAGAAGGCATTGCAGATTACTGAATATAATAATGGTTTGATGTAACTGAGTTAGCTGATTTGTTTAGTGATTTCTAAAAAACCTGTCTTGTATAGGTTTGCAACTTCTCATCGACAATACTAATAACCAAAATTGATCGATTTCTGTTGCTGTGTGTGCATCCCGACGGGAATCGCTTTCATATGTTGATGTGAAATCAGTTTTACTAAAGTTGAATTGTGGCAAGTAAGTGGAATAAAGGATGCGTGTTTCATTCTATCTGGAACTTGCATTTTGAATTTTGTTGTCAAACAAAATCCAATTCTAGTATCAAAATATTTAGAAGTATTTTATGTAAACTCTAAAAATTTACTGGGATTTATAGGAAAATGTAAATAACATAAAATACTTGTTAGAAAGAATTTAGATGCAGGTACATATAGCCGACGAGTCCCAAATAGGACGAAACGCGAGTCCTGGATTCCACTTGTCAGTCACAATCTAACTTAAACATAAATGAAACACACATTTTTCATACAAACTTTATGTAATAATAAATCAGTCAATCAGTAATAGGAAACGTACAACTTGCTACAAACATGAATTAGCTTCAAGTTATCACGCCACTTCAGAACAGTGAAGTGAAAATATTAGGAAGTCTCTATGATAATAAACAAACACGAGTAGACTTAAGGAATATGGTTAGAAAAGAAAGAACGAATAAAAATCATAAAGTAACTATGAAACTCATAACGTAATAGTAGGCAAAAATGGGTTCATCTGCGATATTAAAACTTATTCTGAATAATGTTATGCAACATCTCTAACCATTTGTCACGATTATTGTATGGATATCAAACTGAAAGTCTACACATATCAACATAGCTCATATCAATAATCAATGACTTTATAGACTGATACTACTTAGTGATTCATACGACAATTTATTCCTCTCAACCTATTCTTGCACCAGCGAACATTAATATCATCAAAAAAAAAAATACTAAAATTACCTGATGGCATGGCTGACTTTGTTTGAGTTTACCGCAACGACAGATAACATCAACTAATACAGTGCATAGTAGACGGTTTTCTGAATCAGTTGAAGCCTCCAAGCATGATCGATTTCCAACTTCATGGCAAGGTAAACCACATGGATGTCCGCAACCTGAGCGAGGTTTTTGACAAGGTTGATTGCATATAGCAGTACTACAATCTTCATTGGACAATGTTGAATCAAAACAAGGACCAGCGTGACATTTACGCTGACAAAGATGTGAACAACCTGGAAGGGGCTTCTGGCAAATTCGACCACAACTTCGAACTTCTTGGAAACATGGTACTTTAAACTGTACTCCATGCCCTAGTGTGAAAAGTAGAATAAGACGTTAAATGTAACATAAGTAAGCATTTCCAAAAATGAGACATGGAAATCAGTAACTTAAACAGTCATATATATTCAGCGACCTCGTTGCTACACTTAACACAAGTATAGTGGGACAGGAAAAAAAGGATTAGAAGCAGTGAAGGATAAAATATATTAGATATAGTGAGAAATAAACCATAATAAATACTGTTCAAAAGAGTGAGGAAGGATAGAAGGTATAGCATAATAATTGACGTTTAGGGAATGATAACTTATCAAATTATATGCGCAATCGCAACTGATTTTGAATTATTTAACACAAGTTAGTCATAAAAGGAGATTATTTTAAGAGACTAAACAGCCGAGATCAGCAGTCACTGGCTGCGTGAACTGATGATGTTTTCATCTTATCGCCCTTATATATCACTTTACCTATTCCTATGATAATCAAATTATCATTTCCTTGTTGCCATAACATGGAAAGATACTTTTTCTTGTGGGATATGAAAAAAACTGTGCTAGAGGCGGTTTGACGAGTTGAGAATGATATCGTAGAACCCAAGAGACAACTTCGTAAGGTCACTTATGCACTGTAGTATAGTTGACAGATCTTGATATATTGGGTCCGTACATAGCAGACCTTGCTGTTATGTATAAGGCTTAAGATCAAATGTAATATATTTGGGGTGAACCTAACTCAATCTTTCCGTAGTGGGAATGTAGAATCATTGTAGGAACTGGCCATCCGAAGTCATTCTTCTGTTCACGGTCAACAGTAGGAATTAATGCCCGAACACTAAGTATGCTCTTGACTGTCTTACCTCTCTTCAATTGCCGTCCTAAAGTGAAGACTGCCCTGGATAACGTAGCTAAAGCCTGTCCAAACTTCGTCTAAGTCGATAAAGTTTAGCAATCGTATCATTCAACTATATATTTCCCTTGAAAACCGCAAACTCAACATCAAAAATTTCACTGAACATAAGTAATCATTAAATGATATCTACGACGAAGTACTTGTAAATTTCACTTATTTTCTGCTTTTCGACTGTAGGATAGACTCTTGTACACTGTATTCACGCTTTAATGATATCAATGAAAATCACTATCAATCTACTGATGTTTCAACACTATGTGCTAAGATCACGAGATAAATTTATAAAGTACTCAAATTAAGCATTTAATTAATGAGTATGAAATAAGTGTAGTTACTGGGATATAGATCGGATTAAAGCATGCTCAGTGCATGATCGTGATGGCGCACGCTGATTGGCTATTTCTAAGTCAATCAGCTCTAGCGGATTGTTGTAGAAGATTCTGGAAGCTTCTTATATAAATATTATAAATACATTAACGTTTCTCTAACTAACGATTTCTACTTCTGTCTACCCTTGTTATTTGGAATATAATTTCGTTCCTGTTCAAATGTGTTCTGATTTGGGATCTTGTCGAGTGTTTAGTGTCTAAGAATACTAAGCAATAGGAGTAATTGGGTCGTTGTATCCAGGATATATAACAGTGGTGACGGGGATAGTATTATAAGTATTATATAATGCCGTTATATCGTAGTAACATTTGTTTACAAATCTAAAAAAACATAAATATGAAGAGAGATTCGATTACTTTAACAAAAAAGTTAACATATCGCTTTCAATTTTACATATTTGTTTACTTAAAACATTATTTAAGTAGGATATTGATCTGAGTTACAAACTTTCAGAAACGATGTTATGATAATGTGATTTAGTTTACACTATTTTACACGTGATTGTACTATGAAATCTAACTGCTTAAATGTACACCTAAACATGTATCAGATTAGTCAATCATCAGTAAGTGATATCAGTCCATAAAGTCATTGAATGTTGGTTTAATTTTTGCTGGTAGATACAGACTATTTGGTTAGAGTACGCAAAACTATCACAACCAATGGTTAAAGACACTTAGTGATATGGCTTAGAATCGGTCGTAGTGGTGAAAATGTATTCACTATTCATCTCCTTTCATTATTCTTTCAAGCATATCTTTGTTTCAGTCCTATACTGTAGTGTTAATCTTATTAATATGATCCCGTTGTGTAGATATGGTATGGTAACTTGGACCAACATACAAATGAGAAAGGAGGATGTAAAGCTGTTTCGTTGAACGCCATTGAAGTATAAGTTAGAGATTATCGGCTTATTGTAAGGATATATCAAGCTATTACTGTGAAACACATCAAATGGATCTGCCTAAGAAAAGAAATTATATGATGGTGAGATAAATGCATAAATGAACTCTGACAGTAATCCATGATATTGTGAAGGAAGCGGATGAAAATACGCTTGGTGTTATAAGGACTTTATAAAGTCCTCAAATAGGCTAATACGAAACATAAAATTTAGGATGACAAGTGGACAGCTTTTATAAGTGTTTCTTCAGAATGTTGAATAAGGGACTCTGAGATACAACACAAGTCCGAATGAGCACACAATTAGAGAAAATGAGTTAGGTATTACATTTGATGGGAGCTTCTAAAGAGTACTGACCAAAATTTTTAGAACAGTTTAGACATCAAAATTTCTGGACAGTGACGAAGAGATATTCTATTTGATCGTCTCTGATATAAGACTTAAGAGCTAACTGATTTACTATATCAACCGCGGAAAAGAAAAAAACACTGAAGACCATAAAGCTAAACAATATATGTGGATTTACTGTAAATACACATTCGAGGAAAGAATAACTATTTAGAGGCTCAGAATGGTTCAGGTAAACTAAAACTAGGAATAGTGAAAACCTACTAACAATAAAAGACACTCGCTATTTCGGAAACTAGTAATAGCAAGAGGTATGTTAGCATGAACTCATTAGTTGATAAAGTACTTTAACAGAACTAATAGGTGACAATGTGTGGATTAACCCTTAGGGATGAACTGATAGAAATGGTTAGAAATTTTACGTGTGGTAGAGCTAGTAGGAATACGACGAATGTCACTATAGTAAAAGCCACAGAATTATGTATAAATATTCATGGTGCAGATATAGAAGTTGTCTGATGGTGGAACATCAGATATAAAACGCCTCAGTACACGAATTTCTTTGTCAATGTCATTACAGCTGGGTAAACCAAATTTCTCTTAGTGATAAAGGCAACGGCATGTTTGCTATGGGAAGCACAAAAAACATTAATTTTGCTTATGTAATAAATGAGTTATAAATTGTAATCCACGCAGTTCTGTCTTTTTTTTCTACACCCTTACCTTTCTAAATTAACTACATTCGGCTTTCCATACATGTCGGCTGTTAGTAACATTCTGTACAAACGAGACTCACCGATGTGTCATTTTAAATGTCTATTTAAGTGCTTACATGTTTTCCTAGCAGCCTACGTATTACACGATATTCACTAGCTCTGAATACTACTAGAAGAATTTACTGCGTGATACGTTGACGTGAAATAAATAATACACAAAACATATCATCAAGTTTTAAATCATCAGAAAGCAGTATATACAATCGAACAATAACACGAAGCTTTGAACAAGATTTTTGCTATTTTGGACGACTAAAGAAAAGCAATCAAATTTCCGAATTGTGTTTTAGAAGACTATTTCATTCATTTTTGGTTGTTGGTAATGCAAACAGTTCATTTCTCTCATTGTCACATTCCTCTTACCCTAACCTACTGTTTAGTATACTTACTGTTAGTATATTATCTCTTATTAATTGGTTGTGTACAACTTACCCTTATTCACTGCCACTATCTCCTTTGTTTCGTACTTACTTACTTCCTTACTTACTTACTTACACCCGTTACTCCTCACTGAGGAGCATAGGCCGCTCACCAGGATTCTCCATTCAACTCTGTCCTGAGCAATCCTTTTCAATTGTTTCCAGTTGCTGCTCATCTTTTTAATGTCTGCTTCCAATTCTCGACGCAGCATGTTCTTCGGCCTTCCTCTTTTCCGTTTCCCAACAGGATTCCATGTTAATGCTTGTCTCGTGATGCAGTCTGATGGTTTGCCGCAATGTATGTCCTATCCATCTCCAACGTCTTTTTCTAATTTCTTCTTCGTCTGGAAGTTAGCTTGTTCTCTCTCATAGTAAGCTGTTGCTGATAGTTTCCGGCCAGCGGATATTCAGTATCTTTCGTAGGCAGTTGTTTATAAATACTTGTACCCGTCGGATGATGTTTGCACTTATTCTCCAAGTTTCAGCTCCATACAGCAGAACTGTCTTGACATTCGAATTGAAGAGTTTGACTTTGAGGTTGGTCGACAATTGTTTTGAGTCCCATGTGTTTTTCAACTGTAGGAATGCTGCTCTGGCTTTGCCAATCCTTGCCTTTACATCTGCATCGGATCCTCCTTGTTCATCAATGATGCTCCTCAGATATGTGAAAGTATTCACTTCTTCCAGAGTTTCTCCACCAAGTTTAATTGGGTTGGTGCTCCCTGTGTTGTATTTGAGAATCTCGTTCTTTCCCTTATGTATGTTCAGGCCTACTGATTCTGAGGTTGCTGCTACACTGGTTGTCTTCACTTTCATTTGTTGGTATGTATGTGCTAAGAGAGCTAGATCATCCGCAAAGTCCAAATCATCGAGTTGCAAGCTACTTGTTCATTGAATTCCGTGCATCCCTTCAGATGTGGAGGTCTTCATGACCCAGTCAACCACTAGGAGAAAGAGAAAAGGCGAGAGTAGGCAGCTTTGTCTGACTCCGGTCCTCACTGGGAATGCATCTGCCAGCTGTCCTCCATGCACAATTTTGCACTGTGTTCCATCGTAAGAGTTCTGAATGATGTTAACGAGTTTTTCTGGTACGCCATAGTGTTCTCCTGTCTACACTGTCAAACGCCTTCCCATAGTCAATGAAGTTGATGTACAGTGACGAGTTCCACTCAACTGATTGTTCAACGATGATCCGTAGTGTTGCGATTTGGTCTGTGCACGACCGATTTTTACGGAAACCAGCTTGTTGATCTCGAAGTTGAGCATCCACTGAATCTTTCATTCTGCTCAACAATACTCTGTTGAAGACTTTCCCTGGTACCGACAGTAGCGTGATCCCTCTGTAGTTCTTACATTTGCTAACATCTCCTTTGATTGGGCATGGGGCTAGCATTCCCATCCCGTAAAACCCAAGCTTGTTAAAAAGCGCTAATTCCTTGCTTCGTATTAATGTTAGATTCCTAATTGATTCACTGTGTAGTCTGATTTTGTGTATATATAAAGGAATGCTTGGAATATAAAACGATTTTATCTGGTTAGTTCATCGGCTTGTGTTCATCCTTTTCTGGTCTGGGATCAAGTGGGCATCAGGCAGACATACAGGGACCGATTAGGCACTCATTCGCGTTGTTATTGTGACCTTGTGCGCCAAATGCGATATACATTAATTGATCTCATACATCAACTATAGTAGTTTCTATTTACGTTATAACAATTTTATCCATATAAACAATAGTCAGCGTGGAAACCTGAAGGTTGAAAATATTATTATCACTCAACAGTAACAAAAACCACACTTACCCCCCGGACAAACTTTATTCATTATGACTGTACAAGGTGGACACTTGGGTTCCATATGACAAGTATGTTTAACTGGATGATCACAACTATGTGTGAGACTACAAGGTTGACTACATTCAGGTGGACTAGATCCACAAGGTTGTGGTGGATGTAGTACAGTATATCCACAGCGGCACACTAATTCTGAATAAATCACACCACGCCAACAAGAATTACAAGGGCCTGAATGGCACTGTTCTTCACAATAATGCAATTGACAAGATAATCGACGGCCACAGATTTCAGAGCATGAGTGAATAGTATCCTATAATTAATAAGAAACAATAATTGGTAAAAAATATTATGAAGTTATTTGATAAGTAGATACATCGCAAATCGATATCAAATCACGAGAATATCCAAGTGCCACAAAAACCTTTAACGTCTACAAATACAAAGTTTCAGATCACAAGTCAGTTTTAACTAAACAACCATTTAAAATCAAGAAGCACGAGATAATTATTTTGTCCTAGTAAGAGACTCCTTAAAAGTGTAAATACACAACTTTATCAGGCATTAAACCAGCAACTTCAGGTTTCGCAGCTTAACCTTCAAACCACTGAGCCGACACTCAATAGCTTACATTTCTAACTTCAGTTAATTTATTACATTGTGAGCACTCATCAGATACCATTGGTAGGTAACTTCGTGACATCCAACTCCGCTGAACTTCACTGGTAAAGTCTTCTTACTAGAACTCTGAGGTGTTCATTTATCATCATTAACTTCACAATTTCATAGCATGCTGAGTGATTTAAATTCGTGTTTTACAAGTACCTGACGATACTCTACGACAAGTGTCGATAAGTTGTGATATTAATCAATGCTTTTACTCACTATTGTAAGGCAGACATTTACTGCCTTAGAAATGGAAGAGAGAAAACCATCTTGGGTGTCTTATATACATCGATTTGTATATAAAATGATACAGCTAACGTGGTAGATATGCTCATGTATTTTACTTCTTAGAATGATGAACTCACAGGGTAGTTTATCGTAGTAAGTTTGGTAATAAAAGCAAACATATGACAATTGGCAACAAATGATAAGACAAGTTTTTATTTCATTAGATCATATGCTAAGCATGACAGATTCATTCTTTAAATAGCCGGATACTGCCGTTTTGGATAACTCAAGAGAAACATTAGGAAGCTTACATTCTGTCTAGCAAGCTATAGTTTAAGAAGAGATTCCAGCTGATTGAATTCATACTTTCATCTGAACACAGATAACAGTTACATATAAGACATTCCTACCAATGACCATAATATCATGGACAATTAATATAGGTCATAGCAGCATCCACAAATATTAACGCAAAAGGATAAAATAAAACACATGACTGCTATGACCATAATAATATTTTTCTTTAGAGATTTCTTGCACTATTCATCTACAAACAGATACGATTTTAATCAGTCAATCGATTAGCCTATAAAGATAAATGAAACTGAAAAAGCGGGATAGAGTTCTAGAGTGATTACATTAAGGAATTAACAAGTAATAACTAATATTATGTTTCTGTAGCCCTCAAAACTGATCGCATTCTACCAAGTAAGTTGCAATGTGGCCACTAATCGAAGTGATTAAATATAGAATCCACTGCATTTTTGATAGCAAGTGCCTGAAAGTAGTGGTCAGTCAAGAAATCGTGTTTGACCCAGATTTTGTACTAGTTGGTACTCATCAGTAGTGTATTTGTAGTCTTGAAGGAACTGATGCTCCGTATGTGTAACCCATTGTTATAATCTGAGATGTGTACCATCAAGCTGTTTATGTTACAATTGACTTCCCCCCCTCCCTGTAGGAATGAGATATACTTTTATCAATTTTCTTTCTTAGAATGACAACATTTAGAATGACTAGATGGTGTATTAACTTAGTATTCACCAAGCAGAAAAGAGGGACAGACTGATAAAGATAAATGAAATGTTTAGTGTACATTTCGATTTCCATAGACCATTAAGATCAAAATTCATCATATAAATACTGTGTATTCTTTAATAAGATACGTTAAAAGTATATTCATTTGTTCTTTTATGTATTGTGATTATAGAAAAGTAGTAATAATTTAGTGTGCCGAATCTATATGTTGCCTACTTAGCTAATAATTATCAATCAAATGATGTCATTATGAAAAACTTTTAAAGCATTAGAATATGAAGAATATTAAAGATAAGAACCGTTAGCTATCTATCAGCATGAACAGTTTGATAATCTAATAGGTACACGTTTATGAAATCGATTGTAAGTCAAACTATTCAAGTAAAGATTGGTGATATAACGCGACTACTTAAACAATGTATGCTATGAAGCAGTTAGTTGTTAGCCAATAAATGGCATTAGATAATGGTCACATAACGAAGTAAAACTAAGTCAAGTTAGAAATGTAGGCTATTGGATGTCAACTCAGCGGTAAAAGGAAAGGCGCTCGCTGTGAGTATTTCTGAGGAGCTTCATACAATAGTCATAAATTACAAAATTTGGCAACTTCTACAAAATGAAGCTGATAAACAGGAGTTCGAAAGGGTGAACCACTAGTTGAAAGTTCAGTGATTTAACTATTAGATGATCGTTGTAAATGTTACACCTGAAGATCAGACTTAAATTGAAACTTACATTACAACATATTGTTTTGCATTTATGACGACCACAAACCATTTTTTTCTTACATACACGTTGACAACAAAGTTCAGGAACACCTAAAAGAAAACATTTTAACAGCATACTTTGAAATAACTTATTGAACAAAGAGCATTGTGTGCAATCATTATCATTACACAATTTCACCAATATAAAAGCAATTCAATGAAACTAGTCACCACATCTCATCACTGAATGTGCAACACACATTAAATCCAATCGATTATTCTGAAATTAATATATTTGCATAGATCATTATACAAAGCATATATATATATATATATATATATATATATATATATATATATGTCAAATTGCAGACGGCACAGCAGGCCGGTTACAACAATAACATCAATACCAAATAGAGATATTAGTGCTAGGAAATTAGGGTAAAGAGTACATAAGTAGTTAGTTCTAGTTCATGATTTAAAAACAATATAACAATAGTTAATAGGTTAAATAAGCCAGAACGAGGGGAATACAAAAATAATGTTCGATGCATATACAAACAAAATATATTCAATAATCTGGAAAGTAGTTACTAAGTTTAATCATAATGAGAGCAATGATTATTCCACAAATATCAAGTCAATCCGTTTTGATGACCTTGTCAACGGTTAGATGTCTTTAGAATTCATATAGTATCATTGTATTCTTGGTGGATTTATTTAGTTGAATCTTGATCGGCCTCTTATTGACAAGTTGGTAGATTGGATGGTGGTGGTGTGATAGAAGAAATAAGTATACACATAATGAATGCTTATGATAATTTGGGCTGCCATTGATGCAGTCGTAATGGGAGTCAAACTGTGAAAGGTTGAACGAGAGAAGTTCTCCTCCACACTATTGATTGTAACAGTCTTCTATCTTCAATTTTTATACAATATTATCTTTCCAATTGTTTAATGCATCCATTTTTAGTGTTTATTTGTACCAAAATAATAAATGATAGACTGAATCAACATCTTTATGTCTGTTTGCTGCACATCGATCTAAATGCTATGCTTACAAATATTCTCTGGTAATCTTAGCATTTCTTAGATCTAGAATGTTAACATTTTCTCAATAAAATTGATGTTTGTAGTTGTCTGCATGTATTTATTTGAATTATACCATAATTGCGTCTTCAAATTGTTAGTCAGTGTTCATGTAAGCACAGGTGGAGAGAGCCATTACGTTTTCCAACATAATGCTGTTCGCATTTCATACGGAATTAACGTTATCAGAAGGGAATTACTTAATGGATGTATAATAAAAGAGTGCTCACTTCTACATAAAGTAAGCTCTGAAGATGTGATTTAGTATGATAATAAAAGCTAAGTAAGTTAACTACCCAGCTCAGAGAAACTGATATTACCGAAAGAACAATATTATATTGGTGAGTTATTCAACATTAAAAAAAATAGAACAAAATATTTTCAGTGGTCAACGTGATTAGCAAAACATATATTTAAACTTTAATCATAAGTTAATATAGATTAAAGGTACAAATTAAATGGATGCAATAAAGTAGATAGCTCGGAGTTGCAAGAACAGTATACAAACTTGAAGCTAACATCGAAGTAAATATCTGAAGATCTAGTAAGAAGCTGTAATGTTTCAAGTCAGTACATCGAGAGTGAGGTACTTAACACTGACAGGATTGGAGGAAGATTGTTTCACACTATAAACTGATCGACGTAGAAAATGTAAACCAGTGAACGATTCAGTAATTTGGAGAAATTGAGCTTCAGACAACGACAAAAGAACTTAGTTTCGATCAAAAAATGCTAAACTGTGATAAACAACTGTCTAGTGCCTAGACAAGTTCTTCCGCCTGTGTAAGTTACCGATGACGGCTATCTTGAAATTTCAGTAAAGTATGTTCACTTAAAAATGCACTGACATGATGAATCACAGAAATAAACTTCACTGATCAAAGGCATTAGAAAGATACATAAATAAATTTTGACTATTTATTATGACCTACCAAAACGCCAAATGATAAAGTATGTTATAAATAGGGTTATGCGATGTTCTGCTTTTATCATCCAAGAACTGCAACTGATTAGTCTTTGTTACTTAATGTGCATTTAAAAAGAATGCGCTCGATATTACCATTTAGTTGATGAATATCAGCTGAATATATCTATCTCGCAATTATGATATCAAAACTATAACCCAAACTAAGTATCTCATATTTCAATTACTAATATGATATCAAGTTGGTTACTGAATCAAGCTGGCTATTAATTTCAACATCAAAATGCAAATGAACTCTGTTAACGGTTACGAAATAGAAGAAAACGTACATCGACTGCAATCCAACTATACTAAAACATGTAACTTAAAGTAGAAAATACAATTAATTACCATCTTTATCTGACATCCGAGAGAATTCTTCACAAGATATTACTTTTGAACTTTGTCCACAACGACATGTTAAAGATACTGACAGTTTACAAGGTGGACAAGTACCACTATGACATGATTCTGAACAAGGATGACCACACAATGATCTAGGACGTCCACACACATTAGGACAAGTAGGTAAAGGGTCAGTACAAGATTCTCTATCGCCATATAAACAGCCAGTGGAAACCTACATTGAAAGCAATAAATATCAAGAGGAATTGATTTAAGTAACCAAATAACTATTAGATATGAATATTTTACAACAGTGAAGAAAGTACATCAATATATGAGACACTTCTTCAAGTCTAGTATATTTGAAAGGGATTAATTACCTGTAAAACTGAAGAAAATACTGTGAATGGTACAAAAACGAATTAAACCACGATTGCTTATGAGTTAGAAAACCCATTTCGAAACATATTAAATGGATTTTATTATTTACCAGTTATACTCACTTAACTGGGCTAATCATCAGAGGAAATGTATCATTTAATGGAAATGCAATGTGTTGAAAGACTTATAACTAGCCGAACAATTACAACTGTAAATGAGTGTCGTGAAAATTATTGAATTAGATATTACAAATTGACTTGGGTTAGACAACCATTAGAAACCAGGAACTGGTACAGGACGGTCGTTTCATTTTAACTTCTTACGACTAATGCTTACTTAAGTCATTACTAAACGTCAAAGTAGGTAGTGATTAAAAGTATATAAAATACTTTCCAACTACCTCAGTAAATGATTTACAACTGATATGCACTTTGGGTAACACTGCGTGCTTAACTCACTCAAGGATTCTATACAGTTTAACTGGTTGTAATAGCTGACTTATGAACAACAAAATCTGTAATCATCACACACAAGCAATAAGAGAGAAGGCGATACAAATATAAGTAGGAAGAAAAGACATTGAAGCAAGTAACACCAAAATACAACAGCCAATTAGAATAGGTGTCAGTGTACATGATATTGTTATGTAATAATAATATTGACATGAAAGATTATAGTAACAAATGTTATTGTGACAACATCAACAGGTTACAAATATTGATTTAGATCAAATCAAACAAATACTTGTAGGTACTTTGTAACAAAACTACTATTGCTGAAGAACATAAAAATAAATCAACAGTAGGTGGCTACGCATTACGACTTAATTATCTAATGGAAAATTTCAAACGGATGTTATGTATCAGGTTGCAAATTCAACTGGTGACCAACGTATTTTGGCTGAAACAACTCTGCGAACAGGTAAAATATAATGTAATCACTATACATAATAAATAATAAGCACTAAAATTCTATCAATATAAACTAACCAATTTACTAAGAGGAGTTTTGCCACAAGGACAAGTTAAACACCATTTTGGATCTAGTGCACATGGTGGACATTCTCCAGAATGGCAATAATTTGAACATTTATGGTTATTACAACTTAACTGACGATTGCAAATTCGATTACATGAAAAAGTAGGACCAATTTTTACTGATAATAAATTAGATGAAATAAGTTCTTTATCATTATCATCAACAGTTTTAGTCGAGTCTATATTACTAATATCGTGATTAGACAACTGATGAGGGAAAAAGCGATTGTTTGAATTAGCTTCCATGTTTAACGAATCGTCGGTAATTGATAACAGCTGAAGTTTGAAAATATCAGAACTTTCCAATTCCATAGAAGCTTTTCGTAAGATTTGTAAATCTTCAGGAGAAAGAATACATTTTTGTATTTCATTGCTACCACAAGTTAAATTTACGTTATCTTGACCACAAAAGCAAGCTGTGAAAACGAAAGTAAATCACAAAGACAAAATGATAATTCAGGTTAGTTGTAGAATATAACTTAAGAAACCTGTTTACAATGGATATGCTTAATCAATTAGTTAGTGATCTAAAAGATAAACACCCTCTGTGAGGCATGAACGTCTTAAGTTTGATCTCTTACAAGATTGTGGATGCTAGTGTTTTCTGGTTTTCAAAAATATCCCAATGGAGACCAATCTGTGATGATAAATTGGACTAATTTTTATAAAACCCCTCAACAAAAGATGAAGATGGTAATGCAAGTAGAAAATATCTCAAGAATTAGTATATATAACTTTAGCTGTTCGACTTACCGTTTCATATGAAATACTATGTAAAACCATGACATCCTAAAAAGAAACATATCTACTTTCCTCATATTCGACAAATAAACCTGTGAATCTAGATATACTTACGATTAATGAAGCTATGAGATTAAAAAATAAACCTTTAGAGTAACCAATTTATGAAATGACTGTAACTAAAGTACGATTATTAAACAAAAGATAGCACATTATACCTGTTTGAATTATCCACTGACAAGGACCACAAGGTCCATTGTGGCAACGTGAAAGACACGTATGAAAACTAGTCACACAATTGGATGAAAGCTGACGTCCGCATATTTGACCACAAGGTTGCAGACTAGGGTCGCCACAAGTACCAGAACGTCGCGATTTTCCACAAGGACAACTTAAAGTGACGGTAGCTAGGCATGGAGGACATGGACCAGGATGGCAAAGCCTACAGAGAAAACCGAAAAACTAAATATGAACATGATCACTTTTCACACTTGAAATTTTTTTCTAGATTAATCCATCTGTACCGAAATTTTTAGCTTTCATATACAAACAAATGACCGAAAGTTGGCAAACTGTTGATGTTACTGTATGCTAGAAGAAAGCTAGGGGAGGTCAAACCAGAATGTGACATCAATCCACAGAGTCATAAACTGCTGACTGGAGTTGTGTTAATAGGTGAAGACCACCTGGTTTGGCTTGGTACAAAAACTGTGGTCAGTGGTTTGTAATTTTGGATGACGTCAATCAGTCAAAATCGTGCAAGTGCATTTATTTCCTCTAGATTCTGGGTTCTAGTATTTCTTCATATGTTACCTTTTACTGCCTTTTCTCGAACCGTATTCTCAGCGTTTAATTTTCACTGTTATTACAAGAAGATTATTTTTAATCCTACGATATCCACCTTACTGAATTTTCTCTCGTTGTGTTAATGTTGTACGGCAACTACAGTTATAGCACATGCCTCGGGAAAAAAATATTTATTTGTCTAATCTCCCTCAATTTTTCCCGAAACTTCTTCACTAAATTTTCCAAATGTTACCCAAGATGTTGCAGAAATAACCCTCTCCCCCCCCCCCGAAAAAAAATTAGCTGTTTGAGTTATTTATGTCGGGTTCCACGGTGACTATGACTGACTGATTTTGCTCGTTCAAAAACATCCGAAAAATAATCAATCTGCTTGCCTTCCAATAGTATGATGGTCTTTTAGCCAGAATAACGTATGAATTTTGAAAATATTTCCTCCTCAAACACAAACTCAAGTATCTACGCTAAGTGGAATTCAGTTTAGGGGAAAACACAACTAACTGAGGTATATGATACTGGTTACACTGATGAATTCTTGTTTAAATTTTTCATTTTCAATTTTGTAGAAATGCGGAAGCTGTTTCCAAGAAACAAGATGGTGATTGATTTGTTGCTACCAACATGGAGAGGAATACTTTCGACCAAACAGATTTCCAAAATACAATACATGTCGACCTTGTAATAGGGGAACTAATTGTATCAAAGTATCTTCTGATATAACTGTATCGCATAAAATTTTATAATACACAATCATAAATATATGTTGTAACTTACTCTGTACAAAGATGAGTACACTGATAATCAGACAAACCGGATGTAAAGGTTATGCGTTTCACTTTACTGCAAACCTGATCACAACCATGTGGTATTGTCATACGTGCAGGATGAAACTCAGGATTTTGAGTGCGTCCACAAAAACATTGATAAGAAAGTGATTGAGAAGATAAATCATAGTTTGTTTGACAAGATGGGCAGCGCCATATGCGATTCGAATTTGAACCAATGTTATGTTCTTGAGATGATTTTTTTACCCAAGATCGAATGCATGATAAGTGGTAAATGTGATAACAGGTTGCGCACGACCAAACAGAATCAGCTACACGAATTTTCGAAATGCATATCATACATTCATAAGTGCTATTCCGTAATCCATCAATGAGATTACCTGATTAATAGACGTAATAAATATTGTCATCAAATGTAAACACAAACAAAACAGAATACATAAACAAATACTACGGAAAAACATGAATTCATTTTCTAAGGAGAAAAGTGTCAACTCTGAGAATATATACAACTCTTAATAAAGATGAAGATAGTGAGTAGTCCTAGAAGATAAGTAGTGACATAAAGCACAAAAAGTTGACTTACTTCTGAGACTGTCATTATTTTTGGATTCACAATTTAGTTGTAAAGGAGTTGGTCGTTGCTGAATAGATGCTGAGATATCCCTATCCGAAAAACAATTCTGAGTTGGGTAGGTAGATTCAACCGAGCAATTTGCATTTGTTGAAGACCCAGGTGTTACTACTCCATTAATCTGATGGTTATCAAATTTACTTCTGAGACATGGCCTATCGCTTCGACGGTCAGAGTTCCCTTCTAGCGAGATAAAAGGATCACTGTTAGTCATAAGCCGATTATTCCGCCAATGCGGGTAACGATAGTGGCCAAAATGAATATGTCCAGAGCCGTTGTTACAGTTACTTGATACTGAATTTGGATACCGGTAGGCATATGTTGACGTTACTAGACGAGGAGGGTGACGAGAGCTTTCATTCACGTGACGAGAATATCTACCTCTAAATTGACGCTGATTACTTCTGACGTCGGAATTCATCTTGGAAACTAATTTTAAAAGATTCAAGGAGAAATTTATGATTAAAATAAAGGTCGGCAAAATATTATAAATACACTTTAGACTCGAAAAGTTATGTTACAGACATAAACTCCTTGCTATAGCAAACGCAATTACTTAGCACCTCGAGATGTAATTAATTCATAGGACGATCAGAAATTTAACAGTATTTTTCATACATTGTTGTGTTTCTTCATAGCTAACAGTAGGTAGATGAAACGAGTAATAAAATACACTACTCTATGTAATGACAAGAAACTGGAAGTGAATAAGAATAAGTATTCCTAGGTTTACGAATCGAGAGATTAGTATTATTTAAAAAAAGGTCAACATTCCAGCAAGCATTTTTAATTAAATTATTCTAAAAAATGATTGTCTGGTTGCAGTTTAGAAACAACGTTAATTAATAATAATTTGAGAAGGGGAACTTTATTACTACTATGAAACAGAACATACAAGTAATGTTTTTCACAAATATATTATATAACGAATTGATGATATGAGTGAGCAACCAAAAGTAGACTGACGTACAAAATGAAATTGCCCACTTCTGTGTGATGGATAGAGACACGATAATATAATAGAATCGGTGATCCTGTCATCTTAATTTGCAACCTCAAGTGGATTTAGTTAAGGACACTTATTATCACCGCTTTTGTTTACAGACTTACTATAGAAATAACGTTCTCCTAGTCTAAAATTTGAGGGGTTTACTTAATTACTTAGAATGCTCAATTGACACAAGTGCCTCATGTGATTATTGAAATCCATGAGTACTCATGAAACGATGTTTTGGATACTGAGCCTAGTAAGAAGATTTAATAAAGGTTACCACCACAGTTCAAACAATGAGCATAGTGAAGATATAAATAACTCCTCATTAAATCTAAAGAGGATGGATTTAATAGAACGAAATAGCTACAAAGATGACTAAGTGTATTTATTCGACCAAATATATTTGATTGTGGCACATATACCACATCACTGGATAATTTTTACAATACTTCAGAATAGGTTTTCACAATTACATCTTTATTTCATCAAGTTACCTTCATGCACTGCAAATGTATCTCATTTGGACGAAATGTAAACCGGTAACTGATGTGTAAAACTCAGCTACTGCCAAGCAATTGACACGAAAAATCCCTAACGTCAGAAAAGATAAAAATAGAGCAGTAGATTGTTTCCTGAAATTCTTAGTTATTAGTTGATTTAGGCTACTATTGTTAAACATGCTTGCTTACGTGTGGGTAGTTTTCTCTACGATTGTTGCTTACGATGAAATTTTAGGATTTCAATAATCGCCGGTAGAAAGGACGACAGGATTATTTACGCGGAATTTATCATGGAATTAACGATTTTGTAACACTTCCAAATGTTGTTTTGATTATACTCCATACTTCTACTAACTGATTAGCACTAATCGATCGATCAGCTGACAAAACCCGATCTCAGATTGCTGGAACAATTGCTCAGCATACATATGGACGAGAGGAAGTAGACTCATATACTATTCCAAGGGTTTGAAACGTGAAATGCAACACTATATGATCAATGTTCGCCAGCGGTGGTGGAAATCGGAAGTTCAAGACGACTTTGACTGTGGGAAACTTCCTGTAGCTAAATTCACCACAGTGCAAGTTGTCATGGGGATGATGTCATCTAAGATCATATCGTCATGTAGAGCAAAACCGACAAGTGTCGTATTGTCAGAGACTTCAATGAGCCTCACATCAACGAGATGAATCTCACGGTCCAGAATGAATATTTCGATAGAAACTTACTATTAATTAATCTTGAGTGTGTTGTTGTTCAATTTAACAAGAACTGACACGTTTCGATTCGAAATATGAACCATTATTGTTGGATCTAGTTTTCGCATATTTTTGTTATGTTGCTTCGAACTTTTGATTTCCACCTCCACCGGCAAACATTGATCATACTGTATTACATTTCACGTTTCCAACACAAAATAGCACACGAATCTACTTCCTGTCGTCCACATGTATGCTGAGCAATTGTTCCAGCAATCTGGGATCGGGTTTTGTCAGCTGATCAATCGATTAGTGCTAATCAGTTAGTAGAAGTATGGAGTATAATCAAAACAACATTTGGAAGTGTTACAAAATCGTTAATTCCATGATAAATTCCGCGTGAACTATCTCGTTTTCCTTGAATCCAAACTACTACCGAATAGAAAACACCTCTGGGAACTATTCTTCTTAACAGGTCTTGAGGCATCCAAGTAAGAGTACCATAATGTAAGGAACAGATGTAGAACAGCTATAGCTACGTCACGGAAAACCTATGAAGGGCAATTGACATATGACAGCTGCAAGGCAACAGCCTACTATCAAGAGGAAAATCGGACAAAATGGGTGAATCCTTTCTTAAAATCTACTTGACGACTCGAAAGTGTTGGCTAAGTCGGACTGTGATAAAGCAGAATATTCACTAACGTATTCTAACCGGGTATAATCGAAGGATATCAGCATCGATAATTCGCCTAACTAAGGTCCTGATATACTAACGGTGTCATCGTTTTCTGTCTCGAAAAACTATTTGTACATTTCTCAGAAGCCCGATACCAGGCAAATCATCAGGTCTTGATGGCCTGCATCCACGACTACCACCATCGCTGGCGGATATTATTTCAGAACATCTCATGATTGTTCACTGGGTCCCTCTCCCAGATCCAACTCCTAAGAGACTGGAAGAATGCGATAGTCAATCTTTTTAAAAATGGGAAAGGACAACCTGTACCTTATTACAGACCACTCAGTTTGAATAGGGTACTTGTTAAAGTTCTGGAGATTTATTTGAAGCAAGTCGCTTAAACACATGGAGATTCACAATTTATTAGTACTAGAACAACACAGACTCTGCACATATCGATTCTGCCTACCGCACCCCCTTATTGTAGTAGAAGACTGTGTGGATGCGCACAATAGTGGACTACCTTTAGATGTAGTATTTATAGACTTCAGCAAATCCTACGGTAAATTATCTCATGTAAGACTTTGGATAATGACAGGAAAAACGCAAGTATGTATGTATGTACGACCAACATAGAACCTGGTACATGTTTGCATCGGTTCAAGTTGCTATACCTGTATAGTACTGCAAGATTAACACCACATTAGTAGAAGTTACTTCAATAATAATAATAATAATAATAATAATAATAATAATAATAATAATAATAATAATAATAGTAATAATAATAATAACAAGGAGTGTGGACATATATGGTTCAGGGAGTATGGAAAGTTATGAAATAATTTAAAGCTTACGAGTTAAGGGAAGACAACAAGTGAATACATCTGCGCCATTGTTACCGATTCCGGGTCATGTCACTCAGTGTTTCAAGCCACTGGTTACAGTATTCACGAGGACCCTATCCAGGTAGTCTCCAGCTACCGACACGACTCAAACCAGCAGTCATTGACTTCATGGATTGATGTCATTTTTTAGTTTAGCCTCCTCTATCACCCGTCCTGCTCCTATATCAGTCAACATCGCCTGTCGAGGCAGACGGTGGTTGGGCATATGCAACACATGTCCCAACCACCTCAGTCGATGAAGATTCACAACCTCACCGACTGATTTACCGCCTTTGTCTAACACCCATCGTCTAACCTCGTTATTACTTACTCGGTGATCCCAGCTACCTCAAACGGCGTGTCGAAGACATCGATGGTCAAAAACTAATGACCTCTAATTGTCGTTTACCTTTAATGACCACGTCTCACAACCATACAGTAAGACAGGCCTAACTGTTACGCAGTACACTCTTCCCTTAGTTGAGACGAATATCTCGTCTACGGGATAGGTGACGTAAGTTGGCAAAAACCAAACGAGCTTATTGAATCCGCACTGAGATTTCGTCAGAGACCAACCCATCAGGGTTAATCAGACTTCCAAGATAAGTAAAGTGGTCGACATGCTCAACTATTTCACATAATATCTTTAGCTCAGGTGCTGACGAAAACAGTTCTGGAGCAATAGTATGCATTCAGAGGGGGAGAGACGAAAAAAGATGCAGGTGTGAATTGGAAATTTTCAATGGCAAAGTGAACAGTGTTCTATAGGAACAAAAACTTGTAGGTAGCGAAGTACCAGAAGGAAAAGTGCCGGGCTCGGTATTATTTTTCTTATACATCAAGAAAGGGTAATACATGGGAAGGCTGATAAACTGTGGTTCCAAAGTGATCTAGATGATTTAGTTGGGTAGTTCAAAAGCTCGGGTCTCGAAATAACCCCTACTAAATGTACATCAATGCAAATCTGATAAAGGAATGACTATCAGTACACGATGAATAGAACACCTGTCATTAGTTATAGAACAAAAGAATATAAGTGTAATCATAAGCAACAACTCAGCTATGTTCATAGGACCCCGTGTTTTAGAATCTAACTTATATCACTTGTTACTCCTTCTGTGACCAACTGTTTCCAAGGCAATTATAAACCTAAGTTGAAATATCACTTTTCCCATGGAGCAGTTAACGAGTGGAATCCCCTACCAGAACAAGTAGTATTAGCATCGCAAGAAACATTTCTAGAGAAACCGGATCATCAATGAAAAAAAAACACTGCGAGGATTAGTACTGATCATTATTATAATAATTGTGTTATGACGCAAAAACAGGCGAGTTATTTGGAGTTTTCCATTTTCCACTTTCGATTGTAAGGATATATCCTTATTACAAATAATCTAAGAAAAACCCCAAATAACTAATTAATTTTTACGTTTTTGCACAATTTTATGAATTATTGGGTTTATAATAGCATGTACATAAAGAACGATGCAGTTGGAATATGAACGCAAACTAATCACGTTGTTTTGGCAATCAGCTGATTTCTGGCGGATAAACCCTGCCACATATTCAGTGTTTTCAATATCCAATATCATTCAGATATTTCAAATAGTCATGAACAGGATACAAAAAGTTTTCACTTCAGTGTTTTCCGCCAGTGGATCACTAAATCTACTAGGTGTATAAAAATATATAGGTGAAAAAGTGTTAACAGGCCAGCAACACAGTTTGGTCTATAAGAATAAATCGAATTTTTCTTATAAGCCTCGGTAGAATTTGCATGTGGTATTTGGACCAATAGGATGTTTTATTATTTGACTGTCCTTAGTGTGAATAATTTGTTCCTGCAATCCAGCTTACAGTATTGTACCTTAAATTTTTGGAGTTTTCTCTTTAAGATGTGTGCTGCAATTAGTTATTAATAAGTGTTCTGTAAGGTGCCCTTGAGTATTTAGGATTTTATGTGTTTTTATAGGGCCCCCTTTAAGACATTTATGTTCTTGGAGATATAAACGTTGTATTGGCAGGTGTTCCTCTCATGATTTTAATTTGAGTCCACGAACGGACTTCGTGACTCTTCTCTGAAATGGTTCTAGAGCATCGTTGTCTGTCCGTAGTAGAGAGAAAAACACTATGTTTGCATACTTTAAGTAAAGAGATGGTGTCGACTGGCTGATCTATTTTCGCGAGCGTCCTGATGCTTATGGGTCCAGCCCCAGTTCTTTAATGTCGTCCACATATGATTGCCCAGTTACATAGAATCGAAATATGAAAGTTGGCGTGTCAAGTAGTAAGTGTTTGACTGTTGTTTCAGGTTAATATTGTTAAATCTCAGTGGTGTTCTCCTTGCCTCAGTACTGTTCACAAGATTTGCTTCTACTTATGAGGATTGAAGGTGTGACAACATTATGAATTCCTAGGTGTGTTCCAATACGTCTTAGATTGTCCTAATGAGTTTGGCAGCCGACGAACACAATGTAGCATGACGCGTGCTTCTCCGACATCCCGTGATGTTTATTTATGGTATCTAGTCTGTTATTAAATATGGGATCTATATCTCATTTCATTGAGAAGCTATCCAGGGGTTACCCGCATAGATGTTAGCCAGTTTGATGGTCATCTGGAGTACGATTAAACACTGCATCACTTCTATGTAAGGTTCATGCTGTTTTTACTAGTTCATTCTTTTCCTGAACAGGTCATGGTGATATTCTTGTGAATCGCCATTGCCATTCACAATCTTATGTCGTATTTATAAATGAGAATAGTGACTATCAAGGGAGCTACCACGTTAGCATTATTGAGCATTGTTTAGACGAATTGTCATCGGTTGTTGGACCTCCATACTTACCGTGTGTGATTGGTCGTGATATTCGTGGAATGTAGTAGTAGCCAATATGTTCTCAGAAACTTTTTATATCTTATCAAAGCCAAAGAACTTGCACTGCTATTATAAACTCTTCATTATCAGTGTTATTACCGTTGATTTGGCTTCTGGGATAGGAATAACTAGTATTTCGAAGGCTTACAATCGCAATAAATCAGACCCATGTAGACGGCCTACCTGACAGTGACCAAGGACCGTAATTTTCGCCCACATTATCCCGCTGTTCATTCAACCCACATTTCTCAGTTCGCAACTCTTTTTGTCTTGCCTTGTTCTTAAAAATATTGAGAAAAACCAATTAACGCAGTCATTTTTGTCCATTTATTTACAACACCTGTTTGTCTATTAGAACCTTTTCATATATTTGATTATCTCATCTATATGTTCCAAACATTGGCAACTCTAATTAACAGTTATTTTATTTTAATTTATGATCATTATGTGCAAGCCCTACAACATAACCATTCTTCCGATTTTGTGTACGATAACTATTTACTCATCGTACTCACATGTACACCAAGACACGACTATTATTACCGGACAAGCTGTTTCTGTGTGACATTCTTTACTTCTAAACTAGGTAGCACGAAAAATGTGTTATGGTACGATTATTTTAGAAAATTACTGGTGTCACAAGTACCAGCTATCATCAGTGACCTGAGCTCATTACTTAAATTGTGCACGTCCGTAAGCCATATATACTGAGCTTTTATTAACCAGTTTATTTTAAAAGTTGTTATGACGGCTAATGTACTGAAGACGATTGATTACTGTGGCGAATATGTATGACGAAGCTAATAACAAAATGTATGGATTGCTGTATAAATATTACCTATTTCACAAAAAGTGTGTTGATGATATTCACATAGTAGATTTTAGCTGATGCTCGTGTAATGTATATAATATCACTATTGTCTTACGTCATGCATTTAAAATAATATCATCGCTTTATTTCCTCATATTTTCTCGAGTGGTACAGAACTACCTGTTCTGTACTGAGACATCGTCGTTAACTCGTCTAATTACTGTCTAGTTCCTGTTTCGAAATCATGGAATGGAATAATTCTTTGTTACACTGTCACTGTCAGCTAAACTCCATGCAGTCATGCCCCTTACTTCATTGTTCTAGCTCTGTTGGATTCCCAAATTAACGTACACCTCATAGTAGTTGCATACTGGGCAAACGCTACCTGACTCCAGTCCTGTTATTGTTCTAAGTAAACTGTGTTCATATAGGCTCAAGATTCGTTAATGTACCAATAATAACTCTAATACAAAGTTTATCTGTTTGTTGTCTAACATTTGTTTGATAAGTTAGGGTTTTTCATGGCTACATACTAGGTTTAATGTTCGCTGACTCACTACAGAATTTGCGCCAAAGTTGAATAATTACAACTGTACCTAATATAAGTTTCAATCCGTATACTTTCAACTATTTACAAATCCACTTACCGAATAGGAATGTTATTTTGCTCATAAACGACTTAAATGCTGGTGAGTGTTGTGCAGAAACCATTTCGTGTCTCGTCAGAGAGGGACTCTTATACAATGCCAAAAAAGGGGCTTACATAGCATTTAAAGATAGACCAAATATGCTACATACCTGATGTAAATAAATACTTTGTTTGAACCTCATTTCTTTTGGTTTTGGTTTAATTGGACCTTTCGGAAACCTGTCCACTTGTATCTTCAGCACCCTTTGTCTGAACTTTTGGTTTACCTTTACAATTCTTGAATAAGGTCCCCGTTGTACTTGGATTGGTTTTCGACGTTCGGAAATTGTCAAGTGCTGTTCTGATTTCGTTTAATTTGGCTAATTATTGGTCACTTTCGCACATTTATCCAACGCAAATCACACTTTGGCTTACGATCTTATGGAGTCAAGATATTCAATCGAAAGTCGAAGCAAGAAGAGTATACCACCTGTTACAGAAAGTGATATTGATATCATTGTTTGTGGTATGCTTGATGTAAGTAATGTTGATAAAGTTGGTAATGTTATTGCTAATAATTTTTGTTCTAGTAATTCCAGTGTTGCTAAGTTTAAGTCAGATAAAGCTTAAATTATGAAAAGACAGATAGAAAAAAGACTAAATCTAGAATGAGAATTGAAGTTATTAGATGCACAGGAAGAAATCGAACTTGCGAAATTAGGATATATTGCTTGCGAATCAGAAGAAGAACCGCTTCCTATTAAGGATCGTGAAGTAAAGTCTAAGGTCGAAGACTATTTGGAAACTAATACTTACAAGGAGTGCTCGGCTAGAAAGCCTGGTCACCTGGATAATGGTCCAATTCGTGATATAAACGAGGCTGCAAGCCTTGCGATCAACAGTATTGGCTTGCCCTGGATTGACATTAAGTATTTCGAAGAACAACCAAGCCAGCATCATAGTTTTATTAATCAGTTCTATGGCATAATAGAGATCAAGCTAACTAGCAAAGATCACATGCTGTCTTATTTAATATATTACTGTAAAGGACGGGTGAGGTCAGCTATTAGAGCTTGTGTGTCACTTCATTCTGAACTTGGATACAATAGGGCTAAGCAGATCCTGTATGATTTATTTGCTCTAAAACTCTTGGTTGCACGTGCTATGATAGATGACCTGCTCAACCATAAGACAGTGTGATATTGTTTTGAAGATTTAACGGATTTCGCGATTAAACTACGTAACATCCACCTCACAATGTCGCAAACTGGGTATGAGTCTGATGTCAATTCAACAGCTAGTGTGGAATCCATTGTAATGCGCTTACCGTTAGAATTGCAAGAGCGATGGGCTGATATGGCTGATAGAATCATAGTCGAGGGTACAGAACCGAGCTTTGGCGATTTGGTGTTGTTTGTAGAGGAATGAGCAAGAGTTTCACGAACGCGTTATGGAATGTTTGTTCAAAACAATTTGAGAATGAGTAATTCTAGAGGACCTGAGAGACACGTTAACAAAAGGGTTGATTTAAATGCGGCTACACGTGGAGCCTGTCAACAAGACTACATGAAATTAACGGCCTGTGTCATTTTTTAAAAGAAACACTTCGTGTCCGACTGCCCAGAATTCTTGAAGATGGACATTAATAGCAGGAAGTCAATGCCACGAAGGCTTGGTTTGTGTTATTTATGCATAGTATCTGGTCATGTCGCTCGGAATTGTGGCTGAGGTTTGAGGTGTTCAGTAAAAGGTTGCACAGTTAAGCACCATTTGCTTCTGTACTTTGATGGTAACGGTTGTTCTGTTCATTTTGCTCGGGAGATAGATTATTCGCACATTTATTTAGGCGTTATTCCTTTCAGAGTATGTGTTTATTACGGAAGCATAGAAACTTATGCTTTCCTAGACAGTGGTTCTGACACATCCCTTATATCAAGAGAAATTGTTCATCGCTAATGTTTGGAAGGTAAGGTTTCCTCAATAAATGTGACTACCGTAAATTGGACTTCTGTTCACAAGTGTCTAGAAGTGAGTGTAGAATTGTTATTTTTAGACGGTAACGAGTCCGTCCAAATTAGTAAAGCTTATACTATGGAGAAACTACCACTAGGTTATGCAGTGTCTCTTACTCAACAACAGCTGGAGAAATGGAGACACCTGAAGGATATACCATTCCCTCAATTGCAACACAAGACTATGAGCATTCTTATTGGGAGTGATGTGTCCGGATGCACACTGGGTTTTGGAGCAAAAGTTGGGAGATAGAAAACATCCATCTGGAATACGCACACATCTGGGTTGGATGGTACTTGGTCCAAAGAACCCGGGTAGATTAGCAAGTAGAGTTGAGAGGTGTCGATGTGCGTGTAGTCCAGATATTTCAGATGACTTGGAAAGGTTGTACAATCATGAGTTCAGTGATGTGGACGATTTGCACAAGCATCCTTCTGTTGAAGATAAGAAAGCTCTAAGTACTGTTGAGAGTTCAACCAGCCTAGTGGATGGTCACTTCCAGGTTGGATAACCTTAGAAACGTAAGCAACCCGAATTGCCAAATAACTATAAGATGGCTAGCCGCAGATTAGAATGTCTACGTAGACAGTTTGCCAGTGATTGCCATCTTTTAGAAAGATACAAGGTTGTTATGAACATACATTTGAGTAAAGGTTATATTGCTGAAGTTGACAAGTAGAGTTTAAACTCAGGAGTTTGCTGGTATATTCTGCACCACGCTGTTATTAATCCCAAGAAGCCGGAAAAGTTGGGAATTTTACTTGGCTGTGCTGCGAAATATCGAGATTTGTAGCTCAATGATCAGCCTTTGCGTGGTCTGTATACAGTTAACAGTTTGATAAGAGTAACACCCCTAAAGGTTCACACCATACCACATTTAGAGCTTACAGCTGCAGACTTGTCAGCTCGCATCGGTTCACAGTTGCAGACTGAATTGGACAGGGAGTTTGCAAATGTAGTTCTCTGGATGGGTGTTGAATTACATCAGAAATGAGAGCAGTCAATTTAGGACCTTTGTAGCTAATCGAGTCTCTAAGATCCACAGTCTTATCACAGTGAATCAGTGGTGGTATGTACCTTCAAAGCAGAACGTAGCTGACTATGTATCCAGAGGCATACGCTTCAGTGAAAGTGACATTAAAATTTGGATTGAGGGTCCTCATTTCTTGAAGAAGTCCAAAGAATATTGGCCAACTACTGACGTTGAGTATATTACACCTCAATTAGAAATGGATGAATCGATTGTTGTACACTTGATGGTTGACGAACCTGGCTTTCATCGACTTGTAAGTTACTTTTAAGACTGGAAGAGGCTACTTAAGGCTGTAGCGTGGTTATCTAGGTACAAGTGTTACTTATTGATGACATGTCGTGGAAGAACGGACATATCCTCGCGTTTATGTTTATTTAATGTGGAAGAGATAGACTTAGCCTGCATAGACTTGATTCGATTTGTTCAAAGCAGAGCGTTTGAGAAAGATATCAGAATACTACAGTCGTCCGGGAGTAATTCGGAAATGAAAGCCATCGGATCTCATTTACGCAAAGTGAGTCCTATATTAGTAGATGGATTCTTGTGTGTGGGTGGTCGGCTCCAGGAACATGCCTAGTCTGAGACTAGGACACATCCGATTTTACTCCCGTCAAAGCATCCAGTTACAGACTTTATTTTGCAACACTACCGTAGGTCCGAAGGGCATATGGTTTCCACAACTGAGTCAAAAACAATTTGCGTAAACAGCATATATTCAACCCTAGTTATGAATGATCGTGTAAATGATGTTAGCAGACAAGAGATTCAGAAAATATATGATTACACACAATTAAATATGTGGTACGAAAAAATCAATCGATGGTTGGTGCTTAAATATGGTGTGACTAAGTGTGTTAGGCAGCTACTTTTGCCAAATAACTAAAAAACCAAACTGTGAAACTGTTAACGAATGTACTATTGGCCGCACAACTGATGTTGAAAGATCTTAAATTTCCAATAAAATGAAAATATACACCATTAAGTAAAAAATAAAGTCCATATATGCGAACATTAAAGTATACTGGGTTATTGGTCTTAGTTATCTATCTACTAGAGCTGTTTTTGTCAAGACGTCACCAAAAATAGTTATTAACTTTGCTAAATATCAGATGAAATTGTTCAAGAATTCATCCGTTTATTCAACTGCAATGACGAGTGTAATTGGTTAATAGTAGTATGGAATACAAACGAGATGAACATAAAAAAAGCTGGAAGTTAAGGTTACAACGTGTAGCTTCAGCTTTTGGGTGCTTTGTTGCTTATTTTTTTATTAAAGCAGGCGTACTAACCGTAACCAAGTTAAGTGTATTTGTGTATCATCAGATGTTACATACAGCTGTGTTGGGATATGATATGAACGCAGTAAATTCTCTATTAGCTTTAAAAACCTATGTGTGGTCTTGAATTACAACAACATATGGTATTTAAAATAAGATTCCTTAGTATAATCAATATTACTCTAATATTAGTCAACACTACATTGAGATTATATGAATTAGTACATCATAATTCAGGCGTCTCGAGTTTCTGTGCCTCTATTGTTGTTGTTATTGTTAAGTTACTTGGGGTATAGTCTAAAACGTCCGTTAATCTGGGCAGAATATCATATTCATGAATTTGGGTTAGTGTACTGTCCTCATACTAATTTATCTCGATGCATATAAAACAATACTTGGTGCTAAAAGTGTCCCTTCGGTATTGTCTATCCAACCCATATGTATTTTCACAGAGTAAGGTTATCGAATGATTATACTTGTTAGGCAATAAACAGCTTATTCATAGAAAATGCGCTTGTACCTTAAGATGCCTAAGAATAACGAGGAAAAGTTATTAATGAATTGCGAAGGTAGCTTGTGTTCAAGTGTAAGTTGGGGACTTATATATGATAAATATCGGATATGTTGACCAAATTTTGTATCATACAGTAAATTCTTCTTAGTAACGTCATTATACACAGTTATCACTTTCCTCCATAGGTGGTCCAACAACACATATGGTGTTTCATTATTCAGGCCTACTGGTGCTAATTGCATCTATACTATCACGTTTTTTTTATAATATGGTACGATGAATTTTTCTGATCTATTTTGGACGGGCATTTAAGAGAAGGAGTATATGAGGTAGTAAAGTGAATTGTACTAAAGTGTAGGTTAGAGCACAAAGAACCTCCTGTAAAAACACAGCTTGTAATTACTCACTGGAAAAAACTGGCTTATGATGGGCCATTTGGTTACCTTATCAACCAACCGAAGTGTTCTTTTACTACCAGCATCAGAAATAAAAAAATTACCCTGGAGTTTTGATATTATTTCAAAACGCAAATTATGTTTATAAACACTTGAGAATCTCGTCCCTAACATTGTTAAGAATAAAACCTTTTCCAATGAATGAGGCTCACGTGAGATAGTATTGTAACTTTGGGCTTGTGACGAAACCTTTAAGCTAAAACATGCATCTGCACAACATACGGTGTACTCTCTAAGTAATTAAAATATGCCATCTAACATTTCATACTCGGATTGAACTCCCCGATCGGTTATTACTGTGGCAGATCACTGTCGTTTCCTCGACAATGACTTCCGATGCGTTTAATCGTTATGCATTCAGCAAATGAAGTAACTGAAGTTTTTGTGAATCAGCGTATACGTGTAAATGAATAAGTAAATCAGTTGAGTGTAATGGCAGTTCTATCAAATTAACATACGCATATATAATACGTGCGCTGAGTTAGGAAAAAATATGGATGGATTAACTCCTTTGCTGACTACAACCTGCCAATATGCCATGAGTTCTCAATCCCATCCTTAAACATCTTCAAGTAAATAAAGCCATATATAAATTAACCACCAGTTTGCTTGATTATATAATCGCTGATGGAATAAAATGTATAAACTATGAAATTTTATCTTCTATTTACATATAGAAACCGTAGAAGAACCAACGCCCTAGTTTTGCCACAGTAGACTAAATAGCTATTGTTTTAACCCCAGACTACAGCCTTACTAGACAGAAGACAGTTCGCAACTTAACAGTGGTAAAAACACAGTAATCGGTTTGCGTGCTGGAAGAATAAATGAAACAGTCTTCCGAAATTACATTATTTTAATTGCCTAAAATGTACATATCTTTTTAATGAATTCTTTTTTTACTTCATGATTACATCGATCAGTACAACTTGACGAAAATAGCCCCCACTATTTTATCGATGTTCCATCAAATGGAGTAGATGGAGAGCAACTTAAAAGGAACCTATTTAAACTTTTAAATTTTGTCTGGAAAAATAAGTGAACTACTGTTATTTGGATTTGATTCCATTGATATCATGAAACATATATGCAAGATGACTAGATCTGAACAGTTGAAACTAAATATGAAAAAAATTATACAATAGCAGTTTTTGAAAATACACCGAAAAGAACAGTGTACTTATCATTTCAGCAACTTAGTAACAGCCACAACTTGCAGTCAGAAAGTGGTGTAACACGGAACTATCCACATTCAAAAACCGTTGGTATAATAATATTAGTTTATCCTCTAGTAGCAAAAGTTGGCTGAATATCCGCCGTTCTGTAAGATGTTCTTTAATCTCCTCATTTCTTCTTGTACACTATCCTGTGAACCAGTTAACTTCATTCTATGGCTTAGAAGTTTAATCAAATTTATTTTGTTAGGCATTAGAACGATTGCATTGGTCTGTCCAATTGTTCTTCATAGATGCGTTTCCCCATTGTAGAGAGAAAGATATCCAAGAAAGCTTTGATGTTTCCAAAAAGATTTGATCAGGTGATGAAAATCACTAAAAATATTTAGTAGTTCTCGTTTAATGATGCTATTATCTTACACGGTTGTTGTGTTGCTTACCTACGACAGTTGTAATCAAGTCTAGTTAATATGTCATGTGTTTACAAATTCTCTAATTTAAATAGAAAGATACCAGCTATATCCGGACCAGTTTAATACCACATCTAGTTATATTTTCGTTACGTTTTCAAAAGCAAAGTATGTGTTCCCTGTTCCATTATCTATGCTCTTTTATCTATTGGTACTGGTATACTTATTATTCTTTGAACTAGTGGTGTATATATATGTAAAGGGGGGGAGAGAGAGAACATGGAGGAACTCTGGATGAAAAAGACAAATATAATATAGGTTTTATCTTGGAATGAAGTCTTTACTGGGACTTATGATTTAATGTTCATCACCTCTCTCACTGAAAAAGAAAACAGAAATCGACTAAAAGCTCTAAGAACAACGTATTTATTGAAAACTGAACCTATTATGGATAGCCTTCCCCCCCACACACACACACACTATATCAATTCAATTTGTAATATTTATATTGAGAATATGATACGATTTGCTTTTTTTTAGAAAATTCGAATTATCAGTATTTGACATCACGAATTAGTCTAGGTTAGACAACCATCAAAAACTAGGAAGCACCGGACAGCTGTTTTGCCCTAATATGAGATTCTTCATCAGTGTGCATCCACGACCCGCTGTTATCAATAGATAAGGTAGCAAATGTCAACTGCTGGAAGCCGCCTTAATAATCTAATAATTACATGTTTGACTTTAAAGCGAGAATGTCCTGGGCTCGATTCTTTGGTGGGGTCGTGGATGCTCACCACTGAATAGTCCCATACTAGGACAAAACGACTATCAACTGCTTCTTGGTTTTTAGTAGTTGTCTAACTCAGACCAATTCATGATATCGAATTCAATAATCTCTACATCACTCAATTACAATAGAACTGTTAGTATCTTTCAACTAATTACGTCAGTTTTACAGTAAATATCTATACGAATGTTCGTTAATATTTGAACTAGTAGTTTGAAAGAAATTGAGCACTAAATAAACCTATATTAAATATTTGCCTATTCAAGCTGTAATGTTGATTATTTGTATAGTAAGAATGTGTAGCATTTAATGTGATATATATTGTTAGTGATATTTGAATGCGTGTGTATATTTGTTTACGACTGTGTAACTGTCTTCTGTTGTTCATGAAGGTTCAGTGAGTATATGAAATTTTCGGTCACATCTTAAATTTAAATTAAATCATTTATCTATAAAATTAGAGTATCTATAAACAAAATGGATTTACATAATTGTTTTCCTACCGTGAAAATGAGTAAGAGGAGGTACCAAGAAGAAGTCTTAACGAATATGATATAAATGTTTACATTTATGGAAGTTAGAGACTTGATACCAAATGTAGAACAACAAAATTGTATATATGAAGCTAAATATAATGTTTTTGTAATGGTTTATGTATAAGGGAAACATCTAGAATGTTAAACTAAAAGGTAAAATGAAAACAAAAGTTGTATAAAATATATTCATCAATCATTTGAACTTCAAAATAGATCAACAAGAGTATTACATTGAATCACCTTCAATCGAATCAGAACCATTTACAAAGTATTTCTGTCGCCTACAAAGTAAGATTAACAACAGAAAATTTACATTTTATAAATAAATCGGAACAATTTCAATAATAAGCATGAAGTGCATTTAGCTAACACCATGGTAACTGTTGATTAACAGATACAATTTTATTTATCATCCACCTTAATCTTTATCAAACAGTAAACAATTGATTATTTGATCGATTTTTATGTATTGTATTTATGTATTGTTATCTTTTTGGTAAAATACTTCAATTTATAATAATAATAATAATAGTTTATTCTCAAGTAGCAGTTTGTACATGAGAGCATACCAGTTTACAGGCATGATCATAATGATATGGCTTGTTTGTAACAGGGTTTTAGTAGAGTTACTGTTATGGAATTGACGATATATGAAGATATTAATTAGTTAGGAAGCCAACAGTAGCAAGCTTCACAGTTTACAGTACTACAGTACTAGAGGCATATTTTGTATTACAGGACACTTCCAATAAACAACCACGCGCTTTTTGTCCTTAGTGCTGTAATCTCAAGGGATTGGCTGCGAGAAAGCAGGACAAACCATGGGAACTATCCAGAGACAGGATAAGGCTGGTAGTTTCAAATTTGGTTAAGGCAGCCAATTTGTGTGGGCTGGTCTTGAGCGGTGAGTTGTTGGTGCATTAATTACGTTCCAGGCCAGTGTTTGGAGTAAGTTGCTTAAAGGAGATCAATTCCTTGCAAGTCCAGACCATAAACTCGGGAAGACAGTGACATAGATTATGAGATAGAAAGAAAAAAAACGAATTTAATTAGTGGTATCAAAATAATTAGTTTCAAACTAGAATCTTCTTTTCCGTTTTTATGTTTTTTTTGCTACAACGTACATGATTTTGGTGTTTGCAGTTTTTGTACCCTAATAAACCATTGCTTATTGATTCTAGGTCTAGTGGTAAGTCGTCGAAGGTTTATTACAAGTCTTTCGATTCTAGATATGGGGAGATCAGTCGTTATCTAGTTGTTCTATCTAGTCTGCATCCTCGTGTCACATATTGGGTGGACCGAATACTTCGTACGTTATACTGGAATTCGGACAAATCGGTAGCTTACTCAATGCCTTAGAGTCACTAAATAATTGGTTTATCGCTCGTATAAAGTGATCTATGCTATCTAGCGTGCGGATTTCTGTCGTTAGACTATTCCAAATACCAGTGAATTTATGAACGAAAACGTTTAATCGTATTTTAATCTTACAGTGTCCCACCCACACTATACCTGTATGGTTTCTAAGGCTATAATTCGGTGCACCGACAAACTTTAATATAGGGTCGGGGAAGTATGCTAGACGGTGTAAAACTTTAAAGTAGAATGTCATATTGAGCTTAGCTCGTCTTTACCAATGTGGTTCTAAGTCCAATGTATCGCACCGTGTAGTCTAATTTAGTTCACAATCCATCCCCAGTATCTTTTTTGTGAAGTGTTTCTGTATCCCTTTTATCTTTAGCTTATCACTTATTCGGAGGCTGCTGAGTATGAATGGGCAGTATTCAAGTAGCGGGCGTACACAGACCTTGTATAATACCAATCTAGACTCACATTGGTAGAAATTGTGGATAATGCAACCCATAAGTCTGCGTGCCTTTGAGGAGATAAGTATTGTTTGTTCCTTGAATGTAAGATCCGTAGTGTATCTTAAGCCTAGGTCCAGAATCGTCTTACATTTGGAGATTTGTTCCCCATTTACTACAAAGTGTAGGTTGAGGTTGCGACACCCAATGCTGATCCAGCCACATTTCTTAGTGTTAAATTGAGGTTAATGTTCTTTACACCAGGCGGTGACTTCGTCTAGCTCTTGCTGTACGATCTTAACAGTGTTGTGCAGATCATTTATGTCGCATGAGTAGACAACTTTCAAGTCATCTGCGTACAAGAAGGCTTTACCAGTGTTAAAACAGCTACTGATACTGTTGATACATATTGTAAACAAGAGAAGCCCTAGTACGCTTCCCTGTATAACCCCACTGGTTACCCTTTTAGGAGATGATTGTGTTGAGTTTACTTTTGTTATCTGAAATCCACTAGTTAAGAATGATTTAAGCCAGCTCAAAAAAGGGTTTCAAATCCCTATGGAATATAGTTTTTCATAAAGTATGCTGTGTGATACTTTATCAAAAGCCTTAGATATGTCGAAGTATAAGACTGAGAATATTTTGTGTAAGTCGCGGCAAGATGTAATGTGATTAAAGAAGTCAAAGTGACAGGTTAAACACAATCGACTCCTTATAAAACCATATTATGATATAGATATTTGGCTTTGTGTTAGTAAGTATTCTGAAATGCCACTTTTTATTATCCTCTCCATGATTCGTGAAAGAGCAGGTGTAATATTTGTAGGCCTATAATTACTTGCACTTGCTCTATAGCACAACGGTAAAAATCAGAACTATGTGAATTAAAATAAAAACATCAAAGTCCGAAACAGAAGTAGCAGAAAAATTTAGGTTATATCACTGTGCACTCCATAATTGAATAATCATCTATTTTGCTGTATAGGTTCCTAGAAAAATTATTTTCATATTATGAGACAGGCCGTACCTCAAGTCATATTACAAGCTTTACGAGAAAGCCAGAAAGAAGAACGAAAGTTGCAAACTCTATTCCGTCTAGTAAGGCTGTAGTCTGAAGTTGATACAATGGCAGTTTATTCTACTATGATCAGTTAAAATGTAAAAACTCAGGTAAAGGTACTTTCTTATAATCAAGGGTTCGCTCCACCTGGAACGCATTATCGGATGTAGAAACTTCAGTCACTACATTGAAAAGTTTCAGCAGAAAACAAATTAACCATATGTTTTACAACACCATAAGCGTCCTTTAAGAGGTGTTGGACGCTTACTACTGATTCTATTTGTCCAGACACCTTGTATAGATAAATAATTCCATAAATAGCTAGTTTCTGATGCTGACCATGTTTATTTTAACGGTTACACGACAAACGCAACATGGTCATTTGTAGCGTAGGCTATAAGAGGTGACTACGAGCACGACATAAATGCAGTCAAACCTTCTTACATTCTTTTACAGACCGGCGGCATGGAATGATGGGATTGGTGGGTGACGTCACAGACTAATAATACGACAGATCACGGAACTTTATGTGACATGACTGGTTAAAAATATACTCTTTGTTATCGAGTTACAATTCTTACTAGTTTGACTTACTTTGTTGGTTGTTATGTCAACCTGAGGTTTACTTTCTCATTTCAGCTCCACTAGCTTTTAAAAGCAGATTGCAACAGGGCACACTTCCTTGGGCTGCCTGTAGATCGAATGCAGCTTCATGTTAACGATCAGATGGAGCTGCAGGAAGGACGCTTACTTCTCCGCCAGTATCGACGAGGTAACGACCCCTTGTTATAACGTCAGTGATAAATAGCAGGCGACTATTTCCACCGGCTACGGTTGCAGCTAACATGTGCCGGCGGGATAGTTTCCCGATGCGTCGACAGTGGGTTTATGTCTAGGGAAACAACAGGGGTCTCTACACTTCTTGGAATTTTTTCCATAGGTGTTGTGGTACCAACACCAATGTCAGTTTTCGCTTCGTCGAAGTCGAGGCGACGATTTTCTCCGTGATGTACTTCGTTGACGAGAATCGTTCGATCGGTGTCTTTCCTTCAGGTCAAGAAAACGAGAAGGAGTATTACACAATTTTGTCACGTTGTTTTCGGTGGCATGAGGTTTTCCAGTATTGGAATAAACCTCATTGTCGTGAGTTTTGGTGATCTCCAGAATTCGACCAGCAGATGAAGCTAGTTTATCTACTGGGTTGTTACTAAACGTTACCAGAACTGCTTGCACTTGTTGTGGCAGTTTTGATAGGAAGAGTTGACGGAAAAGACCTTCATAGAAAGTGCGTTGACCAATCACTTCTCGCATACGCGACAACATTTCCGTCGCTGAACCGCTACTGAGCTCGATGGTGTAAAACAACTCATCGAGACGTTGTCTGTGGGATAAGTTTCCGGGTTTGAGAATTGATCTTTTGGGCTGGTCATAAGGTTCTAGGCAGTCAGGGCTGAAAAAGAAAGGGGTGACGTACCTGTTTAATTTACGCAGAAGTGACCTTACTACGGCAAGGAATTGAACGCGTGGGTCTGTCACGCCGTGGTCTCGAATCTCGGCATCCGCATAGCAGGACCAAGCTTCTGTTTTCTATTCACAGAGTGAAATGAGCTGAAAGTTTGGGGGTGTGGGAGTTTTAATCTTAATGAACTTAAGAGTCTGATCAGTTATCATATATATGCAATACATGCAAGCACAAAAATAATTGCAGTGAAAACGTGCCAAAAATAATAATCACACCAAAAATACTGTTAAAACGATAAACAGGAACGACCTCACGTGTCCAGATCACATCGGGCTTACCAATGAAGTGCACCCGATATATGATAAAGTTACGTTTGCGGTATTACCAGGGCAACTTCTAACAATTGAACCCACTCTGACGAATGAGAATAAATCAGAAGGCACGAAGGATGGAAAAGATGTTATATTTGGTCGTGAATAGAGCGGGAATAGAATAGCATCGTCTAGGCTGGCAAACTAGAGAGAGAAATTCTTCCTACGGTGCGGTGTGATCTGGTGGTGGCGCGTGACCGAGCGCCTTCCACTAGTAGTGTCCGCTAAAACAAACATGGTCAGCATCACTCTCAAGGACTTATGTAACTATTTATCTTGGGGATTATTTACCGCTACAATCTTATCCCGCTGCACCAATAATTTCATATCGTCTTGAAAATCTTGTTTGTGATATTATGTTCCACTATTGCCTTACTGATCTTATTGCCTTTGAATCCGAGAGTTTTTTCTCCCTGTCCATTCTGTGGTAGCCTTTTAAACTTTACCCATGAAAACAACTAACCAGGACTGTGAATGAATAGATTGCAACTTACACGTGCATATAAATGTGAGGGGAAAGAGAAAACATTGGAATACAATCACGACATAAATACAAAAAAGGAAAAATAACAGGAGAGACATAAAATATGTCAGGGAAAAATATCAAAGAAGATTAAAAATATACGCAGTGAAACCAGCTGCCACTTTCAGGACTAGATCAGTCGTTTAGGTAGATACCCATTATTGGATGAAACAAGGAACCGGAACCGAAACAAAGATATTCAAGGTAAAAGGGTGAAGAAATTAACTAGTTTAGAATACCTTGTCGTACAGGTATTGGAAACTAGAACGCTTCGGCAATTGAGCGGTTGTTCAATCTTTCCGTGAACGTCATTACGAGAGATGGATAAATATGAACAGTACAATTACGAGGAGGACAAAATAGCTGGGGCTAAAGGTGGCAAAAATAGGACTAAAAAGGATGCTGAGGACCATCATAAAAAGTCAGAAAACAGGACAAACCGCATTCACCTAGATCACCAAGTGAATAATGAGGAAAAACAGCGAGAACAGAATCTGAAACATGGCTCTGAAAATAGTACGTAGTTGCTGATATTTAACCGCTATTTTTCAGAACGCTAGATATTTTTGCTATTAATCGCTCAATCTTAATAAATTCTTTGTACACACCTGCTTAAATATTCTTGGTATATAAGCATCAAAGTTTATTTACTAACTTCATCCTAAGCCTTGGTTCAGTCGTGTTGTCTCAGCTGGTTTTATTTGTCAAGGATTTTGCTGTTAACCAAGGTTGTTAAAGAAGTCGCCATAGAACGTAAATAAACGAATAACGAAGATCAATGGAAGTGCCTTCGTGTTTGTAATTTGATTCCTGGTCAACTCACTCACTAAGTAAAGACTGCACGCTACTATGGGAATATTAATGAGTTCTGCCTCCTCGGATGGTAATTTTCGAGAGACTAACTCTGTTTGTCTTGCCTTTCCTGATAGTATTATCACTAACCAGGTGATCTATATTCCATAGGACAATCGTAGTGGCCTGTAAGAGTGCTATCAAACTGCTTCGTACATCGTTGTGCCCTGTGAATATGATTATCCACAAAATGCTGTTCGAGTATGCTTGTATTAACAACTTGTGTGTGCTGTCAGTTATGTAGGTCGGGAACCATATTAGTCAAAGGATTGTCCCTATCGACGTGTGTTTCCATATTTTCACAGAATAACGGACTGTACATTCAACACAAGATTGTTGTGTAGTGAGGAAGTGGGGCCCACAACTTATATCTACCAATTTCGATCAAAATATCCCGAAGAATGTAACAGGGGACGTCTCACTTGATTATCGTGTAGCACCCGTTGGGCCTCGGTGTGAGTATTGTGTAGTGGTCCGTGCCTTATAGAGATTTTCAACAGGACATCTAAGTGCCACCTTCCGGAACGTGTTACATTTCAGAATGCAAAGGTTATGGTCCATGGATTTGTTTGCATCACTGCAAGATATGCATCGGAAACTAGATGGTTGGATGACTTCTGTTATGTAATACATTTATGTATTCCCATTTTTAGTTATAGCGTAGAGACGTCTGGTGCGTCACCACTCTAGATGTTCCGGTAAAAAGGAGTGAGTCTACTGATTTCTGAAGCTGGCTTGATCAAATGACATCATGATAATTATATTCAATTAGTATGCTCTAGTAAAGACGCGACTTTAGATTAGCCACTAGAGTTCAGTCAACATTTCGCGCATCATGTGCCAGATGCTTACCAGTGAGTATAATTGGCTGTAATTGTAACACAAGATTCCTAGAAAGCTGGAGTTATAATAACAGCTTCTCCTAGTAATAACTGGCTGTCTCAGTGGCGCCGATACCACTTTTATTTATGAACTTGCGACTAAACTTCCTGGAGGGATCCAACTAAGAATTGTTATTAAAATAACTGATACACATTAGTCTAGCCGCCTGGACGTTAATAATAGGTATTGCATAACATAGTGGCATATTTCACCATACCCTTCGTACATATCGAATAGTTAGCAGCACGACTGCTTGGTGCCATCTCAAAGAATGACCATTTAGATATAAACGGACTACTCAGCTACAGAGAGCCTTAGATTTATGAGTTATAGGTAAATTGTAATATGAACAATTAAAGGTAGCATCCCACTGATGTCAATTCACGGATTTAGATAACAAGGAATACATATTAAAGACTGGATCCATTAACGTAATGAGAAGATGTAGAATACTGGCTAGTTGTAGGTGGTTAAGTAACGTGGAGTGCAGGATTCATGTACGATACCACCGCTACATACACAGGAATGCTGTTAGATGTTGGCGACTACGATGTTTTTCATGAATTGACACGGTTTCCCTTAAAAAGGCGCATAAAATACATGGTGTATAGGTTGTTTCGTCTGAACCTACAACCAAACTAATCTTGTTACTAAGAAATCAGTTGTACATTTTAAGACGTATTGGTGTACAGGAGCTGTAATCCCATTTGTGGAAGGTTTGAATGTAAAGGTTGGAACCAACAATGTTAATACTCCCTGCCAAAGAATAATCGATCAGTCGTTTAGTAATAAATGCTAAGTGACCTCACCAGAGTCTTACAGAGTGGGGATTATCTGGGTGAAAACTAACGGCACATTCATGTTAATAGAGACGACCGGTGGTAGATAACTACGGAAACTTGGGGAGTGTTAACCTTTAAATATGCCTCATCGAATTCTACTTTTCTTGAAGTGCCAACACAAGCAAAGATCATAATATTCCCCCCCAAAAGCTCATATAAACGGGAAAGACGAGGAGAATCAGTAGTACCAATATGATAACCTCTTGAAAGGAATCTCATGCAAAGATAGATTTTACACATACTAGTAATAGTAATGAGTGCTATACATTTACATAGAAAGGATGTTAAAATTATACAACGAACATTTTCGCTAGGCTTGTTAGAGCATTTATAACCAAACATTTTCAGGGTCCGAAGACGCCAACAAACGCCGGTCTTAGAGGTCGTCCATGCAATTGATAACCTACTTTTGTGACCACAGCAACAGTGTTCTTCACTTTTCCAGCTTCCAAAGGAGCCTGGAAGACTGCTTCATGAATATTTGGGTCAAACTGTTCGCCAACTTCTGGAGAAATCCGTATTAAGTTATAGTGGGAGAAGACCTAATATGTGATAAAAGAATAATATATATGTGTAAACTATTGGAAATCAGAAACTACTGCTGCTGTTTTTATTGGTCCAGTAAGCCTTAACTTTGTTGTGGCATATCATTAAGAACAAGATGAAAAGATTCAGATAGTGTAGCCACAATAGGCTTAATTGGATGCATTTATAGTAAAGTATACATAAAATTCGAAAAAACCAATGAATTTAGTGGCTGGTAAACAAAGTGAGAACTGACTGATATTAAGATTAAATTATATTCAACACTAGGTATTACTATTACTACTACTAATATTAATGGGCCTTGTTCAGTGTCATATGACTGGAACAATATGGAATTTTCAGCATGAAATATCCCAATAAATTGATTTTCATGTGCGTCTCAAAAACGTACATGAATAAGGGAGAAAATTATATATAGATTCACATTAAAAAAGAACGAGCCATTAAGGCGGCAACTCATGTTTTCAAGGGCCTAGATATGTGGCAGGGTTAGCCCTTAGAACCTTTTCATCGCAAAGTATACGTGTCAGATATGGTATTATTAGGTTCTTGTACATTTGCACGTATTTTCTTTAACATTTGGTATGACTTTCGTCGAAAAAGATTAATTAAAGATACTAGCTAGTGGATGACGCAGGACTTTGGCACATTTCACGTAAAAGAGGGCGCCGGGTCCTATACACTAGGGTAAGATCCCCAATTACTTTCAGACATCGTTATCACCGATCTCTATTCCCTTCCATTAATACTAACTCTGTTACTACCTCCCCTACTCTGGGATTTGATTCGACAATTTCATCTCTATCTGCTAATTGAGGCATGGCAACTTGAACTGATGTACGCATGTACCAAGTTCTACGTTGTAACTGTCCGAGGTATAAATCCTAAAATTAACATGGAACACGGGATTCGTCGTTATGTTACGAGTAGGAGTGATACAACATCTGATATTCGTCTAATAGTCCAAGTAATCACGAATTCTCATTGTTTCTTCTGACGCACTTCATCAGAATACAAGGTCGAAGTACGCCAAACAAAGGGAATACTCATACAGTACTGATGCTCTGACTTTTAACATACGCATCAGAATTCGTTGAATTTGATTTCGAGTAACAGGTTGTTAGGAGTTTCCAGTGTAGTAAACACATTATAAATCTGCTTAGCTTACGTATATGATGCTTAATATTTACCTAACTTACGTTGTAATGCTTCTTTGTTCACTTTCTCCTTCTCATAGGGTCATTTATGAGGCAACTGAGAGGAACGGTAGCGACAAGGACTTGCTATATATTCTTATCAATGGGGGAGGGTGTTTTATACTACAATTAGTCGCGTTCCTCTCTTAAGCATGCTGCTGAAGGTAATAAATAGTAAGAAAACTTCAAAAACAAAGTTGTTGATGGTTTGCAAGAAGGGTGGAAAGAAGAGCTATGCTGTCTACGTCTACAAATTCTCAGCCAGGTACATCTTGATGTTGGTACATCGATGGAAGCAGCGTCTATCATGAACTTCGTCAACATTTTACAGAGTACTGTATAGGAAGCTAGTCAGCTGCGATATTTTAACAATGTCTACCCTCCTCCAATGGGGAAGTTCGAAGTGCCGTTCGCCACCTGTATGTCGGTGATCTTTTATAATAGTTTCACGACAAAAAGAGTTACGGCGAACTATGTCCCATATACGTAATAAGATTTGTCTCAACTATCTCGATCAATGAAGATTCACAACAGATTTCCTATTTTTGCTTAGTAACTTGCGTTTAACCTGAACATTACCCTCTCAGTTGTCCTACGATAAGCATGCAATATTTGAAAGCCCTGTTTCATGAGACGAGATAGCGTGCAAAAACTTAATTATCACCAACTAATACAAGGTAAAGACAGAGGGAAACATTTGTTTTCAATAAGTTTTTCATCAAGCTGCTATAATAAAATAGTAACTGGTAATTGCCATAATTACGTTATCTTTCCTTGTCGTTCGATATCATCTCCATAAACTCGTGCTCAAACAATTGAAAATTATAATCAATGTTATTATTTGACACCATGGCACGTTAAATACTACTCCTTTATTGTAAACTATATATATTAGTGTAGCGCCCCGATGAAAAACTAATTAAAAGGAAATACTTCTTCCCTCGATTTTAATTTTTCTTAAATGTCCGAAAGGAAACTTTTCATCCATTAATATAAGATATTTATTCTACAGGAACTAAGTGGCGATATTATATTGACTCCCTGGGAGACCTTTAGATTTTAAATATGCAGGTTTCTTATTTGAAATGCAAATTTACAATGACTATACTCAGTTAACAATCAGCATCTATACAAAATACATCCAAATACAGTATGTGACGTCCGCCGACAAAGTATGATATTACAAGAAATTCGGGAGCCAGTATCTTTTTTAATTTGTTGGTACGCTACAGGTAGTAATTAACGGTACCCTATATCTTAATTGTGGTGGGAATGTTAGTGAAAGCGAGGATAAAATACATGCTGGGCTAATTGGGGTTTGTTCAAACTTGCTTATAATTCAGAAGTTTAAGTTCGGTTCAGAATTGGTTATGAAAAGCTACTGTCTGAAATTTTCAAAAAATCAATATTTCAAATAGGTCTCTGGAAACATTTAAAATAGGATGTGGTTATAAAGCAATCTCACCTTAAGCATTTCCATTTCGGTCATTACAAGTCCGTTGTATAAGTTTGCAAACGGAGGATTAACTCCCTCTTTTAGTTGGTCTTGAGGAGCTGATGCAATAGCAGTTGTTAAAACATCAGCCACTTCCAGTAGATCTTTGCAGAAACTTTGAATGCCGAATAGTTTGGCGTCATCTATCTGTTTCATCAAACGTTTCCGCATGTTTTCGGATTCGGCGAGGGCTCTTTTATACTTGTCATCCAAATCACTGTATTTTTGAGTTAGCTTCTGCATTTCAGTCTTTAGAGATTCTAATTCCTTATCACTTTCCTGTGGAGTTGGAGATTGTTCAGAGGTTTCTGTGCTAAATTTGCGGTCAGAACGCAACCTAGACACCACAGGGAAACTAACGTGAAAATATGACATAAATAAGAACTTACCGAAAATGTATTAGGTGTGCTGAACAACGATGAACACTACGCGAAAATATAGTAGCAACGCCTAACGCCATAAGTAACTTTGTTACAACAATTAATTCAGTGGATGCTTAGCAAAATAATTTTTCAAAGGAACAGGTGTTACACTACAAAGAAAACAACGAAACTTTATATATATATATATATATATATATATATATATATATACGTTAAGTAGTGAGGGCAGTGAAACAGTTACTCTGAAAACCCCATGTGTAATTGTGGCCCAAATAAGATGATTTAGTTTAGTGTGCGCTAATTGCTGTTAATTACTAAATGAATCACGTTCAAAAGGAAAAAGGGTTTGCCGGATTGTCTGAGTAAGATCTACTGTGATAATACTAATGTTAACACATCACACAAATGCATCGCTGAGATATCATTTGAGCATTCTGTACCGTTATTTATCATTTTTTTCAACAGCTCCCACTGAACTGAGGAATGTTCTATTACACCATTCAAGATATTTCGCTCCGATTAAAATAGCTGTCCACGTTCGGGGGGAATAATTTGGGATAAGGCTTTTAGTTACGTAGGCTCACAATACAGTAAGGCTAGATCAAGGTTTTTGTATTGTTTGTTCCTACATGCTTGATTGCAAGAGAGGATTAGGTGGTAGTCGAAGCTGCTGGCCCAGGTAGTTCACCTAATTTGTCTTATGCCGAGCTTTTAAAGTCATATTGACATTTGGAGATGAACAAGAAGCTTCGTTAGAGGTCAAAGACAAACAGGAAGCTTTTCGGATGGGAACCTGTGAAGTAGTCTATAGGCACATGGTCTTATGCTCCCCCACCTCATAGTTTTCTGCTCTACTACACTAGGGCTTGACATATCGAGATGTCGCATATGCGTTTAAGCGACCCACATCTATTCTGGCAAAGCGAGTTATGCACTGAGATCGGAAGAGTGGTTAGTCACGCGTCAGCGGCCACAGAACACATGAGTCTACGTTTTTATACTTGCTGATGACATTAGGTGACTTCAGTTTACTTGCAATGCTTTGCATAATACAACGCTACGTGACCCAAAGCAATTAAGCCATTTCTTTTAAACATACAAATATAGTGAGAAGTAAGATGTAACGCGGATTACGATTTTTCAAGGCTCGTAATAAGAAATTGAGGATCGTTGTCACAATGTAAAACATAATAACTTATGAGTTCGATATGAATTGTATGGTTGATTCCCTGATAGTGAAAACATAGATTAAACATCACGTCGTTACAAACAGCTGTATCCTGTAGTGCTAACAACAGCTAGGTGGGCATAACACAGCCAAGCTTGAGTGGTTCTATAGACGACTGTGAAATTCGCTTGGTTCATATACGTCAATCAAAATACAGCAAAACCAAGATAGATTAATTTTATTAGGGCTTCGATCAACTAATGCAGAATACTGAGTACTAACTACAATAAGTCGCCCCTAATAGGAACCTTCAGTAAAGGATAAAATGTATCTACAGATAACTGACTAACATAAAGGTTCCAATCCTACACAATAAATAGTTCATATAACAGATGACAGTTTACTAAAGACTCTCATATAGGTAATATATAATGGATTTTACTTTCATAACTATAGATATACATGTAACTAAGCCTAACTTCAAATACCAATGTTCGCCGACATTCTTAATTAGTATTTCCCTAATAATCGGTCTTTAGACGAACATCCCACATTAATGTGCTAAATCTTAGTTGTTATAAAAATCGATGTCCTACTGCTATTCTTAGAATTATACTATAAGTGCCATTTCATTTTAGATCCCAGTCGTCTTGATGACCGCAGTGGTCATCATAACTTGAAGTTATATTTTTATCACTAAATCCTGATCCCAAATCTAATTCCTAATAATAAATCTCTATTTTAAGACTCTTATTTTGTGGCTTAAACCTAGATATAATTTCCAGTATTTTCATTTTAATCCCGTGTAACTGGTTCTGACCGGTTCGGTCCCAAATATCATGCCCACCAAACTGGATGCCAAGAGTGTGAATATGGTAACTGGCAAATACATTCAGTTCAACAATCCGCATATCAAGTAGCATTCCTAGTCCCTTCTCCTCATTTCTCTTATCACTGTCTGCTACCACTGCCTGAAAACACTACAAGATATACTGTTTCACATGAATTTGTAGGAAATTCCAAATTTTGGACTAGATGGTTACAGTTACTGAAGTCTTAATATACAGTATTATTCAACGGAGATGTTAACACTCACAGAAACCTTAGCTTGTTGGCAGTATTATTTAATATGAAGAAACGTACATTATGATACTCGTCTACACGTTAGGGTTTGAGAAATGCGGCTGAACCATAGGTGTCGTAAAGTAACCTTGAATTGTAAATCAGTCAGGAAAGCAGTAGAACTCTATGGCTTCTTTCATCGCTACAAATAATTACTTCAGAGTCATACAGAGGTTTTGAAACTCTACACTGTTAGCCACAATTACTAAAATTCTCTGTAAGCTCAATGCGATATTTATAATTTGTCAAAATGCTTCTTAAATGTGCCTGATAAGTCGGCTGAAGTAACATCAGTAGTTAAAGTACTCCGAATCAGCGAGACCCTCGGTGAGAATAACTAGAATTCGACCCAAGTGTTTGGTCTATTATGTGCATTCCCGTTGGGATCGCTTAGTCGCAGACTGCTGGAGACCCAAATTAATATTGCCTTAGGTTGGTTGGGTTGTTCAGGATTTTACAAACCGTTATTAAGTCGCTTTTTGATCTCTTCTGACTAATAAAGTGTGGACCGGGAAAACGTATCCTATTTTCGTACGTTTTTCGATTAAGTCATCTGACTCGCGTTGTAGCCTGTCATTTCACTTTTTCACCAGGTTCACACTGTGCTTGAGAAGCGGAGATTGAGCATCTGTGCTTTTTGACTGAAGAAATTGTCAAATAAAATACTTGTGGATAGTAAACAAGAGTCCAGTAGTGAATACCAATAAATATTTTCGGACAAAATGAGGGGCAGTATGGGCACTGGCTGCAACCTACTGACAGTTGTTCTCGTGTGTTGTTTAGGGTGTGACCCATGCCTCACTCTGTTGTATTGTCGAAAGGACGGCTTCCGCATGCACAGTAATGCTATTTTTCACCCTTAAGGTTTGAAGGTAAGTTCCAGTAAACTTCCGGGTGTTGGACTGTAGGCTATTATCTTATGACTAGTGTTCAAGACGAAGTAGATCTCGTCGAAGTTCCAATGATACACCATTGCATCATGTAGCTCTCTATATACTTAAGTCATCAGTGTAGATCAACAGTGACTAAATGCTTCCATATGGAAAGTGATTGATGTCAGGTAGGAAGAGTAGGGAGTCCAGGATTGCACCCCATGGGATTCTTGGTGATGCTTTCCCCAATCTCATCTTACCCTGTTTACTTTCGTGCAAAACTATAGGCCATGCAATCAGTGGGTTATAGAAGCCCATACTCAGAATCTACGCTAGCAAGACAACTCCGCCTGTAGCCCCCACAGGGTTGCTGCCGGTCCCAAGCCCGGATAAAGGAGGAGGGTTGGGCATGGGGTTAGCAACCCCATCCCGTAAAACAACTACCATGACAAAAAACAGCTTCCGAGTAAAAACCTATATAACCATTCTAACTCTGCCCTGGGAATCGGAAGGACCAATATGACGCTTCATGGTGAAGGCCGAGTTCCTTCGGAAGCCATGAGGCCGATGCCCCCCCTTCCGACGACCGGAGCAACAATTAATGTACTCGACCGACCTCAAACAGCTGTCCCTTGGACACTGCGGTCACACTCTCAGGTCATCACGACCTCCCCTAATCATCTTTCTCTTTCAGGTTCCTCAAGAATGACCCTTCCACGGTGTGGGCAACCGGGAAGTGATAACCGCCCTCATACCTCTAACAGCACAAGAGATCATTTTGCTCGAAGGTCAAATCCCACCCTCAACTCTCAATAACTCCCTTATTCCCACGATTAACCCGACGAGCCTAACCTTATCACCTCACGCCTCTAATGCTAATGGTTTGAGTTCACAAAACGCTAGCAAGACTGTATAATAGTGTGGGTAATTCTTCAGCAGTTTTATGAAAAACTGTGTGAAAGTGGGTATTTGATCCCAACAGTCCATCCAGCTATTCCACATCAGGATAGCTTTCACCAAGCAGGATCTACTTTCTTTGTAGCCACTTTGCACTTTGTGGGAAATCCAATATTTGTTGATAAAATCTCCTTTAATCACCCAACAAGCCTGCCAAAACTTTAGACATTAATAGAAGAGAGGCAACTGGCTGTGGCCATTGTCTTATTTGAATATCTGGAATAAATGACTCTTTTCCACTCATTCAGAATTTGTTTGTAATCAAAAGAATGCTGTCGTCTATAATCGAGACAATCAAAAGAATGGAGTAATTCAATCTACTGTTTAAAAGTGATTCTCCAAAAATTTTCTAGTAGGGCTCTTCGCCTGCTTCCTGGTTGGTTACTAGATTCATTCCTGCGGCTCGACTCCAAAACAGGATCGACTTCACTAGAAAGTTATGATTTCTGCCTGATTAGGGTTTCCGGCTGGATAGACAAGATTATCGATACATTAAGATATGAAGATATTAAGAGGCTCATGAAGCTGCCTCCTGAGTTTTCTAGAAGATTCATCCTATTGTCAATCGCTAATGCCTATTTAGAGTTTGCGGGAATACCTCGTTGTGCCTTTCCTAATATCCAGTACCTTTTGACGAGGTAATCTAGATCAATTGACTTCTTTCAGCTAGCACCTTGATGCCGAGGTCACGTTTCGTACTCCTGATCTAACCAAAGCGCTGATTCTGGGTTCTGAAAATAATTACCAAATACACTGGAATGGGTGTTTTAACATAAAGTCGTAGTACTGCCTTCCACTACGACATTACACCAATGGTGAACCCATCTACAGCATAAGCTGCGTTGGTATGTGAAGTTGGTTAACTTTGTTACAGTGTGACATATATTGTCTAGTAATCATTCTTCGCCAAGATGCGATTATCCTCACTACGGTAACTCACTTAAACCGCCTTATGATAGCCTAAGTTTCAATTGGATGTGTGAATTAGGATAAAGGTCTTATTAAATGGAGTTTGGTCCTTGTTTGATGTTTCGAGTGGATTGTGCAAGCTGTGGGGATAGTAAGTTTACTTGTAGTTGTTATGCTGAATGGTACGATCGCTAAACCTATGCGACCCCACGTTAAAAGTACATCACCTGATCACTCTATTATCATAGTCCACCCTACTCACTGAGGCCAAGCTTTTCATCAGTTACAATATCTTACAAGATACATAGGTTTGTTTTAGATGGTGATAATAATAGGGAATGGTGGACAGGGATTTCTATTCATTGCCACATGATTTTGTTCACTATTCACTAAAGTGCCGACGTCATTAGCCTTGGAACTCTGTGTTAATATGGTATAAAATTCATTTATCATCTCAACCTTAGCAGTCATGTGAAAGAAAACGATAAGTATGGTAGGGTTCAGTATACATTTTTAAGTGTACACTCCTGCTTATTTAAGCAGCCGATGTAAATGTATACCAGTAACTCTTAATGTCAAACCCCTGTTTTATGATTTGAGGTAGTCTATAATGCAAAGCTGATAAAACTGTCAATTATTAGTGTCTCCGTCTTCTAACAAATTTATACTCATTTAGCATACAACCATTTTATGTCAATTAAAAATCCTATTAGTTATCTGAAGGTAAGGTAGAGAATATTAATATCTCTGGTTGTTTTAGAGTATTATTAAGTACGTCAGGGCAAGGCTATCAATAACGTGGAGTCATTATGCAGTCACTTTGCTTGTAAAAGAGTTGGCTTAGGCAAACTCCTTATCAGAAAAAAGGCCGCTTAATCTACAAGTAAACAGTTTATTAGGTGTCCAGTGTGTGCTCATAACCAAATGTGTATGTATTATCAACGTAGCTTACAGAAAGTTAGGAAGTCACTTAAGGATACAGCTCATTATCAATGATTATTTATGCTAGACTGTAAACATATTCATTAATGTGACGTAGCTACCCATGGATGGCAATGAACTACATCATATATATGCAGTGCGCATAAATTGAAGTTAGAAAAGTCAACTGTAGGATGTGGGGCAAATTAGTAATATAACAGTCGAACGTCCTTCGTGAAACTTAAAAGTTTTGGGACCAATTCCATGGTCAGGTTATGGATATATTCTGCTTAGGAATTCTATGTTGGGACAATAAAGGCTGTCTAATTGTTATCTAACTCAGATCGATTCCTGATATCGATGTCAAAAGATTCTAAGTTCTCACTTAAGGATTTAAAAACTATACAACTGTTAAAGTGTTTTAAGCATTTGATAATGTGTTCTTTATGAAATTATGTCAACAATAGTTTATTTATTTTTGTTTTAATCACATACTACTCATTTACAATAAGCGTTGTGAAGAAACCATTTTGGGCTTCATCAGTTGAGTATAATAATTCAACGAAATCAAATTAGCGAAGTAGTATTAAGAGTATAAACGCTAATGTGATGTAGGACGTGTAAATAAAAAAAAGAGGAAAAAGAAAAATTCTAAAGATTTCAATGCGTAGTCATAGATTAGACTTTGCATAAATAGGTTTGTTAGTCAACTAATAAACCCAATATAATAAAAAGGTCAAGTTGTAATCAAAATTTTGAATTGGTTTATAAGTGATGACAGAAGACAGATAATAATAATAATAATAATAATAATAATAATAATAATAATAATAATAAAATAGATTGGAACAGAGTGAGAATATGCACTACTATTAAAGTATAAAAAGTGAACGTGTTAGCCCCAGTTCCTCCTACAAATTTGTATGAATCCACTGAAATGATTACATTAGCAGAACTGGAATATAGGCATATATTCAATTCCAACATCATATACCGAAGAGTTTTTGACTGAACTGTCCTAAAATATTCAGTAGTGTCATCTCTAGACATTTCCTTTGCCCATGGAACACAACAGGTAATTTAAAATCCTTCAAAGTAATTAATAAACAACTAGATTCACTTAAGAGTAACTTGTGTCTTCCTGCTGATTTGTCATGGACTGAAACTAGTCAACCTCTTTTTGCTATATGTACATCCTAAGTGGATTGCCACGGTATAGCGAGTTAGATTGTGATTGACAGAAAGAATCAAAAACTCAGTAGATTAGTAGTGAATGAGGTAGCGTTTGGAAGGTAACTCACTGAGTTCGAATCAACATTATGAATCAGGTATATTTAGCCGACGAGTTCCAAATAGGACTAAATGTGAGTCGTGAATTTCACTTGCCAGTCACAATCTAACATAAACTAAATTCAATTCTTTTAAAATTTGCCAAACCACTTATGGCTATCTAATATTAAAACCAAGCATGTGTATTCAAAAAGAATGAATGATAAGTCCTTCTCGATCACTCCGCTCCCAGGAAACGGTAATATTCTCTTTATTCGATTAGGTTATTCAGTTTCTCCACTTAAAAACGTTTCACGTATCTCGAATACATTATTTTTACTACATTTTCTTTTGTCAACTTCACACTTTTATTTAATGACATTGATTCATCTCAACTAACCATTCACTTGTATTTAGCTTCATGAGATTATTAACCATATAGTCATCATCTTCCTTAAATAACTATTTTAAATCAGTTTTTTAATCTTATTTTCAGAGATTTACCAATTTATTATATGATGTTAGCTAATCATATTTTACAAAAAAAGAGAAAAGAATCAACTATATGACTTTCACTTTGTAAATCTTATGTTGGCAACCAATTTGTTTAATTAATAAAATCTTAACATTATTGACAGATTTTTAGAAATATTCTTTTAACAATCAATCTTCATACATAGTAACTATCATCTATCATTAAGTAGAAATTTATTTAAGTAGTATTGTAAACACTAAATTCATTTTATATTATTTTACTTTAAAAAAAAGGTAATTTTAAGCCTTTTAATTTTTTTTTTTTATTTGTTTAGTAAATAAAATAAGCTTGGTTACAGTAAAATGGTGTATGATGAATAAGAGGCGGATGAGATCAGAGATTGACAATAAACTGTAAATTTCTTACAATTTTCAATTTTAATTATAATAAATTGTTTATGTTTCACGTGTGTTTTATGCCATATTTTGATTAGATGGTTTCATTATTAAGTGTAAATGCACTTGATGTGTTTACTGGGTCATTAGCTCATTTATTTTCTTAAACTCTTCTTCCTTTCAGATACTCTTACTGATGTAACTCTGTACCTAACCGTCATCCGGTATATAAAGTAACTACTGGCTAGACGCGAACCGTTAAAGATTTCAACATCTTGATAAATCACTGTAAACATTAACATTTGGGTTTTCATCTATTTATGCATAAATTAACTAATCAATTGGACATACTGTTTAAATCAATGTAGAAAATTTTGACTTCGTATTTATTATATACAAAATTATCTTGTATTCACCCATTACTTTATAAAGTTGTTAGTAAATTTATAATTGAACAGTGAAGATAAAGAAGGTGTATGAATAAGAAGAGCATTGTTTAAAAGTATTTGAATGTTATCGTCAAAATGTAATGGACTGAAATAGATCAGTTTATGTTGTTTAATGTACACCCTAAGCGGACTACTTCTATACAGACACATCTGGCTGATGAGTCAAGAACAGGACGAAACCACTGTCTTTGATTCTACTTACCAGATACAATTCAATTTAAATGAAGATTATCGATTATCTTAAATTTACATCAGCTTCCAGATCTTAGACAAATAGCATCCTAGAAAATAGTTGAAAATTATCTCATTCATTCTTTGAAGATATAATGTGTATTCCTATGTTTTAGGGTGTGAACAATGAAACCTGACTATAAGACGTGTACATTTGTATTAGATTAATAGAAGTTTATCATGATGAATAATGAAGCCCGTATACACGTCTTTGTACAGAACATTTTATATTAGTGATTATTTACAAGAAATATAACATTGAAGTAAGTTAATTACTTTTCTATAAACATGATTATGACTTTCTACTTGGAGGTTATTTTCATAATCAGTTTGATAATTTATTAAATAAGTTATACTTTATTAGTAATGTAGCTTGAATGTAATTTTATCTTTCTGATGATGTTATTATGAAATGGTATTGATCATTCACGTTCTTCATATGTGTATCCTAAACGAATTGACTGGATACCATGTTAATTCATAGGTATGATTAGTATTGTATAAAAATGACCGTTGCACAAGTATGTGTATCTTAAGTCAGTAGCTTAGTAGTAAATACGGATATCGTGAGTAGAAATAAGAAGTTAAAATTCAGCCTCATGAGGAAATGGTAAGCAACTTCTCGTTGTTTATGTTCCCCACTGTAATTGATCATTTTTGTTTGGTATATGCAAAGTACTTAACAAGTTAGTAACAAACTGAAGAGATTGAATAGAAATGTACAGGGTTCAAATATTGAAGTTGAGAAACAATTAAAATTCAGATGACGGATTTCACTGTTATTTATGTCAATAAATTTGAAAGTATCATTCATAGTATACTTACAAACTTGCTTTCGAATTGTCACCAGGATTCGAGTTATTTACTCAGTAATCATGTGGTATAGGGATCCAGCCATGTTCAAAATGGAATAAAGAGGGAGTTCGAATTCATGCACTTTTGGCATGTAATATAACCTCAGCCTGATTGAACTTGAAGGTTTTAGTTCGTCGAATTCTTCAGACGTTATTGTGGAACTATTTTTCATTCTTTACAGTATAACTGATAGTAGTTTTCCTATTAAATCGGTCACTATTTACAGTGACTGTATATTTTATTTGCAACCAGTTTGATATTAATAAGATTGATTTTAGTATCCCTACTGTTTAGTTTAAAGAAATTTTAGGGCAGATTATGAATTAACAGTTTCGCTTCATTAATGAAATATGTCGAGAAATATTATTTGAGTTCGATTATGGCTGGCAACTCAAACAATATTTGTGAACTATCGCTATATCAAGACAACCCGCATAGGATGCACATATGATAACAAAGACTGAATAACTTCAGTGCATGATAAATCAACACGAAGATCCAAACACATTCTAATTATATCGACAAACAAATGATGTAGCAATTCAGTCTGCATTAGGTTCACTACTGGTTGATTTCTTAATAGCAAGTGTTGAAAACAGTACACTGAATGCCACATCATAAGAGGTATGTCGACGACAAATTTATGATATGTGATGAAAAGTTAGTTGTATAAGACTTATAATAAGACTTATAATATACGAAGTAGACTAAAGCTATACATCATTCATATATATCATTTATCATAGAACTGATTAAATAGAAGACAAATTCAATACATCACAGAAATACATTATTCTTTATATAAACAAGTAAGATCTCAAACATGAATATTTCAAGAAGTAAATTTATTGATATATTTATCCATTAAACACAATCATTGAATGGTACTTACAAGATGATAATTCAATGAACACTGTATTTACATTAGTGATTGGTCGATTTCATTTAATTTGATCATTATGTAGAAGTGTTTTATTTTGAAGACAATAGTTGTCGATATTCTCTATCATTTTCATATAGTTGTATTCCCATAAATCTTTGATACTCTTCATTTGTAGTTGATTAATTACTCTGAGAAAACCTTCTTCAGTATTATTATTATTATCATCATCATCATCGTTAAATGTGCGAATAAAAAGAGTGAAAGGATCACAACGCCAAAAATGATTTTGTTTAAGAAAGTAAATTGCTTTGGTAATTTTTTCCAAAGATGGTATTATAACATTGTTACTACGTATTATTGTATCAAATACAATAGATTCAGCATGAATTTGATCTATTGTCTCATCGAAATGATCGAAATTCTCTTTCCAAATACACTTTGTTATTGACTTCCAGTAAAATCTTTTCATTAATTCGTCTATAGTACTCATTAATACCTTTCAATAACTGCCTTGTGTATTCACTTTATAGATTAAATCAAATACTTAATCGATTTATAATCATTTCAAATGTACCAATAAATTTAGTTCATTGAAACTGGAGAACATGTGACAATGTTGATAATGACGATGATTTGATTACGAAATAAAAAAAAACAATTGAAATTGGGCACTTATTAAATTAGCTTTAGAAACATCCCATGAAGTTTGCATTGTTAAAGAGCATAGAATCTCAGATTGATTTCATCCAAATAACAACATTGCATTGAGTAACTTAGACAGCATAGTATGAATTTCAAAGTGTTGTCAATTTGAAGGAGGTAGCTATCGTAATTTAAGAAACTGTGTAAGTAATAAAAAGTATGTAGAAAGAAAGGGAGAGAAGTTTACTAAAACATCGTCAAAAAGATAAATAAATGACGATTAGTTATCCGACATGTTGATAAGCTATTCAAATATATTGAGTTTAATTGTTTGTGCTCGTCATAGATTGATGTTAGTTGGATACCAATGAAAACCAAGGAGTACTAGATAGCAGTTTCATCCCCGTATGAGACTCCTCCGTGGTAGTGCGCACTTTAAACTCCGCTAGGGAATCCACCCGATTGCCTTCAAGTTGGCAAACGCTTGACCCTCTGAACCACAGAGCCGGTGACAAGTGGTAAAATTTCTACTTCCATCGAGTTGTGGTATGGCGCAACGGTATTCCATCGTCAATTGTGATAATTGTCTCACTCCCGACATGTGTGTACTCCACTATTCATGACTTCACATCAGAAAATGAGGAACATTATGAAGTTAGTTACTAGTAAGTTGATTATTGTAGTCGGATTGAGGTAGATCTGTGGATTCTTTTGTACATATGTTTGATTCATCTCCTTCTGTCAAACTATATTGTAGTGCTATGTTACTCTTGTGAATTTGATTTTATCATGTTAATGTGGTTTGGTAACTTGGATCCATGCACATATTTGTCAGGTTCTACATTGTTCATGACTGACACTACATTTATGGATAAAATACGCTGTGTGACGCATGATTTAGAGCGTTTACAACTATGCACATTGTTATGGCGTAAAAATATAGACTGCTATTCATTACATGTATGAGACCAATTAATGGACATGGCCTTGTGCTGACGAGGTCATAATAACAACACCAATGATTACGTAGCCAGTCTCTGCGCGTCTGCCCGATGTCTACTCAGTCCGAAGCGGAATATGAAGAACGCAAGCTGATGAATCAACAAAGAAAATCGTATTGCAATTGAAACATTCCTTTGTATGCACACAAACACAGACCACACATTAAACTAATTAGGAATTGAACAGTAATATGAAACAAAAGAGATAGTGGTAGTGAATAGGGGTAACTTGTACACAACCTGTAGTTCATAAATAAGAGAAAATCTACTAATAGTAAATATACTAAACAAGAGGATAGGGTAAAACGAACATAACAATGATAGAAATGAAATGTCTACATTACTCACAACTATAGTAAATGAAATAGTCCTCTGAAGCACAGTTGTGGAAGCTTGTTACTCTTCTTTAGTCGTCCAACATAATACAAATTTATAGTATTGAAATTATAAACATAAGTTAAGTAATGAACTTGAACCCAGCCAACCAAAATACGGTGATGAATAGGTTGGTAAACATCCAGAGTAAATACTGAAATCTATACACAAAGATTGGGCAACATCATATCAAATATCGGACATTTACTTCAATGGAACTAACACGACGAGCAAGAAACAGGGACATAGTACTCTACGCCTCTAGAAGGGCCTGATACTTTCTAGTTGAAAGAGAGAATAGGAAGACCACAATCACTGATAAATGTTTTCAAAACAGAACGCAACAATTTTCTATTATTCTTTATTTCTCAATAATTTCTCCATGATGCTAAACTGTTATGAGTGACGAATAAGGCAGGAGGTAAACATTTTCGAAGCTAGTTTTTAGATGATTTATTTATTTATACGATTTGCATGTATATTAACTAATATGTTATTAAATTATAGATGATGCATCCGTTACAGATTGATGTCCATTGAGTACCATTAAAAACCAGGGAGCACTGGGTAACTGTTTCGTCTTAGTGTAGGTCACCTCAGCAGTGCGCACCTTAGATTCCTTCCCATGGTATTCAGGTTGGCGAATACCTAGCCCTCTGCACTAATGGGCCAGCATTTAATAGTAAATTCCCACTTCCACCAGTTTGTAATCATTGTTTTTGTGTTGCCAAGCATGCATCGCTACTATAGCGTTTTTCATTCATAAATTAGAACCAATTATTTATTAATCCATCACTATGTTTTTCTATTCTGAATGTTGTTGCTCTGCGCTCATTCTGACTGATGTGTTGCGTAGACTGGTTTTGGATAAATATTAGTGTTCGATATGTATTCGTTAATATATTTGGGCTGGTGAATCAAAAGTTTTATGTTATTACTCTATTCTGTTCGGGCTACCTAGTATCCAGTCGACCGACCAAGATAAAATAACAGTCTCGTGGTTGATGTTTTTGTGAATTGGTCTTTGCAAGGCTACTGCTTTCCATAGGCTCAGGACGTAAACTATGATAAAAGTTATTGTTAAAAAGTATACAAAACTATCCTGAATAAATTGATGTGAAGAATACAGTAGTTTGTTTGTAAGTCATGTACGAATCATGCAGACATATGTATATACACTTTAATGTCGACCAAAGATACAGCTGAAACCCTATATTCTAATACAAACATATTACTAATGGACAATGAAGATTGTTGGATTCAATCCCTGGTAGAGTAGTAGTAGGTTAGTGCTGCAGAGGCGTTCAATGCTACAATACATCTGTCTAGCGCTTTCTACTTTCTAAATGGTTTTCTAATTGATGATCACTTTTATTAGGAGGGGCAGTTATTAAATATTAATTTGCGATTTGTTAGTATAATATTATGCACTGGATAAATCTAATTGTAACTAGGAGTTGCAGAGATTGTTGAAATTGACATCACGAGTTGGTCTGAGTTAGGCAACTATTGAAAACCAGGAGGCACTAATCAATAACTTTTCGTCCGGGTATGGGACTCTTCAGGAGAGTGCCGCCCCCCTCGCGGCCAAAAAAGTGAATGGAATCAATAAACTTCATGTTACGTAGAGAACGCTAAACCATTAAACCAATGAGCCGGTTACTAATAGGTGATATTTCCAACTTATTCAATATGCAATGTATTTGCGTGACGTTATCCGTTGCTTACAGTGGGTAACTGCTTCATACCTGACATAACTGATCTCCACTGATCACATCTTTTCACTAGAACTTCAGGAATCACCTTGAGAAATTAGTCAGGTGATATTGACTGTAACTGGGTGTTTGACCCCCCCCCCCAATGATGATGATCTTGAATTGCGGTTAATAAATACATCTGGATCTTAAAATTTTATTTCAACACCTAATTGTATGACAAATACCCATTTCATATTTAAGAAATTGAATATATAAGTAGATGACTATATTCCATACTAATTATGTAGTTCTGATTAATGTAAGACTGGTTATTAGTTGCTTGATTGTTTCATTGAATCAACGTTATATGTAGCACAGTCTTTGTTATAAATACAGTAATTAAGGTGTCAAAATCTGTCGGAAAACCATTCAACCGTTTGTAACTATTATGCAACAGGATAGTTGAATGTATCGTCATCTCTCATAATGACAATGAAATCAACTCGCTTCCATTCGAGTCAAATTTACATCTTGTGTTATTTCTTTATGAATTAGGCATATCGTTTCATTTGATATACGAGATACGGGTATAACTATCTAAATCAAACTGAAATTACTATATATTATCTTCAGCTTATACATCTCTTTTCTTTCACGATAAGCTAGAGAACAAGAAGACTATTTATATGTGCAGTGATAATAAAATGGCAGTTAACTTATGGAATAAAACTGATATCTTATTATTAAAAACTTATAACACCTTGTACTCACTTCTGAACTCAAACGCTTAAAACCACCCATGTAGCAAATCAGTAAAGAGGAGAGGAGAAGGAATTTGGATCCCAGTAAGTGACCAGTATACACAATAAATTGCAGGTATTTACAGAAATGCATAAAACAAGAATCACCGTTATAGTTTATCTAATCCGTTGACAAAGAGTAAGGCTATTAACCAATTGGAAAATGTCATGTCAAAACTTTTAGAAATTCTACTGGGTAGTAATTGGGGAAAATTTCTTCAGTTGCATCAAGGTTACATCGAAACTTATGGGGCCTGTCACAACGGAAACTACCATCTACACCAGCATAACTCAGATACTGTACAAACGAACAACTTGTTTATTTTATTAACATCTTTACTAGTGTGAGATCAAATGTAGCATACGTTAAGGACTGATTACTGTATGTCATATGCAACAACAATGATTTATGAAAAGGCGTCATTCTTTATTGTCTGCAGGTGGTTGATTAGTAGTAGACTATTGTAGACAAAACGGGGTAGAGTATACAATATGAACGAGTAACAGTGATACTTGAAATGTCCGCGGTTAGTTTATGAATGAGTCAGTCAATATTTCAATTCATTACCCAGTTTAAGCCATTGAGAAGATAGTATTTGTAACTTAATTGTTTAACGAGGAAATAAACAATTATATTACAGGGGACATAAATACTTTACAAGGTAAATAAAGGAATCCTAGTTTTGTAGTGTTGTTACTGCTCTTAACTCATAGAGACAACGACGACAGAGAAGTTCATCCATGTTACTGAGGAACAATCAGGTCATTTTCCAAAGAATTCGAAGTGAAGACTCATTGTAATGTTTTCACCCTCCCGCCTAATGGGAATCATAAATAGAAGTAAAAAATTCATTTACAGATGGATGTACACCACGATGGTTCCAACCACAAACCATATACATGTGTGGTGTACATTACAAATCGCGTTTTATTCAAGGTTTCCTTGAGGAAGGCATAATATGATGAGCTTTATTTCACTATAGATGCAAAAACCTATTCCCAAATAATAATAATACGACTATACGTAAAAACTGTTTTCCATGTTAATAAAGTTATAACTATATTTTTAACTGCAAGTCATAACTCTACAACACATTCATGACACTAAATACTAATTTCAAACTACATTCCTAACGCTGAATCCTAGCTTTAACTAGTATTTCTGAATCTTACTATAAGTATCAAAAATATCATAAATGCTGTTTCTGGCCTTAAGTCTCAATCGTTGACTTGTACTTAAGTTTACTAGGGTTGTAAGACACTACAAAAAGTTGGGTAAAACGCTATAGCACATAAAATGTTAGTGAAAGTACTGCAAAGCCCTAAGATTTCCATACACTCTGCCTAATATTTTAAATACTGTTTTTCCAACCTTATGTAACTCTGTACTAACGTTTAGGCTTATTGAGTTAGCTCACATTCTTATTATAAAACCTATTCCTTACACTGAAACCTGACAAAATAATCATATTTCTAACATTAAAAGCTTAGTTTAAGCCAAAATTCCTAATCCTTAGCCTAAATACTAATACTAGATATGATATGTCGTCTATAATAAGCATTTTCAGCTCAAATCCACGGTAATATTGACGCCAAGTAAGCATCTCATACAAGTTAATTGAAAAATTTAGTACCGTCATTTAAGTACCACTTTTGTTCATTCCTACACTATACTGCATTCTAAGTTTTCCGCGAGACTAAGTCTATCAGCCTGACAAAAAAATTTAGGAAATAGAAGTAATCAAAATGTTATGTATCCATAAGAAGAGTTCAACTATCTCAATGAAAATCTGATAGTTTAAAAAGTATATTTTATTTAAGATCAACTTCGAAATTTTTACTAACCACTATTTTTAGTTTATGTTTGTAAATGCCCGACCGTGCCCGACCTTGACGTGGTGGTCAGGCTTGCCTATCGTGATGACTCAATCGAGCTATACTGGCTGGAACAATCGTTCCTCTAGGTCCTACCATGCCAGGCAGGTCGGTTGAAGAGCGGTGAGACCAAAAGCAGCAAATATAAGGTCCCAGGACGAAGTCGTACTGCCGGCTGTACAGAGGTGTGACGGCAGGAAGGTGTTTTCTTCGGACAACCAGCATAGCAACGATGCTACCTTCCCACAAAGGAAGGGCGGGGTTAGAAAAGGTCGACCCTAAAAATGCACACCTCACCTTACTCCACGGATTCCCGTCTCCGGCAGTAAAGTCTCAACAAGTACGGAGCTACAACAACAGCGAAAACCTCTCTCAAAAAGGCCGTGTGTGACCGGCCTCAAGCAGTTGTTCCTTGGGCACTGCGGTCACTCTCCCAGGTCTTTCAGGCCAACCCTAACCCATTTTGCTTTTCAGGTACATCAAGAAGAACCCTTCCACAGCGTGGGCAACTGGGAAGAGATAACCGCCCTCATACCGCTAACAATACGCAAGATCACTGCCATTTTAATCAAACTCCTTCTTCTATTCCTAATGTTTATCCTGCCCCCACCTTCAAGCCTAAATCCTTATCTTCAACTTCCTCCTGTGTCATTAGTGCTAACGATTCCGGCCCACAAAATAACGTTCCTAGCATACTAAGACCACGCTCCAAACTTCACATTGGTGCATTCAATGTACGAACCCTGTGTCAAATAGGGCAACAAGCCTCCCTAGCTAGGACATTAGAATCCCGCGCGATTGATGTATGTTGCGTCTCTGAAACACGCATACAGGATTCTAGCGTGGTCATTCACTTGACCTCACCTAGTCAGCGTGAACAACCTTCGTGATACACTCTTCGTTTATCTGGCGATTCAACAGCAACTTCTCGTGGGCTCGCTGGTGTAGGTATTGCGTTAAGTATGAAAGCAGAACAGGCGCTTCTTGAATGGATTCCTGTCGACAGTCGCCTATGTGCCGTCCGACTAAATAGTTCAGTAAGAACTCGGAAAGATAGGGACACACGCCGTTATCTTTTCGTTGTTTCTGCCTACGCTCCCACCGACTGTAGCCTGGATGAAGTGAAAGATGAATTTTACAGAAAACTTTCTGAACTACTTCATAGGGCCAAACACTCAGATTTGGTGATCTTGGCTGGTGATTTTAACGCCCAAATAGGTAGCTTGAACCAATCTGAAAGACATTTAGGTGGATGCTTCAGTGTTCCAGCTCAGAGAACGGATAACGGCGACCGTCTGCTGCAGCTTTTCTCAGATAATCGGTTATTTCTAGCCAACACGAACTTTAAGCATAACGAGCGACATCGTTTAACATGGAGACCTCCTAGCCCTACTCAACGGTGGACTCAAATAGACCATATTGGGATTAGTTACCGTTGGAGAGGCTCGATAGAAGACTACCGATCTTTCTGGAGTACATGTTTGGACTCCGACCACGCTCTAGTGCGAGCACGCGTTTGCTTGCGTCTTACCGGGCGAAGAAAAACTACCACAGGAAAACTTTTTAGAATTCAGTTTAGTAATGAAACAGCCAAGATTAAATTCCAGGAACAACTGAGGAATTACTTAGGCAATTATAAAGATGCGACCCAAATAGATACTGCTTGGCAAAATGTTCAAGCAGCTGTGGCATCTAATGTGATATCTATCAAGGACTTAAATCAACATGTCAAGAAAAATCAATGGATCTCAATGGCTTCTGTTGAATTGATAGACTCCCGAAGACTAATCCCATCGGGCTCCGAACACGATTATGAGCGACGAGTAATCAGGCATAAACTGAAAAAGAGTTTGCGAAACGACCGTGAGCAGTGGTGGGTAACGAAAGCAAAGGAAATGGAAAAGGCAGCAGCGTTTGGTAACACTAGACATTTTTTCAAGTTAATAAAAAATACCGGGGTTTAAAAATCCAGCGTTAGTGAGACGATTCCCGAAAAAGATGAAACGCTTATTAGCTCTCAGTCTAGACGTTTAGAACGATAGGCTGAACACTTCAAGGAACAGTTTAGTTGGCCTTCAGCTACTCTAAAACTTCCCACTATTTCGAGACAGCTAGAATGGAAAGTCGACTTAGGTCCCCCGACTCTTATCGAAGTCGAAAAAGCTATAGCCAATCTAAGGCGAGGCAAAGAAGCGGGTCCAGACGGATTATACCCAGAGGTCTTTAAGGATGGTGGTCCCATATTGACAACCAGACTGACTGATATTTTGACTAAGGTTTGGGAACTTGACATAATTCCGTCTGACCGGTGTCGATCGTTAATCGTCCCAGTATATAAGAAAGGGTGAAAATCGTCCTGTAATAACCATAGAGGAATTAGTTTGACTAATATAGTGTCTAAAATACTAGCTTCTATAATTATCAGACGCTTAACTGCAACTCGTGATCTCCAGATACGAGAAAATCAGGCTGGTTTCAGACCTGGTCGCGGTTGTATAGACCAGATATTCACCGTTCGTCAGATCTTAGAACACAGACATACTTTTCGGCGGCCGACAATAGTGGTTTTCCTTGACTTGAAAGAGGCATTTGACTCCGTAGACCGTGAAGTTCTATGGCAGTGTCTTTCATTGAAAGGCGTGCTCCAAAAGGACATAAAACTTGTTAAGGCTCTTTACTCAAGCACTATTAGTCGTGTCAGAGCATATGGCGAACTGTCATCTGAACTCGTAACCTCAAGTGGTGTCCGTCAAGGCTGCCCACTTTCCCCATTTTTGTTTAATTTCATAGTTGACATACTGTTGGATATTACACTTTCATCGTCTGACTTTTCAGGAATCGATCTCCTACCAGGAGATCCACTTGTTGACTTAGAATATGTTGACGATATAGTCCTGTTCGGCGAAGACGATGATACGATGCAGAAGCTTTTAACAGCAACAAGCTCGAATGCAAGCATTTTCGGAATGTGTTTCTCCCCCTCTAAATGCAAACTATTGCTCCAGGACTGGTTTTCGTCAACCCGTGAACTAAAGATAGGGAGTGAAGTAGTTGAGCACGTCGACCACTTCACTTATCTCGGAAGTCTGATTAGCCCTAATGAGTTAGTCTCTGACGAAATCTCAGTACGAATTCAAAAGCTCGTTTGGCTTTTGCCAACCCACGTCACCTATGGCATAGACGAGATATTCGTGTCTCAACGAAAGGAAGAGTGTACTGCGCAACAGTTCGCTCTGTCTTACTGCATGGGTGTGAGACGTGGCCATTAAGGGTAGATGACACTCGACGGTTATTAGTTTATGACGATCGATGTCTACGAAACATCGCTCGCGTTAGCTAGGATCACCGAGTAAGTAATAACGAGGTTAGACGATGGGTGTTAGGCAAATGTGGTAAATCAGTCGATGAGGTTATGAATCTTCATCGACTGAGGTGGTTGGGACATGTGTTGCGTATGCCCAACCACCGTCTTCCTCGACGCGCAATGCTGGCTGATATAGGAATAGGATGGAAGAGAGTTAGAGGTAGCCAAACTAAAACATGGCATCAGTCCATGAAGTCACTGACTGTCGGTTTGATTCGTGTCGGTAGCTGCAGACTACCGGGATGGGGTCCCCGCGATTACCGTAACCAGTGGCTAGAAACACTGAGTGACATGGCCTAGAATCGGTCACAATGGCGCAGATGTATTCACTCATTGTCCTCCCTTGAATCATGAGCTTTAACTTTAACTTTTTTCTACGTTTCCTGAACCATATGCTATATGTTACTATTATTATTTTATTTTACTGAAGTTACTTCTACTAATGGTAGTGGTGTTAATCTTGCGGTGCCATAGAGGTATGGCAACTTGAACCGATGCACACATGTACCAGGTTCTATGTTGATTGTACATACATACATACATACATGTGTAAGTGAAGTGTACATTGACACTATACTAATCTCTAAGAATGATAACATTTAGGCATTTTAAGTAATTCATACAAAATGTTAAGATTTAATGAATTAATTTCACCTATTGTAATACTAGTCATGTTAAGAAGTTCGTACTGAACTACACTACAATTACATTTCTAATTTTGTTTGTATTAACTAATAACAGAAAGTTTACTACATATAGTACACTTATCTACTAAATGAATGAAAACAAAACTTAATATCTTAAACATTTAAAATATGTTAGTAGATAATGTTAATCTTAAATTATGTTAAAATTACAGTGTTACATAATCATTTTAAATATGTTTTCTTTTTGTTTTTTCTTCATTAAAACAAAATCATTTAAACTTACATAGAAAAATCATGATTACAGTTGGTTAACTCATGAATTCCAGTTGTTAATAAAATTAACGAGAATATTCAAGCATATTTAATATTGTATGTACAAAACCCACTGTACAAATATAGTTGTCACTGTTCAATAGTCTATTAAAAAAACTAAGTGATATTTGATACGAATAAATGAAAATTCATATTTCAATCAGTAGATCAACATTATGCAATGTTGGATTAATGTAGCTGATGAATCTTTAATAGAACGAAACAATTCTCTTAAATTCTACTTTCAATTCATTATCTAACTATAATCGTAAACATCAATTAATGGTTAATACGTAAATTCAACATTATATTGTTTTAATTATGAAAACAAGTATCAACAATATTAAAATAGAGAAAAAAACATGATGAAATTGTAAATACACCAAAAAAAAAGAGAACAAGTAGAAAAAATGGAAAAAAAGCCGAAAAGAAAAATCATTAACAACTAACAAAACAAAGTAGATAACCTTCATTTTTCTAATTTTTTTTTCTTCATCTAATCAATTACTGGTTATAATAATTTGCTTTAAATAGTTGTTATCTGTATATCCAAGTGTTTTCATTCCATGTGAAGTATTTAACTGGAAAAGCAAATTTATACAATGCACGATAACTTTCACTTAAACGTTGTCGTTCTTCAATCTATAGAAACGTAATGAAAAAAAAAAATGATTATGTTATAAATTAAATGATATGGTTTATCATATAAATAAAAGTTTACGAAAGTAAAATAAGTTAAAATAAAAGCTGATAAGATTATTCTACCTGTCAAACAGTTATAAACAACGTAAAGTGTAGTAGTTATCTGCATTGATTCCAGTTACCATACAATGATAGCACGAACAGATGTGAATTAACAAGATGATTATCAGAATATAGTTAAATGAGAACGAATGAAAACGTTACATGAATGAATAAGTAAACACAAAATCTACGAAAAAAGAAGATTAATTTAATGCATTTCCACTGCCTTGACTGATCCTCAGCTATGTCATCTAATATGTTCAAAAGTTGATGACGATAATTGTATGGACACTAGAAAAGTGTAGTCTGTATCTACCCAACAAAGTTCATACTAAACAGTCAATCACTTGACTTAGCTACCTCCAATTTTCTTCAATCCTACTTCCATACCACCTGACATGACTTGGCACATGAAATATACGCTCAAACTGCCTCAGTTGAGGAAGATTCACAACCTAACCAACCTATAATGTGTCCAGTCAAAGCACTACTACAATGTTATTATTGATCGTATTTGATATTGGGTTCTTAGAATACCGTACTTACTATTTCATACAAATGATAACACAAATGTAAGAAAGAAAACGCGAGTCATATAACAATCAGAATACACTATCGGAAGTCACTACAATTACACAAATCGGTCGTTGTGTGATACATGAGTGATGATTCAAAGGCACCTATGGTAAAAGTCTTGTAGCCTCTGCATGATTCATCTCATATTTCACACGTATAAGTCGATACAGAGCAGACTACTGTGCAATATACTCATACTTTGATTGGCAGACGAACGATACGAAACAGGTGATCGAAGTGAGAACATTCAGACCACGGGGCATTTAATGTTTTGCATTACTAACCTAGGTAAACTGATGATATTGTGTAACCATCAGTGATTATCAATGATAATACTGATAGGCATATATATCCTTACTCAGACTGTTTAAATTAGATGACTGAAGAATATTTATGCATAGCAATTGTTTAAGACTAAATTATCTTCTAAAAGATAGTCCAGTGGTCCAGTTTTAGCAGCTAGATTAACTGAGACCTTCGATAGAATCTGGGAACTGGATGTAATCCCAACTAACTGGTCTTGAACACTAACCGTCCCAGTCTATAAGAAAGGACAGAAGTCCTTTCGTGACAATTACCGAGGAATCAGTTTAACGAATATACTGTCAAAAATATTAGCTATAATAATACTTCGACGCCTAACTAAAGCTCGTGAAGAGAAAACTTGAGAGAACCATGGTGGTTTCAGACATGGACGTGGTTGTATAGACCAAATATTCACACTTTGCCAGGTTCTGGAACACAGGTACACTTTTAAACGCCCAACAATAGTCGTATTACTTGACCTTAAGGTAGAATTAGATTTTGTCGGTCGTGAGGTTACACGTGACAATGTCTGTCGTTAAAAAACTTGACAATGAAGTACATTTATTTTACACAGGCTCTATACTCGAACACTACTTGTCAAGTTAAAGCTTATGGCGGACTGTAGCCGGAATTGATTACTCTAAGTGGTGTTTGTTAAGGTTGTCCTTAAGGTTGGATGTAAAACATGGCCATTAATGATAGAGAATATTCGTAAGCTTCTAGTATTCGATCATAGATGTCTTAGAAGCATTGCTCGTGTTTTCCGGGACCACTGAGTAAGTAATAATTGGGTTGAGAATTGAGGTAAATCAATTGATGAAGTGGTGAATTTTCATCAGCTGAGGTGGTTAGGACGTGTTACACATGCCCAACCACCGCCTGCCTCGACGAGAAATGCTGATTGGTATAGGTGTAGGCTGAAAAAAAGCCACGGCCAGCCAAACCAAAACATGGCACCAGTCCATGAGGCCACTGACAATTGGGCTGAGCCATGTTAATAGGTGGAGACTACCTGGTTGGGGTCCGCGTGACGATCGTAACCAATTACTAGAGACTTTGGGTGGCATGGCTCAAAATCGTTCGTAATGGCGCAGGTGCATCCACTCATCGTCTTTCTTCAACTTCTAGGTTTCTGAATTCATCATAATTATCTGTTTAGTGAATTGTATTTTCTTAAATCTTATCTTAAATCTTTAACTCCGTCTATTAATACTAACCCTGTTACTACATCTACTAATTGGGGAATGACAACTTGAACTGATGTGCATACATACCAAGTCCTACGTTGTAACTAACTAACTGAGTGATCTTGTAAAAGATACAATAAAGTGAACTAAAACACTAATCACATACTTCTTGCTTTTTTTCAGTAGCTAGATTAAAATTTCGCAATTGTAATGCTTTAGTAACATCTTGCCATAAACGACGAGATTCTTCAGGTTGCTGACACTCGATAGGACGTAGGCGTTTCTGAAAGCTAGGCAACTGATTAACATTCACTGACCACTTATATGAATTCTAGAAACCAAATATTCAGAAATATAAAATGAAAGAAACTGTGAAACAAAATGATTACATAAAGCTCATTTATAATGGTAGCCTGTTTGAAATCTTGGGCTATCACTTTTTACCAAATACGTCAACAACTTATTTTTTCGTCTTTTGTTTCGTTTTAATTTCTCAATCATGTCTCAAAACCGGGTTGCGTACTCATGCACCATTTTAAAAAGTCTACGACCTATCGTGAGTAATCGAGTTATATCTGAGCGAAGACATCATGGAGGCTGAAAACATGCGTTGCTGAATAAACTCGAGTATATGAACATAGAAAGCTGGATAATCAACTGGCTGTACTTCAATTTCTCTGTAAGAGAACAATATACTTTGTACAAAGGAAAGTGCTCCACTCATCTACTAACGAAAGTTAGTTTGCTTCCAGAAGCTGTTCTTTCCATTGTTCTTTTCACATTTTTCTTGAATAACTTGCCCTCTTCTATGAAAAATACCTTTGTTAAATATGCAGATGATCTCACTATTTGTATGCCAGTTTATTCTTCCTTAAATTGTTGTGAAATGAATTGTTTCTTAGCGAATGTTAAACGATGGTCTAGTTTAAATGATCATCAACTTAATCCCCCCCAAATGTCAAGCAGTCAATTTTAATTTTAGACATGCAAAAAGACCTAAATGCTCTTGTGAATTCGCATGATTTTTGTAAAATTGGAGATTCTATAACTAAGACTACGTTGAATATTAAATATCTTGGTGTAACTTTTATTTCCGATCTATCTTTATCTTCGCATGTTTTGCTAACACCAAAGAGGGTTATAACAGTTAATGTACTATATGAAGCGATTACGTAGTTTTGGTATTACCAAGCACTTCTTTTTGTTGACATTATATATATATATATATATATATATATATATATATATATAGTACTAAACATACTATTGAATAAGGCTATTATTATATTACTATTATCATTAAGGATTTGTTGTTAATTTTAGGGACTTCATTTGCTTTGGGATACGTTTCGGATGAGTAGGGGGGATTTCTAGAAGCATGGGATATATACCAATTAGTGATTGGTAGATACGTCAGCATAAAACACGAAGAAAAAGTCAATAAATCACGTAATAAGAAGTTAAACGCAAAAGGACAAGGCAAATGAAATAACAAATTCTAAACAAAGGCTAATAGAGTATCAGTGGAATGAGTTCACTCCTGCACTAAGTAGGAAATGATAATGTAACAACGGTAGAAGCACTTCAATTACATTATCTGGTTCAGAGAGCGCAACACTACTATAGGTATGTGTGTATCTGAATGGATTACCACGATATTGCCATTTAGTCGCAAGTTTTAGTAAATTTAAATTTCAGGTTAATAGTGGAATCCAGCAAGTATGTCTCGTATTATTTAGGAAATGTACTTGGTTAGAGTCTCAGAAAGAACACCAACACTGGGATATATGTATACATATTTGGTTGAGTAAAAGATGTGAATCCTAGAATCCACTACTAGAAAAACCTAGATTTACAAAATTACGTTATTCATAATAAGATAATCACATAAACAATCTTTTTGGCTTTGCAACTGAAACATTAATCGACTGTTGCTCCAAATGAATGAGGACGTATATTCTGAGTGTAGAAATCATAGGAATAGTTATACTATTGACATATTAGAAAACAGAACAGACTGTACTAATTAATAGTAATATTACTTGCCTATCTTCATTCAAAAACCGGAATAGTGTATTACCATATTTAAATTATACACCAGATCTGGTTTATTAATAGTATGTACACCCATACGCTTATATTATTAAAGTGGATGGAGCTAGATAGACCATACAATGAAGCAAAGTTAAATAAAAGCGTGAATCAGGACCTAGATTACCCAAAATGTTTGTATGAATGTTAAGGTGTTACAAATACGGAATGACCTATGGTACATCATATGATTCTGTAGACTAACAGTTAATTCTAGGCTTGACTTAGTAGCCCCACTCAGATGCATAATAAACCGAAAGAAAATTTAAGAATTAGATGAGCCAATTTAGAACACATATATACAATATCAACATTATGGCAAACAATTAAGCTGAACAATCACACATACACAAAGAAAAGGAGAATATATTAGTTGTTATTCGCTTGAAATGAATTCCTTATTGAAAATTACACACTGAGATCCAAAATTCAATAATTTAGTTAAAGGAAAAATGACTCGAAAATGTTAGATTAGATAAAATTAGTGACCACAGGAATCATTATGGATAACTACAGCTGCGGGTAAGATTACCCTCAGCCCACACCCTAATGTATTTGTATGATTAAGTTCAATCATTTATAAAAAGGAATGAGGTGAAAATGCACCATTCAGCTTCTGGAACTACGGCCTCCTATACATTATTTATCCTTTCACTTACACGGGTGGACCTTGACATAGATAATAATAACAAAATAGAAAGTTTTAGGTGTGGAATTCAAAATTACCTTATTAAAAACTTCAAAATCGATAACTTTATTCCATTCACCAGAAATTCGTGCAACGAGATTAAGATTTCCATTACCAAATGAATCCAATGGTGATGATCCAGACCCTTTGGATGAATGATCAGGCGGAGTATGAGAAATGTTGCTTTGTGTATTGTAAATTTCTCCAGTAATACGATGTAATCTATCACCATAATGTGGCTATTGGTTTATCAAAACAACAATAACAAACTAGAAATGTTTTTGATTCGAAAATGCCTAATAAAATTAATAAGACATAAATTAAACAGTGCTAATTAAGAACTGAGATCATAGATCAAGTAAGTAGATTGTCAAGAAAAAATACTATTAAGCTTTAAAAAAGAAAACCATTAATACATCTAATAGAATAGGATGCAGTTAGGTATTTATTCCCTAACTTCCTATATACTTTGAACCTCCATACTGTTTCGTACTTCTTACTTATTGAACTGACTACTTCATTTGAATTAGATTATCTAACATTGCCGCTACAATTACTTCAATTATTTTGGTATGCATTTTGTTAGTTTTATCTAGTTCACATTGATATGATAGGGCAACGTGGGTTGACACAGATTTGTGTCAGGATCTATGTTGAATATGACTGGCTAAATACTAAGGATTCAACTTGCATAAGCAATATTATGAATAGATTTATAACATGACATTCGCACTGAATAGACTGTGCACTAATTTTGGGGACGGTATTGTGGTGGATACTACTCATAAGGTTGTCCATAAGTTGTAGGTAACGGGACGTCGCGTGAAAGTGGAAGGGATCAGTAAACAGCATATGAGGTGAGTTCCGAGGTGGAAAACTGCGAAGCGTGATTAGAATACATAGGAGGATTGAGAACAATCAAGGGAAGCAAGCCTACAACTGACACGGGTCGAGGAACACGAAAGATGTGCAAAATAATGATTAAAAGTTGTCCTAAGTATTTATGACGTTCTCTGTTTTAACCAAATAAACAACTGTTTTGTCCAAGCGATCTTCTCACAGTACAGTCGTTTTACTGAATGCATCAAATTTTAAACTTTCATGAGAGCAAATAAGGTAATTTCGTAGTTGAGGAACACATGAAAATACTATGGTATGCGTAGAAATTAGAGTAGCCAAGAAGCGGTAATGCTAAGCAGTTAAAAACCACTGATGCATCAGTCCATGAAGTCCTTGACTACTGGTCTAAGTCATGTAGGTAGATGTAGATTACCTGGTTGGGGTCCGCGTGATAGTCGCAATAAATGGCTGGAGACACTAGGCGATATGGCTGAGAATCGGTCACAGTGGCGCAAGTGTATTCACTATTTAACCTCATCTAGATCTTGAATTCTATTGTTATTTTCTAGACATCTTTACTTTACTCTTCCCTCTTGTATTTTGTCTATACGTTACCTCAATAATCTCGTAGTGCTAGTGTGGTATGGCAACTTGAACCTACAGGCGTTTGTGCCCGGTTCTACGTCATCATCATCATCAGCAGCAGCAACGTAGAACCGGGCACAGATGCCTGTAGGTTCAAGTTGCCATACCACACTAGCACTACGAGATTATTGAGGTAACGTATAGACAAAATACAAGAGGGAAGAGTAAAGTAAAGATGTCTAGAAAATAACAATAGAATTCAAGATCTAGATGAGGTTAAAGAGTGAATACACTTGCGCCACTGTGACCGATTCTCAGCCATATCGCCTAGTGTCTCCAGCCATTTGTTGCGATCATCACGCGGACCCCAACCAGGTAGTCTACATCTACCTACATGGCTTAGACCAGTAGTCAAGGACTTCAAGGATTGATGCCTTGTTTTAAGTTGGCCGCCCCTAACCTTCTTCCATCCTACTTCAGCCCTAGCTAACATCGCGCGACGGGGGAGACGGTGGTCAAGCATGCGCAATACATGTCCTAGCCATCTCAGTCGATGAAAGTTAATGACCTCTTCTACTGATTTACCGTGTTTCCCAAGAACCTTTTGTCTAACCTCACTATTACTAATCCGGTTATTCCATGGTATACGAGCGATGTTACGAAGATTTCTATAGTCAAATATCTGGAGTCGATGCATATCTTGAGTTTTCATGGCCCGCGTTTCGCAGCCATATGTTAAAATGGCGCGGACTGCTGCGCAGTACACCCGGCCTTTCGTTGAGACACGGATATCTCGTCTGCTCCACAAGTGCCGTAAATTGGCAAATGCCAATCGGGCTTTCTGAATCCGCGCTGAGATTTCGTCAGACACCGACCCACCAGGGGTGATGAGACTTCCGAGATAAGTGAAGTGATCAACGCATTCAATTACTTCACTCCCTATAACTAATTTAGGGGAAGAAGCAGGCCAGTCCTGGAGTAACATTTTGCATTTGGGAGGGGAGAAGCGCATCCCAACTATGCTTGCATTGTTACTCAAGGTGTTCAAGAGACCTTGAATGCTGTGAGCGTCTTCACCAAATATGACTATATCATCTGCATATTCTAAGTCGACAAGAGAGCCTCCTGGAAGGAGATTAATTCCTGAGGACTTAAAAGAAGTGAGAGAGATTTCTAACAGTACATCTATGATGAAATTAAATAAAAATGGGGATAAGGGGCAACCCTGACGGACTCCACTTGAGGATGAAGTTTCTCGTGACAATTCGCCATATGTTCTGACTCGACCAGTGGTGACCGAGTAGAGAGCCTTTATAAGGTTAATGTACTTTTGAGGTACGCCTTTTAATGACAAACATTGCCACAAGACTTCACGGTCAACAGAGTCGAACGCTGCTTTCAAGTCAAGAAATACAACTATAGTTGGGCGTTGGTACATATGTCTGTGTTCGAGGACCTGGCGCAGGGTGAATATGTGATCAATGTAACCCCGGCCAGGTCTGAAACCAGCCTGGTTTTCTCGAGTCTGTTGTTCCCTAGTGTTACTTAAACGTCGGATGATTATAGTGGCTAATATTTTAGATACTATATTAGTCAAACTGATTCCTCTGTGGTTATCACAAGAGGATTTCTGTCCCTTTTTGTAGACTGGAACGATCAACAATCAAGACCAGTCCGATGGGATGGTGTTTAGTTCCGGTTCTACGTTGCTGATGATGATAAAAACCGCTGATTATTAAATTTGCAATTAAAATCGTCGGAAAGATAACAATAAAGAGAAGTACAAAGAAACGTTACGTGACGAATAACATTATTCTATGCAGATATTGCATAATTCAAGAGTTACTACCAAGTGTATGCTGTAAGGATAACCATTTAAGTACAAAACACTAGTAAATACTGAGGAATACAAAGGGATATATCTACTGTTTTCTAGGAAATTAGACACAATCTACTGATGATCAACGATAACATTGAACCGAAATAAAATAATCCATATTTTAAGTATAAAATAACATGATCATGTACATAATGATGGCTAGTAATTCATTACCAATGTGCACCAGTTAAAGAGCCACAAAAGTATGGAGAAACAACTTTTAAATACTCTCTCTAGCTTTATAACTGCTTTTTACCATAAAATTAGTGAAGCAGTGGCATTGTAGGTTAAAGTAACCGATTTTAGACAACCAAATTTCGGATTCAGATTTAGTTTCATTAATTTCGAATAAAGTAACTGAATAGTGTTGGCAGCTACCACATTTTTAGCATGACTCGAAGACAATTACATGAAATTCGTACCTTGTAAATGAGTTTAAAAATGATATAACTTACTCTCTGTTTATATAAAAATGTACGCAGGGTAATAGAACTAAATAAAATGGTCACTCGAATAAATTAATAAATTTTCTTTGACTTCAGTTTTAGGGCGGTACTGTTCAGGCGAACTGTGATGTAATTTTCGGTTTAAGCCAACGTTAGGTACTCTTACAGCTAGAAAATCAACAATTATGACTTGTAAACAGAAAAAAGAAAGCAATGATTGACTACTATTACAAAAAAAACCTACCTTCTGACTTGTATAGTCATCTTACCTTAGTTAAAAATGTGATACTAGCTGAATAACCAGTCTGAGGACAAGTGATAGAGACTTTATCACCTAATTCAACCCAAGGAACAGTTAAAATTGATCTGGCATATACTGTAGGCAGGGTAAAGTGATATTCTTCATCATTACGCTCACCAAGTTTCAATATTACTGTAAGATTATATTTATATTGAAAAGATACATTTTTAGTTATTTGTGTAATGTTTACGAACAATTAAACCATAATCTATAAAAACAGCTTTTGGAATAAAATGATTGTTTATAAACAGAAAAATTTCATCTATTATGTAGAATCGTAAAGTAATATCATCATAGCATTTGACAGACAATATAATGCTTTATGATAAAATGATTTTGTAGAAGTCATTAATAAGAATGAAAAGTATGAAAACTCACATAAAAAATATGAGATCAAACTCCATTAATTATGGCTACTAACTAGAATTCCAGGAATTAACTTTTTGAAGGTAATCACTAATTAGCACATGATTATAGTTAGCATAGAGGATTTCCAGTTATTGTTGAACTTTGTAATTCACATGACGATAGTTCCAGGGGTTTCTAATACGAAGCTGTAACCAATTGAATTCAACTAAATTTACATATTTAAGTACAAAATTTGCTATATCCATAGGATTAGTGGTTACATCAATTGACCTGTTTATAGAATAGGGTGTCATTACCAAACCTAAAGATGTGTTTCAAGCACATGAACCTGTATTCTATTACAAAGTTGTTTTAATTATCAGTTAATTAATCAAGGAAACTAAGTCGACAGCAAAAAGTGGTGAAAAAACTAGTAATAAAAATAGAAATCTCATCACAAACTAATTGAAGTAAAAATTCTACCACTAGTCACCAGTCCTGTGAGACAAACAGTTAGGCGTTTGTCAAGGTTTTGAGTCAGATCCCCTGGTGGAATTGAGAGTTAGTACTGATAGTGAGGAGTCACATACTTAAACGAAACTACTGGCCAGAGCTCCCTAGTTTTCAAACAAATTGTATTTAGCATAACTCAACAGAAGCATTCTTTTTTTTTATTCATTTTCCACTTACAGACACCTGTATATGAGGATTAGTGAAAATTACTAACCGACTGACCAAACACAGTAGGTGAGATAGAGTTCAAATCAAAGACTCAATGGTTGAAAGTTGAGTGCTTTACCGCCTGAACCACTGCTAAAGCACCCTTGCTGCTTGTGTTCACATATGATAACACCACATAGAGATATTTATTGAGGATGATATGCGCTGATATTCTGAATCTATCATTTGTTGGTAGAAATTCGAATGCTTTGACTTCTACTCAAAAGAAATACTAACAAATAATAAATATATGACGATAGTAAATATTAAGGAGATAAGAAGATCATACGCATACATTTGCCTAACATGGTTGCACAAACACTCATTCCTTGAAATTTCGACTTTGCACACAATGAAGCAGTGAGTTCCATGTGTTTCGAAGGGCAAGAAAAATGAAAGACAGTAACAGGCGGATGATGAGAAACTTGTTCTGCACAATATCTAACAACTATAGGTGTATTATCATTGTTAGAGAATATTTTACATTTATCTTTATTGATTTCTGTTAAATACGGTTCAGTGTTTAAATGATTCGGTGGAACAATCCAACTGCAATGAAATGTTTCACCAATAACAGGATTATATGGTTTCTTTGGAAATGTATCCTTTAAAGTAAAAAGAGATAAGACAGTTTCATTTATTTACTTTATGAATGATCAATGTCAAAATCACCACTAACAAAAATGATATACATGGTCTGTAAGTTATGGATTGACGAAACAATGGAATGTGTTTTTCTATAACTGATTCACTTCCTGGATAACTTCTAACCAAGTAAAATTGAGAAAATAGCTGATGCACAGTAAATCACTATAAGTTATTAGCATTTGGCAATAGATTTCATCGAAACATAGCTCACATTTCGTAGAACGAGTAAAATGAAAATGTCGGGTCTAGGCATGGAGTACTTGGCAAAGATGGTGATTCGGTTAATGAAACAACGAATTTTTGTTTATTAAGGTGGTTAAAATCTCACACCTAAAGACGTCGATACGCGTTTTGGCTACCGTACGAACATGTTGTAAACAATATTATGTAGTTCATTACAGTTTATCTAAGCCATACCGATAGATACCAATTACTTAGTTTCGGTCTGTGTAATAACGCTGATCAATGGTTGAAGTTGATGATATGGCTCTGAATCAGTCGCAATGGTGGAACATTCACTCATTGTCTATTCCCTACATCCTAAATTTCAGCATTACTTCATAGTTTTTATCGTAAAAAAACTCCGCCTTCCTATTGAGAACGTTCACACAACCTTTTTTTAATCGCTGCTGAGATTCCTGCTGATCCTACTGCTATAATATTCATCATCTCATCTTGAACTAATGCATATATAATAAATATACAAGATCCGGCGTTACTAATGAATAGCTGACTGAACATTAAAGATCAAAGAAGTGTGTGCAAAGATTTTCCCAAAGATGCCAACAACTAACAAAAAGATTAGAAAAACTGAATGCTACACTGACTACTAAGACTGTACCATCACTAATAATGAATAATGGACATTGAGTACAACGTCAAGTACAACTTTTGAAGGTATCAAAAAACGCCTAGAACTACAAAAACAGAAATATCGAAAGGGTGCAATAAATAATAAAGAGAAATTTGTAGGGGGAATGAGAGTAATTTACTCTAAATTATGTAAAATACAAATTTTAAGACTTCAGTTTACATATTTTATTCCTACAAACTATGTATGCATGTACTGCAAGATAGAATTTAACCGAAATTACACTAATAAACCAAAGCACTAAGAACAGAATGAGAACAAGTCAACTGTTAACTGATGTTGAAAAGAATAAAGAGATAACAACTGCCAACTGCATAGGAGCATGACGGCAATAAGGTGCTTATCTCTAAGAACCAGAATCGTAGCGACACTATCAGCCCACAACAGAAGAACAGGATTAGAAAAGATTGACCAAAAAAATGAACTCCTGCTCTTGAAAGTACTGAGATCATACATCAAAAGCACTTACAAAAATGTCGTCCGTGAACTGCCTCAAACTGTTATCACTTGGGCGCGCAGTCACGCTTTCAATTCATTAAGACCACACCTAATCAAACCTCCTTTTCAGGTACCTCAGGAAGGACACTTCCATGGTATAAGCAATCAGGAAGTGATAGGCAACAACAAACTTCTAACAGCATTTCAGATCACCATTTCTCCCAATTCTACCTCACGTGTTACCAGTGTTAATTATTGAAGTTTATGACGAATGATTAGAGACGTTAAGTGACGTGAGTGACAATTAGTCACGGTGGTGAAAGTGCGGTCAATCTTAATTTTCTTCTAGATCTTAAGTTCGATTAATCATTCGTAGATACCTTTCCAATCCATATTCCGGTATTCATCTTGATGATTTGATCTGTTCTTGCTCATGTGGTACGGCAACTTGAACTAGTGTATATTTTTTACAACCCTACTTCACTTACATCAATCTAAGCCACTGGTTAACATCTCTAACCATCATACTTAGAGTGTGACTCGAAGTTATGTATGCAAATTTGTACTTAATAAATAAGTTGAAAGCTTAAATAACATTCTAGTTGACATTGAATACATTCTATAAATAAGAAGAAATATTTGCTGTGCATAACATAAACATGAATTTACATTAATTTTTGTAACTATGGTATTGAAGTAAGATAATATTTTCTATATCAAAGAAAAGGGAAAAAAAAATAAGCACAAATAAAATGGATAACATACCATATGTCCAGCATGGAAAGTAGTAAGATACCATTGAACAAATGCTATTATGCGCCATTCAGGATCCTCATAGTCAGTAATACTGAAGAGAAAATATTTGAAAAGTCCATACAATTAATAACTTCACTATAAAATTATACTTACTGACAATATACACTAATAAGTTAGTAAAGTTAACAACAAACAAAATCTATGCATATCTACTTCCGTGAAGTTTATTCACGAAAAAAACTGTCCATCTGACATTAGATGAGTTCTTTATGTAGTAATTAATATAATGGCATACATTAGACACCATGTTTATCTACATATAACACTAATCCACCGTACAATTAAAGCATATATCAACTACATTCTGTTGAAGCCATCAAATTCTACCGTATTAACACGACTTTTGTATTCACATAAAAATTGTACGATATTCATTAGTGTTAAACTACAAATTACTTTATAGAAGATCTAAAATTGAATTTCGATGCATTCTACATTACTGAAAATCGACATGAACGGATAAAATCAAAAAAGATTAAAGAGTAGTTACAAGAGTAATCAAGAAATTAAACATGAAAACTATGATTTGAGAATATGGAATGTAAATATTGGATACAAAGTTTAGAGGAAGATAGAGATAGAATTATATGTTGGCCATTGTGACTGACTCCGAGGCTACATTACATGTCTTCAGATATTGATCATAGCTACAGAGTAGCATTCAACCATGTAGTTTGCGCTTACTGATATAAAACAAGCCATCATTTCATGGATTTAACTAACAGATACCATGTCATGGTCACAATAACACAGCATACGCAATTAATCAGTTGCAAACACCTCAAACGATGAAGACTCTTACACTTATTAATTGATGTAACACTTTGCACAGCACACTACGCCTAACCAAAGCACTGATTACTTAGTCATTGTTCTATGAAGCTCGAGCAATACTTAGGAGATATATATAACCAAAAAGCTGCAGTCTACGCGTATCTTCTATTTTCGCAGGCCACGTTTCGTAAAACTACGTGGGATATAAATTGTATCCAATGTGTTTGCATCTTACTGTTGGTGTTGTCAAGGGCTGTAATTGATCAATCTTTGTTGATATACTCGCATCCTGGACGGATACAACTATAACCAAAGTTAAACTGCAGTTGGAAAATGGGGCCCAGAACATCCGTTTCATCCTATTCGGGACTCATTAGCTAGACGCGCTCGTCCTTAAAAAACATCAAAGGAAAGATACAAACTCATCAAAAATCATATATACATATCCTCTGCACAAGTGCGACTGTCTGAACTCAACAGCTTAGTGGATAACTCAATGACAAGAGTGGATTAAGATAGAGTCCCATGGAGAACATGAACAATTAGGTATGGTAGACACACCCAGTTTACATGCTACAAATATGACTAAACTCTCATCCTGGACAACTGTTGTTGGTAACAATCTAATTTTAATTACACTTCATTAATTATATCGTTTAGGATTTTCAATACAGTGAAAATTTATTATACAATGAGCCCTAGTCATGATATGCAATACTTTACACATAAGCAGTTCAATCCATGATCAACTTAAATCAGACGTATTTTAATAAACAGTTAACAGTTACCCATAAGTGTATTGAATCAGGATAGGCATGTGTCATGCGATGACAGAATAAGAAATAAAGGACTAATGTACTGTGACATTATACTAAGATAGAATGTAGCGCTAATATTAATCAAGATCAATACAAAATCGAATGAGTGTGTAAAACAATAAGTCCCATAAATGACTGGTTGAGGTATTGATTAATGTCAAGGAAGTGGTTGAAAAACAACATGAACAAAAAGAAAATAAAGAACAAAAATAAGGGCGAGACCAACCTAAAGAAGAACAGTTCGACAGTTTTAGGTAACACGAAGCATATATATATATATATATATATATATATGATTTATTACTTCATCAACATGTTATCTATACTGACCCCTCGCCGAAATATTCTGGTTCTCCCTCTAGAAATATCTTAGTATGGCTGCGCGTCTAGCCTCTGCCAGGGGAGTCCTACTCACTGGCTTCTGGTGGCAGAGGCATTGTTTACTAAAATAAAACGAGGAAAGTGAACGTCCGGTGCTTAAACCGGACAGGTGGGCATGGAGGGTCCACCTAGTGGAGTTATAAAAACCCTGATTCCAAACCAATAATGTGCATGGGCAACATGATTCTAAGGGAACAAAAGGCGTATTAACAAACTTTCATCACCAACTACCATGGGACACCATCATCTGATGATGTTCCACTATGCAGTGGATGATCTTAAGGTGATAGGCTTGCGTAGTGGCAGCCTAAGAAGACCAACCCCTCCGGTTTGGATGTCCAGACAGTATCCCAAGACGCACAACTACAATTATCGAGACTTATAAAAAAGAGTTTGTTTATAACAATAGTTTTCTCGAGAACAATATCTATACCCGGGAATAAGTGTGGTAATTCTAAAGAAAACTTTTCTAAGCTTATTTTATGTTCCTTTACTTTGGATTTCTGTTTCCTTCGTTTATTTTCACTACTTGTTCAATTCACTCAACAGTTATTGTGTGGTAAAATTGTGTCTTGTAAGTTGCTCTGAAGTCGCTGAATGGTAGATCTTTTGTTTATTGCCAATTATATCAAAATCTGATACAGATTTTCTGAAGTCACGTGTGACATTCACACTGGTTTTCCTCAACGTTAGTATATAGGTGTGAATTGGATGGCAGGCAGGTTTGGCAGTGTCTTTAGAAAGTCTTAACATTGATGTTTATTGCTTATCTGAGACTTATATTTAAGATTCGGATGAAGTACTATGAATTCGTTCCCCACCTATCAATTTGAAAAGTGTGTTCTATGTGTGTTTATCCGTCGACCTTAAAGTATCAGAATCCGGTCCCGCCGGCATCAGTATTGCACCAGACATCAGAGCGGAAGCAGCACTAGTCGACCAGATCCCAATCAATAGTCGCCTATGAGCTATTACATTAGGTTTCACCAAAGTGTGAAACTGGCGTGGGAAACGATGTTTCTGTAATTTTCGCCTACGCAAGGACAGGTTGTAGTTCAAATGCAAACAAGGATGGGTTCCACTGACACGGTAAAAAGTGGAGGTGGTTAATTGATGATATGACATCGTAAAATGAAAGAAAGCTGTATAGACTACCCCGCTGTCGATCCATCTCGACTTCCTGTTTGATCTTCTAGTGACGGTCTAAATCAGTGGCTTTATACTTTATCAGATATGCTGCAGAATATAAGCCTGTAGAGATCTTGCTCCAGTTTCCTGTTAAAACCTTCATAGAAGTGTGATGACCTTTTAATAGGTAGAAAATATCCTACCTTATGATTTTCGTGTTTCCTTAGTGAATTTTACCTTAATTTTCCTTGATCGCTTTTTGTCACTATTTTCTTTCAAATATTACTTCTGCAACTTGTTTGCATATCTATCTGAACTGTATCTCCTGCCTTGTAATTTTCTTGCTTTCCTATGAAACTCTACATTTTCCCATGATTGTTTTCTTTATAACGTTACTCGTGCACCTATATTTTGGGTGCCGTCTTGTACCAAACTTTATGTGTTTAAATAAATAACAATGTCATCTATATTCCACAGTCTACTTCTAACCTCAGCACTGTTCTTTTTGCTAGTGTAAAAATACTCCAGTAATGCTTCAAGGAAATTTATAATGAATGAGGAAATTACAACGCTTTAGGAAAGACTACCACGTATAACTAATGAATATCAGTACTATTGGTTTAAAAGTAATATACTAGTCACGTGGTCAGAAGGTTTAGGTTCGGACCCAGTTGAGAATATTGATGAGTAATGTAGAGACGTTTTATAACAAGTTGAAACATCCAACCAATGCTTCTTGGTTACCTAGCCGAATTGAATTCACACATGAATGCATACATACATTTGAAGAGAATATCAAGAAGCATTTTGTAAGTCATATATATATAAATCTAGTAAACGATAGAAAGTGAATATACATGAAAATAGTTATTAATGAAAATCACACTTAAACATGTATATATAAATAATTATTTCGATGGAATTCATGAATGATGGACAAAAAGAAGGATAATTTACCAGCAAAATAGATTTGGATGTGCCATATAATTAGCAAACATCTCTAGTAAGGAATATTCTGCCAAAATAAACGTAGGAAGAATTACCTAACGAAAGAAGACAAAATGAGAAGACTATCTAAAAGATGATTGAAACAGAGATGTTATAAACAAGAATTATACAATCAATTTAGTTAATTTTTTCTAGGAATTGTACTGAAGGGTACAATTTCTATAATGGACTATTGTAAATAAGCAATGAAGAGATTGGTATATATGTATTAACTCAAATAGCTATACTATATTAATACGATGAAATGAAATTAAAAAAAAAAGGAACAGAGTCGCGAGAATTTAGTAGCAATGAACCATGTCACTTAATGTCTCCAAATGCAGACTGTGCGGACTCTAACCACGTAGATGATTTATACTACATATAAAAAGTAATGACAATTAGATGAAGAAAAGTTTGAAATCTTCTTGATGATAATTTTTTCATGCATTTTTGAGAGAAAGAATAATATAACAAAAGAGATAAGGAAAATTATGATGTATTGTTAGAAACTTAAATAAAGTTTTAAGTAAACAGTGTGTTATTCTACTAAAGAACGTTTTCACACATTGTTTGACGAATCGTTCTAAAGTAACATCTAACTTTACAAAGGTCGAACTTGCTTACTGTGATAGTTCAAAATGAGTATTTTCACGAAACCCACTGCAACGAATCGTAAGTACTTATGTTCTATATCACAATTATTCATTTAAATGACCTGAAGACAATTTTATAAAATAAGAAAGATTAGCATTAGATAGACACTAATGACGATGTGGTATGAAGGACATCTCTGTAGAGCTGGCATTTATCGGTGCATTACAACTTCCCGGATGGGATCCTAGAAGATGTGCGACCTTATGGCTTGACGTGTTATCACATATAACCTAGAACAGAAATCAATGATGACTCCGATGTAACTACCTAGTAAAATAGTCATAAGAGTAAAATAAGCTTCCTTAACTGGAAGAAGCCTTTCTTAGCTGAATCCTTTTTTCAACAGAAATATACCTATAATCAAAAAAATACTTCTGTTCACTTACTTACTGGTGGGACTACCCACTCCTCTCCTTTATTTCCTAACACATTACATCTTTACTACTTTTATGAAACCCTACTGTAACTATAATTCATATGTTTAAATAAATAAACAACCTCACCTTGGTTAAATCCGTACCAATTTTTAACTGTGAAAGTAAGTGTAAAATGATTGTTTTATGCTGCTCATTATCGTCTGGATCCATATATTGTTTTAGTGAATTATTATGATCATCATTTTTAATAGAATTATCATTATTATTGTCATCGCGTTCATCAGAGTCATTTGGTATGTCGATAGAATTCACTTGCATATCTTTTATAGGTAATGGAAACCTGGATAGAATGTCTTGTTTATTTGACGATGGAATGCTAACAATAGAATAGAATAAAGAACAATTAACAAACCATATATAATACAAAAAAGAATAAGGTAGAGGTTATTCATGACATTTTCAATGTTTCATAAGTGTATCGTACTTGGAATTTCATGTGGGTTTTTCTTACTTTTAGTTGGTGAATGTTACACATCATAGTAACATTTTAATTAAATATTTTATATAAGACCACAACTTTTACTACATGTATTTTCAATCCAGCATGTTATACTGCAATACAATTATTCATACTAAACAGTTGAGGATAATTTAAGGTAAATGAAATAACATCGTTGGTGAAAATTACGCCCCAATACGCATCACTTACCCAATAAATGGATGGATAAATGACTGCAGCTCTCAGTATGATACACTTGGTAAATATCAAAAATGTTTAGATATTCTCAGCCCAAGTCGACAATTAACGTAGACAATTCATGCAGTAAGGCAGTTATGTATAACGTAGAATCGGGTATATATGTGAATAGGTTCGGGCTGCCACATATAACATTATTACAAGATCGAATAAAAGAGATTAATACCACAAAATAGTACACCAGGAAGGAATGAAACAAAGAAGTCTATGAAATAACACTCAAAATTAAGATTCAGAAGATAAAGAGTGATTATATTTGAGCCACTGTTACCTATTTTGAACCATTCACCTCGTTTCTCCAACCACTAATTATAATTATCACGCAGACCTCAACCACGTAGTCTACATCTAGCAACAAGGCTTAGACCAACGGCCAATGACTTTGTGGACTGATGCCATGTATCAGTTTGGCCGCCTCCTCCTTTGTACCACTTTACTTCTACCTCACCAACATCATGATACGATGAAGGTAGTGAATAGGCATGTATAACACATGTCCCAACCATTTCAGTCGATGAAGGTTCATAACTTGGTCACTTAGTTTCAGCACACCACCTTTCACATAAACTAAAAGCGATAGGATTCCATTTACATGAAACTAATCGTTATCTTTTCAAAAGACGCTTTTACAACCTCATTTTCTTTAATTCCAAATGGGCTAGTAATTTTTTGATTATTGTGGTTGAGAGATTCAATAAACGATATTAAGCTAACATATATACTGTGACCTGGTGACTTCGTAGTTAAGGTGCTTGCTTTCAGCCACTAAGGCCTAGGTTCAAACCCCGCTCAATTTGCGATAGTTTGGGTAGGCTGGTAATATCATTAGTCTTTGCACATAAAATGCATCACAATCTCGATTACACAAATCTGTACTTGGTAAGCGAATTGCATGATCTCTCCACGTCCCGCCTATACAGTAATTAGCCAGTAATCCATACGAAAACACTGAAGTTATTCATAATAAATTTCCCAATACTTTCATTCGTAATTCAGTTAACAACTTAATGTACTGTAATTGAGAGCTAGTAACATCACACCAAACTAAAAAGAAACATAGCCTGACTTGAAATTGAGATGTTACACCACATTAATGTAGATTACATTTACAATACTAAGATGTCTGTCTAATTCCCACGAAATTGAGATCAGTTGATACAAGAAATGATGATTATGCAACACGAAGAGAACAGAATTATGACTTCCGTTTAGAAATACACACTGCATGTGAGAGCTGATGATACTATAAATCTACGTTTGGTAGGGCTCAAATCCACGATACAAAAACACGAGTGAGTTAATCAACAAGTCACTGAATGCTTCACGCAAGAACCATCAAATTCAATAAAAATGGCGAAAAGTTGGCATCGTCCTCATAAGTACTATCCAACTTTTAGCTATAAATTCGATTTTAAACAATCAGTTATGCAGGAGAGTGAAACTATTCAGTTATTCATACTGAAACAGGATTAGTTAAGTTCGAATCTGCACCCTAATGGCTGTCTTAGCAACAAATATCTTTAGTTTATAGATATAAAGGTAGTTGAGCTACTATATCTCGATTATTGTCCAAGTGATTAGATTCAGACGACGAGTTTTTAAAAAATACTCGAGTATATCGGTACAAACATGTTATCGTAAAATGATGAAAAACTAAAGCACCATACCATAAACTAAGTGAAATAGACTATTAACTTAAATGTAACAGAACGAACAGAGTTCATAAGAGATGAAATGAAAAAAAAAATGAGGATCGAAAATTCAGACTTCACCCGTTAAGTATCATTATTCGTCTATCACAATGAAGTTACATTATTATTAAAAATTGTAATAACTTCTGAAATAACCATGGGAAAATTTATGCTCTTTTGAGTATGAATATATGTTCGCTAATAGTAAACATAAGAATTTAAATTATTTATAAGATTTTAGAAGGTGGTTACAGTTTGATCTGTCTAGAATTTAACATTGTTACTATGAGCTAATCCCAACCCTACGATGAAATATTGCTCCATCCTGTTCTCTGTTTATACATTTATTCACATTTATTTCATGCTCACGTTAAACATAGTAATCTAATGTTGTGAAAGTATTATATGATGCAATTAGGGGGGATTTGTTTTTTTTTTATTAAACAACTTGAGCTGATGAATGAGGTATAAAATCGAAATTTTCCACCTAATCCCGATTATGATGATAACAATAATGACAATATAAGGTGAAAGAAAAATAAAAATTAGATGTGACTTGGAAACAACAATAGTAATAGTACAGAAAAAAGGTAAAAAACCAAAATAACAAGTTACCTTGGAAAATCATTAGTAAAATTCATATCATTGGTTATTTGAGGTGATTCAGGCGAACCAGCTACAGATTTGAAAAAGCCAGAACCTGAAATTGAACTGTCCAAAGTATTTGAATTGTGTGATTTAGTCTAAATGAAGGGAAAAAAACAAAAAAAGAGTAGTAATAATTGGATAGACGGATTGAGGTTAGCAACAGAGTCCAAAAGCTTGCGCATCGTCCTAATCGGGGTTCATCAGCTAAATTCATCGACATCTCACTGTTGTCACTAACTCTGAGACTTGAACTCAGTATCTTACACTTCGAACTTCTAACAAATGAGATCCTGCGTCCAGATAGCCATCAACTTACTTAGTGAGTATGATGTCAATATTACTATTAATAAGGTTTAAAATTGTCCTGTTGTTGATCAAAATTTACTCCTAAATATCAACAACGGGATAAGTCGAATCTTTATGGATAATATTGTAAGCCCCATATCTTAATATTAGTATTCTATTGCGATGAGTACTGATGAATTAGAAAAAGTGCATTTTATTCTTAGTATGATACCTATTGTTAGAATTTAATCACTTCCATATTTTACATTATGAATACACAACGAGGCTTTTAGAAGTAGAATATATTCGTAGGCTACAAGTATTTAATATTAGCTGTATTCGAAACATTGCTCATGTTTGGCGACATCACCAAGTTCACAATTTTGAGGCAAATTATAGGGTGAACTAATTAATAAGGTTGTAGAAAGACACTAACTGAGATCGTTGGGACAGTGTTGTCAAACTAAGCAAAAAATGATTAACTGTAATGAAATAGTTACGTTTACACACTGATCCATGAATCCTACGTGTAGTGAGAGAAATAATGACGACAGTTAGCTGACAAATCTTTTTGAATGTAGTATGATTAAAACCCGTGACCAGTAACTGAAATATGTTAAGTAGTTGAAAGACAGTCACTATAATCCTAAATTTAATTTTGTTGATAGTCAATAATAACTCTCATGAGTGCCAAAGTAGAAAGGAACGTATACTCCTAATTGCACTAATAGTTCCTTACCAAATAAACGACAACTTCTGACGAAGCTACTTATTTATGTAACCCGTTGAGGATGCAAATTTTAGCTACAAAGACGGACTACTCAGAGTCCTGAAAGAAAATTACAAACCTTTATTAATACCGATCAAACTGCTGGATTAATAAGGGACAAACAATTTCAAATTAACAACTCACTAACCATTTTACCATTTTCTACAGCGATTGTAATATCCTGACGTTTGATCAACTCCATACAACGTTTTAAACAAGCCAATGTTGCTTGACTTGTAGCTTTGGACAAAAGAAGGTTCTGTTTAAAGAATAAATACACAGACATGTATGTGTGAATATAATAAAAATGGTTTGTACAACATCGGGACTATATTATCAGTCAGTCAGTCACTAACAACGTGAACCTGGCATATATGCCGATAAATTTAAGTTGCATACCACGTTAACACGATGAGATTAATTTTATAAAAATAACATGACAACAGAGTACAAAAAGGAAGAATGAAGTAAGTGTGTATGAAATTACATAAGATCTAGATAAAAGTTATGAGCGAATACATTTGCGCCACTGTGGCCGATTCTGAGCCAAGTCACCCAGTGTGTATGTGACCAATGAATGTGATCATCAGGTGGACTCTAACCACGTATTCAACATCTATCAACATGGTTCAGGCCAACAGTCTAAGGCTTCATGGATTAATGCCATGTTTGGTTTGGTAGCCCCTGGCCATTTTCTATCCTACTTCTAAGCCAGTCAACATTGCGCAATGAAGTAGGAGGTGGTTTGGAACATGTAATACATGTCTCAATCATCTCAGTCGATGAAAATACACAACCACGTCAACTAATTTGTCATATTTTCCTGATACCAGGTATCTAACGTTGAGTATTGCTTACCTGGTCATTCCATGATGTACAAATGATGCTTCGAAGACTTATATGATTAAAAAGCTGAAGCCGACTTATATCTTCGCTTTTTAAAGCCCATTTTTCGCATCTGTAGATTAAAACAGACCAGACTACTGCACAGTACCCTCTTCCTTTAATTAAAAAGACAGATATCTTCCTTACACCAAAAGTAGCGCAAGTTGATAAAGACCAAGTAAGCTTCCTGAATCCGTGCTAAAATTTTATCAAACACCGACTCCCAAAGAGTGATGAGACTTCCGAGTTAAGTGAAGTGGACAACGCATCCAACTACTTCACTTCCTATGGCCAATCTAGGCGATGAAGCAAACCACTCCTGGAGCAACATTTTGCACTTGCATGAAGGGAAACGCATCCCGAGCATGCTTGCATTATTGCTCAAAGTGTTCAGGAAACTTCGTACATTGTCAGCTTCCTCACTGAATAGAACTGGACATTCTATATCAACAAGTGGGCTTCCTGGGAGACTAGTTCCTGAAGGGCTAGATGACGAAAGTGTGACTTTTAGGATGACATCCATGATGGAATTAAATAGAAAGGAAGATAAGGGGCAACCCTGACGAACCCAACTTGGGGTTGGCAATCCATGAGATAGCTAGCCATAAACTCTAACCGGTGGTGTTCGAGTTGAGAACCTTTGTGAAGTTTATGTCCTTTCGAGGTACACCCTTTAATAACAAACATTGTCACAGAACTTCTCGATCTATGGGGTCGAAAGTTGCTTTCAAGTCACGGGATGCTACTACTTCCAGACGTTAGTAGGTAGGCCTATGTTCCAAAATCTGGCAGAGTGAATATTTGATTAATTCATCTGCGCCAAGGTCTGAAACCAGCCTAGTCTTTCCGAGGTGGTACTTCAGTAGCGTCAGATAAACATCGAATGATTACAGAAGCTAATAGTTTAGAGATGTTAGTCAAACTGATTTCTCTGTGGTTATCATAACGTTCTTGTCAATTTTTGTAAACTAGAACGATAGGCGATCGAAAGCAGTCAGACAGGACGACGTTCAGTTTCCAGACTTTGGTTAGTATATCAGTCAACTTATCCAATAAAAGTGAACTACCATCCTTAAAGCTATTTGGAGTCAATATACCAAGTTCTGATGCTTCAGCTCGCTTCAAATTACTTATAGCCCTTTCAACATCACTAAGAGTTGGGAAACATGTTAATTTTCCACGCAGATAATTTGGAGATGATCGGTAAGTAGAGAGTAGCTGTGGACCAGTTAAACTGTTCCTGAAAATGTCCGGCCCATCGGTCCAATCTTCTAGACTGAGAGTAAACCACAGACCAATCATTTTCGAAAATAGTCCCACTAATAGCAGGTTTCCTTGATGAGTCGGAACAGTTGTCTAGTATTGTCTGAAGCCACCGCTGCTTCCATCTCTTTTGCTTTTGTTGCCTACCACTGCTCACGGTCCTTTCGAAAACTTTAGTTAGTCTACTAATTTCGATTATCATCATTCTCAGAGGCTGTCGAGATCAGTTTTCGAGCATTTGAAGGTTCAAAAAGTTTCAGAGATCCGTCCGTCTTTCCTAGTCTTTGGATTTAAGTTTTAAGTAGATAGCGCTGCTGCATTTACGGCTGCTTTAAAACTATTCCGGGCATCTCTGGGATGAATTCACTGTTAATGAACAACTAAGTTCTTAGCTAAACCACCGCTGAATGCATTCTTGGCTTTTACAATCTTAAATTAACATTAAAGAGTTTTTCCTGATGTGACTTTTTTGTGTCGAGTAAAACGCATGGAAATATATGTATGTATGTACATGCATGTACAATCAACATAGAACTTGGCACGTGTGTGCATCGGTTCAAGTTGCCATACCACCATGGCACCGCAAGATTAACATCACTACCATTAGTAGAAGTAACTTCAATAAAATAAAATAATAATAGTAACAAGGAGTGTGAACATATTGAATATGGTTCAGGAAGCGTTGAAAGAAAGTAATGGAATAATTTAAAGCTCATGGTTTAAGGGAGGACAATGAGTGAATACATCTGCGCCATTGTGACCGATTCTGGACCATATCACTCAGTGTTTCTAGCCACTGGTTACGGTAATCGCGAGGACCCCATCCAGGTAGTCTGCAGCTACCGACACGACTTAAACCGGCAGTCAGTGACTTCATGGACTGCTGCCATGTTTTAGTTTGGCTACCTCTAACTCTCTTCCATCCTATTCATATATCAGCCAGCATTGCGCGTCGAGGAAGACGGTGGTTTGGCATACGCAAAACATGTCCCAACCACCTCAGTCGATGAAGATTCACAACCTCATCGACTGATTTACCACATTTGCCTAACACCCATCGTCTAACCTCGTTATTACTTACTCGGTGATCCCAGCTAACGCGAGCGATGTTTCGTAGACATCGATGGTCAAAAACTAATAACCGTGTGTCATCATCTACCCTTAATGGCCACGTCTCACACCCATACAGTAAGACAGAGCGAACTGTTGCACAGTACACTCTCCCTTTCGCTGAGAGACGGATATCTCGTCTACGCCATAGGTGACGTAGGTTGGCAAAAGCCAAACGAGCTTTTGAATTCGTACTGAGATTTCGTCAGAGACTAACCCATTAGGGCTAATCAGACTTCCAAGATAAGTGAAGTGGTCGACGTGCTCAACTACTTCACTCCCTATCTTTAGTTCACGGGTTGACGAAAACCAGTCCTGGAGCAATAGTTTGCATTTACAGGGGGAGAAACACATTCCGAAAATGCTTGCATTCGAGCTTGTTGCTGTTAAAAGCTTCTGCATCGTATCATCGTCTTCGCCGAACAGGACTATATCGTCAACATATTCTAAGTCAACAAGTGGATCTCCTGGTAGGAGATCGATTCCTGAAAAGTCAGACGATGAAAGTGTAATTTCCAACAGTATGTCAACTATGAAATTAAACAAAAATGGGGAAAGTGGGCAGCCTTGACGGACACCACTTGAGGTTACGAGTTCAGATGACAGTTCGCCATATGCTCTGACACGACTAATAGTGCTTGAGTAAAGAGCCTTAACAAGTTTTATGTCCTTTTGGAGCACGCCTTTCAATGAAAGACACTGCCATAGAACTTCACGGTCTACGGAGTCAAATGCCTCTTTCAAGTCAAGGAAAACCACTATTGTCGGCCGCCGAAAAGTATGTCTGTGTTCTAAGATCTGACGAACGGTGAATATCTGGTCTATACAACCGCGACCAGGTCTGAAACCGGCCTGATTTTCTCGTATCTGGAGATCACGAGTTGCAGTTAAGCGTCTGATAATTATAGAAGCTAGTATTTTAGACACTATATTAGTCAAACTAATTCCTCTATGGTTATTACAGGACGATTTTCACCCTTTCTTATATACTGGGACGATTAACGATCGACACCAGTCAGATGGAATTATGTCAAGTTCCTAAACCTTAGTCAAAATATCAGTCAGTCTGGTTGTCAATGTGGGACCACCATCCTTAAATACCTCTGGGTATAATCCGTCTGGACCCGCTTCTTTGCCTCGCCTTAGATTGGCTATAGCTTTTTCGACTTCGATAAGAGTCGGGGGACCTAAGTCGACTTTCCATTCTGGCTGTCTCGAAATAGTGGGAAGTTTTAGAGTAGCTGAAGGCCAACTAAACTGTTCCTTGAAGTGTTCAGTCTATCGTTCTAAACGTCTAGACTGAGAGCTAATAAGCGTTTCATCTTTTTCGGGAATCGTCTCACTAACGCTGGATTTTTAAACCCCGGTATTTTTTATTAACTTGAAAAAATGTCTAGTGTTACCAAACGCTGCTGCCTTTTCCATTTCATTTGCTTTCGTTACCCACCACTGCTCACGGTCGTTTCGCAAACTCTTTTTCAGTTTATGCCTGATTACTCGTCGCTCATAATCGTGTTCGGAGCCCGATGGGATTAGTCTTCGGGAGTCTATCAATTCAACAGAAGCCATTGAGATCCATTGATTTTTCTTGACATGTTGATTTAAGTCCTTGATAGATATCACATTAGATGCCACAGCTGCTTGAACATCTTGCCAAGCAGTATCTATTTGGGACGCATCTTTATAATTGCCTAAGTAATTCCTCAGTTGTTCCTGGAATTTAATCTTGGCTGTTTCATTACTAAACTGAATTCTACAAGGTTTTCCTGTGGTAGTTTTTCTTCGCCCGGTAAGACGCAAGCAAACGCGTGCTCGCACTAGAGCGTGGTCGGAGTCCAAACATGTACTCCAGAAAGATCGGTAGTCTTCTATCGAGCCTCTCCAACGGTAACTAATCGCAATATGGTCTATTTGAGTCCACCGTTGAGTAGGGCTAGGAGGTCTCCATGTTAAACGATGTCGCTCGTTATGCTTAAAGTTCGTGTTGGCTAGAAATAACCGATTATCTGAGCAAAGCTGCAGCAGACGGTCGCCGTTATCCGTTCTCTGAGCTGGAACACTGAAGCATCCACCTAAATGTCTTTCAGATTGGTTCAAGCTACCTATTTGGGCGTTAAAATCACCAGCCAAGATTACCAAATCTGAGTGTTTGGCCCTATGAAGTAGTTCAGAAAGTTTTCTGTAAAATTCATCTTTCACTTCATCCAGGCTACAGTCGGTGGGAGCGTAGGCAGAAACAACGAAAAGATAACGGCGTGTGTCCCTATCTTTCCGAGTTCTTACTGAACTATTTAGTCGGACGGCACATAGGCGACTGTCGACAGGAATCCATTCAAGAAGCGCCTGTTCTGCTTTCATACTTAACGCAATACCTACACCAGCGAGCCCACGAGAAGTTGCTGTTGAATCGCCAGATAAACGAAGAGTGTATCACGAAGGTTGTTCACGCTGACTAGGTGAGGTCAAGTGAATGACCACGCTAGAATCCTGTATGCGTGTTTCAGAGACGCAACATACATCAATCGCGCGGGATTCTAATGTCCTAGCTAGGGAGGCTTGTTGCCCTATTTGACACAGGGTTCGTACATTGAATGCACCAATGTGAAGTTTGGAGCGTGGTCTTAGTATGCTAGGAACGTTATTTTGTGGGCCGGAATCGTTAGCACTAATGACACAGGAGGAAGTTGAAGATAAGGATTTAGGCTTGAAGGTGGGGGCAGGATAAACATTAGGAATAGAAGAAGGAGTTTGATTAAAATGGCAGTGATCTTGCGTATTGTTAGCGGTATGAGGGCGGTTATCTCTTCCCAGTTGCCCACGCTGTGGAAGGGTTCTTCTTGATGTACCTGAAAAGCAAAATGGGTTAGGGTTGGCCTGAAAGACCTGGGAGAGTGACCGCAGTGCCCAAGGAACAACTGCTTGAGGCCGGTCACACACGGCCTTTTTGAGAGAGGTTTTCGCTGTTGTTGTAGCTCCGTACTTGTTGAGACTTTACTGCCGGAGACGGGAATCCGTGGAGTAAGGTGAGGTGTGCATTTTTAGGGTCGACCTTTTCTAACCCCGCCCTTCCTTTGTGGGAAGGTAGCATCGTTGCTATGCTGGTTGTCCGAAGAAAACACCTTACTGCCGTCACACCTCTGTACAGCCGGCAGTACGACTTCGTCCTCGGACCTTATATTTGCTGCTTTTGGTCTCACCGCTCTTCAACCGACCTGCCTGGCATGGTAGGACCTAGAGGAACGATTGTTCCAGCCAGTATACCCCGATTGAGTCGTCAAGGTAGCAGCACGGTCGGGATGGAAGTATATGCTCTCACAAGGGTGTGGTCAAAGCCCTAACACGTTTCTAAAAAAAATGAGTATGCCCTCTAAGGAACCTCTCCAATGAGAGCTGATGCCGATGTGGCCTATTTGTGTGTCCACCGTTGTGCTGATGTTATGGGTTGGCAAGTTAAAAAACGTCTCTCCATTTGCTTAAAATTAGTGCTTGCTAAAAATGAGCGATAGTCTAGACATAAGTGCAACAGACGGTCTCGTTGGTCTGGGATTCCGAGTGAGGCACCTAAGCGTTTTTCAGCCTGATTAGCCTACAACCTGGGCATTAAAATCCTCTGATATGATCACTATGTCTGAGCGCTTAGCTTTCTGAGAGAGGTTAGAGAACTTTATTTAGAACTCGTTTTTTTAATCCATCTGTGCTGCAGTCAGCGGGGGCATAGGCAGAAACGACGAAAAATATCAGCATGTATCTGTCTTTTTGAGTTCCAACTGTACTGTTTTTCTTTCAACCGACCTGCAAAAATGAATTTTGCATGCTTCTTTATTTGCATGAAACATTAGTCATTTCAACAATTTCAAGTAGTAAACACAGTTTTAGAATCTTTGAAACAAATTAATGTTTCAGTTGAGATCAAAATAAAGATTACTCAAATACAGATAATTATGATGGATGATATAACTTGAGAAGTAGCCTAACAATCTAAGTTGATGAAAGTTTATAAACTCAGTAAACAATCCTCTCGTCTTCTGTTAGGCTGTGAACTCCCACTCGAAAATTTACACAACACAATAATAGGAAAATGCTACAGGAGTATTATTAGTTGATTAGATATAATCTATCAGCTCTAATATAGTCATATAGTAATGACAGAAAAATGACAGCTGAATAACAGACTAATCTACATAATGTGTAAGTTTGGATGTGACAAAAAGATATTCATAAATTCTTCGAGGTTAATTCAGTCGTTGACCTATTAGGCTTGATGCAATTTTTTAAACGACTAGGATGATTCAGATGACGGTGTCAAAAACTAGGCGTCAATGTAGACGGTCGTTAAGAAACGCATCGTAAGTATTATGAATAGTTTATTTCTATATATTCACGATGATTAGAATATGGTGTGATTGCAATCTTAAAAGGACTACATGAACATAAAAACGATTCTTTATAGAATTTCGTTTTTTTCAAAATTCAAATGCAGATAACTTCAAAGCATTAAATAAAATATCAATATATTGTAACTCTACAATCGTGAAAGACGTACACAGTTCACTTGCTGTAGAACTTTTATACTAAGCAATTCAGGAAGAACAACTAACTTTTGGAACTGTTTTAGAAGACTATTTCAATTATTTTAGTTGTGTGTAAAGTAACCGTTTTATTATTATTATTATTATTATTACGTCCCTCTCGCCTTATTCTCGATATACTGACTGTTAGCATATCATTTCCGAATTGTGAATTGCAATTAACTGATTGTGTATATGATAATTCAGATCCTTATCATTGTCTCCCTTATTTTACATCGATATTAATTTGCTAATTGGTTACCCGTCATAAAAATGATATAATAATATACTGGAATTACTGTTTTATGTCCTCACACTAATAATATTGGTCACTACGACTTTCTACTAAGGTAAATAGAATAGGAGGGTGTTTACAAAAAAAGGCACGTACTCCGAAGAGGTTAAAATTATCTAGGACAAATCATATTAGTCTTTTAGTTCCATACTCTGTCGTTTCCTTTCTCTTTGTTTTCTGTAAGCGCGAAAAATAAATGTTGTCACTAACTTGGAATCACTGAACATCACACTATCGACTTTATTGTCCTGCAAATTTGAGACTTCCAACAAAATACTATAACCCAAATTATCTTTTAATGACTGGAAGAGAATATGACACTAGAGTAGAAAGATGGTAATATCCTGAATGGACTTGATCATTGTTGCGGCTACGTTATTGCAAGTAGTTTTTCCCCTAATAGAATGAACCCATGATTAATATTAACATATTCTGTGTACATTTCGTAATACATATGAACTATTTTGACTAATATGCTCAGTTTAAATTGATCTAGAAATAAGGTCGTTTCCGAAATTACATATCACATGATCATACCTGTAAACTGGCTTATCATCTGTACCCAACTTCAGGATATGTTGTTATTATTTAGTGAGAAATTACTACTAATATGAACAGATATCTATTAAAAGTATTCCTATATAAACAGGAAGCCAATGATTTAACAGGCATGATACTTACATTTCTATTATGAGAAATGCTTAAAAATATTTCTTTATTGATATTAAAGAGTGCGCTCAGGTTAGACCTTGTTGGGAGATGTGTATACTAAGTGGACAGGCTAAATGAAACTAATTTATAACGGCTAATGAGTCCCAAATTAAATTAAATGAGCATCCTGCTTTTCACTACAAATTTATGTATATATATATATATATATATATATATATATATATATAATACTCTACAGCTTGTTGCAAAATATTTACATAGTGGTGATGAGCTTACGGTGAGCATATATACTAACAAAGACTGGTCACAATCCAATCATATCACCAACGGGTAAATTCATATTACTAATGCAAACAAATGTCTAATTTCGAGAAGACTGCTTACTTTGAATACTTCGGTAATTTCAGGACTGCGAATTGAGGTTGTCTAAACAGGCAAAGCACAAAAATACAAACTTTAAAAAAACTGGTCATTATCAAAAAAGGATTATAGACATAATGCGAATACGCGAACTGAAGCAAGTGATGCTGACTCTAAACCTGTAACTGCACGAATAACGTGTAAAATCATGGGTGTGATTGTAAAAAATGTAATAGCTTACTACTAACCATCCAGTATTAGATAGCATCGGTTAACAGTAAATTTTCATTCGCTGAGGTGGTAAGGACATGAATTACGTATGCCCAACAATCACCTACCTCGAAGAACAATCCTGTTTGGTGTAGGTGTAAGCTAGAAAAAAGCTAGGAGTGGACAAACCAAAATATGGCACCATTCCATGAAGCTACTGACAACTGGGCTGAGCCTTGTTGATATGTGGAGACTACATGGTTGGGGTCCGCTTGATAATCGTAACCAATGACTAGAGACTTTGGGTGGAACGGCTCAAAACCGTTCGATTCCTTGTCTTCCTCTAAGTTCCAAGTTTCTGAATTTATCGTAATTTTATGTTTACTAAATTATATTTCCTTAAACTTTATCTTCGATCTCTAACTCTGTCCATTAATACTGACTCTGCTACTACCTCCCCTACTCTGGGATTTGGTCCGACGACTTAATCTCTATCTGCCAATTGTAGCATGGCAACTTGAACTGATGTACGCATGTACTAAGTTCTACGTTGTAACTGACTGATGAGTGAGCATCGCTTAACACAATCAAATGGAGCGTAGGATATTATAGCAAGCAAACAATCGAAGAAAGTCGCTGACGACTACTGGTTTAAGAAATGTTGAGCTTCATAGTGTAAAATCAGTCCACAGTTATACCTATTCATTCTACATTACTTAAAATATTCGACTAAGTACCATTTCTATTTTTCTGTTGTCTCATCATACCTTGTTGTGATCCTTTTTAAATCATATTTCTCATGTTAAGACCCATTTTTTTTATATTACTTCCCGTCCTACGCTGCTTATCTTTCTAATTTCCACTAGGTATGCTGAACATGAGATGTGATAGCTTGGACTGATACACACAAGTACAACACTCTACACCGATAGTGATTAATTAATTTAACTTCTATCACAGATTGATACGATTAATACACTTTTAAAAGCATATTACAAGCGATGATGTTTTCTAAGACAATAATAGTAATAGTAAGAAACAATATGGATGGCATACATCAACAACAGAAGAAAGTGCTTGATTCTCAAGCTCCAATTGACGAAATAATTCAGCAAGTTGAATTCGTGGATCAGATGGTCGGCCAGGACAAAATACAGGGAATGTACTAGCACTTAAAAAGAAGAGAAAAAAATCATATGACTTTATTTTAGCTACCTTAAAACATAGACGCGCAAAGGAATAATCTATACTAAGCACAAGTTATTGGACAAAGAGAGAAATCTTTACAAATAAAGTAACCCCTACTAAATAAGATATGCAATTTTCTGCAAAATTAGATAGTGCTTGGCAGTGGAGTCAAGAATGCGCATTTCGTCTAATAAGGGGTATGACAATTACAGATAGTTGCATTTAAGTGTAAATGCTCACATTGGTATTCAAACCTTCGATTATTACATTCTCAGCTGATGAATAAACTATTGGCTAGTTGGGATAAGTTAGACGGCGCGTGAAGTCATAGAGGTGCTAAGTTCGAGTCAAAATGTGAAAATCAAAACTGTGATGGAGGCATGTCATGATACAGAGTCCTGGAAAGAAAAAGGCGTTTGTCATGGACGCCAATGTTAACCATAATTTGAGTTTACTAAAACCTAGCTGGAAGACGTTGCTGAGTAAATTCACTCAAGACGCTCATGCGCCAATAGAAAGTGATTAATTAGAGTTTTTACTATTGACAATAAGCGGACTCAAACTATTTTACAAATAACACGATTTTAATTGTGAACAAAATTTCCCCAAATGTGTTAAAACACTGATGATGATGATGATGATGATGATGATGATAGACAGGAATTAAAAGTTAATTCCATTGGTGACTTAAAACATTCAAAAGTTCTAATCACTACCAACTAGTCGTTGTTGCTACCTTGATGTGGTCGTTGGATTTTCCTATCACGATGATCCAGGGTATACACACTAAAGCTGTTTATTAAAGTCTTATCACTATGTGCAGGTCGGTTGAAAACATCCGAGGACGTACTGCCAACTGTACAGATGTATGATTCCTCTAAGGTGTTCCCGTTAAAAAACCATCACTGCAACGATGTTGTCTTCCCACTAGTAGAAGTTAGCACACACCTTACCTTACTCTTCGGAGTTTCGTCTCTGACGATAAGGCCTTGACAAGTATGGATGCAACACAAAAGCTATACACAAAAGGCCATGTGTGACAAGCCTACAGCAATTATCCCATCGGTATACTGCATACTCTCCCAAATCATTAAGACCAACTTTAACCTAGATTCCTTTTCAGGTACCTCAAAAAAAAGAACCATGTGATGACGTGATTAATCACTTACCAAATATGGTTAAATGCACTCCGCTTTGAGTTACACAGTGGAAATAATCAGTTAAGAGAAATGCAGAACCTAGCACCTATGTGCACCGGTTTAAGTTGTGACGACACATTGTATGCGGGATCAGTGATACTACATAGCTGTTTAAATTAAAGTGAAGATAAGTTAAACCTTCCAATCAAGTGATTTAGCTATTAACCCCCCCCCACACACACACACGCATTCTACAGGATTTGTACAGTTGTGACTATCATCAAAATAATTCAAGGGTATTGAAGAATTTTAAGTACATTCAGTGTTGAAGATTTATACTGATATAATCAACTTACTCCGCAATAGGTACATTTTCATAAATCGGTTGATCATTAATATGACTGACATCATTTGCTTGCGAGCATGGACTCTTAGCTGTAAAATAAAATAGGGTGAATACAAAGATAATATTTTCAAATGATTAAAATAAGCTTGTTAAATGGAACTATAAGTGTATGTAATATGAGTAACCAATATTCAGCTAAAAGAATTATATTTATTTTGAGGCTGAGGAAACTAGAGTTTACTAATTCCAGAACGGAATGTTTCAAGTAAGAACAACCGTCTCAGAATGAATGTATGCCACAGTGAAGTCCAGTATGAGTTTAAAATGTGATAAGTTGACGCATCATTGTCAAAATAAAGATACGGGTTACAGTCTATAAATCGGGAAATTATCAATTGTTCAGTATAGATTTAGGTCTTTGTAAAGTGTATGTAAGAGATGGACCAATATTATAGCAATATCAGACTACGATTGAAAAACTTCAAATATGCTATTTAATGGCTGGTTCACAAGGATAAATACCCAGAATTTTTTAACTGTATCACCACCAGTTGGAATGGAAATAAACCTTTAACTTTCTTCTATCTGTTCAATAGTTAGACGCTAGGTCAAGAGTTATTGAAAGTCTAGTACAAATCGAGTTGAAAAAAAATTGCGTTAACTCGTGAGTTGACATCTCAATCTGCGTACAAAGAATCAGATCATCAGTGATATACAATTCAGAAAATCATCTACTTTTCAAGCAATGACAACTACAAAAAGACAAACCGCATAACCTACAAGGAGTCAGTACTTGAGATCCGGTGGTACTCTGCAAATCTGTGTAGTTGGAAGATTCATAAGTTCCAGATAAAGTAGCGATCTGTTGAAGAGACAAGAAAAAGAAAAGTATGTACTTTAAAACACTTAGCTTATTAAAAAACAATTTAAAATGTTGACAGTAAAATATTTTCCTTTGTATTATGCACTATTTCTGATATCACGTGATGATGCTAATCATTCAAATCCGATTCAACTTATAATTACTAATGATGAAATTAAATGTAGAATAAAAACAAAATAATACAACCCCGAAAAGTATAAAATAAGACATATCTTCTTCATTTATGCAGGGTAGTGAAAGTGATAAGTTGTGTTATCTCCATTAGTGCCGGTAATATCATGTATTAATCCCGCTTAGTATTCTACGGTTCGACAACGACTTGATGCCAAATAAGAACAAGTGTAGAGCAGGTAGCAAGATGTATTGAGAAAATAACAGCAGAGGGCAAAAAGCGAAGCAAAGCAAATAATTGCACCAGAGTTTATATAAACATCGGTGTAGAGTATTCCAGAAACTTCCCGATTGTTCGTCAGCTCTGATTGGCTAAGAATGGGCCAAACACAACACAGCTTCATGAGCATGTTTTGAGCATGCTTTAATCAGGCTCGTTTGGTGCTAACAGAAAGGCTTTGGAAAATATTGGAAGGACAGAATCTTAGCTTTAAGATATTCAAATCAAACACAGATCATAAATGATGATAGGTCCACTGTTTACCGATAGCTGAGAGATTAAGAAGATAACATAACTTCATTCGGTATATTGTACATAGTTCTATTTACTGTGACTACTGTACTATTATTGTTCCGGTTTGCTAGAATATATTTTAATTCTACTGTGTTCTATCATCAATTTGGGATGGGTCGGGTGAAATATAATGTCCAAAGACTGCTAAACAGTACAGAACATAACATTAAATGACTAAACAAGGAAATTATGCAAAAGTATGTACTTCATTTTAACTTAGTTCCTAAGTAAATTAGAACCATATAACATAGTAGTTAAAAACATTAAGATATGTAGGTAAGAGTTATAGAATATATTCTGAAATGGCTTTAAATTCAATCATAATCAAAATCTTACATAAGAACATAAAACAGACAGAATTGATTTCAGTAGACGAACATATATAATTCAAGCAGACTATACGATTTACTATGAAAAGCTTTCAAATCTTTATTTAAAAATGGATAGTGGGAAAATTCCTAAGTTTTTGGGAGTCTCATTTATTAGAAAATAATTCATTTTCATCTTGAACGTGATGCAGTAATGTTGAAGCTACTTTCTACTAATAACTTACTATTCTTTGTACGTTACCATCACCTTACTTCTCCCCTATATTTCTCTTTATCACGTTTTTATTATTTCACTACCGGATTTCCGAACATTATCTTACCTATCTAAGTAAGTGACAATTAAAGGCAATCAAATGTACTATTCTCAGTCAATTAATCGATAAAAAGTAGATGTAAACAAAGCTTTATGAGCAATTTATTACACCCACTTCATTTATTGCAAAGCTTATGTATATGTCTGTTACATACAGTAGAAGCTAACTGCATTCATCTTAACAAACAGATTCTAAACATTAGGAAGGAATTTGTACAATAGCTCTCCACCGACATAGCCGGCAATAGAGTGAATCATATAAAACTTTACTGTAAAAACCTAACATTTCCTCTGTTGTTTCTTATCTTACTTAATTGTTACAGTCTTCTATCCAACTTTATGAAAATAACATTAAAATTCGACATCTTAACAACATCATCAATTGGCGTTATGAATATTGAGTAATTGAAGATTATTTGTGTGTGACTAGAATGTGGAATATTTATTGTACATCAAATCATTAAGATCAACTTCCTCATTATTATATTATTTAGACTTATCGAAGAGATTGCTTTAAATAACTTACATAAAAAAGCATAATCAATTAAATATAGAGGCCGTACAGCATAATATAATGCACTTATTGCATAATTCAAATGAAATAATGATAATCAGGTTAAGATTAGTCTTGATTTCATGAACATATTTACTAAATACAAACTTGTGCTTTTAGCTTCGAGCCACATGGTAAGTATGAGAGCTAGAGATATTAACTAGTAATTACCAAAAGTGAAGTAGATAAAAAGGGGTTTGAACTTGTAACTTAGTGATTTAAAGTCAAACGGCTAAACTCATAAATCAATATTTCATAAACACAGTTTCTTTAACAGGTATCGGGCACTAGAAATATGAGTATTGGTATATTTTTTTATTTAACAGACATAACTGTGTTTACAAATAGATGCTTAAAACAACTATTTATGCATCAGATACCGATAGATAATGAAGTACCAGTGATGATTTACATCAACAGTTTAAATTAATACTCGAATAAGATGTGTAGATTTTGTGCAACACATGATTTTAAAATAACGATAAAGGTGCAGTTTTTAGACAGATAAATTTAATATATCACTAAGTTACGTGGTTTGAGGTTGTCTATAAGAAATTCTAGATCTAGGTTTCGTGAAAATTACATGTCACTTAAGCACACACAGAATAGAGAGGGACGTGATGCTATCTATAGTACTCAACCTGAGTGACCCGGTATCAAAACGTAGTATATGAGATGCTGATTCAGCTAGATATGTGGCCGCAATGGAGCCTGATTAATAAATCAGTATTAAAGAATCGACAAGTATAGTATAAATCACCACACAATAATTAATGAATGCATACATCGCCAGGTGACTATCCAGTGTGAATGTACAAATTTAGGTGGGAGCATTGTATGTATGTATGTATGTATAATCAACATAGAACCTAGCACATGTGTGCATTGGTTCAAGTTGCCATACCACCATGGCACCGCAAGATTAACACCACCACCACTAGTAGAAATCACTTCAATAAAATAAAATAATAATAGTAACAAGGAGTGTGAACATATAGAATATGGTTCAGGAAGCGTAAAAAGAAAGTTATGAAATAATTTAAAGTACATGATTTAAGGGAGGACAATGAGTGAATACATCTGTGCCATTGTGACCGATTCTGGACCATGTCACTCAGTGTTTCTAGCCACTGGTTACGGTAATCGCGAGGACCCCATCCAGATAGCCTGCAGCTACCGACACGAATCAAACCGACAGTCAGTGACTTCATGGACTGATGCCATGTTTTGGTTTCGCAGCCTCTAACTCTCTTCCATCCTGCGCCTATATCAGCCAACATTGCGCATCGAGGCAGACGATGGTTGGGTATACGCAACACATGTTCCAACCACCTCAGTCGATGAAGATTCATAACCTTATCGACTGATTTACCACATTTGCCTAACACCCATCGTCTAACCTCGTTATTACTTACTCGGTGATCCCAGCTAACGCGAGCGATGTTTCGTAGACATCGATGGTCAAAAACTAATAACCGTCGAGTGTCATCTACCCTTAATGGCCACGTCTCACACCCATACAGTAAGACAGAGCGAACTGTTGCGCAGTACACTCTTCCTTTCGTTGAGACACGAATATCTCGTCTACGCCAAAGGTGACGTGGGTTGGCAAAAGCCAAACGAGCTTTATGAATTCGCATTGATATATCGTCAGAGACCCATTAGGGGTAACCAGATTTCCTTATCTAAGAAATCTGTCTAGCCAAGAAAAGATGGGAGCATTGGCTAAGATTAGACCGCCATTAAACTAGGTTTAAACTGTGCTCCATCTACTTCTATTTAAACAGTATGAGATTCGAAGTTAAGTAAATAGATAAACCTATACTTGACAAACTGCACACAAATTTCAAAAAACTTTTTACTAACGGACAATCAAGTAGTGTCATTATACTTTGTGCAATAGATCCGAATTAAACCTTAGTACATGAAATTTTATAAAATACTTAAATTGTGAAACAGTCAGTTAAATTGTACTAATTTACATCATAACCATTAAGTCTATAACTAAATGATGAGGATATCAAAGTTCTCTAAATTAAATATTCGTTACGATATGAGCTAGTATATATTAAACGGAGCGTAATAAACTATACGTCTTTTGTTATTGTAGTAATAGGTAAAACAGAACTGGTTATACTTGATTTCATCTTTGTGCATTGGTAAATTGTATGAAATGACATTGAATACTTTAGTAATAATTATCACCACAAGGATGAGTTAAGCATTTTAATGACATGGAAATTGTTATACCTCTGATAATTCTTTTACACAGAGAAAAGAAATAAGTGTTAAACATCTTGTAATGCACTCGAATTCACTAAATACAGGCTAAAAATGATTGATAAGCAGCTGAAGAAATACTAAACTACTTAGAGGGTTCATTTTTGAAAACTTTGGACAGAATAATAGTATAGTACTTAAATAATAATCTAAAAAATAGCAGTAATAGAGTTTTGTAATAGAAGTAGATGGAATGGAATTGAAATCTACTATTTTGTGGTGGAAAACTAGATGCTCTTACCAATAAGCCACTGCTCTATAAATTACAAAGTAGAATAACTTACCAGACTACATAATGCAGTTTGCATGAGGGGTAATTACTTTAGGTGCCTAAAGTGGATCTAGAAGCAGTGACTTTTTAAAAGATAGTTGACTAAATAGTAAAATCATTGAATTATACAGAGAACAAGACCAAACACAATATCAGCTAATTCATGAAAAGTAAGTTAGATATATACAGATAAATAGTATATGCATTGACACCAACAACTTACTAATGGATGTTGTTCAGCCTTTTCTGAATGATATTCAGCAACTGCTCTAAGACGATCCACCCAATACTGTCTTTCTTTAGAATCAGTCGCTAAAATAAGCAAAAGTATAGTTGGAGTTAGCATGTTATATACGAAAAATTAATTTCCAACCGACGTGATTACAATGATACAATATTTTGTCATCAATAAAGAAGACTATCGTAGTATTAAGTAGTATATTACTTCAAACGAAGACAGTACATCAATCCAATGGTATTTTAGTTACATTGTCGGAATATTCGTAGGATTTGCTAAATGAACGCATAAATGTATAAGTGATATCATTGTTCTCAATTAGATAGTACTTGTCATATTTCTGCTTATATATCTTGAAAGAAATTATATGTTACATTCTTCTAAAACAATAATACATGGTTAATCGGGTGTAGAATCTAATTTAAGATGTAATGATAACGTGGCTTCTATTTATACAGGATTAAGGATAACATCATCTAACAAATTTCCATTATATTGATTCCCTTACGCTTAACACGCTGTTCGGTTGAACTCTTTGGAATAAAATGGAACGAACTTCAGTCAGTATGAAATGAATGAATTATTTCATTGAAAAACCCTTACTAACACACCAAAGTACTTACTACTGTATTAGAGGTATGTACAGACTTTGTCCTAATATTTTAAAAAGGTACATCCAAAAACATTTATAGAAGGTAGAGGTTTGTAGTTCAAGAGCATGCTTTTTGGATATACTGAGTTCTTTGAGCTGGATGATTTAATTGAAGAGCTTTCATCGTTATATATTAGAAATTACAACTAGACTATTGAAGACAGTAGGAACAAATATCGTACACAAGCCAACAAGTTTACTACAATAAATTCTGTCCAAATTAAGGAAAAGATAACAAGAGAAAGTAAACTAAACGTCATCAACAAAATAAACTACTTCAACTGTGGCAAACACTACATCGAACAAAGCGGTTGACCTCTTCATCTCTGTCTACATGAACATTAATTAACCGTCAAACGCTACGACATACCGTCTCTGAGACCAATACATACAGATAATTATGGACACAAATTTGACTGGAAAAATGCGGTGCTTTTGAACAGGAGAAACACATAGAAGAACAAAATTTTAGCTTTTAGGACAATCGGCAATCAATAAACAAATTGAAATAGATGTAATCTGTTACCCAATTACAAAACTAATAAACAACTACAATACTATGAATCAAGTCAAGAAGGAAGAGGATCAAAATAAATGTGCAGAAAATGACAGGACAAGTGTTAACAACAACTAATCAAATTCAAGGTCGGAGGAACAAGCTACTAATCACTCGTAGAGAAAATCTTATAGCTTACATCTATAATAAGTTTGCATCGATAAAGTCATTCAGAATGATGATAAAAGCTCCGTAATTTAACCATTTAGCTCAGTGAACACAACTGATATAATATCGTATAGCAGCAGAGGTAATGTTTAAAAGTGAATATGCAGAACAAGTAGTCACCCTAAAACCTTCAGTTATCCCCAAAGATTCCAATGTTAAATAAGTTTGTTGTATTCAGTAATTTCAGACATTCCTCTGTTAATTTAACGGATGATGCATATTAGTATAGTTTTCATTAAAGATTCCATTTCGAGTGTCTGACTAACTTTTACTGACAGTTCAGTTAAACATGCTTTATGAAAAGCACAAAATTATTAAACATTAGAAAACTAAACGAAAACTACACCTTAATATGCGGGACTCACAAACTACATGAACGGAAAATGACTGAAAATGCTGTATTGAACGCATTTATAGAAAAAAACGTTCCAGATAACGCTACGCTAGTAATAAACATTATGTATATCCATTACAGAGATGGATATCTGTTACCAATTACAGTCAAGAAGCGAATAAGATGGCGAACATTCATTATAAAAAGTAAAGCAATAAAAGTGATATCAGACAACTAGCAGTCATTAATAGTATTATTAATCTTATAATTTACTGGGTTTAAATTTGAAATGAGTTTCAAAGTGGTGGACATTTTCCTAGTACTCTCTATTTCTAGTGATAGTGTCTACATGAAGTAGTATTCATATACAAACAAACACAAGTTAATACATACAAGCAAAAACGAAATATACATGTAACAAACCTTTCAATTTAAGTAAATCACCATTAGCAGCATTAATATAAAAGGTTTGTGAATCTTCGTCTGAAGGGCAAATGGATGCATACTATAAATTGTAGAAGAATAAGGTAGTTTTATTGTTATTAAAGAAACTAATGAGGAAATCATCATAGACAATGAAATACACATACATTCCCATTTTGCTTTATATTATTTACTGAATGGCTTTAAGGATTAATCAGCTAGTTTTTATTGACGTTTTTTATAGTACATCTGAGAATAAGGCTACTGAAATGAGTGCTAAGTTACAAATGACGAATGATGTTAAAGAGGTGAGAGGTTAGTGTGAAAGATAAAATGAACCTACAATGATAAGTCAAAGTGACGATAATGACTGTAGAACAAAAAATGACAAAAATCTTAAGCAATACGAGTCAATTATTAGTTGCCATCAGATTCTGTTAAACCTTCAATTACGTAACGGTGGATAAAAAAGATGTCCTACTATAACCTATGGTGGTTGCTAATAGTTCCACGTATCATCTAACTTTTAAATGGCTGAATGAATTGGTATAATCGATCACGTTTACTTATTTTGTAATATATCAAAGACTGCCTTTACTCCATATGTACAAATGCGTGGTAATAAATGTATATGAATCACTGCTAACAATGGAACAGTGAACACGCGTTTCGTCTTATTTAAGTCTCATCATCTGCCAATATGAACTGATCAAACACAGTACCAAACAACAGAATAAAAGCCCTCACAAAGTTACATAACTATGTTATGATTTTTATTATCATTACCACATGAACTGTAACGTTTTGAATGATGTAAAGTTTGATAAGAGATTACGGAAAATGTATATTTGATTAAACCGCACCTTACAATCATCACAATGAAAAGAATTCAAAACAGACTTACTATAAGATTCAAAGCTCCACGAGGTTTAAGGGATCGTTTATGATCTTCTTTCTAAAGTAAGGCAAGTAAAATAGAAGGGGATAAACCAATATATTACAAGCGAGTAGGAGTAATTACTTAAAGTTTTACATCACCGATGAACATTGGAACGGAACTCCCTAATGGTTCCTACCTACGACCCCAGGGTCCTGTAAACTTAACCTCTAGACAATCGAGTAGTGTACAATAGTTTATATTCGTTAAATTTCTCGAGTATCGATAATCGCCCAACACATTTGAGTAATCAATGATACCAACATCGTTTTGACAATAATTAAATGGTACATGAAATATTTGCATGAATTTCTAATTTCTACAACATAGTTAAATCAATCGTTTGATAGTGGATTGCTTTATAATGCTAGAGTAAAATGATTAACTAACCTCATAATATTCCATCCTTCCTGAATCTGGATCTATTACAAACCAACGATACTGATAGCCTTTCATGACATTCGTAAATTTTAGTAGTTGACCTTCAGTTCGTTTCCTAATTTAAATGAATGTTAAAACTACAAATTAGTCATGATTGTAAAATGGTTACGAGTAGAAAACATCCAGAAGGTAATATGCATGAAAACAATAGTTTATCTCCAAACTATGAAAAAATTAGCATAAGTTCAATTAATTACAGTGATGGAAATCTGGTTAAACATAAGGCATATATCCATATAATAGGATAATTTCTTGACTGTGAGTGACCAGTGAATTACAGGCATTATGACGGAAATAAAACAAGCTCAGTGGTTTAATCATTTTATGACTAATTCGGTAGCCAAATAATATCACAAGCCCTAACACTCAGTACAGGGTTAGAATCAAAAAAGTACATGGATATGTACCTGGTAAATGAGTTATATAGCGTCGGAGTGTAAAATACAACGTGCATATTACAAATCTCTGTAATATTTACAACGGCGTTATTTTATCTACACTTGGCAGTACTGAATAAATTGCCACCATCCACCAAGTGTTGGAACACCGTCAAACGTATTTCAGGCCAACAATCATTGTACTTCTTGATATCAGAGTCGCCTTCGATTCGTTGGACAGAAATGTGCTCTAAAATTGTCCATCAAAGAAGGTTGTGCCTGAGAAGTTCATTAAACATCTTGGAAGCTCTGTATACAAAAATCTCAGACAGAGTAACGGTATACAATTACCTTATTCCACTGTTCTAATTCACCACTAGCGCTACGCACGGTTGACTAATATCACTATTCTTCTATAAACTTGTTATTTCAGAAACAGCTCCAGAAGAAGTGAGTGCTGATTGCGTAAGGTTGTCACCTAAAGAAAAACTTGCCACCCTTGAGTATGCGGATGATATTGACTTACTGTACAATAACACAAAAGCCATTCAAATTGTAGTCAATCAGTCGTCAATTAGTGTCCGTAAGAATGCCGTACACTTTTCATCTTCCAAATACAAAGTGCTCCAACATGATTGGCAGGAGTATATACATGCCATCAATCTTCGTTGAGGACCGTCAGAAGTAGTCGATAATTTCGTGTATCTAGGTGGTTGTGTGAGTGCCATTCGTAGTGGTGTATTAGATGAGATCAATCTATGCAAAATAAAACCAGATCAGTCTGTGCCGAACTAGACTATTTTTGGAGCCATCCCAATGCGAATTTAGCTATAAATGTCCAAGAGTACAACGCCTCGGTGAGGGTGGCTCTGCCTTATGCTTATAAAATCTCATCTCGCTGAGAAGAGGGTGTTCGGCGTCTCTCCGTGTTTGATCATCTATACGGAATCGTTGACATCCAGTGTGGACATCATGTTATTAATGCTGAGGCTCGACATCGTGTGTTCAGGTGTAGTGATGACAACTCGATTGATGTCACCATATTTAAACACCGACATCAGTGACTTGGTCATGTTCCGCCAATGTCATCCCGGCGCCCTTTCTATCACGCATTATTTACTGGCACGGGAAAAAGTGGAGGTGGTTGGCTTATGACATGACATCGTGAAATGAAAGAAATCAGTATGTACAACCCCCCTGTCGATCCATTTTCACTTCCTGGTTGGGCTTCTAGTGATGGTCTAAATCAGTGGCTTGATACTTTATCAGATATGCTGCAGAATATAGGCCTGTAGAGATTTTGCTCGTTTCCTGTTAAAGCCTTCATAGAAATGTGGTGACTATTTTAGTAGGTGGATAATCTTATTTACATTTCTATCCAAGCTGTATCTCCTGCCTTCTTGTTTTCTTATCAAAATTTTGCCATTTTTTCTTTTATCGCCTTCTTTTTCCAGCTTCTTCATAACGCTACTCTTGTATCTGTATACTGCATATATTTTTGGTGCCCATTTATATCAAACTTTACGTGTTTAAATCAATTAAATATTTGTTTTCACAGGAGATAAATTGGTCTACATGCAAAAAATAGCATTAGTTAACTTAGATGATTTATATAGCGTCGGAGTGTAAAATACAACGTGCATATTACAAATCTCTGTAATATTTACAACGGCGTTATTTTATCTACACTTGGCAGTACTGAATAAATTGCCACCATCCACCAAGTGTTGGAACACCGTCAAACGTATTTCAGGCCAACAATCATTGTACTTCTTGATATCAGAGTCGCCTTCGATTCGTTGGACAGAAATGTGCTCTAAAATTGTCCATCAAAGAAGGTTGTGCCTGAGAAGTTCATTAAACATCTTGGAAGCTCTGTATACAAAATCTCGGTAATATTTACAACGGCGTTATTTTATCTACACTTGGCAGTACTGAATAAATTGCCACCATCCACCAAGTGTTGGAACACCGTCAAACGTATTTCAGGCCAACAATCATTGTACTTCTTGATATCAGAGTCGCCTTCGATTCGTTGGACAGAAATGTGCTCTAAAATTGTCCATCAAAGAAGGTTGTGCCTGAGAAGTTCATTAAACATCTTGGAAGCTCTGTATACAAAATCTCAGACAGAGTAACGGTATACAATTACCTTATTCCACTGTTCTAATTCACCACTAGCGCTACGCACGGTTGACTAATATCACTATTCTTCTATAAACTTGTTATTTCAGAAACAGCTCCAGAAGAAGTGAGTGCTGATTGCGTAAGGTTGTCACCTAAAGAAAAACTTGCCACCCTTGAGTATGCGGATGATATTGACTTACTGTACAATAACACAAAAGCCATTCAAATTGTAGTCAATCAGTCGTCAATTAGTGTCCGTAAGAATGCCGTACACTTTTCATCTTCCAAATACAAAGTGCTCCAACATGATTGGCAGGAGTATATACATGCCATCAATCTTCGTTGAGGACCGTCAGAAGTAGTCGATAATTTCGTGTATCTAGGTGGTTGTGTGAGTGCCATTCGTAGTGGTGTATTAGATGAGATCAATCTATGCAAAATAAAACCAGATCAGTCTGTGCCGAACTAGACTATTTTTGGAGCCATCCCAATGCGAATTTAGCTATAAATGTCCAAGAGTACAACGCCTCGGTGAGGGTGGCTCTGCCTTATGCTTATAAAATCTCATCTCGCTGAGAAGAGGGTGTTCGGCGTCTCTCCGTGTTTGATCATCTATACGGAATCGTTGACATCCAGTGTGGACATCATGTTATTAATGCTGAGGCTCGACATCGTGTGTTCAGGTGTAGTGATGACAACTCGATTGATGTCACCATATTTAAACACCGACATCAGTGACTTGGTCATGTTCCGCCAATGTCATCCCGGCGCCCTTTCTATCACGCATTATTTACTGGCACGGGAAAAAGTGGAGGTGGTTGGCTTATGACATGACATCGTGAAATGAAAGAAATCAGTATGTACAACCCCCCTGTCGATCCATTTTCACTTCCTGGTTGGGCTTCTAGTGATGGTCTAAATCAGTGGCTTGATACTTTATCAGATATGCTGCAGAATATAGGCCTGTAGAGATTTTGCTCGTTTCCTGTTAAAGCCTTCATAGAAATGTGGTGACTATTTTAGTAGGTGGATAATCTTATTTACATTTCTATCCAAGCTGTATCTCCTGCCTTCTTGTTTTCTTATCAAAATTTTGCCATTTTTTCTTTTATCGCCTTCTTTTTCCAGCTTCTTCATAACGCTACTCTTGTATCTGTATACTGCATATATTTTTGGTGCCCATTTATATCAAACTTTACGTGTTTAAATCAATTAAATATTTGTTTTCACAGGAGATAAATTGGTCTACATGCAAAAAATAGCATTAGTTAACTTAGAGGATTTAGTATATTTAAAGAAAAAGATTTTGAACTAAAATATAGAAGGTAATCACAGGAAAGTAAACAGTTACTAAATTCATATAATCACAAATTAGTCCTTTGATATTTTCCAAAGTAATGACAGTTTAGATTGAGAATATATTTATTCTTATGCAGTTCAAGAGAAAACAAAATTTCAGTGACAAATTAATATTTAAGTTGTGTATAGTTGTTTCATTTGTGCTACTTTATGAAGAAAACTGTGATAAGAACTCACCTTAAATGAGACTTGTCTTCATCAGTATGTAGTTCCTGCAATGGCACAGAAGATATATGAAACACAACGTTATATACAGAAGATGAGTGTACGGAGAATATACATTTTCAGAATATTTACTTGATTACATACGTCATCGTTATCACTCGAAACGTTAAAAGGTTAAATAGATCAGATGAAACGTAAAACGACAGAGATAAATAAGAATTTCTTCTTAAAAACTATACCATGGATTTAATGTCAGTAAGTCAAGCAAACTTTCGTTAAAAACCTTAAGGTTGATAATTTCATATAATACCATTTTTAGAAAGATGTATGAACTATTAGGTCAATGACATGGAAATAATAAAAAATAAGTATATGTCGAAATCAGTTACACTGATGTAGTTACATTCACTGTTGATATTGATAGATGGTAGACAATTTCCACATGTCTTATGTATTTTTGTATCGTTCAATACAAAAGCAAAATTTCCATTGCATCAAGTGTCGTAAGAAAATAGAAAGGTGAAAGTCTTTCTGCAGAAATATATACATATGAAAACAGCACAATTATGTGATTAAAAAGAAAAATGTAGTTACCTTTGCGCGTTTTATTAACTTAAAAATATTTTCCCGATCTTTCCCATTCATTGTATAAACTTCACAGCGGTAAAATAGATCAGAGAAAAATTCAAAACAGTAGGGTACTTTTGTCAGGATAGGATAAAGCTACCTGAAAACAAAAGATAAGTACAGACAAATAATCAATATAGACAATACACGCATAGACTCACAGTCTATAAATGCTTATAAATGCTTCTGCCAAGAAATAATGAACGAAAATTTAAAAACACAAACAGAGTACCTTACACTAGCCACAGATACTTTAATTAAACACCTGCAGTAATCTGCTTTATTTCAAAAATAAACCTATCCCATACAGTATCTGTTATCATTCTAAATGGTATACAGCCTTATGAAAACACTAATGGCGTCAACAAACTGGACATATTTTAAAGTTGAGATCAAAAGGTGCAAAAACAAGTTTGACTTTACATAACTACGAAATACAGACCCGAAATTACCAAATATAGTACAGAGTAGCAAAATATTGCAATGCTTTCAAGATCACTTACTGCATAGAGAATGTCGTTAAGAACTTCCATTCACCAAAAAGATTTAGTTTGCCACGAAAACGGATAGAAATTTATATAAATTCCAGTGACAATTTACTCTGAGTTCAAAAGAAATTGAAAAAAGTGATATCTACAAATTAAGTCGAATGATGAACTTATTAAATCGCCAAACAATATCACAGCGCGAATACTATAGTAATGGTGTCGCAAAACCTTTATTAGACAGATCTAAAACTTACTAGATATACATAAACAACTTGAAAAGTGTAAATAAAAGAGAAAATGCGATATTTAGCTCTTTTTCCGTCCCTAACACCTCTCCGAGATCGACATTTATTAACCGACGTTATTAGTGCAATGGAAAAATCACTCTTTCAGATGCTGAATATGTTTTAAGTAATGACAGTTTTCGTCGGCAAATTTAAGCTACTCGCCAACATAGGGTTTAAAATTCACGTTTCTGCCTATTAACATAACAACGCAATTCTCATTAGATATCATGTATATGATGTACTTAGATGCAGTTAGGAAACCGATAAGTTATGAACAAGCCTCCCCACTAAACGAGAGGGAGATACGAGTAGGTGTCGCAACCGATATTAATAAATCCATTATAAGTTGCGTTAAAAGGACTTTACTCAATTTTAAAAGGAAGTGTCGTATCGTAGATGATGTTTCATTTTGCAAACCGAATGTGTATGTGCAATCAACATAGAACCTGACACATGTGTGCATCGGTTCAAGTTGCCACACCACCATGGCACCGCAAGATTAACACCACCACCACTAGTAGAAATCACTTCAATAAAATAAAATAATAATAGTAACAAGGAGTGTGAACATATTGAATATGGTTCAGGAAGCGTATAAAGAAAGTTATGGAATAATTTAAAGCTCATGATTTAAGGGAGGACAATGAGTGAATACATCTGCGCCATTGTGACCGATTCTGGACCATGTCACTCAGTGTTTCTAGCCACTGGTTACGGTAATCGCGAGGACCCCATCCAGATAGTCTGCAGCTACCGACACGACTTAAACCGGCAGTCAGTGACTTCATGGACTGATGCCATGTTTTGGTTTCGCAGCCTCTAACTCTCTTCCATCCTGCGCCTATATCAGCCAACATTGCGCGTCGAGGCAGACGATGGTTGGGTATACGCAACACATGTTCCAACCACCTCAGTCGATGAAGATTCATAACCTTATCGACTGATTTACCACATTTGCCTAACACCCATCGTCTAACCTCGTTATTACTTACTCGGTGATCCCAGCTAACGCGAGCGATGTTTCGTAGACATCGATGGTCAAAAACTAATAACCGTGTGTCATCATCTACCCTTAATGGCCACGTCTCACACCCATACAGTAAGACAGAGCGAACTGTTGCACAGTACACTCTTCCTTTCGTTGAGACACGAATATCTCGTCTACGCCAAAGGTGACGTAGGTTGGCAAACGCCAAACGAGCTTTTTGAATTCGTACTGAGATTTCGTCAGAGACTAACCCATTAGGGCTAATCAGACTTCCAAGATAAGTGAAGTGATTGATGTGCTCAACTACTTCACTCCCTATCTTTAGTTCACGGGTTGACGAAAACCAGTCCTGGAGCAATAGTTTGCATTTACAGGGGGAGAAACACATTCCGAAAATGCTTGCATTCGAGCTTGTTGCTGTTAAAAGCTTCTGCATCGTATCATCGTCTTCGCCGAACAGGACTATATCGTCAGCATATTCTAAGTCAATAAGTGGATCTCCTGGTAGGAGATCGATTCCTGAAAAGTCAGACGATGAAAGTGTAATATCCAACAGTATGTCAACTATGAAATTAAACAAAAATGGGGAAAGTGGGCAGCCTTGACGGACACCACTTGAGGTTACAAGTTCAGATGCAAACTTAATGAACATCATTTATTTCTACTTCACTTAGTCTTCATTGTCCTTAATAATGTTTTACACAAGGCTTTGTATCAAATTTTTGTTGTCTGGCCACTTGTGTTTATTAACTAACCCCAGGTTGCATAAGCGTTTTATAGACAATGTAAGGACATATTTGGATGATTTTTTTTTACAGAATACGAGTAGTGTTGTTATGCCAAACAAATTTATATAATGCATGTTGCCTAAAACATCTTGCAGATAATAAAAATATACATGCCATAACAAATTCTTATATGCGGAAAGCTAAGTACAGTGCTGACACGCTCCAGCCAAACAAGCTACGCAGCATTATGCAGAAGGACTAACATTTTGCAGTAACCTGCCTTTAGCCCCATAAAAACTGTTATTACTTATGATCTTAAGAAATATATCTTTTGCCGTAGGAATACTAATTTTACTTCTCTCCCAATAATCCAGTCATTGTTAAAGGACAACCTAAATTGATTACAAATATTCCCGATTGGATAATTAAATTTAGACTACACATCGACGCGTCCGACTCTTTACTACAACCATTCATATCTAGTGGCACAGTTATTTTTATATGTTCAGTAGTAAGCAATCAGTATATATATATATATATGATGCTTTCTGTAACTGTATATCCCTCAATAAGATAAATAGTAAATTAATAATATCTACTTTGCAGACATTGTTTGTTTATTTATTATTATATTGGCATGATAAGTGTTCATGAAAAAAAACTTTGTTTACATTTTGAACGCAGTCAGAGAGCAGAAAAATCTTGCTATACAATCTAAAGAACTGATCAACAAGAAATTGTTCGTGTATCCAGAGAATATCTTGGATATCGACACGTAACACCCAACTGATGTTCTACGAAATGCGAAGTTTTGCACTACATTCCTAGAACAGATATTATATTTCCGTGGATGATATTTGAATTGCTAATACGTTGAATTCATCATTTACGAGAGTTTTCGGATACAAAAGTGAAATTTATTGGTGACTTTATGGTTCAGCTACAAACGGAGAAACCGAGTGGGTAAGCTCAGTTCTTAGTGTAGTTATCAGCAGAGAAACATTGGAAGGTAGGGCAGACTACTTGTACGATTCTGCCAACTTAGACATTGCAGAAACGCAAACTGGATAAAAAAAATGAAGTACTCGAAGCTCAGTCTTCTTGAAACACCTCTTTCTCCAATTGCAGAAAAATCCAATTTTTTACTTTAATGTAAATATAAATTAAACGAGGCAGAAATCAATAACATCAACTTCAGCGTCGACACCAAAACTCAGTTCAACTATTAAGAAAGAGTATTGTTGAGATATTTACTATTATAGTTCAGCGAAACTGGATTGTAACAAACTGAAAATTCTCAATATTTTAATAAATGTCTGTCAACATTGTACAAATGATGAGGCTGATAAGAACTTAATCTAGTAATTCGATGTTAAGTATGTTTGATATAGGGCTACCAAATTTGTTATTTCCCTTATCAAGTGAAAAAAGAAGTTGAGCTTCTAAATACGGCCCTTACGAAAGAGTTTCGAAGAGACTATTCTATACGTTCCCTGTTTTACGATAACTCATTTGTGTTTTAAATGGCGTTGATTTCTATGCTAACCAGTGACTGCGAGACTCCAGTAACATACATCATGGCGACCATATTGTAGCCAGAACCAGCTATCAAGCTCACATTAGTGGGAACAATGTAGAAAAGATACATTCTGACTTGTAGGTTTTACAAAGCTATAGAGTAGGGCATCTTTATTATTGTCCCTAATTCACTAAGTGCATTTACATTGACATTTGTGTATTCTACAATGCCTAAAATGGAGCACGAGGAAATGTCACTTCAACACAGGGGTCCTTAGATAATATGAAAGAAATACTCAACAAATGCTATATACGTCGCCTGGAATACGCAAGTCACAATTGAAACTGGTGATGAACTAATGGCATTTCGAAGCATAAATCAGCCTCTTCGAAGTTAAAAGTACGCTTAACATTCCTCTGTTTCACATACATGCTTTAATACCATAACATCTTTATTCGAGATAATTCTAACATTACTCACGTATGCTTCATTTCATGAACATACAGATATTGACAACAAATAACGGAATATCTCAGTGAGTATGGAGACGCCATTGCCGTCTCCTTTATTTATGTATTGTAAATTCCTTTTTGAAAATAAATGCTTTTTGTAAAAATTGATAATGTGATTTAAATATGATTCCTACAGGAATATGGATAATTGGTTGCAAAAAAATATGTAATGTTGTCTGTAGTGGCGACAACTCTTTCTACCAAGTTTCCAAAATAAATGGAAAAGTAAGAATGTGTATGCCTCTATCTCAAGATATCATGTTGGACCACTTATGTTTCTGGTTTGAAATTAAGGCGTTGCTATTTGTCTATCACACTCACTGTATATATTAGTTTCTCAACATTACTAACTTTATGACTCACTTTTAGGGTGTTCAGAACATTACATGCACTTCGTCAAGGTAAATGTGTACCATGGTTTGCACAGACGAAAATTTGGTACAGATTTACGCGAAAATCAACTAATCGGATTGAATATCATGCGAAAAGTAGACTACATGGTACAAATTTTGGAGACAAGAATGTTTAAATTTGAAGACATGTCTCATAAAGTAAGACAAGTCAGGTGGATGTCTATTTGTCTACACTGCACGCGCAGAAAGATGATAAACTTTGCATTTTCCACTTTCTTTACAGTTTTTATCCTTACAAGACTGTATAGTCATATAATTGATTTTGACATGTTCATTACCAGTTCATGCACTTTAACAATAGTAATTTATAAACCACAATTATAGGTACATCATGTGAATTTAATGTTACAAGATTACGCTATAGTACCTAAGACAAACTTACTGTAACGCCCAACTCGTAAACAACGCTAGTTCAGTTTCCAAATTCTCACTATCCAGTATTTTTTCGACAAATTAATTTGACCCAATTTTTTTGCTCTCGCATCTTGAATTAAGTTTCATGCTTTTCATAGCATCTACTGTGGGTGTTCTGGTTATTCAACTGGGCACTACCTTCCGGTTTTGGAGGTTGATTTTTGGGTTATTATTAAAAAGATGGTGAGTATATGTCCCAACGAGATGGGTTAGTGAGATCCGAAAACCTTTATTTTGCTAAATGATTTGTTATCTAGTTATTAGGAAGGCACTAGGTAATGAAAGTAATGAGTTTAAAAGGGGTAAGAAATAAAAAGATAACGTGATGGATAAATAAAAATAATAATAATGAAATGGTGGTATGCATACGATTGTAACGAGTGTGGTATGAATGGGGATAATGATGCGTAGTGAGCCCCAGCTATAAGAGATGAATAGAAAGGGTCTTCTGAGTTGGCTAAAATCACTAGAGTGGGTATCAAATCGAACAGGATCTCATCAGAAAAGATAAAACTCGACCCTAGTACTTGCTCTTAGACGTGAGATTATGCTTAGATAACCAAGTTAAAGACTGTTGGAAAGCCAGGACACTACTGCTTTAGACGAGTGATCTGAGATGTACAGAATTCCTTGTGAACCATTTTCAAGTCTCTCTTCGTTCTTCTATAACAGATCGAGTATAGACCGGTGGCGCGTAGCTAGCTTTCTTTAGTTTGGTTCGACCCAATTAACAAACTTTTGTCGCATCACATATAAACCTCGGCAGTAGAGACCACTGTACTTGCTATTCTGCTGTCTGAAGCTTCTCTGCGATTCAGATCATCATAACTCAATTCTTGCGACTGAAGTTCTGATGATTATTACGCTCAGAAATCAAGCAGACAACGTGTCCTATTTCTGTATATTTAAGAAGAGACGCAGAATGTTACGAGCAGTTGCGCTTGAATTTGTTTCAGTGATAGAAACAGTGACATTGAGGCAACCGAGTCTGCTTTTAAAGATTGCGTTTCAATTTTTCATAAATAATATTTTTCACTAACTGGTATTATGCTACAGAAAGTTACCGGCAGCTTACGTGCGCATCTAAGTTAAGCCCAGTTGTATCTGCTTCTAAATCATCTACTAATAGGAGATTTTACTACTCTATTACAAAAGTAGTTCATTAACAATAAATGGGACGAGGAGTGATTCCTTTCCACAGGTTATCGTAAACCAACCTGACAGAATAGTTTGAACTCTGACTGCTAGATATCTCTAACTTAGGCAGCCATTTCGCTAATCCATTTTACAACTACTGACGGCAACTTATTAAAATTATCAGCAAATAAACCTAAGAAGAATTCCAGGTGAACTATGCACACAGGATGGTTGTACTCTGAACAGTCATCAGGTTTGATTTGCGAAGTCTTCCTGGTGGGAAGTTGTACTTGGACTCAGTTACTGAAAAATACTGATGATATGGTTAGGTACAGATATGTCGATTATCCCTTCAGAGACCTTAGCTACAGTGGCAAACAAAGAAATGGTTGGTAGTCAGTAGTCTCAGTAGTCTCCCTCTATTTTCGAACAGGCGCGACCGCAACTTCTCCCCACTCGGCGACCGGTTACAAAACAGAGTAGATCTTCCCTTTCTTTGATGACCTTGGGTTGAGTTATGTCTTAACCAGAGGCTGCTTGTGGGTTTAAGCTCTTCAGGATCTATATGATCTTAAGAAATCCAAACTTCACAATCCTTACTCTACTCTTGGTCAGATTATGGTAGCCTATGATTGGTAATAGGATGTTAATCTCGGAATGGATATTCTTAAATATTAGTTCAGTGATCGCAATATGAGGTCTGCATATTATCACCAAACCCCGTTCAGCAAATTTAGGACAAAGTGGAAACGCCTTAGTAATTCAGATTCGGTGAGTCTCAAGCCCTACAATACATAATTTATTGTGGATAATGTTAGGGTACTTATCAATTAGGCAAAATATTCTAAGCTGGAAGAAAGTGGATCGGAACTTCTTGGCTAATAGGTTGGCGGCGGAAAATTATGAACCTATACGCATAAGCTTAATGGTTTCAACCATCAGCTGAGCTAGCCTATTTACGTGACCGTTTACTTAGCCTACCAAAAAGTAGCGTGGCGCAACTGTTTGACTTAAATAAAACTACTAGCAAGTTACATCGCTAGATGGCTGCATTAACATGACCTACCCCAACCATGGCCACCAAGCTTCCTAAATAATATAAAGCCTATTGTGGTTATGTTGAATTTGGATAATAACACTATAAGAAGATATAAACCTAGTAACATTCCGGGTTATGACAAGTCCCACCAAAAACGCTGTCCTTTGTCGCTTTTAAAGGTAGTAATATTTATTGGGTGTTTAGTGGGGATGGTGTAACGTGTGGTAAGGTTATGTATTCTGTCTACCCTACAAATCTTTAGGAAATCTCAAACCAGCAACTTCACATGAAGGTTCACTTCTTTTATCAGACTTGTTGTTGAATTTTATAAACCCCTATTCGGCTTTAGGATGCAATTACTAGGTAGTTTCCTGTAAACTAACCAGTCGCCTAAGTCCTTGGTGAGTCTTCATTCGTCCCAAGCTGTTCACTTGTTTCTGGTAACTTTGTAGGTGCTAAATAGAGCTAAAAATGAAGCCTAAAGTGTCTGCTTTGAAATGGGTCTACAGGGTTAGTGTGAACATTTTTAACCACAACAGAGTTGCGTTGTACTGATTGGTCCCTGAAAAATGAATAAAGTATTTCAATTTAACAAGGCCGATATCGTCCACACAGATAATCAACATTATGACAGTGCATAGCATTTAGTTTAAGGTGGTCAGAATCCATTCCATGTGATCGCCCCTCAGAACTCTTCCACATATAATCTACCTAGGAAAGTTGTCTGCATGTTGACTAAAAATACTCATATGCTGTGGACATAAATGCGTGAATTCATTATAATCCCAAAAATACATAGTTATCATCCTGGTTGAATATATCACCACTGGGAAACTTTTGGAGGTTTAGGAATACTACTGTGACCATTTAAATCCTTGGTAGGTTACGTTCTATTGATAGAAGAAATCGGATTATTAGTGAATAAGTCTTAATTATCTTTATCCTGGGACAAGAGACATTTGAGCGCGATGCTAATGATTCAAACACAAAATTTCTCAACATTCAATTTAAGATAATAGGAAATATAGTCCCTATGTGAAATAAGGAAGTTGATGTGACCTATTTTTATACTGCTGCATTTGTAACTTCGTTAAAACCAATAACTATATATCTCGTAATTTCGCCCTCGTTAATAACAAGACTTATACACGAACAACAATCACCAACTTTGCATATGATCCAGAAGTCTGGAACGAAGATGCGACAGATATATATCTGAACCGAAAGAATCTAGCGTCACAAATCCTACAAAGCGCTAACGATAAGTTGACCACTGCAATCAAACTTTATAGTACAAATATCAACAAAGAATTATACAATACAAACATCATAGTGTTAGGGGTAACAATAATCTCTACAAAGTAAAAGAACATTTGGGCTTTATTGTTTCGGAGTATGCTCAGGGTTTGAAGTCAACTCTTAACTAGGCAACCTAAGTTGCTGCAATCCCTCTGTCGATTGATAAACATTTATTCGTAGTCTAGCATCGACCCTAACTGCTACTAATATATTTAATACCATTCAATATGCAAATTTGCATTGAGAGGGAATGACAAACTCTTCTGTCGTGTAAATTTTTGCCGGTAGTATGGTATTACTTTTAAATATTGTGCATTCTTATGTGTAAATATACCATACACTTCGTTCGGAAGTTATTAGGATTATGTTAGATATATGTACAATTTTAAGACAACAATTAAAACCTCAGCACACAACCTGGATTACTTCGATGATTTGGTTAGTGACTTTTATCAATTTAACAAAAAGTGCTTATTAAATCAAAGATTTAAAGTGCTGAAAATATGATACACGAGTTACTCACTAGACACAATATACCTTCCCATTTACGATGCGTTTGTGATAACATGATTCAACACTATGTTCTCCCGTCTGTTGACCCTATAGATTGGATTTGAATTCTTTGTTTTGATTCATTGGAATAAAGTATTTTGTATCGACTAATACCTCAACTTCTGGGTGAAACTAAACTTTACCGACGACCTTAAAACACCATTTAGCCAATGAGAATGCACTGGTAGATAAAATCATTTTATTATGAAAAACGGTGATATTTTAAAAAAGAATTACACATTGTACACTTGAAGTTCAATTTGGGACATACAGGAAATATCTCCTTCATTATGTTCGGTTGTAAATACCAAAAACCTACCAGTAAGATTAAAGCGGTTATTACTTATCCATTCGGTTTATACAGATCTTCCTCTATTATATTTTCGCTTTCTAATGGCTGTTTCATCTATTCCAATGATTCTTCCGACGCCTACCAGTGATAGATTTAGGCGTAACACGATTTCTGAGCTAATGTCTTTGCAGTGCTGATAACATTGCACTGCTGATACTTTGCTTACATCTGTAAGAGACGATGCCAGCGTAACAGGCAACTGCATGACCCATAATACAACTAACATGTAGGTTTGCCGTAGTGTCAGTCTAGACTTGCTAAAATACTGCCTATTTTTTATACTGCTGCATTTGTAACTTCGTTAAAACCAATAACTATATATCTCGTAATTTCGCCCTCGTTAATAACAAGACTTATACACGAACAACAATCACCAACTTTGCATATGATCCAGAAGTCTGGAACGAAGATGCGACAGATATATATCTGAACCGAAAGAATCTAGCGTCACAAATCCTACAAAGCGCTAACGATAAGTTGACCACTGCAATCAAACTTTATAGTACAAATATCAACAAAGAATTATACAATACAAACATCATAGTGTTAGGGGTAACAATAATCTCTACAAAGTAAAAGAACATTTGGGCTTTATTGTTTCGGAGTATGCTCAGGGTTTGAAGTCAACTCTTAACTAGGCAACCTAAGTTGCTGCAATCCCTCTGTCGATTGATAAACATTTATTCGTAGTCTAGCATCGACCCTAACTGCTACTAATATATTTAATACCATTCAATATGCAAATTTGCATTGAGAGGGAATGACAAACTCTTCTGTCGTGTAAATTTTTGCCGGTAGTATGGTATTACTTTTAAATATTGTGCATTCTTATGTGTAAATATACCATACACTTCGTTCGGAAGTTATTAGGATTATGTTAGATATATGTACAATTTTAAGACAACAATTAAAACCTCAGCACACAACCTGGATTACTTCGATGATTTGGTTAGTGACTTTTATCAATTTAACAAAAAGTGCTTATTAAATCAAAGATTTAAAGTGCTGAAAATATGATACACGAGTTACTCACTAGACACAATATACCTTCCCATTTACGATGCGTTTGTGATAACATGATTCAACACTATGTTCTCCCGTCTGTTGACCCTATAGATTGGATTTGAATTCTTTGTTTTGATTCATTGGAATAAAGTATTTTGTATCGACTAATACCTCAACTTCTGGGTGAAACTAAACTTTACCGACGACCTTAAAACACCATTTAGCCAATGAGAATGCACTGGTAGATAAAATCATTTTATTATGAAAAACGGTGATATTTTAAAAAAGAATTACACATTGTACACTTGAAGTTCAATTTGGGACATACAGGAAATATCTCCTTCATTATGTTCGGTTGTAAATACCAAAAACCTACCAGTAAGATTAAAGCGGTTATTACTTATCCATTCGGTTTATACAGATCTTCCTCTATTATATTTTCGCTTTCTAATGGCTGTTTCATCTATTCCAATGATTCTTCCGACGCCTACCAGTGATAGATTTAGGCGTAACACGATTTCTGAGCTAATGTCTTTGCAGTGCTGATAACATTGCACTGCTGATACTTTGCTTACATCTGTAAGAGACGATGCCAGCGTAACAGGCAACTGCATGACCCATAATACAACTAACATGTAGGTTTGCCGTAGTGTCAGTCTAGACTTGCTAAAATACTGCCTATTTTTATTGATTTCTTTCGCCGATAACCACTAGAACGAAAGATTACTCTATCTCGACTATCAGTGGATTGTACTTGAGCCATATAGAGCACACAATCACAAATCAACTCTCTAAGAAGTAATCCGAGAGCTTGTAGATTATAAATAATATCGTTTTTATCGAAAATTCTAATCAGACGATCTAAAGTAAGCATTTTGAACTTGAACGAGCTCGCGATCTTGAAACAAATATCTTGATTCTGGTTGGCCTTCTCAAGTTCGCCGGGAAAGTTTAGTTTCACCCATTTGGGAGATAGTGCAGATCGTTTAGCGATGTCTAACTGCAGTTGGTGTAATAATAATGGGAAGGCGGCAAACGGAATATAAAGGCTGTGTGCCCTGTAATCGTACGAATTATAGATGATTATTGCCTGCTTATACTGGATTATAATAATACTCGCTTCAGCAATAATATAATTTCAATGTTACCCGTACATGTCCACAATCTATAGAATAGGTGTATAAATCAAAAGTTGGTAACGATTTGCTTATGAAGATAATATTTAAACGGAATGTAAATATAAGAAGCAAAGATTCAAGACAACCGTCGTAAGTAATTAATCTTCAGTTGAATTCAGTCACAAGTTGCACAATATGTAAAACGCTATGTCAATGGTTATCATCAGCTGCTACAGGTTCAGATCATATGCATTCACAAGAAACCGATCAGATATCTCTTAGTCTTGCTTCCAGTAATTGCTGAAAATCGGATTACACTGAAATGCCTAATAAGAATAAAATTGAACTGTTTTTATCCTGGATTCATTCACTGCTACTAGTCATTGTAAAAAGAATAACTACTTAGTGGGGTGTAAAGATTAGGCAGTAGGAAAAGCCTTATGCTGCAAAGGAACTAGTAAACTGAATGTTTCTTTATTACTTTGAGGATACCATAAAGCCCATTAGATAGCGCCAAATCGTAGAAACATTAGGGTACATGTCTGACTTTATGAAGAGAGTGAAACTTACATTGATTAATCAGTGGGTAATGACCAATATCGTTACCCTGTTACTGTCAGTCACGTTACAATACGGCCACTAGTCTACGTGAATTGAGTTAGCGTTAACTATGTTTTGGTGGTTGTCCTCGAAAAATAATTGATCTGGGTTTCATTCCCTTAGATATCTATCATGGACAGGATATTTGAGTTTGATTACACCACTGATAACAAATGCACAAGCAGCATGAAGTTCTCTAAATTCTTAGTGCGTCCTGTCGACTACTGCCCACTGTTTAAGGGAATATGAATCGTTATTGCTTGTTTCTACTGAATTACAATCTAAGTCTGTTCTGTAGTAATATAATTCCAAAATGTCTATAAATCACCATTTATTATATTGACTCATATACATCCACGATTCATAGAATGAGTGTATATATTAAAAGTCAGTAACGATGAATATAGGAGAATTATATTTGGAATGATCATAAATCCTACAAGCGCAAAATCAAAACAAGAGAGAAGGTGTAAATTATGTCAATTTCTGTGTTCAGTTATGCTATTACATCCAAACCGTAAAAGAATATATGCACAACTAATAAAACTCGTTAGTATGCTCTATGAGGAATATTAACGACTGCTACAACTGGTGCGAAATTTAGGCCCCAAATTACTTAATAACTGATTTCAACAATCGAATATTTAGATGTATAATTCAGTTATTTGTTTCCAGCACAACAAAGTTTTCTGTTTAAGCAAAAGTCAAGTATAGTTTGCCGCATAATGTAAAATAATGATTTCACTATCTTAAAAGTGGTAAGGAAATAATAATCAGAATCTTCTTTTACCTAACTTTTGCATATAACATTAATAGTAGAAGTAGCAAAATATGTAGGAGAACCATACTAACCCTATTAACAATTAGGATAAACTTGTATATTCCCATTGATTTGTTATAGACTGAAGCTGGTCAGTCATTGTTGCTATATGTGCATCCTGAGCGGATTGCCTCGATATAGTGAATTTTTCACAAGTATTATATAAGCTGGAATATACAAGTTTATCCTAATATCAATGTGCCCGTAGCACAAGTGTGACTGTCTGGACTCAGTAGTCTAGTGGTGAACGCAGTGGCGTTCAACACGAAACAGATTGAGTTCGAATCCCAGTGTGAACATCAACATTGGGATGCAGGTACATCTAGCCGATGAGTCCCAAATAGGACGAAATGCGCGTCCTGGATTCCACTTGCCAGTTACAATCCAACTTATATAATACTTATTAACAATAAATTATTTAAATTAAACTATTCAGAAAATAAAAATTTCATATGAAAAACTGTATTATTTGCAAATATAAACAAAATTTATATACAGTAGACATTGAGTATGTGTATGGAATCAGTTCATCATTTCTTGACATATAAGAGGCAATCCGTAGTAGCATTTTGTTTTTTAGGATGAATAAAAAGGGTCCCTGTCCTACTTTATATTACATATTTATTCATGAAAGATGAGTGAAGGTAATATGAAGAAGGAAAAACAGATTGTTTATTACGTAATATGTTCAACAGATCACAAACAGAATCATAGAATTGTAAGCATATGTCAATTATTCATCGGTAAACGGTACATATAATCATATTATTAATGAGTATGAATATCATAAATGTATGATTGAATTGTCACTGAAAGCAACAGGATTATAGTTAAAATAGTAGATTGTAAATAGAGACTGTTAGTTCTCCTTAATGATTATTTTGAATAGAAGACAGTAGGTAACATAATCATCAGTTATTTTCTATGTCATTCATCATGTCAATAAGAATTATGCTCAATTCTCAGTGCTATTATTATTTTGTACAGACATTAGGTTAGATCCTTTCATTTCTGTAGAACTTTCATAAGTTACATTGAACCTCTCTGAAATATTATCAGTAGTTGTTAGTTCTTTTAATGATTTACTGTTATTATCTACGTCATTTTCATTGAAATTTACCTTTTCATCAAATTTACACCAACGTGATTCAAAATATGCTCGCATAACATGTCCAGCACGACCAACTTCTGAATCATCTTCATTAAAGAATTCACAATTAGAAAAAATGAGACGAACATCGTGAACCCAACTATTAAAAGTGGTATATGCCCTACAATTTAAAAAGATTAAAAAAAGCAAATGAATAAAAAAAAACTAATTAATGTAAACACCCTAAAGAATAAAAGAAGCATCAGTAATTGAAATCAATCAAATAAGTATATATCTTGCTCTGATATTGAATTGTGGTGGCTTTTGGAGATCGGTATTAAGTTTAGCTGATTGTTATTGTCATAAATTGATGTTGGTAGAGTACCACTGAGAATCAAAGAGGACTAGACAGTTGTTTCGTCCCAGTGCATGCCATAGAATCTGTCCCAGGGGTTTCAGGTTGGCGAACATTTAACTCTTTACACCGATAGGCCAACATCCAATGGTAAAATTCCAACGACCATCAGTTTGTGATATGGAGCGGCGATTATCCATGGCCTTCGGTGATAACTGCCTTATTCTCGACAAGTCTGAACACCACCAATCACGACCTTTCACTAGAGTTTTAGGAACATCCTGAAGTTAGTCACTAGTGAGCTGACGGGAGTGGGAATTCTACCATTTGATGCCGACTGACCCAGTGATGCAAAAGGTTAGGCGTTTAACAGTCGGAAGCCCCTGGGACGGAATCAAGGGCACACAGTGTTGAGGAGTTCCATACTGGGACTAAACAGCTGTTCAGTGCTCCTCGGTTTTCAACGGTACCTCATCAATACCAATATGTGACAAATTCAATTAACTAAAACTTTATTTGATAATGTCTTTAAGTAATACATGATATAAATTAAAATTTACTTCAAAAATTCTAAAGATAGAATTAAGATGAAGGACTACTGTGTGAGAAGTAGAAGAATTTTGCATCGGTCTTATATATTTTAAGAATATCAAGACTACTATAATACCGTTACTAGTAATACGTTATGTCATCAAACATAATAAAAGTTGTTACCGTTGCGTCATCAGAACTTAATTTAGTCAGTATTTTCATTTAAAGTATGTTAACTAGAATCAAATATAGTGATGATAATAAACACTAATTTTATGCAAGCAGGTATGACCATTTGAAAATGAACCAATCGGCTTCAGGGACTTATGGATGATTTTGATCAATCAGAACACAGCAGTTACAATTAAAACAAGACAATGTTGGCAAGAATAGATTTACTATAATTGATATAATTATTCAAGTTTTCTGTAGGCTTTTCTGCCTGTAAATTACTAGAATAGCATCTTAATTCATTCGTTTAACCATATATCACTTAGATTCTAAAAAATTATATGGGAATGGAATTGGTATTTTATACACCCTTAAATTGATCATGATCGAGGTTAAGGTTAGAGATAGAGTTAGGGTAGACATAATGTTGATGTATATGCTTTATATTGTCTGTTTAACAAGAACCTGGTATTTGATACGCTTAGCACTGTAATGCTTATTCTGTGACGTTAAAAGTGTGTTTTTCTTAAAAATGTCTTTTACTTATTGCCCATCTATAAGCATTCGCCGATGATTTCTAATTGACTTTACATTTTCTAGATTATCTTTGGTTGTCTACGATGATTATTTCATAACCGACCAAGTTCCCTCAAACCCCCCTTCATAAACCATACTGCAGTTTCTACCACCTTGATTGTTTCTGACTAGATTACTATCACTAGTTACATTGTTATTACTAATATTACACATTTGAAGAGTACATTCCGAACTCATTCCATTTTGATACCTCTAAGTTAGCTCATACTATGTCATACATTATACAAAATCTGATCGAATATTTGCAATTGTATTGTTATATCTCACACTTTGTGTTATCTATACCTATTCTCATCTCATCATTACAGCTGATCAACAAACCTATATCAACGTACACTACATACTAATCAATTTAAAACATTTACAAACATCCTAGTATATGACCCTTTAAAAGTGCGCATCCATAATGCACAAGGGGGTAGAACACCGTCCATCACTTCCTGATTTTCGATTGTTATCTAACTCAAACCAATTCGTTATAATAAATTGAAAATTGAGTATGCTTACGCAGGATCTTGCACTTTTTTCCATATTGTGGATAAATCCATTGGATGCTTAATTATTTTTCGATAAATAGGTACTTGTTTTAGATTAACTGGTTTACGAAATGCCCAAGAAGCTTCATGATTTAATAAATCTTCTGTAGCCCGTCTAAAATACATAAAAAGTAATAGACAGAACAATTACAATCATCATAGATACTTACTGGTCAATTAAAAGTAAGATATTAAAGCGTCGAATTAATTAGACGATATCTTTTTTTATTTTTGTAAAACAAAACTGTCATAGAATGTCAGAAATAGAATAATGACTAATATTTAACAATGATTTGGTTCAACATAGGTTTCATAAAATTCCAGCAAAAAATTTTTGATAGAAGATAGTTTATGGAAAGTTGGTAAGGAAACTTGGGTCTAGGATTCATGTTATCTGTCACTTGTCAGCGAGACTGTTTGAATAGCTCGGTGGTAATAGTCAGAGACTGTGAAACCGTGACCAAATCCCCCAGGGGTCGTCAGTCCCCTTAAAAAGACTCCATGGTGATGGGTGCTAAATATCGTGAAATCTAGGTGCAAGGTTATCTACTGATTACCAAAAAACCACTTTCCATTTCAGCATTTTGCCAGAGATGTCAAGTTATGCAGAATAGTAACCAATATGCAACTTGATCGATAGTATGTGGATCATTACTAAAAACCACTCAACAAATATTAAAATGGTGTACAAACCTCTGACCAATATAGTCACTCAAGTTACAACTATACTGAGTATTGTGAACTATCGCCTATTCAAATTTAGCTACCCAATTATAACCGAATTTTTTCCAAAAAAGAAAAGAATGTTACTGATTTAGGAAAAATGTTAAGCGAACCGGTGAACAGTGATATAATCAATCAAAGTATTCACTTAGTATTGTGTATGAAGTACATTGAAGCATACCGATTCACTTTTTACAGAATAATAAAAGAAGAGCTATTCATGTGCTTGATGTTTATTAAGTACACTTCAAATGGATGACTATCGCATTCAGTTGTTTTCATCTTTAAAGACTACTGCGTTGAAAATAAACGGTACAGAATGGAAGTTACTGGTTTCATAACTACCTTATAAAATATCAGTAACGGTTTGTCTATATTCATGATTGAAAGTGCTCAGTCTCTTCTGCCTTACCTGCATCATGAACTGAATATAATAATAAATCCGTCTGTCAAAACCTTTTTAAAGTATTTAATGTATAGTAAGTGACAAAAATTAGGCTGCGCGTTTTGTTCACTACTGGGTACATCTTAAATATTCTAAAAACCTATAGCGTCACGATCCCTTCAAAATGAACCTATGACAACAGAGGTTGGTCATTCACAGTGCTGAACATAAGCAATAGGAAATTGCAAATCAATAATAATGCATCAATGCCCACTGAAAAGATTAGTGGTTGGCTGAACTCAGTAGCTCAGTGAAGAGGGAGTATAAACAGAAAGATAGTGGATACACGTGTAGGTGTGAACATCAACACTGACAGTTCCCAAATAGGATGAAGTGTACATCCTAAATTACCCTACTAATTACATACAATACGTCTCAATAGACGTGTAAAACAAATGACACTAAATGTTGTAATAATGTGAAACTAACCGGCACCATTCAAGTTCTTTGGACTTCATCTGTTGATAATTTTGACATACAGGTTGTATAGATTCTACTGAATCATTAATAGAAGAACTAGCTTCACTGCCATTTGTTGTTTTTCGACATAAAGCACGACATCGTCGACCACCTCTACATCCAGATATCTTTTTAGATACTAATAACATAGATCGACGATGATAATGACGTTTTGGTTTTGTAGGCATTGTAGTTAAATGATAATTTGGTTTCCTACCAGGTTTTATAGGCAAAGAAAAATCAGTGAATTCTTCAACATCATTTGATTTTCTTTTCTTATTCTCTGAATCATTATGTGATCTAGACTTATGTTTTCGAATCTTTGATTTAGTGATTGAAATCATTCCACTATCCATATTATCAGTACGTTTTCGATATTTATGCAGTTTCCTCCACCAACCTTGATATCTTCTATTTGGATTTGAAAATTTATTATCATTCATACTTGGTGTATCGTAGACATTGATATTTGTATCGTCCGATTTTAAAACGGTGCATGTTTTACGCTTCTTTATCTAAAAATAAAAAAGTTAAATGAATAGATTATCGGCTTTCTGAAAGAAATTAACAGCCTTTTGACGTATATGATCATCTCATAATGTTGGGATATGATAGTTTAGAAAAATACTTATGAATCAAGATAATGGATAAATCAGTAAGATGGAATAACAAAATACCCTTTGGTAACAAGAGATACTTATAGGTAAATCAAAGTATGGTGATATCTTATTCATTGGAATACTGATCTTTCATAAATGTGTTGTTACTTTTAGTGTTGATCAAATTATACTATCCAAAGAATAATGTAGTCATCAATCTAGGTGATTAGAAATTACAGTTCACTATATTGAATGTTACTTGGTAGAGTGGGAATCGTTAAGATGCCTGATAACTAGATTTTAAGACGAAAAGCATACACTTCTAGCACAATATCGGACAATATGATGTATTATTTGTAAAGAGATCGAACTAGTAGGGAAATTGAGTCAACAGTTATGTAATGATCACCTCTAAATGGGAAAGGTGTGCTTATATGTTATCTATTTCTATCTATAATAAGATAAAAAAAAAGTATTGAAAATTTTAAACCACTAAAATTGTTTCACATCATTTGCATCAGTAATTTCATAATCATTAAACTTTTAGTGAGGTTTCAGGGTTTCTATTAGATTTAATTATTTTAATTTAACATCACTTGGACAACCATTTAAAACCAAAAATAACTGGACATCTGTTTAGTTTTAGCATGAGACTTTTCAACATTGTGGATCCAAGACCCAATCTGGGAATCGAACCTACGACCTTCATGTTTCAAGTTAGGCGCTCAAACACTAGATAACTGAGCCGGTTGTCTGCCAACGGTTGATATTTCTAACTTTATCCGTTCACTATAGAACACATATAATATTCCCAGTTATCCTCTGACTGTATAGACATATACAAAAGACGTACCACACGTATAATGAGAAGTAAATAACGATGATTTAGATTAAGATGTATTTTAGGTTAATTAGAATCCCAAACCAATCACAAAGCAAGCGAACAGCCAATTCCAATATTATGTTCTGTTACATGTTGAACATACCAATATAGAAGTGTACAATATAAGGGCTGCTGTGCTCATGAACAGTTACAGCTTCTACCAACTCTCTATAGTATTTGTTATGTATCAATTGTTTGTATGGAAAAACATTAATTTTGTGTAATTTACATCATGAAGTCAGTGTAACTAAAGAAACCAGAAAACACTGGTAACACTAGTAATACAAATCTACAATACATTCATAAAATCGTAGAAAGAATTTAACCACCAGACCATTGAATCAATATTCAATATTCTAATTTCAATCAACATTTAATTTCTTATAATATCACTATTGATTGATTGTTGAACACCTAACATGACAGAACTCCATTAATTACAGTTTCTTTTCATAAGAAAACTGTAGTAACTACCTCTTGATAATAGTTATTAATTTGAAAATGCTAATCAGTATACTTAATTGTTCTCAGTATAAAAACAATCATTAAATAATCAGGTATCATTATAATCCACAGTTATCTTCTGCAAATTGGTAGGATTAAACTAATAGTGAGAGACCAATAGGATTTCGACACTAATTCTCAAAGTCTTGACGCATAATTGAATTAATACAAATAGTTCTGTACACTATACATTCAATTTAGATGAATTTGTGTCAGTGAGATACTTCTGATATAAGGTAATACACTGAAGTTTCATGCTTGGAATGATAGAAATCAGATGGTAGTTGATATGTAACAAATAAATGTCACTAAATCATCATCACCAGTGCCTGTTACCCCAAGTGGAGCAGAGTACGCCAACCAGCATTCTCCAACTAACTCTGTCCAGGGCTTTCCTTTCCAGCTCTTTCCAAGTGCTGTTCATTCTCTTTATGTCTGCCTCCAATTCCCGACGCAATGTGTTGCTGGGTCTTCCTCTTTTCCTTTGGCCTTTAGGATTCCAAGTTAGTGCTTGTCTTGTGACACAGTTTGATGGTTTCCTCAAAGTGTGTCCAATCCACCTCCAGCGTCTTTTCCTAATTTCCTCCTCGGCTGGAAGTTGATTAGTTCTCTGCCACAGAAGGTTGTTGCTGATGGTATCTGGCCAACGAATCTGAAGAATCTTATGCAGACAGCTGTTTATAAATACTTGTATCTTCTGAAGGATACTTTTCGTAGTTCTCCAAGTTTCAGCTCCATACAACAGAATTCTCTTCACATTTGTATTGAAAATTTTGACTTCAATATCGACTGACAGTTGATTTGAGTTCCAGATGTTTTTCAGTTGTAGAAATGCTACCTTTGCCTTACCAATCCGCGCCTTCATATCCGAATCAGACCCTCCTTGTTTGTCGATAATGCTGCCCAAATATGTAAAGGTTTCTACATCTTCCAGAATGTCTCCGTCAAGTGTAATTGGGTTAGTGTTCGTTGTTTTGTATCGAAGAATCTTGCTTTTCCCTTTGTGCATTTTGAGGCCTACTGCTGCCGAGGCTGCTGGTATATTGTTCGTCTTCATCTGCATTTGATGTTATGTGTGAGATAGAAGAGCTAGGTCATCTGCAAAGTCCAAATCATCGAGTTGCGTCGATGTTGTCCATTGTATTTGGAGAGTGTCTTCAGATGTTGCTAAAAAAAATGCTAACCAGTAAATGTCACTTAATGAATCACCTAAAAACAGTACAATAGTTTAATACTACTGTGAATTCTATAATCTATTCATTATAATTGTATACCCAACAACATCAATAATACATCTTAATCATTATTAAATAAAAACATTCATTTTTATAATAGAAATTCTATAATGAATTCAGTTTAATTTTTATTCACTAGGTTACATGTTACTAACAAATTCTACTTTATTTTTAATTTTCTAATAAACGAATTCATTTCCGTTTATTCATTAAAAAAGAGGTGAATGATTAGAATGAGGATGGAGTGTAAGGAGGAAGAGAAGGGGTATGTGTGGGGGAGGGGCTGGGGATGGACGAGATAGGAAAAGACACTAGAGAGGCTAGAAATAAGGTTAACGGATAACATAAATTACAACTATGATATAAAAGACACATAATATTGATATTTATAATATTGAACAAAGTAATAGAATAAAACTATACATATATGTATATTAAAGAGATATACAGAGAATAATTGCAATATTGTCGATTTATTCATCAGACTGGCAGTCTATCTACCATTCATTTTTAATATCTCATTCTTCTTTGTTACAATTAGATATTCTGTATACGTGATACAAAGGTATACTTATAGGCATATACATATATATGCATAGATATGCCTATATATGCATATATAAACATTGTTTTTGATAAACTTAGTAAATTTCTAATTGGTAACATAATTGTAACACTAAAATATATATGACCGTTGTTTGTTTTGTTTTGTTGTTTTTATTTTATTTTGTTTCGTTTTGTATGTTAATTATAAAGTTTAATGTGTTCTCTAGAAAATAAAAAATGTTTCTGCCCTAATATAAAATTGATTATTTCAGTTAGAAATCAAAGAAAAATAATAAAAAAAAAGGACGAAAATGAAAAGAAAAATTTATTTAGTAAATTGATGCCTAGTAATAATACATAGTTACTAATGATAATCATAGTTAACAATAATCGTCAAGTTGTCAGTAATAGAGAAGTTTAAACTTGTCAGGAGTGAGACAGTTAACATCAATGACAATAGATGATCATCGTGATATATCATAAATTGATGGAAATGAGAATTCAACTACTGGATGCTAACTGAATTATTGGTATAGAGGGTTAGGTGTTCATCAACCTGAAGCTACTGGGGTAGATTCTAGATTGTACGCTATTGAGAAATCCCATACTGATATGAAACAGCTAATTAATGCTTTGTGGCTTTCAATGTTATCCTATCAGCATGAATCTGTGAAGAATTCAACTAACTGAAACTTACTTAGTATTGATAATATTTTACAAATTTAATACATTTATTTCACAGCATAGAAAAGTTTATGTCCATCTTGACAAAACTGACGAAATTTACTAGAATATAAATTGATGTTTAGTAACAGATCATAGTTACTAATAGTATTCATAGCTAACACTAATCTCTAATAAGCACCAAATTACAGTCGACATTAACTCACTAGTGATTAACTAGTGAGTTAATTCTTGGGGGGGAGGAGCTATTAGTAATAAGATATGATTAATGGATTCCAACCATTGTTGAGTGTAAATGAGTTAATTGATGCATATCTACTATGAATTGACTAAATTTAGAAATATTAACTGTTAGATATCGATCGGTCTAGTGGTCTAACGGTTAAGTGTATGCCACGAAGGCTTAAGCTTGTACGTTCGATCATTGATGGGTTAGTTGGTAACAACAGCTGTCTAATGTTTTCTGCTGCTCAATGATAGTTTAACGAAAGTCACTTTTTGATATCAAATTCAAATTGAACATTCTCCATAACATCCAATTATAATGATAGAAAATAGTTAATTCATTTTGACAATTAATTTATATGTTTAATTCAATTTTGATGGCACGAATTGATCTGAATCAGACAACCATTGATCACCTGGAAGCACTGGACAGCTGTTTCGTCCTAGTATGGGACTCCTCAGCAGTGCGCATCCACGACCCCATCGGGGATCGAACCCAGGACCTTCTGGTTCCGCGCGCGAACGCTTTACCATTGGACCACTGAGTCGGCTCCCAACGGTTGATATTTCCAATTCAGCCAATTCGTGATACATTGCGCGACCTCCTCTATGCCATTGGTGAGTTACTGCCTCACACCCGACACGGTTGAACTCTTAATTGTAATTAATTTATACAGTAAAAAATACAGTAAAGATAATGTGATCCTAAGATGGTAATGATTTGTGGCTCAAAAGAATGCTTATGTTTAGACTACATTCTATGATCAGCAACGGTTCATTTGAAGGGCCTCTGATAGAAGTGACCTATGAGAATTTCCACATAAACGGCTCGTAGTTTGTTCTGTCAACCTTGAATTTGACTGGGCGTTGCAAATACCTATCTAATCATTCTTCATGCATTTATTTCGATTCCTTTCCCTACTGACTTTAGTGTTAGGTTTCTAAAGATCCTCATGGATATTTTTGTTTCTTCTCTCTAAAATCACATTTTCCCAACCGAATGGTTGGTCATTATTTTTGCACGTATTAATGTAAGCAAAAATATATCGTGGTATTTGACAGCTAAGTGAAGTTTCTGTAAACACAGAAGAGATCTTAACACAATTAAAGTCATCTTATAGAGGGTGAAGTAACTTGCGACCTGTTTGATGCCCAATAAATATGACATTTCCAAGAATTTTACTATTTACTAGCATATTACCCATGATTCTATAGTGTTCCCTACTAATGTCTACAGTACCTTTGAGAAACGACAACATAATGTTTCGTGAAATATTGAAAGTCATGATTAGAGTATGTAGCAAAACATTCAATGATTGTAGATTGACATGTAACATATCCCAAACAACCGATAGGTATCCTGTTATCAAATACAATCCACCTACTCCATTTATATCTTTCTCGTTGTATATACACTAGAAAAGGTTCTAGCAAAGTATATAAGCTTTCCAGCATTCACTATTTGCCACATATACTTTGAGACATTGTAAAGGTTAACCTGACAAGAAGTCTGTACTCTCAAAGTTACAAGCTATTAGCTAGTGTGAAGTTTCTTTTCTCATAAAACTTCCAACTCAATTTAAATATTTCTTCTCCTACTTGATTAATATATACATAAATTGACTCATCTAGAAACAAGAATGAACTTATCCACAAATGAGATAAATATGATATTAGGACTAGTTGTAATAATGTTGGCTATTAGTTGTTTCTATTCGTCACAGACTAATGTTGGTTGGGTACTGATGAAAACCAGTTTGCTTTGGATAACTGTTTAGTCCTAGCATGAGACTCACCAGCAGTGCCTACCCTAGGTTTTGCCAGAAAATCGAACTTGGGATATTCACGTTTCGCGGTGAATATCAACCTGCGATGAACATAGGCAACTAAACTTATTACTTATCTCCCCAAAACCACCTCAATTCAAATTTATAATCATTAAATAATTGTACCTACCATTAGATTATCATCTGTATCAACACTTCCATATACTTTGCGTTTTCTAGAATACTTCTGTACGGATAAATTAGGAGTTTCATCTTTTGTTTTGACATATTTTAAAAATGTACAATTTGAACAATACCATCTTTTTGGTATACGTACAAATGTAGGTCGAGCACAACTATTATGTACAGCTCGTGAACAGTGATAACAAATTGCTATTCTTCTAACTTCGGAATTTGATGAATTGCTATCTGTTTGTTGTTGTTGAATATCATCTAGTTCTGATCCACCACATATGTAACATAAATGTTTCGAAGTTGCTTTAGATACACAATCATAACAAAACCAATCACCAGTTGGTATATTAGATAATTGTGGTCTAAAACAATAAGTATGATAACCACGATCACATCCATCACATAATAATAGACATTCTTCATTATTATCACGTCTGCATATTTGACACAGCTGATAAGAAAAAAACAATGTCGTTATGAAAGTTAATTAATTGTTTTATTCAAATGAATTATACAGAAAAAGTATAAATAACAAGAAGAATGATTTGGATATTTTACATATTGCTAGGCGATTTAAAGCTTCGACTATCGACGTCTTTCAAACATCTCTGTCGTTTACTGGGATCACTGGGTAAGAAATAATGAGTTTAGACGCCGAGAAATGGGGGAAAGGTGATAAATCAGCTAATGAGTCTGTGACTCTTTATCGATTGGGGTAGTTGAAACACGTGTTACGTAACCATCGGCTACCTTGTCATATGATGCTGACTATTGCTGGTGAACCAAAACATGTCATCAGTTCATGAAGTCACTGACTACTGATTTAAGCCTTGTTGGGAGATCTACACTACTTGGTTGGGGTCCAGGTGAATGCCACAACCGATGGATGGAGACTATAGGTGACATGGCTCAGAGTTGGTGACGGTGACTCAGGTATATTCGCCCTTTGTCTTCCCTCAAATTGTGGGCTTGAAATTATTTTACACCTTTCCGAGAACTGATTCTTTCTTCCTGTGCCATATTCTACATATTTACACTTTTTTCTTACTACTACTAAAGTGATTACTAGCACTGATTGAGTGTCCATCTTACTGGGTTTCTAAGGTGTGGCTACTTGAATCTATGTGCCAGGTTCTTCTTTGTACCTACATGCATGGATACATTTAAATATAATTAGAATTCAATGTAAATACACTTTAGACAGACTCAGCTCATGTCATTCAAATAGCCTAGCAACATAGAGAATGAAGGAAATAAAAAAAACACTTATTGTAACCTATGCACATATTTCAATGATGGTTGAGGCAACATTTTTGCAGTTAGATTAATATGTCTTGTGCGAAATTCCAAATCATTATTTTCATTTATGTGCCAAGTGCTCCATATTATGATGAACTTTTCATTGAAGAATTCATTTTCAAGCATTAAATTTTAAAATACATGTGCTGATTATCTATGATAACCAACTGCGCTACACTGGAATGTTCATAACCGACATGGCCTTCGTTATCTACCATACTAATATTGATATTCAAATGTGTTAAGTTAAGAATGTTAAAATTCTACTTCAAGTGAATTCGCATCGTAATTGATTTGACGTAGTCTGTGGAGGTTGATATTAAGTTTAGTTGGTTGAATTCTTCACAGATTCATGCTGATAGGATAACATTGAAAGCCACAAAGCACTAATTAGCTGTTTCATATCAGTATGGGATTTCTCAATAGTGTACAACCTAGAATCTACCCCAGTAGCTTCAGGTTGATGAACACCTAACCCTCTATACCAATAATTCAGTTAGCATCCAGTAGTTGAATTCTCACTTCCATCAATTTATGATATATCACGATGATCATCTATTGTCATTGATGTTAACTGTCTCACTCCCGACAAGTCTGAACTTCACCCGTAACGATTTCTCATTAGGGTACACGCTACTGGGGATTAACATACAATGACGAAACAGCTGTTCACTGCTCTTATCTTTCATTGGTACCCTATCAATATTAATCTGTAACAAATCCAATCAACGAATTCTCACTGTGTTTAGATGGTATGATAACATGCTAAAAAACCAAAAATTATCAATATATACCTTCATTAGGCTATTAACCTTATATTTTTGAATGCACGTCTGTATATCTAAACTTCGTACTACATTATTCATATGAACAGTGTTTACAGTGGATATTATAAAAATACGTGAATAAAATCTTCAGAGCTACAAATCTTCGTTACCATCTCAACATTGATACACTTTTAACACTATGATACATGTAGATTCATTCTATTGAATGCATTACTATCCATAACAATTATGAGTAACTACCATAATTCCTGTATATAATCATTACAATACAATTACAGGTTCGGGTGACATATTGCCATTACAATTGCAGGTTATTCTGGCATATTACTGTCTTGGCTACAAGTCGGAGTTCTTACGTAATCTTAATTCATTATACCATGTTCCTAAAGTGTTTGTTGGTATTAATGAATAATTATTATTGCTACTGAATTTAAATCAATAATGCATTCATCTTGTTAATTTAACTATGGTTGTCAATGAATTCTAATGAGTACTATTAATTCAGATCATTACAAATGATAAAAGTATTTCAAGTGTCTTCATGAACAGGATCCACTGATTACTAAAAACTTTATAGAAATCTTAAACAGAGATAACACTCACATATATAGTACTCATCCACTAGATGAACGGGAAAAGTGACCAAGGGTACTAGTACTTCATTTATGTTTATATGCAGTAGACAGATAGAGTATGTGAAAAATTGACGAAATTCAGAGTTATTGTTGATTTTCATGCTGATAATACTAATTGGTCTGAGTTAGACAACCATTGGAAACCAAGAAGTATTAGTATGTGACTCTTCAGCAGTATGCATCCACGACCCCACCAGGAAATCCAATCTAGCATCTTTACGCCTCGCGGTTAACATCTATCCATTAGACCGTTTGGCCGGTCGGCGTCCAATGATTGATTTTTCTTAACTTAGACGTGACAGATTTGTGCTATTTCATTCAATCCCAACATCAGACAACTGCCTTACAATGTACATCAACGAGCTCCAGTAGTCATGTCTTCTCATTAGAACTCTATAAATTACCTCCAGAAGTGGTCTGATATTGAGCTGATATTGATTTGGTTGAGCACCGATTTAAGTTTTCAATGTAAGAAATTCTAGAAAATCATGCTGGGGTTCGATTCATGTTGGCTTTGTGTTATTTTCTAATTTATAGATTATCCACTTCTTAACAAACAATAACTTTCTACTTTCTGACAGAACATTTACCTACCACATCGAATCTAACGACTGATATTACTAAATGATTGAATGATGGCTCATAAATGACTTGTCGGCAATAGAAAATCTTTAGATTACTGAGTTTTAAGTATGAAATAAGTATTTAGACAGGCATTTTGGCACTGAAAACATACTTATACAAATACCTAACTTACTACTTTCATTATAGACTTGTCCCATGCAATTGCTAGAACTAATTGGTTCATACAACGACGTAATGAAGCAGCATCTGTTGCTTGATTTAACTTAATGCGCCAATTCATAAGCCCCTGAGGAACATTATAATTATTTGTCTGATCATTTGAAACAGTGTTTAATTCATCTAGATGATTAGTATCAAGTTGGAAATCATAAGTATTACTATTATTATCCACTGAATCATTTAAGCTCGAATGTTTATTGGTTGTTTGACGAGTTTGTCTGGAAATACTGATGTCATCTTCAACAACTTCAGTATTAGATTCACATTTGTCATACTTTGTGTCACAGTACTCTCCTTCAGTCTCTATCCCCGTATCTGTTGACTCTGTATTACTGCGTACTTCTGGAAGAAATGATACGTCAGTAGTTTCAGGGACAATATTTAAATGAACTTCAGAATTAAATGGTGGGAGTAGATAACGACGTTCCAAATGACATTCTATGTCTAACAAACGATTCCGTGCTAATTCAAGTGGCCAGTGTTCGAATCGTGACTGTTTAACTGCAGTACGAGGAATAAGAGATATAGTCTCATCTTCAGATATTTTACTTGGAACCTGAAAAAAATTAATGATATAGGAAGTCAGTATTTTATAGTTGTATATGATAACATGTAGCATAACGCTAAACAAATATTAGATTATTCATTAGGAAGAACTTGTATATTCCCGATGAGTCCCAAATAGGACAAAACGCTCGTCCTGGATTCCACTTGCCAGTCACAATCCAAATTATATAATTAGATTATTCAGTTAAAATATCATTATCAACAGAATAATAGTCAGCTCATAATCTGAAATCGTTTATAATTTTCCGTCGATATAGTTATGGACTGAAACTGAAGGGTCGCTGTTGCTATGATTGAATCATGTGCGGATCTGCCTCTATAGAACTGTAGTTCAAAAGTGTATTTAAAGTTGGATGATTGTGACAACAGCTCTCCGTGTTTGCACTTAGTAACTCAATGGATAACATGGTAGCACTTAAAATGCATGGAGTGAGCTTGGGTGGCAGTGTAAACGTCGACAAGAGTATGGCAAGTATATAGATCTGAGATAAAATGTATCTTAGATTTTTAGAAAGAACCAGAATCCAACTCTACTTATAATAGTCAATTCAGACATAGCTTTAGATGAATATTATATATAAATAGATATCTATTATGGTTACTAATCTGATTCTGTGATAAACAATCTTGAAGTCGTTTTTCATAGGTCACTAGTCTGTAATGGGCATTCGGAAGTGTATGTACATGAAATTACTTATTTATAGGATATTGAAAACCAAGAAGCCATGAGTGGTTGCTTTGTTTTAACACGGGACTCCTTAACAATATGTAGCCACAACAGAATGGACAGTTAATGATGATAAATTACGAAATTCAAGTGTCTAAAACCCACTATACTAAAAAAAGTTGATTGCTTTCGTATAATCAACTTTAACAAGCAATTATGAAAGTTCCAGTGTGATGACGCAATAAGTGAGACTCAAATATGTTGAGGATGAGATGCATTTTACCAATTGCAAAAGATGATGTCGCAAATTGACTGAAGTTAGAAACTTTAGTCTAATGTAACAAATTGGCTAGAGTTAAGCAACCAGTTAAAACCAGGAGATACTGTTAAACAGCTCTTTAGTTTTAGTACGGGACCTTTCAGCAATGTACATACAAGCCCCACCAATGGATCCATCCTAGGACCTTGGGGCTTCACGGTGAACGCTTGACTATTAAAACATTGAGCCGGTGGGTGTTCAGTAGTGGATATTTCTGACATCAGCCATTGTAACTGTATACTATTGGATGCGAACTCGATGGTGAGTATGTTAAACGCTTGTCACAAAGCCTGGTTGTTGTGGATTCGGTCTTAACTTAGGTCGTGGATGTTCACCGTCAACTAGTCCTATACTAGATCGAAACAGTTACTCAGTGCATCATAGTATCCAATATCAGTTCGTAAAACAGAACAATAAAACAATTTGTTCGGCAAACAAATTTAAATCCTGAGAAAATCCATAACAGTCTGGAACTAATTCACCTCTATTGTTCGCACAATACAACAAGAATTTCCAATCGACCAATATTGTTTTATGAGTGCTCATATACCAGAGATCACCTTTAACTCTATTAGTGAGACCATACTGATTTTAAGTGTACAAACATTTTTATAAACTTCTCATCATTGCTGATATTTCATACTCTTACTTTACTAAAGGCTTACATGTCTTTGTATCATTCCTGGTTAGTTACAAACTCTACCTCTCTTACATAACTTGGGTCATTACTATAAGTATGTATATACACATTGAGATGACGAAGATAATTTGTAGCTCGCCAGGAGGATTATGGAGGTGTTATGTTGTTTAAATTGGAAATTCAGATCGTAATGTTTGCATCGACATCATCAAGACAAGCTCCAGAATAAAGAGAATTTTTAGATTTTCTCTGCAGTTGACTAACGGCCTGTTCTGTTAACCTGAAATTTGATTGCTTACCGTCAATAGAGCGAGAGTTAAGTACCTGATTCATAAACAGTAGATTGCAAGTTTGAATCCCACCCCACTTCTGTCTGTATAGAAAAGAATTGTCATTACACCTAAACGCTAAAAGTGTGACTCAAGGCCAAGTACATGAAAACCTACTTGATGAATACGTTACAATACATTATTAAAGAAATGAAAAAATTAAAAACAAGAATTATATTTATTACCTTCCATCCTTTAGTTTGTAAACTAGCATATAGTACTTTGTCTTCGAGAGCTTCCACATCACGCAGTAGTTGACATTCACTTATAAATGTTGTTTGTTCATCTGCCGAAGCATCATCCGTTTTCGATCCTTTATCACCAAAATTCTTACATTTGTAACTAATACCTTCGACTGAATCTACCGGGGATGAAACAGGAAAACTTGAATAACCACGATGTGCTTCAGCAAAATTACGTTTGGAACTAACTAGAGATGTAGCTGTTAGTCCACTATTAGTATCACTAGAACCATCATCACTGGAATACAGAATCTCAGGATGGGATATATTTGAATTAGATGAATGCAGACGTTCTATCTCTTTACCATCATTAGAATTAATCACGTCCCAGGACAGGGATGACATAAGACCAGTTGAATTTTTCCTAGATAAACAATTCCAACTAGAACCTGCAGGATAATAATGCCCTGAACCTATTCTTGTTCCATGACCCCTACCACCACGTCTTCCTCTACGACGATGAGTACGAATTTGCATAAGTCGTGAATTCAGCTTTGTAGCAAACAAAGATTTAGCAACATCAAAGTCGGAATCTAAAAGAAATAATTAAATATATTACATACAAAACTCTTGTATAAGAAAGCAATCTAATATAAAGGGTAATAAAGTAGTTACTTAAGTGGTTACTTATTTAGTGGTTACTTATTTAGAAACCAAACATGGTAGAAAATCAATATGAGAACAAATTATGATTTTTACTTAATTAAATTCATTACAGACTGATGTTGGTAGGATACCAGTGAAAACCAGGGAACAATGAACAGTTGTTTCATCCTAGGGTGCGCATGGCAGATGAGTCCCATACTAGGACAAACAGCTATCTAGTGCTTCCTAGTTTTAAGTGATATCCTACTAAGATCAGTCTATGGCGAGTTCAATCAACTGAAACGTAATACCAATCTCCGCAAACCGCCTCAATTCGAATTATCATGTTTTACATAGAGTACAGATCTAAAATGCGCGCGATCATGGATGTTACCTTATGATAACGAATTGTAAATGCCTTCATTTTTTGTCTTGATTATCAGATCTGATCAAGTTTCACGTTTGCGTAATTCCTTATTCTGATCGAATGCTTGCATTACTAAACATACGTGTATTTAATTTATTTAGTGAGTCATCGGTTCACTTGTTCTCTTGTTCTTCTCTCTCCCAAATCCTATCATACACGTGACACCGGACACTTCCCGAAGTTAATTCTGGCTAAATGAAAATCACTATAATTACTAGTAATTAGCATTTATTATGATTAGTTATGCATTCAACATCAGTAGCAGAGCGATAGATACATGAGGTATATTCGATCAATGACCGTTACACTGGTCAAGACAGAGAGAGTGGTTAGAATTTTTCGCCTTTTGAATATAGAGTTTATGTATATTAATTTAGATTGAAATCGCTATTTTAAGGATTCGGAGCCTGACTAATGTTATCAAACCACTCAACAGGGTAGATTGTTGGAAATGATGGTTAATAATAACCTACCGGTGTATCTAGATTTGATAAGCTAAGATAGGTCGTAACCAGGGAGCTCTTAAGTATTAAAAACTGAATTACTAGAATATCTGTCAATTTAATTTGCTACACACTAACACTTGGATTGGCAGACGTAGAATATAATTGATTGAATTCGTCAAAGACTGATGTTGGTAGGGTACCACTGATAACCAGGGAGCACTGGACAGTTGTTTCATCCTAGGGTGAGCACGGCTGACAAATTCTATACTAGGACAAACAGCTACCAAGTGCTCTCTGGTTCTCACTGGTACCCAACCAACATCAGTCTATGACGAATACAAACAACTATAAATTATTAATCTTATCAAATCCCGACTTCTAACCTTACCTCTATACTCATACCTCAACCCCGAAATTCAAAACCTAATTCCTAACTTTAAACGTTATCAGTTTTTAATCTTTCTTTGAGAAATAAGTAGAAATAAAAAATACTCCAGCGAATAACTGTTTTCGACAACTTCGTCATCAGGCTCTCGTAGATATAAATCCATAAAAAAATGTACTATAATGACCAAAATAAAGCGTAGCTGTATAAATATGTTGAACAGATTACATAGTTAGACAATGAAACGTGTTACCATAGTGAGCTTTTACATCAAATACTACTTAAAGACATCTAAAATTTATTGGTCGTAAATTCGAAACAGCACTTAATACACAGTAGTAGGCAACATAAATAGTTATCATGTGTTGAGTTGCATTTACTAATAATATAGTTTAATAAGAGAACTAGTATGTCGGGTTGGTTGTCATGATAAGAATAATAATAATGAAACAATAATGTTATGTAATATATGTGATATGGGGAACTGTTTTCATTGTAATGGTGGTAATGATGATAAGAAGTCCAGGTAAATTAATAGAGACATTATCAGGTCAGTAATGATGATAAGAAGATTGGTTTGAATTAAGAAAGACGAATGCGTAATTAAGAATGCAACAGCCTAGAGATAAACAGAAAAATGTCTGTAGAATGAGATTTTACTGTAGTTTAGCTGTGACTGGTGGGATGGTAGTGGAGCATGATAAACTAAGAGGTTGGATGTACATCCGCTGAATGTATACGTTGAGTTTTCTGGAGTTCGTCCTCGACAGTTTCAGGTATGTAAAGTAGCCGTGATCTGACTCCCTTAGATAGGTTAATCGGAACGTGGTACAAAATTGAGAATACTTCTATTTTAATTCGGTGCTGGCTCTCTACTAAATGCGCCACTATTGTGCTGTTGATGGATTTAGTTATTCTTTTTCCTAACAATACTGGTACATGCTCACAAACGCGTGCGGACAAACATTTAAGTATGGCTGATGTAACTTGCTTCATAAGAGCAGTTAAAATGGTATATACACATGGAAGAGGTCATCTTCGGTATTTTACCATTAATTTACTATGTGAATACTGGTCTGATTGCAAAGGTGAGTTATATCCTAGCTACGTTGAAAGTTCTATCGATTGACCTCTTAATCCCCAGGGATATCTTCTTTAAAATCAAGTTGTAATTGGAGGCTTTTCTAACTTACAGAGTCAGATTTTGCTCTGTATTCCGGTCCTGACATGTACTTTTCATGAAGTCAACTTGTTATCTTTTATTCGGTAATGTTATCTTCAGTTTGATTTCTTCATCTATATTATCATCTGAACATAAAGATCTGATTCTGTGGCTAAGACATCAAATAAAAATAAACTTTATGTTAAATTGGTGTAAAACTTTGTAAATGAGTGAAACAACCCGTCCAACTGTAAAGCAGTAATTGATGTAAAAATTCACCATTCTAGCTTGCATCAGTTTGTAACTATATAATTCACTCCATATATTTATACATACACGCCTTATTTTAGCAATTGTAATACATTTCCTTATGGATTTATAATAACGGTTATCATTATTACTAATATAACCTTATTATTATCACAAAGACTGTCGTGATTCAAAGTTTCTCGATTTTCATTCAAAAATCTTCACTGTAATCTAATAACAATCACAACTACTGTCCCCACCCAACTGAATACACAATCTTAATTTTTCATAACCCTTCCCACCTCCTTTAGTTACTAACTGATTATTTAAAAAACTAGGTAGTCAAAAAATTTGACATAACAACTGACTAAAATTCTTACAATTATTGATTGACCTATGCAACTGTACAGCTTTATGGTGAATTCGTTGAAAAATGATCCCTTTGCTAAAAATAAACTTATTTTATAATATTTAATATCAATCTTCACTGGTGATCTTTGTATTACGTAATCGGTTTATTATGATTATAAATACTTTAATGTTATATAAAGCAAATATAATTAATAATTGAATTGACATGCTTTGTGATGAATGATATTAAGTTTAATTGATTGAAATCGTCACAGGTTGATGTTGATGAGGTACTATTGAAAATTAGGGAATACCAGGCGGCTATTTCGTCCTAGTATGGATATTCCTGAAGCTCGAGTGAGAAATCGTGACTGATAGAGTTAAGATTTATCGGGAGTAGGATAGTTATCACTAATAACAATGGATGTTCGCTGCGATACATATCACATATTGATATGAGTCATAATTCCACCATTGAATGCCAACCAATTGATGTATAAGGTTAGGCATTGACCAACCTGAAGCCGCTGGGGTGGAATCTAGGGTATGCATTTCTAGGGGGTCCTATACTAGAACGAAAAAACTGTCTACCCTACCAACATCAGTCTTTGGCAAGTTCAATCAAATAATCAATAATTAATAATATCAATAGCAAAACAATCAATTGTTCTATGTAAAACTTACTACGTTTTAAAGCTATATTCATTGACAATTCAATAAAATCTTTTGAATGTTGAATACATTTAACTAAATGTTTTTCACGTACACCGCGTAAATTAAAAATATTTAAAAAATTATTTAATTTATTTACATCAATTAATTGATACCATGTTGATTGTTGATATTCATTGTGTAATTTACTTATACATGAGAAATCCTCTTGACTACATTGAATTCGTCTTTTTACTAATTCATTATTAACTAATTCAATTAAATCTTTATCATATAAAGTATAATCTATTAAAGAATGTTTATTATATTGTTTATTGAATAGATAAGTTTCATTAAGAAATTCAATGTTATCATTAGTTAACATAAGATTATGTAATTTAATTAAAGCTGTTTTCAATGGTAGTTTCATGTTAATTTCATTATTCAATGATGTAATCTCATCGAATAACGCTGAATTTAATAATAATTTACAATAATTCAATATAGATAACCATGTATTAGAATAATGTTGATTATCATTAGATGGTAGAGTTAGACCAGTATGATTCATAAAGAAAATAATACATTTTGTTATTGTTGATTCATCTAAATTATTATCAAATATAGATTTTGATTCAATAGAATGTTGATTATTATGTAATAGTTCTGAATGTAATGATTTATTTGATAGATCTAAAGGTTGTCCATTAAATGTAGAAATTTTATCATGATCTATAAAAGAATTTACTTCATTAACATGTTTATTATTATCATTATCATCGTCTAGTTTAATATCATCAATCATAGGTGTATTATCATTCTTCAGGGGAATCAATGTTTTATTGTGAATTACTTCATTGTATTGAAAAGTATCAACATTATTTGAAGGAATGATATTCATTGATGAATTATAAACGCTTTTAATGGAATCATCAGTTTTTACTTCAATATTATTATTCAACTGATTGGTTGATTCTGTGGTATTCTCTATGCATAAAATATGATCGTCTTCAGTGTTTATCGGTTTATTGGTATCGTCTATACCATTACTTGTTGATTGAAAATCGATATCTTGTGTTGAATTAAACTCTATAGGAGATTTTACAAGAATATTATCAGAATATTTTCCGGTTGATAATTTGCTTTGTTCACCATTAATTGTTTTAGCTAATGAAGTATAGTTAATATCTGTTGAAGTGTTATTAACGTCATAATTAGAAATACTTGAAGTAACTGATACATTGTTTTGAAAGTAATTCATTGTATTACTTCTACTACAATCAAGATGATTAGAATTTTCTAATGTTTTCTCATTATCAACAATTGATACGTCATATTCTAGAGGTTGTGAATAAACATTTTCATTTATAATTTTTAGTGTACATTTATTGCTTAAACCATCAGAATTCATTTGTTTTGTATCTTCTCCAATTGTTTCAATGTTAACATCACATTGTTCTATCTGATTTATATCATCTGTACGTATTTTATCATTTAACTGATGTTTTTCAACATTTAAGTGAAGCTTATTTGCATAGTTATGATTATGTAAACATGGATAAGTAGTTACTGTAGATACGGGTAATTTTAATTGACGTTTCTGAGCAAGTTCATGACGTACTTTTATTTCATTTACAATATAATCAAGATGAGAATCAGGAAGTTCATTTAAATTGTTGTCAACATTTGATATATGATTTTTAGTAGCTTCAATTTTAATGGAGTTATTGCTGCAATCACTTTTTAAATGCATACTACTACAAGATTCACCTTCAATATAAATACCACCCATATGTTTTAAAACATAATAGTTACGATAATATCTATCCTGTCCAAGATAGAGACCAGATAATCTAGAAGAACATTCATCTAATTCTTTTTGTTTTTGTTCTGCTGTTCTGTTTAACGTTTCAATTTTATCTTCAAGCTCACTTAATTTACACATATTATCTTCATCATCTGATAATGAATTTGATGAGACTGTTAAAGAAGTACTTATTATAGGAATTGACGTAACTTTTGATAATGTAGTCAATGGTATATTTTTTGCATATGAAGTTGATTCTGTATCGACTGGTATTATTGGATCAATATTTGAATGAATTACAACATCATCTGATAAACATGTTAACTTTTCTACATTATCTTTCTTATGTAAACTTGAATCTATACCTGTAGATTCACTTTCCATATTCAATTTGTTTAGTTGCTTTGAACAACGTTTAATTGGTGAATGACTTAGTTGATGTGTATCTTTCAGTTTGCATTTATCCGATGATGATGATGATGATAATAAGTCAACTTTTGATTTTCTTTCATACTCCATCATTGATGTATTCAACATGTTCTCTGTAGTTGTCAATTTTTGAGCAATTAATAAACGTAGTCTAAATGATAACAGTAAATATTAATGTGAATTCTAAATGTTAAAAACGTATTATTTATCAAAAAATAATAAGTAGTATAAGAAATTATAAAATAACTATCTAATTTCTGTAAGCGTGAATAAATCACATGATGATTAATGTTAAGTGTATCTGTAGGTTATTATAGGAATGAGTAAATGAGATACCTGGAATGGCTGAGTCCAGTTTACAAAATAGGTTAATCATCGACCCAATTCATTAACCACTTTAAGCCTATGAGAAGACCGCATTTATGACGGAATAGTTTATTGGGAATAAAAGCAATTCTATTACTGGAGAAATATTTTACATAAATGAAATATAGTTTTGTAGTGGCGTTGCTGCTGTTAAATCACAGAAACCACTATAAAGAAATGCACCTGCTTAACCGAAATGTTGGCAATTTGTTCTTCAAAACATAATTACAACCTATCTTCTTCCCCTCTTACTGTAAAGTAAACACTTATCCAGACCACAGTGGTTTCACCCACAAACCAAATATATATATACGTGCACCTCGCACTATAAATCTCGTTGTATTCACAGTTTCTATGGGAAAGGTATAATAGCGCAATCAATCCAAAAACCTATTCTTATTTAAAAATACAATTATTCGTAAATACAATTTTCTATGTCAATCGGGTTATATCCCTAATTGTAACTACAAATCATGACCTAGCAAACCCGGTGTTGGGGATGTTAGATCCTCAGAATTCTCTTGGCAAACTTATTATTTTTGTAACTCATATGTGGAAATTTAAATTTCTCGTTTTTGCACCGAAATGCGCTCTTTTCACCTTGGGTTTGTGTTTCAACCTAGTAAGACGTTAAATCTTATTGGTCCGTTATTTATTTTACTAGGCTAATTGTGGCACTTCCAAGGATACTCTACTATATATATACGCATGAGTTGAGTGTTTTTTAATTGTCTGAAAGGCTGCCTGGGCTGGGGCACCTACGGATAGCTTAGCTCTACCTGTTGTTATGTCGCTGGTCATACGTTCGTCAATAGGTATCGAGGTGTCACCTTAATTCGCAAACCTTAGCACCTGGATACATTATATTTTGCTCTACCTTGCATTACGTTTTGTCCAATCTTACAGCACTACTAAACTTAGGTTCAAGAATACGGTTGGGACTTAAAGCTAGAAACAACTTAATTTTAGTAATCTTCTAATACTTGACAAAATATTGTGCAAAGTAAGACAAAACAGATGGCAAGACGCTACACCACGGAAAAAATTTAGGTAGTTCGCAAAGCCATACGCTCTACATTTATTTTTCAAAATTTGTTTTACATGCTTGTTTTATACCTTGGTGTTATGTATTATAAAAATAAATACACTGTGCCCTTGATAACTGCCAATCACAATACGGATACGTCAGCCCCACGACTATCAACCCCCCCAAAGCCGGAATAGAGAAGACAGCAGCTACGAGCCAACCAGGCACAATCAATCCAGTCTAATTGCCGGTCATACTGTATTTTAATCATGCGTTTATATATACACAAATTCAGACCGCATAGCAAACCAATTAGGGATTTTACATTAATACAAAACAGAAGAGATTGTGGCGGTGAACAGGGGTAACTTGTACACAACTAATTAACTATAGTTCATAATGACAGACAATACACTAATAATAAATATACCAACCGGGAGGATAGAGTGAGAGGAACATAACAACAACAGAAATGCATTGTTTACATTATACACGACCAGAATAAATGAGTTAGTTCTCTAAAATACAGTTCTGGAAGTTTTCCATTCTTCTTTAGTGGTCCGACATAACACAGCACAAACCTTTTGATTCGCTGGGCAAGTTTCAGTTTCAGTATAAGTAGGACAGAAGGCTAGATTCCATCAGTCAGTCCTGGTGACGGTAGTCTATCAGCTGATCCAACTTCTTTCTAGACATGTCGACAGATGAAGCTACACATACATGCTGAGGTGTAGGATTTCACTCGTCTACTATTAATACAATGAAACCTACTACTTACTCCTAAACCTGATATAAAATCATATTTCCAGTATTGAATGCCTAATTTTAGCTAAAATCCCTAATCATTAGTCTACATATTAATCCTAACTATGGCATAGTCAATGGTATGCATTTTAGTACAAATTCGCTACAGCCCTGACGCTAATACCTCTTCTCTTATTGGTTAATTAGGAAATTTTGCGCGATCGTTCAAGTACAGCGTTTACTCGTTCTTACACCGTAAACTAGCCGTTTGCTGAACTTACAAATTCATTTTTCAACCAGAACTTTATGAAATAAAATTGGTTAAGGTTATCCATAACATTTTAAATGTTCACTACATGTGTTGTCTTCAGTTATTTCTTCTATGTATTTAATGTTAGATATTAGATTGTAACTTTCAATAAAAAATCTTATTTTAAGTGTTATCCGCGACTATTTAATATGAAAATGTCCAGTGTAGTTCATCTAAACATAAAGGATAGACAACATAAGTTTACTGATAGTTAGAACTTGTCATGTAATCTTGATGTGCCTGGCAACTAAAGAAGATTGATTATCTTCGAGAACTGTTTTTCTGTAGACTAATTCACTATTTTTGGTTGCATTCAAGGTGAACAATTTGTTTCTATTATTATTCAGTCCCTCCCTGTTCTGTCCTCCCATTTGATACATTAACTGTTAGTTTATCATTTCTCATTGATAAACTATGATTAATCAATTGTGTATAAGTACTCCAATTCACAATCACTATTGCTTTTATTTTGTATTAATGTTAGATTCCTAATTGGTTTACTATAAGGTCAGGTTTTATGTATATATAAAGTAATGTATGAAATATAATATGATTCTGTCTGGTTGGTCTATCGTCTTGTTCTTCTATTGGAACCGGGTGGGCATAGGGCAGAAGCTCAGTTATCTACCAGGCACATCTAATCGACATTTCAATAAACCAACCATTTATTTTGGCGTTACAACAAATGTTTAGTGAAGATCACACACTACAACATTCAGTATTCACCTAATAAATGAGTGGAAGAATGGCTAAAACTGATGAAGATAATAAACTTAGCAAACATGGAAAACATTATGAATAGTGATATTCATTTAACTTCAAACGTAATTTCACCTTCGATTTAGTAACTTCCAATATGAAGTATTCAATTAGCTAGATACATGTATAAAGAAATTGAACATTATTAAGTGATTCATGAAATAGTTTGACTTCGAAACAATTAGCAAGTATCATATCAACATGAGTAGTATGTTACCTCCGTATTTTTGATTCAATAATCCATTTTTCCCGTTTTAATATTGACTGTTTTTCAATTGTTCTATCAATTTCATTTGATATGAGACGACTTGAACAGATTAATTCATCACAAACAAAAGCTAATAAAGTAGCTTGTTGTTCACCAGTAAGTTCAGTAAAATGAATTGGAGGATGTAACCAATCGGACATATCATCTTCATAACCATTTCGACTAATGATAAATACTCGTAGAATACTACTTATTGTTTGTTCATTTAATTCTGTATCATTGTATTTTTGACCAAGCAATTGAGTAACCTAATATACAACAATCGAAATAAAGATTAGACTAAAAGGTATTACTCTAAATATATAAACATAAGATAACGCTTACTGAACTTAACCATTCCTTGACATTTCAGACTTGAAAGTTTCTGAAAGCTTTATTAGTCAGTACTTGACTACTTGGTTGATTAGTCTTAAAAGTGAATATGATTTTGAAGAGTTCATGTGTCTGTAATGCTCGACAGTCCCATTACTAAAAAAACCGACCGATTGTTAACTAGTTTTTTTAAAAAAACCACATCAGGTTGGTATGTGCAGACTATCATATAGAAATTATACTGTTAGCTGTAACATTAAAAAGATCAGCAATCAGTAAGCAGATAAACTAGATACATAAAAGTTGTTCCTTTTCGTAACATAAAATTCTTCATTAATGCATACGCCTGGATTTAACACAGAAATTTATGTATAATCGATACTAGATTCTCTAACTCTAAAAGCTAATTAATAGCCTTTTTCAGCGGTACTTTATTCATAATAACTGTAAGGAATATTTAGAATATAAGACTGAAATACTATCCAGCTAGTCAAGCTGAAATAGGCAGGGTAGAGTAGAATAAGAACATGAAACCCAGTTACTAGGAAACGAATATTTTAACTTTCGAGTCACCTTTCCGTCAATTAATAATTAAGTGAAATCGATAGACAAACAAAAGAACGATCTATCAGTAGAAGTATGCTGAAAACGAGAAAATTGAAAACGACGTAGAGTCCGAATACGTGACGTTGCTTATATCTTTCTTGTTCGAAGCTCCGCTTCAATATTTAGAAGACAGATGCATACATTCAGAAAAAGACTATTATATACACTACCTTTTGTTGTGGTATATACATGAAACCCATGTTTACATAAAATATCTACTAGATACTAGACCATAAACTATAGTCGAGTTAATCACCCTACTGAATAGTCTATTTAATTAGCTTAGTAATTTTTTAATAATATGAAGCCATTCATCAAGTGAACTACATTGCAATCAATAAGCGTTCAACATCCGGGTTATTTTTGTAATAGACTTCTCATCAGTTAACAGTGAAGACGTAGACCTTGAGCATTAACAGCAATCGTTTAACCATAAGAACAATGAATCGTTATCTAATGGTATCCAATGATCGAATAACATTTAAAATTAAAGTGAGTCAAATATGTCAATAGTTGGATTCTATCTTAGTAATCTTAAGGTTAAGTGCTCGCTGTGATACTTGATAGTCCTGGGGTTCGTTTTTTGGCAAAGTTAGCTTTATATCATGAAATGGTCCAGGTTAGACAACCATTGAAAACCAGGGAATACTGAACATCAGCTTCGTCCTAGTTTAGAACTCTTCAGCAGTGTGCACCCACGACCTCATCAAGGATTCAACTCAGGACCCACTGACTCCGCGGTAGACGCTTTACCATTAGGCCACTGAGTTGGCCCCCAACGCCTAATATTTCTAATTCTGTAGATGAGTGATACCTATGGGCGACCTCATCTATTGTCGTTGGTGTGAAACTGACTCATACTCCTCTGATAACTAGTAAGCTGATAGTGATTGTAATTAGGTGTTTTGACAAAGTCATAGATGTGGTTTTCTGAGGAGTTACATACTGAGACAAAACATCTGCTCAGTAATATCCAACTTTTAGCGGTTATTAAAATACCAGTACTCGATAACAAAAACTTCAAACTCGACCCCCCCCCCACCTCCGTACACTAATAGTCAGTCTACTAAGTCAATCTACTGAATGCAGATTACCATTACCGCAACGTTATTCGTCAAATAAGTAATCAAAGTATTTACAGACTTCATTGCTCGGTACATTGTCATTATTGTTTATAACTGAATAAATACTCAAAATACGTGTATACATTGTTGAATGATCCGTAATATATTAGAACAAAATAAAAGATTTTTCTATTATAAACTTACTAATCTGGAGTTGGGCATTCCTGGATCATCAATAGCAAGTTTAAGCAGACCAATCATTAAATGTACTAGAAATCGTTGATATTGTGGATCACGATCAATTAATGCCGATTGTAATTCTCCCATATTTGGAATAGCTTCAGGATCTTATACCAATTAGAAATGCAATAAACATAAAAAGTACAATTTATCTATTAACTACAACGTCAATTCTTAACAAGAATCAGTTGTAAAGAAGGAATTTTTTTGATAAACCTTATTACGATCGTAATGAAGTAAAACAATTTGTTCAGTCATAAAAGCCTTTTAAAATGAAAACACTTTAGTGCATTTTAATGTGTAGGTTATCCGTAACGTTTTAAATGTCTACTCTGTATGTTGTGTTCAGCATATCATGATCACTTTTTCGTTCATTTACAAGACGAGCATCGATTCTAAGTCTTAATGTCTACTGTATTTATATTTATCATCTAGTATATCTGGTTGCGATGTATGCCAGACTCTGAATGCTTAAAATGAGATTGCTATTGAAAATAATATGTTCATAGCGCGCTGTTCGAAGGTTGTTACTTTTTTTACACGTGGTTTATATATTTTAATCTTTGTGACAAAATTAGCCACCCGCCTTATCCATAGTTCTATAAAACATTATATCGCATTAAATATATATTGTATATCACGTCATTCGAGCTAACACATTTTCATACAAATAGCTGTAATCTTAGTTACAAACTTGCCACTACCTAATAAAAGTATACTTCATACTGAAATCTCACCCTCATATTTATAAATGGCTCGAAATAAGGTTAAAAAGGTCCAAGCTGGATAGCCATTCACCCAAAAACACTGAATCTTCCTTTAATGACCTATTTGCCACTGAACCGCTGATAATAGGCAATCGCACACCACTTGTCAAGGCTATCAACCTGACTGATCTAAACAGTGACATTGCTGACTATAAAAACAAAGTTGAGGAAGTACAATTAACATTTACCAAAATGCAATCTATCCTAAGTGACCTAACCCCGTTAACCTACTTTCTTGGAAAGCAGGATGACATAGAAATAAATGAGGCAAAGCAAGCTGAAACGTTCCTAGATTTTATTGCAGCAGAAGTTGTAAAGCGACTTACCTCGCTTCACAAAGCCATCGTCTACAATGTTCCAGGGAATTTTCCACCTAAAAAGGTTAGAGCGATCCTACTAAAGGCTAGTGGTATGCCTCATATTCCATGCGAATGTAACGGACTGCGTAAAAATACTGGCAGACTAGCTGCCCAATTCTATTCCACTTTGCATCCATCATAGATTGCAAGCGTTTTATAAAATCAGTAAACTGTATTAGATCTGGCAGTGACTTCAAAAATATACTGATAGTTACTGATAAAACGCCTCTACAACGTAGATCCCTCAACCGTTACGGTGCTGTTGTTTCAGACATAAAAGATTCCAAGTCACAATTAACCACTCCAAATAAATTTTCTAAAACAAAGTCTTCGGCGCACTCTAGTGGTAGTACACCACCACCTAGACTCTGCACTCCACCCAGCCCAACCATACCCACAACCCCACTTAGTATAGACACTCATATCACAATATCTCTTACAACTAACGAAAATGGCAGCGACCTAGTAGACTTAGACCACTGCCAATGGGAGTACAATTATCTCACAAAATAAAGAGGTGAACAGGGCCTAACCATACAACTTATTCCACCATCCTACCGTTAAAACAGAAACAGAATTCATACCTTATCTTTACAACAGGCCTAATGCTCTCCCTATCAATAAGGCCCAGCATAGCCCCATCCCTAACATTCAGAGTAATAAAATAAGTAACAAACGCCAAACTGCTAGGCATAATATCTCTGAATCACTAGGTTTGAAGGCCAGTGCTAAGAACAGTAACAAGCGGTTCCTCTCCTATCACCCTATATCTGTTCCCTTGCATAAATACTTTAAAAGCAATAGAATGACGCATGCAACTGCGTCAGAGCACCATGTGCGAATGACCCCGAAGGCTGATTCCAGGAAGAAAAGCCACCTTCCCCTACCCATACCGTTTCTGTCCCAAACAGATACTGGGAATAATTTTAACTTGAGATGTCACCCATTCAATCAACACAAGAGCCCTCCTAGACACAGAAACTTACGACCTATATACTTTCCTACAGTAAATAGCTGTAACTACAACTACTTGGCTGCATCCCAAAACTCATTACCTAACTACTATGTTCCATATGTCACGTATGCACACTCGAACCATCTTTTAGAGTATCCTCGTACGACAACACACAACCATTCTCACCCCTACTGATTGCCCCCCGCAGCCATTGCTAAGTCAACTGATGACGAGCCCGAACACCACCAACTTCCAGCTCTGCAAATACTAAGTAACCAACCTCACAGCACCATACCTCCACTAATCACAAACACTTTGAGCGTAAAAAATGACGATAGCAGTGACAACCTAAACATTGAGACTGCAGAGCAATCACCCATTATCTACTCACTAGTATCTGAACAATGCGAAACTCAGCTAACCCAAAATCAAAGTCTCATCCAGAATTCTAAACCTGACGCCTCCATCCATGACGCTTTAAATTATTTCAACCTCATTGGCCACTCGCTTAGTCTATGCCAACTTAACGCACGATCAATATGCAACAAAATGATCGGTTTACCTCTGTTTGCATCAATCTGCCAACCATCAATTATTATGGTAACTGAAGCATGGACTACCCCTAACGTCTCTGATCTAAGTATATCCCTTGATAATTATAATCTGTATCGTAGTGACAGGCTACATGGACGTGGAGGGGGTTGTCTAATATATGTTAACACAAAGTTAAACTCACTTCTGTTTGATACAACAGGCTTAAATAAATTACAAGACTCAGTGTGGATTGTTATGGGACCTACTGTATCACAATCTTACCTATTCGGTTGCGTATACCAACAGCCTAGCCCATCAATAGAGAATATAAACTTACTGTCAGACATTTTTACACTCGCTTCCTCCCTACCCTTTACAGGTAAGGTTATTTGTGGAGATTTTAACATGCCTAAAATCTCATGGTTCCCCACCAAAGCACCGAAACGCTATGACTTGCTTATGGAAAGTTTAGAGCTTGGTGGCTGGTTACAGTATGTCCGTAGCCCTACCAGATATAAAAATATTTTAGATTTAGTTTTTACAAATGAACTCTCCCCATGCACCGAACGTACAGGCAAACAATTCCCAGGTAGTGACCACAATGTTGTTATGTTCAGCTCTGACTTACAGACTACAATGTATAAATGTCCGATTACAATACCTAGCAGATCCTTCCACAAGATAGACCGGAAAAGCTTTAAGAGTTACTTCAAATGTCTTGATTGGAATAACTACTTCACGGAAGACGATGCTGATTAGCTGACTGGTATACTCTACTCCAATACTTATAATGTGCTAGATATAGTTTAGGATATACTAAGCCTAGAATTCCGAAGTGTATGCTAATCGCCACTACTGCAAGAAGAAACCTACGTAAACATGCAACTAAATTTTATAAACTTTCCTCCCTTATAACTATGAAAGAAATATGTATTAAGGACAAGGCAGAGCGCATACAGATGGAAGTTGCACTAGGAAAACAGGCTACTGCACAGAATAACTCTATGAGACTTCTTAAGACCTTCCGGAACAAAATCAGTAGCTCTAAGATAAAGGGTGGAAACCTCTTTATCTGTGGCAATGAAGTATATGATGACCCCTGCCGCATAGCTGACTTATTCAGTGAGCACTTTGCCACCTCACTTACTATTGAAAACCATATGGATGGGATCGAACCCAGTACTACACTATCATGCGAAATCAGGGATATAACATTCACTATAGAAAATATTACCAAGGCCATCACTATGCTAGGACACTCATACACTTTGGGCTACTGTACTTAAAAATGGTGGCACGAACTTCCACCTGGCACTTCTCAAACTATTTGCAATGTCACTCTCTACTGCATGCTACCCTACCCTATGGAAAATTACACACGTCATTCCTAAGTTTAAATCCGGACCTGTAGGAAATATAGAGAACTACCGCCCTATTAATCTAACCACCGTTGCATCAAGAGTAATGGAAAAAATAATCAAGGAGGAATTACTGCAATATTTGCTTAAAAACGAACTACTCTCCCCTTCCGAACATGGATTCTTAAAGAATAGGTCGTGTGACACATGCTTGTTAGACTACCTAGATGACATAACTACACAACGGGACAAAGGGCTTCTAGTGTCCAGTTTATTTCTAGACTTCAGTAAAGCTTTTAACAAAGTCCCTCACAAGCGACTGCTCATTAAACTTAAGTCATATGGGGTCAAAGACCCACTTCATTCATGGTCTGCATCTTTCCTGGAAGGAAGACAGCAAACAGTAAGGTTCAACAATAGTCTATCATCGCCTAAACCAATTACCAGCGGGGTTATACAGGGAAGTGTACTGAGTCCCTTATTGTTCGTTATTTACATAGATGACATAAATAGCGTTATAAAACATGGCCGACTGTATTTATATGCAGACGACCTCAAGATTGTTTATAGCTTTAAACCGGACTCTTTAGAAGAAGGCATGACTCTAATTCAAAAGGACCTCGATAGTCTAACTTCCTGGAGCCAAAAATGGCAACTACCACTTAACTACAATAAATGTGGAGTGATGCACATAGGCAACTGTAACCCACAGTCCACGATTTATCTAAATGGGTCCAAGGTCCAAATACTCCAATCAATAAGCGACTTGGGTATTAAATATTCCGGCAACTTAAAGTTCACGGAACATGCCTCCTCTATTATCTCCAAAACTAGAAGATTAACAGGCTTCCTTCTTATAGACTTCCACATAACGGAGGCTAAACTTACTCTGTTTAAGATATGTGTAGGACCTATACTCTAGTACTGCTCATTTATCTTTTCGAGTATGAATAGCATAGATAGGAAAGTATACACAAAAGTTTCACACGTCGAATTCTGGCAACTAACGGACTAGATGTGAAACACTCTCTTTAGAACCCCTGTGTCGTCGCCGACTACGACATAACTTAATATTCTTCTATAAAATAATAAACGGAACATCATTCTCGGCTTTCCCTCCCACATGGAACTAAATGCCTAGATGCGATCTTCGGAACTACGAGGCAACATTACTCATCGATAAATACCAAACATAACATCGCGGTAAGTTCTTTATCGTATTCTACAGCAAACTCTGGAATAAACTACCACAAAATATCCGCACTACTAAATCTATCCTAATATTCAAACGCCTGATCTCCCCATATCTAGAATCGAAAGACTTGTACCAAATCTTCGACGACTTACCACTAAACCTCGAATCAATAAGCAATGGTTTATTAGGGTACTAAAACTGCAAACACCAAAATCATGTACGTTGTAGCAAAAAAAAACATAAAAACGGAAAAGAAGATTCTAGTTTGAAACTAATTATTTTGATACCACTAATTAAATTCGTTTTTATTTCTTTCTATCTCATAATCTATGTCACTGTCTTCCCGAGTTTATGGTCTGGACTTGCAAGGAATTGATCTCCTTTAAGCAACTTACTCCAAACACTGGCCTGGAACGTAATCAATGCACCAACAACTCACCGCTCAAGACCAGCCCACACAAATTGGCTGCCTTAACCAAATTTGAAACTACCAGCCTTATCCTGTCTCTGGATAGTTCCCATGGTTTGTCCTGCTTTCTCGCAGCCAATCCCTTGAGATTACAGCACTAAGGACAAAAAGCGCGCGGTTTTTTATTGGAAGTGTCCTGTAATACAAAATATACCTCTAGTACTGTAGTACTGTAAACAGTGAAGCTTGCTACTGTTGGCTTCCTAACTAATTAATATCTTCATATATCGTCAATTCCATAACAGTAACTCTACTAAAACCCTGTTACAAACAAGCCATATCATTATGATCATGCCTGTAAACTGGTATGCTCTCATGTACAAACTGCTACTTGAGAATAAACTATTATTATTATTATTATAAATTGAAGTATTTTACCAAAAAGATAACAATACATAAATACAATACATAAAAATCGATCAAATAATCAATTGTTTACTGTTTGATAAAGATTAAGGTGGATGATAAATAAAATTGTATCTGTTAATCAACAGTTACCATGGTGTTAGCTAAATGCACTTCATGCTTATTATTGAAATTGTTCCGATTTATTTATAAAATGTAAATTTTCTGTTGTTAATCTTACTTTGTAGGCGACAGAAATACTTTGTAAATGGTTCTGATTCGATTGAAGGTGATTCAATGTAATACTCTTGTTGATCTATTTTGAAGCTCAAATGATTGATGAATATATTTTATACAACTTTTGTTTTCATTTTACCTTTTAGTTTAACATTCTAGATGTTTCCCTTATACATAAACCATTACAAAAACATTATATTTAGCTTCATATATACAATTTTGTTGTTCTACATTTGGTATCAAGTCTCTAACTTCCATAAATGTAAACATTTATATCATGTTCGTTAAGAGGTTTTCTTGGTACCTCCTCTTACTCATTTTCACGGTAGGAAAACAATTATGTAAATCCATTTTGTTTATAGATACTCTAATTTTATAGACAAATGATTTAATTTAAATTTAAGATGTGACCGAAAATTTCATATACTCACTGAACCTTCATGAACAACAGAAGACAGTTACACAGTCGTAAACAAATATACACACACATTCAAATATCACTAACAATATATATCACATTAAATGCTACACATTCTTACTATACAAATAATCAACATTACAGCTTGAATAGGCAAATATTTAATATAGGTTTATTTAGTGCTCAATTTCTTTCAAACTACTAGTTCAAATATTAACGAACATTCGTATAGATATTTACTGTAAAACTGACGTAATTAGTTGAAAGATACTAACAGTTCTATTGTAATTGAGTGATGTAGAGATTATTGAATTCGATATCATGAATTGGTCTGAGTTAGACAACTACTAAAAACCAAGAAGCAGTTGATAGTCGTTTTGTCCTAGTATGGGACTATTCAGTGGTGAGCATCCACGACCCCACCAAAGAATCGAGCCCAGGACATTCTCGCTTTAAAGTCAAACATGTAATTATTAGATTATTAAGGCGGCTTCCAGCAGTTGACATTTGCTACCTTATCTATTGATAACAGCGGGTCGTGGATGCACACTGATGAAGAATCTCATATTAGGGCAAAACAGCTGTCCGGTGCTTCCTAGTTTTTGATGGTTGTCTAACCCAGACTAATTCGTGATGTCAAATATTGATAATTCGAATTTTCTAAAAAAAAGCAAATCGTATCATATTCTCAATATAAATATTACAAATTGAATTGATATAGTGTGTGTGTGTGGGGGGGGGGGAAGGCTATCCATAATAGGTTCAGTTTTCAATAAATACGTTGTTCTTAGAGCTTTTAGTCGATTTCTGTTTTCTTTTTCAGTGAGAGAGGTGATGAACATTAAATCATAAGTCCCAGTAAAGACTTCATTCCAAGATAAAACCTATATTATATTTGTCTTTTTCATCCAGAGTTCCTCCATGTTCTCTCTCTCCCCCCCTTTACATATATATACACCACTAGTTCAAAGAATAATAAGTATACCAGTACCAATAGATAAAAGAGCATAGATAATGGAACAGGGAACACATACTTTGCTTTTGAAAACGTAACGAAAATATAACTAGATGTGGTATTAAACTGGTCCGGTTATAGCTGGTATCTTTCTATTTAAATTAGAGAATTTGTAAACACATGACATATTAACTAGACTTGATTACAACTGTCGTAGGTAAGCAACACAACAACCGTATAAGATAATAGCATTATTAAACGAGAACTACTAAATATTTTTAGTGATTTTCATCATCCGATCAAGTTTTTCTGGAAACACCAAAGCTTTCTTGGATGTCTTTCTTTCCACAATGGGGAAACGCATCTATGAAGAACAATTGGACAGATCAATGCAATCATTCTAATGCCTAACAAAATAAATTTGATTAAACTTATAAGCCATAGAATGAAGTTAACAGGTTCACAGGATAGTGTATAAGAAGAAATGAGGAAATTAAAGAACATCTTACAGAACGGCGGATATTCAGCCAACTTTTTCAGAGTACTTATTCCATCAGAAACGGGACGTCTACTGACAGCGTCACAACTAAATCAGTAGTCTTTCGATAAGCTAAGGATGAAATTCCAAAGGTGGAAAGCCATAATGTGTGTTTATCAACTTAAGTGAATATCGGGAACTAGTTACAAAAGTAATAGTCAGTGATCATTGTCTTTATTCCTTCGGAAGCGTGTACCGGCAAGATTAGAAAAAGGATTAAAGAAGTTAATCAATAGTTACATACTATCTCACTTGGTAGGTAGTATACGTCAAATCAAAACCGAAATGCCCTTAGGATTTGTATCAAAAAAGCCAACTTATGAATCCGAAGTAGCAAAGTTCAGTATGTGTCTATTATAAACCACGAATGAGCCACCCCTCCCTCCTTATCTCTGCTCTATCCAATTTACAATCGCACATTCGACTTTCTCAATCCATATCAATCGCTTATTAATATCACTATTAACACAGCAATATCTTTCTCAACTTACATGCCTCGTATATCCTTGTTATCATTATTATTCTGGGTAAAATCGTCTTATTACGCGTTGCTGATTATTGCAAACAACCCAGTATAGCATTTTATTTATTACCCATTGCATCGAAATGTCTTATTTTCTGATTACACTGAATGGAACTCAATACCTTATGATGATTTTATCAAAAATTCATTTCTAAATGACCTTTCTAGTTGACAACAAACAAATTTTGTTTGTACTTAAGGAGTAGTCAGTTTGAAAGGTCAATATACTAAAATATTGAACTATCTAGTCCACTCAACATATATATATTTTGCTGATGTTGCACACTGATCTGGTTTAGGTATCACTGCAAACTAGGGTATAGTAGGCAGTTGTTTCGTCCTAGTGTGGGACTCCTTATCAGTAAACATCCTCGATTCCTCCAAAAAAATCAAACTTAGAGTCTTCAGGCCTTACTGAGAACTACTGGTTAACCATCAGCATCGCGTGATCGGTGCCCAATAGTAAAGTTCCCATTTTAATACCATACTAGCAAGAAACCACTAGACAGTCAATAAAACAAGGAAACCAATACAATCGGCACAGAATGGTGTAAATTCATTTTCATTTTTTTGGTTCCCATCCGAGGTATTACAGTTGAAATTTTTATTGCATTATCATATTGTAATAAGTAATTATGAACATTAGTAATTGATAACAAGAAATTATATCAACAATTGTCAGAACCAGAACCTGTGATCGAGAAAAAACGAAAATGTTTAAAATCGAAAGTAGTTGGTGCCAACAATCCAAAGAATTAGATGTCATTAAAAAGGTAACCAAACAAAAACAGTTACCAACAGAGATTTATAAATAAGTATTTCGCACGACAATGAGCTGTTATGCACTATATATTCTAAAGGAAATCTTGTTTCATATGCCTGTTCCGCCACAGCAGATAATAATATGAGACTAATTAATCACTGAATAAATGCCATACTAAAGAATACTTATGCAGTGACATGACTTACCATCTTACACAAGAATAAACTTCTACTTAAAGCAATCAGAAACGAAAACTGTTCTGTATTCTTAGTACCGCTCATAGCATACATCAGTTTACATGCATTCGTGAAAGCTCATACATTAGAAGAATAGAAAGAAGAGTTCATGTGCGCATTACCTAGTATGTCCTACACTGTTTGAAACTGTGCCAGACTTTTCAATACTAAAATAGCTCATAATACTAATAATATTCCTTATTCCTTTAAAGTAATTAACAAATAAATTAGTAATTGAATTGAGAAGGTTTGTGGAGACTGATATTACGTTTAGTTGATCTAGTTCGTCACAGATTAATGTTGGTAGGATGCTACTGAAAACCAGGGAGAATTGAATAACTGTTTCTTCCTAGTATGGGATTCCTCAGCAGTGCATACTGTAGATTCCACTCCAGTGACTTTAGATTAGAGAACACCTAACCCTTTGCACCATTAAGCCAGCCAGGAACCAAATATAGAATTATTACTTCTGTAGCATCCTACCAATATTAATCTTTGATGAATTCAATTAACTATGAGTAAATATTTGCTTAAATTACTTTTATATTGTTTACAATATTTAATGCTTTAGCTATTATGTAATATAGTAATCTCATGTTAATAAATTTGATTGAAAACACTTTATTCAGTTGACTATTTCTTATTTCATTAACTTGAAAATTCAAGTTGACACTTCATTCATTATTAAAATCATAGTTCATATTATTTAAATAATTCAAAATATCTATTTTAATAATAACAATTTTTTTTCTTTTACTTTACATTTTCCTTAAATTTTATTTTTGAAAGAGAGGACATCCAGGATGGGGGGGAGAAAAGATAGATATTGAATGTTTATTTGTTCATATATACTACTTAAATCGACTTCCCCCTCCCTCATCCTTTCAGGCTGATTTTAAATTCATCAAATCCGTTTAAAATACATTGTATCAACTGTTTTTATTTTATTTTGTTTATTTCTATGTAGTTAATATTTTTCAATGCATGTAAAGATGTAGGCATAAATGTGTGTATGTGTGTGTGTGTGTACATAAAATACTTATGTTCTATGGCAAATAAAATGTCTCACTAGTTTCTATAATACTTCATATTCACAATATATTGCGACATACATTTACGCACACTACACACCTACATACATACATACATACATACATACATACATGAACAATATATACTGGACACAAATATATCAACCTACATATACATATCTAAACTAAAAGGCATTAAAACCTGTTCTTGTAATTTTGTTTAATTTTTACGATTATCAATTGTTATTTTCTTTAATTTTTTATATTTTCTGTTCATCACTGTGTTTTTCTATTCGGTTAGAAAAAAAAATACTAATCAATGATGTGCGTATGCACCTGCGTAGTAATATACACGTATGTACGTATGTAGGTGTGTATTAATCTAGACATATATATATATATATACGTATTAAAGTGTATATATCTACTGATCTACACTTTGATATACACACAATGTGTTATTTCAAGCGGCTCAAAAATTTGAAAAAATAAACATACAAACAAACAAACAACTACAAGAATGTTACCATTTGCCCATCTACTATTTTAGAAAAACAAAAAAGCAAAGATTTAAAATCGACTGAATTAATGACAGACAAGAAATGTGTACAGTTTATTGCAAAACTTCCCTTAGTTAAGTAGTAGTAGTAGTAGTGGTAGTAGTAATAATAAAAGGCCGAAAGGTAGTAAACAATTTCACAATTTAACATAAATGAAAATTAAATGAAAAAAAAATGAAATAAAAATTCAGCACCTGATCACTTGGTTTTATTTCATTATGGTTAGCCTGAGAATTATTCAAGTAGTTAATATATATATATATATATATATATATATATATATATATATATATATATATATATATATATATATATATATATCATAAAATGGAAAGAGAGAAAAATCAATGTTTCTTTCCCCTCCCCCACCACCACCACCAAAAAAAAGACATTCATTGTTTATTCTTCACTTATTATTTGCTTTTCTTTTAATTTTAAAGAAGATGAATTAATTATGTTATTTTCAAATTGATAGATTCATTTCTCATTACTATATAGTATAGTGATGAATGTAATATAATTGATTAGGTACTTTTTAATGTTAATTAATTAATTTCTATGAATGAATACTACTATATTAAGTAATTTGATATACTAAGCATATTATTAAATTGATATTGAATGAATGAAATTAATCAGGACTAGTTATGACCGGAAAAATTGATTCATTGTTAATAAGTTTAACTATGAAATTGAATGAATCTAGTTGAAATCTTGGAATATTTCAAATATTTTAATAACTTATTATATTTTTATTAGTATTTTTATCTTGAAATAAGCCAACAATAAGATGAATATGATATGTTCAAGTCAATTTATATGATTGACAGTTAAGTAATTCCAATTTACCAAAACTGTCTACTTTATTCATTTCATTGGTGTGTTTAGAAGTTGTGAAAATTGTTAAGTTTAAATTTCCTACCATCAAGTGAATTAGTTTAGATAAACCTTGAAAATTAGGAAGCACTGTTAGAAAGTTATTTCATTCTAGTACGGGACATCTATATTTTATGTATCCAGCACTGCACTAAGTATACAGCCTATTACCTTAAAGTTTCAGGTGAAACACTAAACTGTCACATTACTAAGCCAGCTGGTATCCAACGGTTGATAATTCTAAGTTTAGTCAATTCACCATATGTTTGAACGACCTAAACAATTTTCATCGGTAAGCAACTACCTCGCATAGGATATGATTGGACTCCGCTAATTATACTTTCTTATCTAATTATCACTGATAGATAGGTGTTTATGTAAACACTTGAATATTTGATTCAATTACTGTGGATAATAAAATGAAAGTGAATAAATGTTCTTTTTTTTACGAAAACGTCTCTTTTATCGACTCACCTATGAATAACACATCTGAGAATGCGTGTAAGAATTCAATAATCATTAGACAATTTCCAAATATATTTCTAGTCATTCTATTTCCTGGGATTGAATCCAATTTTGGTATGGGCTAAATTTAAAAGAAGAAAGGTAAACAACCAAAATACTATTGAAAAATTGATAATTAATCACTATGAGAGAGGTATCAAGCCAACTACAACCAAAATATTGCCTAACCTGTCCAGCCTATCTGTTTATGTGCTACACTCAATAATAATAGAATTGATTGAATACGTCACAGATTTATATTGGCAGGGTACCATTGAAAACCAGAGGGCATTAGACAGCTGTTTCATTCTACGGTGGAATTCCTCTGCGATACGCTCCCCAGGTGCCTCATGTTGGAGAACACCCAACCCTTCGCATCACTGAGTCAGCATCCAATGTTAGAATTCACATTTCCATAAAATAAAAAGCCATCACAATTCAACAATAGAATTATTTAAATTTAATAGATATTGATAAATTCTGAAAATGGTACTTTTCTTAGTAGTTTGTTTTATGAGCACATACAGCTTGTAATGAAAAATAATTCTTCACCACCACCATTACAGCCAAAAGTAAATAACTGTGTAAACATTCGACGTTGACGGTAACCTTGTCCATTTGATTAAAAACTACTCACTAATGGTTCTGTATAAAGCATCATTGCTATTTGATGATACAAACTAACAAGAAACTACTCTCCTCCACTTAATACTCAATTTAAGAAATCTAAATCCCTCTTTATATCATTTTTCCCAACCATTATCTCCTCTTATATTTCCTTTTAGGATAAGATCTCTAAGACACGTTTCTATCGTATTGAAAATATCACGAATGGTATGCCTGATACAGTACAAATATTAAGTCTCCTAATTGGATTATAGTCAAAATAGACAATCAATAGATAATAACACAATCTACTTTTTTCAATATTACATGTCACTACCTATTTTTATCCATCAATCAATAATGCAAACAGTAAATAATAATCGATAGATCAATTGGTATTAATGAAATCGATTTGTGTTGTTCATGTTGCTAGTAGACATTCGACTTATTTATATGGTGATTCGAATACATTTTGTAAATATTATAGAGAGAGAGAAAGAGAGAGATTAAGAAACGTAAATAAGCGGAACAATACAGACCATGTAATAGAATTGATTTTAGACAAGCAGTTCTAAAGTCTGTTAAATGTGAAGTAATCTGATCATATGAGGAAAAAACTTTTCCCATTGACAGTTTTAGTGTCTGATTGATTTATCCATAGAATGTTAAACTTACTTTAATTGTTTTCAATATATTTGGTTTATATTCTCACTTTGGTTATAATATAATGTCTGTCTTGAAATACTGAACTACTATGGCTAGATATTCACTTATCAGTTATTGTAAATGTTTACATTTTCACATTAGTGATGTTAAGCATTTCAAGCATTAACTGATGTGTCTATTGGCAAATATGTGCATCCTTAAAGGATTGTCTTGATCTTATCTATTAATTACAAGTATTTAGTAGATTATGTTTATGACTGGCAATCGAATCCAGGATGAGTTTCAGATTCAGTGTAAACTAGGATGCGGATACATACAGTTGACAAGTTCCAGAAACAATCAAATAAGTATTATATTCTTTAGAATAGTTCTGACTAAATGTGATTATTCTGTACATAGTCGTGTCAAATATTGTTTATAAACAAGAGAATATAAACAAGTAATATTAATGAATATTCATTTAACAGTGTCAGCAACACATCATTAGTTGACTTGCATTGATGTTATCTGATAACTAAATTAAACACAAATTCATTCAAATATTCTGCCTAATTCAAAATGCCTTAGAAGTGTTTCATGAATCCGTTAAGAATTGGATATAATTTCTCTAAGAAATGTACAGATAATGAAAATCAGAGATGTTATTCAATGTAATAACTTACTTTGGAATCAATTAAACGTAGATCTTCAACAGGTTTTTTCAGTTCTTGTTCAATAAGTTCCCGAACATTCTATTAGGTAAAATAGAAAATGAATAATCAATAAACACATTCTAGGAATAAATCACACAGAAAGTTTAGTCATTTGTATTCGTTACACATTTATGTTGATTAGGTACCATTGAGAATCAAGGAGCACTGGACAGCCACTTCTTCGTACTATGTAAATCTTCAGAAGTGCGCATTCTAGATTCTACAAGGGGATTGAACCGAATGACTTCAGGATGACGAACGCTTATTCCTTTGCACAACATACAGTAAGCTTACATGAAAATAATTTTTAATATTGGTATTTTGTTTTCAAAAAATGGCATCAACTTGCATAACTATATATTGTTCATGAATGAGGGGTAACATTCAAAACAGACGATACTGAAAAAAACTATCGACAAACACCTACCTCAGATTATTTATAGAGAATTTTCGCATAATGAATACGCTGCCTTCTGAGCAGCAGACATTACACTTAGCATTTGAAGTGTTCACAAAGTTTGTTAAATCTATCATTTGAGGGAATTTTTAATTTCATTCAATGGATGAATCACGCAAATTAGCGTATAATTTTCAAATAAAAGATTTCATATAAAGTATCTGGTTCTCCTCAATTATGTACTATCAATAGATAAGTGTAGCGCAGCTTAACATTCTGGATAGAAAACATAAACTCATCAGCCACAAGTTTTAACCTAGTGTAGTCTAGGATTTATTAGACATAGTAAGAAGTCTGTCACTTCCTATCAACGTTTCAGAAAATTCGGAAACTTTCTTTCCAATACAGTTATTTGTCAAGGCTGTACATTCGTATTTGTTATATTGGGAGATTCAAGAAGAATAACTCCCTTTTTGAACGGTCGTTTAGAAGACTATTTCATTTATTTTTAGTATCTGTAAATCTATTGCTTTATTTCTATTACTGTCATGTTCTCCCCATCACCCTAACCTCTCAATAGACCCATGAATTGTTATCATATTATTTTACATGTAGCAACAATAACTAATTAACGATATATCTGTCCCTTCAGATTCTAGATGTTAGTTGTCCTACTTTTGTATAAATGTTACTCCTTACTATAGGTCAGCTGTGTGGTCAAGTTTTGTGTGTATATAAATGGATGAGTGAAATATAGTCTGACTAGCTGGTTGTAAGCTCACTTATCCTGCGTTCATCGATCAAGTTTGGGGACTAGGACTCACGGAACAGACGAACAGACATAAAACAACGGCCTTGGTGACTGGGGTCTTATTTTCATATAATTTTTCTTAAAGCTGTGTTGTGATTGAAAAGCAGGATCCAGGACGTGCATTTCGCCTTATTTAATTCTCGCCAACTGAATGCACCTGCATCCCAGTGTTAATATTTACATCAGGGCTCCAACTCAGTTTATTTCGTGCCAAACACCACCGCGTTCACCACTAGACTAAGAAGTACAGATAGTCACACTTGTGCAACGGGTATGTATATATAATTAGGATGTATTAGGATCTTTCCGGTGATTTGTCATAGATTGAAACTGGTCAGTCTGTGTTGCTGTATGTACATCCTGAGTGGTGTTCCGATGGGTCCCGAATGGAATGAAACGTGTGAGCTGGATTCCCATTGCCAATCACAATACAACTTAAAACACAATACTTGTGATCTATCGCCATTTCAGAGAAATCCGCTCAGGACCGACCAGTTTCAATCCATGACAAATCAATGGAAATTTTCAATTATGTTCTTATATATGATTACCATGAGAGAAGTTATTGGATAGTTTACACTGATTGCTTAGTTCAACAGGATGATAGATTGATTGTAGAATAAAATTATTACGACTACCTAGTAAGAGAATTAATCAAATTCTGGAGTAGAAAAACATCCTATCTCGATTGATCAATGTCTTTAAATGTTGAATTCGACTTCATACGTTACCCATCAATTGTCATCAACATAATTTTAATTAAGTAAACAATTTATTAAGTCAACAATATCATTATAAACTAATGTTGCATATTCAATTACACTAACCATTTCTCTGAATTGTTTCTGTTCTTCTTTCATTAAATCATCTTTTTCTTTTTGTAACTTTTCTTGTTGTTTGGCAAATTCAATGAAAAAGTTCTTTAAATATTCTTTTTCCTAAATAGAAAATCATACAAATGTGACTGTGATATACGTTAGTTAATCACTGATTACTTGTTAGTGTCATGTTCATCCAGATCTTCACTACTGATCGAATTCTATGGATTAGGTTACAATATAGTCATTAATCTAAGTGATATGACATTATCTTCATAATATTTTGAATAGGAGATAGTTTATCAGGAAATTTTGTCTGACATAAGTTTCTTGTTAGTTGGTACTTATCAGTAAGGCGTACCTGTGATTGTTAGAAGAAATGATGTTCTCAGTGGAATTCGTAAGCATATCATTTGGCATTACAATATGGAACCTCTTCATAGATTTATTCATACCCCCCCCCTCCAATGAATGACTTTTTGTAAAGATGAGCCATTTACATTGATTAATCACAGAATATCGATCATAATCATCATATCAAAGACAGAAAACTGAAGTACCTTTATTTTTAACACTGAATATACAGTTAGAGGTCTCCTTCTGTACTCAGAATGAGAAAGTAAAAATAAGACGACAATAAGCAATCTAGAGACACTCATTTCAATGAATCATCTGAAATGAGAATTATTCTCTTAGTTACAACCACTGAAAGGCATCAAAACTTGGTACATCAATGTGATTTTGAAATGATAAAGAAGACTACTAATTAAGATGATGACTTTTAGTTGAGTTTTATTACCTGAACTCGGTGATGAAACTACGAAGTATCAACTATCATTTTCGATAGCATTATCAGTACTTAAATTGCATAAATTAAGCTGTTTCACTATTCTACAAGCTTTAAATTCTAATGATCAGATCTTTGAATTGTTGCATACAAAGGTTCTATCAGCTCAATTTTCTTTATGTTTCTGTCAACTATCTTATTTAATTTACATTTATCGTATAGATTGGTAAGTAGGAATGATCTAACTTTAAATTACAGGTTGATTTGAATGTCACACTAATAAAAAATGTCTGGTTTTTTCGAATTTCATTAGCCCAAGATTCTAACGCTTTCACAACTTAATTCGCACCGGTGGTTGCTTCGATGTATTGATATGAGTGATAGTAATATAGTATTGTTTTATTGTTAGTTATTGTTCACCTAGGCGTACATGAAGGGGGGTTCTACTTTGTTCGATGTAACATTTGTTACATTTAGTGTAAACAATCATTGTCAATATTGTCAGAATAGTTTAGTGAAAAGCTGATATGTCGTGAACTTCATCCATGACGATATACTGAAGTAATAACCGTGCTGATAACTAATTCCACAACTAAAGACAAAGACTGATTATTCTATGCTAGTCCCCAGGCCGACTAGATCACAAAATAATTGAGCCAACTAGAGGAGTCACATTGAAATTTCAAATATTTCTTTATAAACATATAAAAAACTGATCTTACAATCAACCAATTAGTAAAAAAACATCAATGTGGAAACAAGGGCGAAAATGATAGGAAACTGCAGTAACGTGTACACAACCAACTAGTTATAATTCATGAATTAGAAATGGCACAGTAGCAGTTAATAGGAAATAGTTAATAAGAAATAACCTTCTGAAAAGCTTCTGAAAGTTAGTCACTCATCTTGATTCACCTGATCTATTCAAAGCATGTGGAATGACTAAACAGTCAGATTCTACATAAAAAAAGTTAGTTATATTATCCAGAATGATAATGAAGGCTTATCAAATAGACTATCTAGTTTAGAGAATAAAACACAATTTAAAACTCTTTAAACATATTTGAATTCTCCTTAAAATGGATAAACAATTTATAAATACTAACAAACACATGAATCATGCGTCGAAACCAACAAACGGATCATTCTACCAAATACGAAAGATAAACATGACATTTTGCCTTTCAGGACAATCGGCAATCAATAAACATACTGAAATAGATGAAAATCTATTAACCAATTACAAAACTAATAAACAACTATAATACTATGAATCAGGTCAAGAGGGAAGAAGATCAAAATAAATGTGCAGAAAATGACAGAGTAAGTGTCAGCAACAACCAATCAAATTCAAGGTCGGAGGAACAAGATAACTAATTACTTGTAGATTAAATCTCATAGTTTACTTCTATCATAAATACGCATCGATGAAATCGTTTAGAATAACGACGAAAGCTCTGCAGTTAAACCAACCAGCTAAGAAAATTTAAACAAAAACCATTCACTTAAGCTACAAATCTTCTCTGCCAGTTTAGAAATAAGATTTTAAATAAGACAACTGAACGTTAAATACTCGATAGAATTTCATCTCACTACTTAACTTAGTTATTTATTTATTTTTTCTTGAAACTAAAATCATTGGGTACAATTCCTAGGGGGCGGGGAGATATATAACTTAATCTTTCGTTTAATACTAAACACTAGACTTTTAAAATATGTCATTTACATTACAGAACCTAAGACATACGTACAACGGTCATAGTTGCTACAGTTAGTCAATACAGTCAGGTGAATATCAAAGTAGGAAAAGTAGTAATTACATAAGTTATAGTAAATAGAATACAGTAAAGATAGAATTTATTAAAGAATGAATGTTTGAAGTATTTTATGTAACTTACAGCTGGATTTTGTTGGTTCATAAAGTTTACTGTATTCATTGTTAGATTTGGCAAACTATTTGATTTAAATTGTACACTTTCTGATTTATTATTACATAATTCATTAGACAGTTGCTCATTTATTGATGGATACATTTGTTGATTTTGTAAATGATGTAATTCATCATTTCTTGTATATTCATTACATAAATCTACTTTAGTTAGAACTTGAGAATTATGATATGGAAACATTTTTAATTGATTCGAATCAACATGACAGTTATTATTATTAGTATTAATAGTAGAAGATGAATATGTTGAAGTAATGGAAGGAATGATTATTTCATTTGATGAATAGATTGAATCATTTATACTACAAGTAGATTTAACATCATCTTGACTTCTAATCTGAGATGTACAAGCTGAAAGTTAATAAAAATACTTTGAAAAATTTCAGTAAAACAAATCGAAATATCAAAATCAAGAAACATTTGATATCTGTTTCATCTTAGGTTAGAAGTCGTTAACAATACATCATCAAGTATTGAATCCATTACTTTTAAAACTTTTAGTGAGTATTCAATGGTTCACACTTTTTTTACTTCAGATAATTCGTGCTAATCCACGACTATCATTCAAAATTGTTATGAGATAACTACTTCAGTCTTGATATGAGTAAACTTCACTAATCATCGTTGCTCACAGTGTTTAGAAGAATGAGAACCAGGGATTTTTTTTGTAAATATTCTTTATTTTATTATTGTTTTCTATTGATTGTCAACTTGACAGTGACCAGTGTTCTCGTTCGTGTTTTCCCCACCAACTTTACTGCTCCTGTTTGGTTTATGTCAATTTTAATGTGCTAATTTTTCTGTTTTTTGTAAAGTCAGTATAGTAGTTACATATACAAAGTCGGAACGAAATGGAATTGATTCTTCTGAGTGACGAGTTTTTGTCTTAATTTGATTTTTGGGAGAATAAATTCTGTTGGTGTGTTGTTGGGTCACTAGTCGCAAGTGACTAACTCGATACCGTAGAACATTTAAGGGTTAGCTAGTTTGCAATTAGTAGATCCATATATAGATGTAAGCAAGAGACAAATCACACCAAGAACTTCAGGGATTATTTCTGAGTATAAGTTACAAATGAGTACATGATCATTATTAGCATAAGATCCGTAGGGAAACGATTTCACTAAAGCGTACACTATTCATTCAAAGGCTATTTAAATAATCGGAGGATTTTCATTTCAATAATTAAGAATGAATTGATCAAGTGACAGCTTAAAGATGTTAATCAAGGCACTAATACAAAGGAGGATCTAAGTAATCTCACTACTAAACAACAGGATTTGTTTTAAACGTCATCTTAGTTTTACATATACCACAAGTCAGGGGATAAGTTCGACTAACCATTTTTGTAAAATTAGTTTTAGTCGATTTAGTTGATTGAATTTGTTACAAATTGATGTTAGTTGGATACCACTTAAAACCAAGAAACATCGAACGGCTGTTTCGTTTTAGTGAGGGACTCTTCAGAAGCGCGTACTCTTGATTCCTCCACAGAATCCAACCCAATGCCTTCAGGTTGGCAAGCGTCAAACCCTCTGCACGACTAGGGGCAGCGTACAATGATACAATTCTCACTTCCCAGGAATTTGTGATACATCACGGTAATCATCTGTCAATGATAATAACTGTCTCACTCTCGACAAGTTTGTACTCCACCAATTATGATTTCTCACGAGGACTTTAAAAATATCCTGAAGTTAAACACTATTGAGTTGACCCAATCAAATAAACTGAATACTTATTTCTACAAAACTACCTCTCTTAAACTAATCAATTTAGATAGATATTGTATCAGTTAAGAAAACGTTCTACATGCAACAGTTGTAAATATATCACAGTCATTCAATACAACAATCGATTTAGTATGTAATGAATAACTAACCTTTAGAATCAACAATAGTACTGTGACTACATTGCGCTGATGGTATACACTTATTTAAATTTACTTCCGTTAATTTAGATTGATTGAAATAACTTCCTGTTGTATTAGGCGCCTGTAAAACAATATAAATGTAAATTCATTCAATTAATATAAACCAAAAAATACATTAAGCATATATATAGAGGTTTTATAGAAAATAAATGAAATAGATGGAAAACGATCTGGAGGGGGTAGTTGGAAAGAAGTTCTGAATCTATGTTTTATACAATTTTACATTCGTCAAAAAGGTGTACCTACATAAGTTCCCTAAGAGATCTTAGGTATAGCTTACTGAAAAGTTCAGAATTTCCTGTCAATTACCCACCTGACCTCCTTCCATCGCAGAATACTGTTAGTGATATTGAGTCACTTCGATATTGCAACGCAATCGATAAAACTGGTTACTACACAGTGACCAACCAATGTAAATGAACTAAATTTTACACGAAAACATAATTAAAATAACTGCTTTCTGAACATTTTTAAGGTTTTACAACAAATTTCAACTGCATATGATGAAAACGAAAGTTTGTCGAGAAATTTTAACTCTGCAAATGTAAAATTGACCATAATAGGTCGTGGACATATGGTCCTGGATAAATACAAGTTGTGAGATAGTATCATTTTGACAAATGAATTGAGACAGTTTTGTGGAGGCAATTGATAGTAATCACCACATACTGATGTTGGTAGAGTACTAATGAAAACCAGAAAGCAACAGACAAATATCAAATCTTAGTATTGAACTCTGCAGCAGTGTAAACGATCGATTCTGTCAACGAATCAAACTCAGAGCCTTTAGGTTTCATGGAGAAAACTTAAGCATTTGTACCATTGGGATATCCGGCGTCCAATGACGGAATTCCCACACTCATCAATTTGTAACAGGAGGCAACGACTAATTTCAGGAGGTTACAGAAATTCTAGTGAGAAATCGCGACTGGCAGTGTTCAGATATGTCAAGAGTGAGAGAGACATTACCAATGACAATGGATGATCGTCTCTCTATATGATAAATTACCGAAAGTAAGAATTATACCGTTGGACGCTGGATGATCCAGTGGTACAAGTGTTTAGACGTTTGTTGTGAGACCTGTAGGCCTTGGGTTGGATTCCCTGGAGGAATCGAGCGTATGCACTGCTAAGGAGACTCATATTGGGACAAGACAACCAATCAGTGCTCAGTGGCACCTATGAAACATCGATCTTTGACGAATACAAACAATTAAATTTAATAAATGATCGGAAAGATCGATGCTTCGTAAATTAATCAACTGGTAATCAATATTAGTGATTAAAATGAGTTATTTTTATTCTATTTAGAAATAATCAACAAAATGTATCTGTAACTCAGTGGTGAAGTCTACACTGACACTTGAACCTATTGCTCCAAATGCTAACGTTCAATCTACAAAGCTGCTGAGTTCATATAGTAACTTACTTGTTAAACAAGTGATTCGACCAATCTCGTCAGTGGTAATAGTTACCAGCTACAAAACTGAGTAATCTGGGTTTTGAACCGGTCAGAGAGCATTAGTTCTTTAAAGATATCAGGTGTGATATGACGTGTGATAAGTAGAAAGGGACGTAGGTGAGTCAGGTTTTCATATCGACTATCCACATCAACATCATAGTAATAAATAATGTTGATCCACTTAGGCTAGTGATTGAAAGAATTCTAACAGCAATAAACAGAAATAGACAAACATGATATTGACCACTATCCAGTAATCGGCGATTGAGTAATCTTTATTGGCACATATACAACATGACTGGATTGCTTGTAAACTGTGGGTTCGATCACTGATAAGCTCACGATGAATGTACATTATATAAAAATTTCATATTAAAGTGAAACTGAAATCCAAAGTTAGTCTAAGTTTAAATGATTGAATTCATCACAGATTGATGTTAGCAGGGTACCATTGAAAACTAGGGAACATTGAACAGCTGTTTCGCCCTAGTATGGAACTCCTCATCAGGACGCAACTTATATTCCACACCACTGAGGAGTCCCATACTAGAGCCAAACAGCTGTTATGTGTTTGCTGGTTTTCAATGTCACCGTACCAACATCAATCTGTAACTAATTCAGTCACTTAAACTTAATACAGATCTTCACAAACCACCTCAATTTAGCTAAGTTTAGTCATAGTTTTGCATATAAACTAATTAAAAAGATACAATTTAAAGTTTTACATATTCAAACTACATTTGAAAATTAAAGTAATAAAACTGAAAATTGAAGAAGTATCGATTACAATGTCCCAAATTGCTATATCAGGCATAATAATTTATAGTCTTAGTAATTTATCTTAAATAAGTCAATTGAGAAAGTAAATTGTAGGATAACAATTATCATTGCATAAGTCTTTATTCAAACCACTGGTATATATACACCTTTAGACAGAGTAGGATACCATTTGAGGAGAATATGTTGAACGATTTTAAAATACTGTTGACAAATCCTGTTTGCATTGTAATTTTGTAATTAATCAGTTATATCAGTTTGATATCATGAATTAGTTTGAATTTCATAACCATTAGCAACCAGGAAACACTAGACACTTGTTTCTTCCTAGTACTGGACTCCTCAGAGGTGCACATCGACGTCCGCAACAGGAATCGAACCCAAGACCGTCTGGCTCCACGGAGGATGCTTTACCATTAGACCACTGAATCGGATCCTAATGGTTGATATTTCCAATTCGCTCAATCCGTGGTACATTTGTGTGACCTTATCCATTACAATCGGTGTGTAATTGCTTGACATCCGACACGGTTGGACTTCACTAGTCACGTCTTCTCACTAAGACTCTAGGAGTAGACAATATTCAATCAGTGTTAGTAATATCTACTATCTTTTTTAGTATCATTACGAAATTTTACTGAATGTTAAGAAAAAAATGTGAACAACTGTAATTTATCGATTATTTATTGGAAGGCTAACTTAGTTAAGTACGAGACACAGATTTGTAAACGTAACTTTAAGCCAAACTATTTATGTGTGGGCTAGAGTTACTACTAGTCTGCTTGAACTGAAGTAGGTGGTTTAGCATTCGAATTTGCAGCTTATTAGTTTAAACTCAAGTGTATTAATAACTGAGCTGTTGGTGTTCCGAAATGACAGGAATTAAGCAATCTACTCTCAGTTGAATTTATAGAGAATCAGTACGTATATAGCCAGCCTTTAAAGGGCGATCCTATCACAGAAGATGTGAAAAAGCTTCACCGATATAGGATGTAATTCGTCGTTTCTATAAAAAGCACAACAATTATCATTCGTAAACTGTCTTTGACAGATCATTAAGAAACTTAGGAATGATCTTCAGTTTTAAAGATTACATATGTCACTTCTTCAGGCAGACAGTGAAACCTAATTCGTGTACCATTCATGCAAAATATTTCACAACGCAATATTTCACACAGAGATATTAAACTTACGAAGTTACAAGTTAGAAATTATTTGACAAACGAGTATTTTAGAACATCACATAAAACTACAATTTATTTTTTATAACTCACCTCTTCTGTATTATTCAGGTTACATGAATCCTGTCTAGGATGATTCAAAAATGTAACTTCACCTAACATGCCAATTTGTTTAACATTCTTTGTAACGTCTTCTAGATTCCATCTACAACAAAATGTTTACAGTTTTTTTGTAGGAACTTTTGGCTAGAGTACAGTAATAGGAATGAATGAATACTATACATGTAACGTCAGTGCTCAATCCCAATTTATTAACCACTTCAAGCCAATCGGAATACAGTATCTATGATTGAATAGGTTATCAGAAGAAAAGCAACTTTATTGCAGGGGATTATACATATTTTACACATAAAATAATTGAATCCTGGTTTCGTAGTGGTGTTGCTAATGTTAAACCCATAGGAATGAAGATAAACGAATTCATCTTCGTGACTGAAAATCCATCAGGTCATTTCTAAAGTAGACAGCTCACTAGTGGATAACTCCCAGAAGTAACTTCTGAATTTCTAGTCAGAAGACATGACCAGTGAATTTCAACCGTATCGGATGTGAGATAGTTACCCAACGATGGTAATAGATCAGGTCACACAAACACCACGGATTGACCGAATTGGAAATAACCGTTAGGATCCGACTCAGAGGTCTAATGGTAAAGCGCCCTCTGTGGAACTAGACGGTCCTGGGTTCGATTTCTGATGGACACACACTACAGAAGAATCCATCACTAGGACGAAACAGGTGTCTGGTGCTTTCCGGTTGTTAATGGTCGTTTAGTTTAGACCAATTCATGATACCGAATTAACATTTTCCAAAGGATTTGAAGTGAAGACTCATTACAATATGTCTCCCTAACGAAAATCACTAATAGAAGACAAATATTTATCTATAGACGGATGCACGCCACAGTGCATACATGTATGCATGGTTCACATTGTAAACCTAGTTTTAGTCAAAGTTTCGATGGAAAAGGCCTGATGTAATGAGCCTTATTACATAATCAATGCAAAAAATTATTCCCAAATGACAATGCAACTATTCACAGAGATTATCTTTCATGTCGATCAGATTATAACCTTAATCGTAGTAATTAATCCTAACCTTTCAACAAATTTATAACCCTGAATACTACTTTCGGATTTACATTATGTTTTGCCTATTCTTACTAGCAAAGTGTAATGTAAGTATAGTTTCAGTTTCAGTATGTGTAGAACAGGGGGCCGCATTCCATGAGTCAGTCCTAGTAATAGGAGTCTATCAGCTGATCCGATTTTTTTTGGATGTGTCGACAGATAGAAATGCAACTAACTACATGATAAGTTGAAGAGTTCCACTCGTCGACTACTAATATTATAAAACTTATTTCATACTTTGAAAACTAACACAAATCATATTTCTAACATTGAAAGCCTAATTTTAACTAAAATTCCTGATCTTCAGCCTAAATACTAATCTTAGTTATAATATACTGTCTGTGGTATACATTTTCAGTTCAAGTACGCACCAATCTCAACCCCATAGTTCATCTCATACTGGATAATTGGAAATATCGTACAGTTATTTAAGTACTGAGTTTGCTTGTTTCTATATTTAACTGTAGCTGAATTTTTTAGGAAAATGTGTTAACTAGCTAGCCATGGTAACAAATTTGGCTTTTATTATTATTATTATTATTATTATTATTATTATTATTATTATTATTATTATTATTATTATTATTATTGTAACTACCTGATAGTATACTGAATGAACGCCTAAATAGTTGCGTATAATTGATATTGTTCATTATTTATAGAACCTCTAAACATAATACATGAAACACTTCAAGGATCACTTCTAAATCATTTTCATCAAGATTTGCTTTTATACTGTTCATCAAAGTTTGCATAAACAGTAAAATTAGATTATAAGCATGTTCATATACTTATATATGACTTTGACTTGAATGGATTATTACATGTTAATCATCATTGAGTAAATACATAATACTTAAGTTAAACGAATAGTTTCAAAGTGTTGGTGTTGTTATAGACCGGAAGCGATTGTTTTCTGTTACTATAAGTATATCATGAACAGAATGCTTCAATACAAAGTTAGTTCACAAATATAATCAAAGTTAGATTGTGGTTATCAAGTAGAATCCTGTACGTGTGTTTCGTTCTACTTACAACTTATTAGATGAATGTATCTAACACATTCTAATGATGATTCTCACACCAGGATTTGAACTCAGTCAGTTTCTGTGTAATACTACATTGTTTTTTACTGAAATACTGAATCAGGATATCCACACTTATGCAAATGCATCTTCCTGGAGAGATTCGAGCATTTTCAAATTATATAACCATACCCGTTGCGAAAGTGTGGTTATCTGAACTCAGTATATCAGCAGAGAAAGTGGTGCTTAATAAGAACAAGCCAAGTTCGAGTCCTGATATAAACATAAATGTTAGAATTTGACAGGTAAATGTACTTTACGAATCCAAAAGAAAACAAAACACATCCTAGAATCCACTGGTCAGCTACTGCCCAATCAATATATATAGTATGGATAAAAAACAGATTACATTAATGAACTTACTCAGAGTGATATGGGATACGTGAACTTGATTGTCCATGACGTACAACAGTTGGGCTGTTTGTATCTATAAAAAGGAAATTCAGCGAATCATATAGAAGCTATAGCTAAGGTGTAAGATCTATTATTAATTCTAATACAATAAAGATAGATATCCCCTCCCTGCAGGTACTTACTTCAATTGAAGACTAATCGTTTCAAGTTGCTACATTACGTCAACAAGAAATTAAATTAACAGGACAAGTATTCAGGTAATGGTAACATCAAATGAAGCAACAAGGATTTAGAAAAGAAAATATGATCATCGAAGGATGAATAGGTTTTCTATATAAAATAATTCTGAAATTGGTGATCTAAAGGTTCTGAGCAATATCATATAACGTTTTCAACAACTGACCATGGTTGCCGTGGATATCCCAATTAGACCGACAGTCAGTGAACTGGTTTGGTTCAACCACCCTTGGGTTTTTTCCAGCTTACTCCTACTCTAGCCAGTAGTGCATATTGATGTAGGTTGCGGTCGACTATACATCATATATATAACATCTACCTCGGTTGATAGGATTTAATAACTCAACATTGTTCAATAACTTGCAAGGAGCACCTAATTCCATACAATAATATTTAACCTAGAAACGAAATATGGTTGAAAGGTCATTTCATACATCATGGATAGTAGTTCTAGTAGTGTTTAAAGGTAAATAATCAGCTAATGTATTGGCTACCCGACTTAATATCGGCTTCCTCTATCTTTACATAGATTTCAACGTTTAAATCATCGTTTGTACTCACATTCACTAAGCAGATCTGCATAAAACATTAAAAGTTTACGAATATGCTTCACTTTAATTGTAATTTCTCCAGGGATAATTGCGAACCTCTAATAAACAAAATGACTGGTAAAGAAGCGGATCCTTGATCCCTTAGGAAAACACATCATTATTTAAAAATGAAGATATCCGACATACGACTTTGCAAATGTGAAAACAATTGCCACTACTGATAACGTTTTCTCAGATATCATTAATCGTATTGGTATAAAATAATGAAAAAGATATGATCATTTTGCATTGAGGTGGTTAACGGAGATTAGTGTTAAGTTTTAATTGATTGGATTCGTAATAGATTGATGTTGATAGGGTGCTAATCAGAATCATGGAACACTGGGAAGCCCTTTCGTCCAAGCATTGAACTCATCAGCAGTGTGCACCCTATATTCCGCCCCAGAAGCTTCAGGTTGACAAACGCTTAATCCTCTGTACCACTGTGTTGGTATCAAATCGTACATTTCCCACTTCCATCAGTCGGTGATATAGCGCGATGAACATCGACTGTCATTAATTAAAACTGTATCACTCCCAAAAAGTTTGGACACCGCTAGTCACGACTTCTTCCACTTGTAAGAAAACAATCGATGGAGCCAGTTTAACAACAAATCTCAGTGTTCAAATTAGTGGTACAGGACTTAAAGCGTTCACCAATCTGAAGCCTCTGGGTCGAATCTAGGGTACGTCCTGCTGATAAGTCACATACTAGTACGAAACCGCTGTATAATGCTCGCTGGTTTTCAATGGTGCCCTACCAACATCAATCCATAGCGGATTCAATCAACTAGAGATTAGAAAATACATAAGAAATTACAATAAATATAACAAATAACTAATATAATGAATAAAGAAATTCAATTAACACTTACCAGATGGTTTGGAAGTTAACTCTGAAGTTGTACTCATATTTACAATGAGTGCATCATTATTATTATTATCATCGTCAATGTATTCTTTACGATTCTCTTTATTTGTAGTAATTCCTAATGTATTGTAGGCAAGATGACTAGCTAATGTGGCTAAATCATCTTTACAGTCTGCGATACTTTTTAAAACATCATCAATAGTTTCTTCTACACTAGATTCATTTCTATTATTAATTGTATTATACAACTTTTTATCAGGTAAATCTACGTCGACTTTATATTTAGATTCATTGTGACCAGTAGAACATGGAAATACATTTGTAGTGTTAGATACAGTGTTATGATGTGTGGTGCATTTTATTTTAGAAGATGATACGTTAAACTCTGATTTTACGTGAGAATAGTTTGAATCAGAATGTGGTATGTTATCTGGTAGAATAGATGAAGTTCCTTCAGTGATGATCTTGAAAAAGGAATGAAAAATTAATTAGTAAAAGTACACTGGTCTAATAAAGCAAAATTATTGAAATAGTAAGATAGTAAAGTAAACATCTAGTAGTTGTGTGTATGCACTTTTCTCCTAATAGTATACAATTATTATGGACAGTCGATTTGTAAACATGATCAGTTCATTTGCATATTTTCATAATGATAAATAGTAATGAAACTTATTTATAATCTTAGTTGTTTGCACTCATCATCGATTGATTTTTGATTGGATGCTACTGAAAGCCAACAAGCTCTTTCGCCCTAGTATGAAACTTCGTGGTAGTGTGCACTCTTCAGGGAATGGGACCCCGAATATTCAGATCTCACGACGAACTAATAGATTGATGTTCAATGTTGGAATCCCCACTCCCAGCAATCTGGTGAAGTAGTCATTAGTGAAGTTTAGACACGTTGAGAGTGAAATAGTTATCACCAGTGGGATTGATTGATTGATTGATTGGCACGATATATCACAAATTTATGAAGTGGGAATTTTACCACTGGACACCACCCAGTCATATTGGTATAAATGGTTAAGCATTCACCGTGAAACCTAAACGCCCTGGGTTTCAACTTCCTGTTGAAGTCAAGAATGTGATTTATTGAGGAGTCCAATATTGGAGAGAAATAGTGCCCAGTGCTCCTTGATTTCCTGTGGTACTCAACCAACATCAATCCGTGATGAATACAAACAACTAACCTTAATACTGATTCCAACAAAACCACCTCACTTCAGTTATATATACTCTGTTTCATAGATTTTAAGTGCCGGTCAAATGTTTTGCTCCACTAAATAGAACTGATTACTTTTTCAGTCAATACTGACTAACATATTGACCCGACTTTTCAAGTCTATTATTACTGATATTTAAAGTATTTCCTACGACACAATCATTATTTATTATGCAATAATTTAAGATGCCTTCTCACTAATTAAATCATCCGGTTTTGTCACTTTACACAATTATCTGTAGGTTAACATTAATGCAAACTGTCTTGCAAATGTCTTACACGTTTGAGCACCAAGACGAAACCGAGAAAGTAAAAAGTATGAACAGAAACGTTACTCGTAAGGTTAGTTGAAGTACAGAGAAAGAGAATATTTATAGATTTCTATGTGAAAATGACATTATAGAAGTTTTAAATTACTTTTGTGTATATTTATAGAATTAATAGCCGAGTATCTTGCATCCAGAAGGATGGTTAATTACATAGGTTGTCAGAACGTACACCGTTAACATGCACAATGTTACATCTAATTAAACTGCACATATCTCTAATCCTAGAAATAACAGACCTAGAAAATTTTCTGATTTCTGAAGAAAACTCGAAGTTACTCGGAATGATTTCAACTCTTGGAATTGTAACATCATTTACATTTTACTTTAAAGAATATTAGTACAAAACTACTATTTTTTTAAATATGGTATGCACAAAGTAGTTATAAGTAGTGAGATAAGATGATTGGTTGATCGGACTAATGACAGATTGATATTGATAGGGTACTACGGAAAACTGGAAAGTATTGGACAGCTGTCTCGTCATCTTATAGGACTTCATAGAAGGTCTCCAAGTTGGCGAATACCTAACACATTGCATCACTGAGTGTCTAGTGAGAGAATTCTCACTTTCATTAGCTAAGACGGTCAATTAATGTCAGAGAATCATTGTTAAGAGTTATTTTATGGCCAAACTATTTGGTCCATTCTCAAGAGTTATTCCTTCTGTGACTCAGGGTTAACAGTACCGGGCAGACTGATAATATACTAAAAATGCCGCTATGCGTTGTGCCAACTGCTAACGTCGAGCGTCACATAGCAAGCCTACATCCAAGAACCAGAAACCGTCCAAACCAAACACACAACACATATGTATGTGAATGTAACATGGAAGACCACAGTTTGAGGAAGTGAAAAAAACAAGTAACAATTCTGTTGAGACCTAGCAGGAAATAAATGAATTTGAATCGTGAGAAGCATATTAGATAATAAATTATCAATGTATATCTTTATTGTGGAGTGATTACAGTTTTCTAAATCAGGCGACTCAAGGAGAACAATCAGCTTCCAAAACAGTCTTTTCAAGAGAAAATTTTAATTATTTTGGTTGCCCGTAAAATGAACATTTTATTTTATTATTATTATGTTCTCCTCGTCTTAAACTTCCTTTAGACCCGTTAACTGCTGCCATATCATTTTATATTCATGATCTACAACTAATTAACTGTGTAACTATCCCCCCCTTCAGTTTCCTAACATTATTGTCCTTGAAGTTGGATTGTGACTGGCAAGCGGAATCCAGGACGCGCGTTTCGTCCTATTTGGGACTCATTGGCTGGATGTATCTGCATCCCAATGTTTATGTTCACACTGGGATTCGAACTCAGTCCGTTTCGTGTCAAACGCCACCGTGTTAACCACTAGGCTACAATGTCTAGACAGTCACACTTGTGCAACGAGCATATATATATAATTAGGATAAGCTTGTATTTTCCCGCTGATTTGTAATGGACTGAAACTGGTCAGTCTCTGTTGCCATATGTGCATCCTGAGCGGATTGCCTCGATATACCGTTATTACACAAGTTATGTATTGAAGTTGGCAATCCGAGGCAATCCGCTCAGGATGCACATATGGCAACAGAGACTGACCAGTTTCAGTCCATTACAAATCAACAGGAAAATACAAGCTTATCCTAATTATTATTGTCCTTGTTTTGTATTAATCTTATTTTCTTAAATGATCAGCTCTGTGGCTAGACTTTGTATGTATATAAGTAAATGGTATAAAATAAATCAACTCAATTATCTTATCTCCTATCTGGCTAAAGACTAGCTGGATCAGGTCAGATTTAAGGGTTCTTGCAATTAGTCGTACTATTTACTGTCATCGTACTGTTCCCAGCAAGGTGGTATTAATAATCTAGTCAATGATTTATCCGTATTAGTCAAAATTCACACCATATCACAATTATTTCATGTGATATTTTAAAGCTGGCTTGATTATCTACATTATTTTCAATGTTCACTAAGCATTATCTATTCAGGAAACTGATGTACATTCAAGAGTAATTTTTAGTAAAGATTTCGTTACAGACGTTTCGGGCAGTTGACGTCTGAGCCCGATATCCATGACAATGTAGAAAAACTCAACCTACTATGAGTTATAGATTGAAGTGAGAATCAATATACATATTCACCCACTAAATGAACGCGAAAGTAACTGAATATGTCGGATACAACATACTCATTAAGTAATGGAAGCATCATAAATTTACTACATTTTTTAAAGTGAACATTACAGGTCATCGTTAAACTTACTAATTGTGACCATATATTCTACTGTTTACAGATTACAAGTTATGTATTTTACAATGTTCTGGATATGTCAGGCGCTTAAAGAAGATTGATTTTCTCATAGAACTGTTTTTCAGTAGTCTGTTTCATTTATTTTGGTTGAATGCAAAATAAACATTTTATTCTCACCATTATTACGTTGCCCAAGCTCTATTCTCCCGTTTAGCACATTAACTATTAGTACAAAATTTCCATTTATTAATTATGCTTAATCAATTGTGTATACTTTATTCCAGCACACAGTTACTCTTATTTTGTATTGATAATTTTCTGATTGGTTAACTCGGTAATCAAGTTTTGTGTATATATATAAAGGAATGTTTATCAATCTTGTGTTCTTCCCATTCTAGTTTGAGACTAAGAAGGCATCAGGCAGACGTAAGAGTATCGATTAGACACTTGTTAGCACTGATCAAATCAGACAACTAGTCGAATGGTGACGTTATAACAATACTAATGGTGGGATTACTCAGATTTATAAACTATGATCCTATTGTGAGACGAAATGATAAATGGTGTTTGTAACCACTCTTCTAACTTTCTTGTATTTTATTTGGATGCTTAAAGATGTGAAAAACGGTTTGCCCAGTCGATCACTTGGTAAACATAACAACGAGATTAGGTAAGAAGAGGAGGAATACAATGAAAACTTTAATAGAAGGGATAATTACGCGGTCAAAATAAGCTCACTAATGATTAATTTCAGGAGATTTTTGAAGTTCTAATGAGAAAACGTGACCAATGGAGTTCATCCATGTCAAATGTGAGCCACTTACGTACAGATGAAAATGGATGGAGTTACGAAAATATGTTATGATCTGACTGAGGTTAGAAATATCAATAGTTGAATGTCGGCCAGCTAAGCGGTCTAATGATTAAGCGTTTTTGGGCTCCATCCTCAGATGCGATCCCATATTAGAAAGAGACTGCTGTCTGTCAGTGATCTTGATTTTGAATGATTGTATAATCCAGGTCAATTAGTGATAGCAAATTCAAATTATGTAATCAAAATGTGATATCCTTTCATTATTGCTTTAAGAAACTACATAGAACTCTCAGAGACTGTAACCTGCTTTCGGTTATTCAGCTAGAGATTAATCAAGTTCTGTGATTAGTATTTTAATATGCAGAACTGATAGCTTACGAGTGTCAATGTCAATGGTTATGATCTGCGTTTTTAGCATAACAGAAAAGTATATTACATTATTCACTTATGATTTCATTAGGCTGATTAAATCCTACAGCCACATCATCTAAAGGGAAATAAGTGATTTACGGAAGGTAGTTACTCTTACTAACCTGTGGTTGCCTTTCATTATTAGTTACCGCTTGATTTTGTTTATGATGTGATTGTTGCTGTTTATTTTGTGCTTGATATTGTACACCGGCCAATTTAGGTGGTCTGCCTCTTCCACGATGTGTTGTGTTAGATGTGGTTGGTTGATTCGGTTGATGATTATTGCTGGTTGCTCTTTGTCTTCTAGATAACTTTGGTGTTGCAGTAGGCTTCGTAGATGACGTATTCGTTATTTGATGTGATTGTTTCATAGATGCATTCGGTTGACGATGCGATGAATTCTAATGAAAATGATGAATACAGAAGAATATAACTTAATGAAGTTAATTTACTCTGATACTTAATCTCAAAAAAGGGTAGGGGGACAACAAACATTAAAATATTCTCCATGAAAATAGTCATTTGGACATCAGAAAAAACAAAATTCAGCCGCCATGAATAATCTGGCGTGTAAAAGTGAACCAACACTGAAATAATTTAATTGATTGACTTGATTAACTCAGGCATAGCTCAATTGAACAAGTAACCGAACAGTCAACGAAGTACAATCGATTCCTACTTTATGTTAAAAGTTACCAGGATTTGATAATTTGACAGCTTGTATGGTTGCGAACACAGAAGCAGTACGTATGTACGTTAAGGTTATCCGTAACGTTTTCACTTCTGACTGTTTCTACATGCTGCCAAGCCAAGTGAATATATTGAGTTGGGTGTCTGAGTTCTGATTCAAGTGAATTTTAATTTTGTTTAAATACTGGATAACCAAAAGTGATATCTTAAGGTAGCTAACATGAGCTATTCTATCCAGCCAATTACAAGTGCGTCACTGATTTCAAGGTCATGGCACATAAATCACAATCCTGGACTTCTGATTGCATCAGCAACCTGAAGAAGTCCATTAGTGACATTAGGGTCGTTTATATCTTGTAATTTTATTTAGTTCACCATTCAAAACATCTCTTTTCATCACCTTTCTTCTAAATGGTTCAAGGTCACTTATCTTAACATTCGATGCCTGGTGCGTCAAGCCACTCATAATTGACTTTATGTTTCTGACTTCATGGATTCATTCAGTGATTTTGATTAGTTCATATACGTGTAGTGAACTGTAAGTAGAAGAGTGAACTGGAATAAGATTGTAAAGTTAATGTTTTGTTGAACAATCTTACGTAGTTATAACACTACATGATCATCGATTTATACAGACATAGATCTAATACTAAGGTTCTAGTGTTCAAACAAACATTTAAAACTATATAGATATTCACTGATCCTTTTCCTTCTGTCTTACTATCGGTTGTTAACGTCATGTGAAGAAAGTTGTCATTACCATAGATATATTAATATATCAAAAAAGAATATTCGAAAAACCCCAGGAATAACTGATTAATTGTCGCATTATAAATCACAAATTGATGTAAAGTAGGAATTCCACGATTGGATGCTGGCCCAGACGGTTTGATGTTCCTCAACCTGAATCCCTTGGGGCAGAATCTAGGATGCACCCTAATAAGAAGTCCCATACTAGAACGAAGTAGCTATTCAGTGCTCCCTTGTTACTAATGCTACTCAACGAACATCAATTTATGACGTATTCAATCAACTAAAAATACCAATCTTCACAAACTATCTTAATACAACTGATTAATAGTTGATTCAAAGATAAAGATATTTCCACTACAAAATAAAAGATTAAAATTATACTCATTTTATACTTACTTTATCATTATGACTTGTAGAATTATTTAAGCATTGACTTAGAAATGTTAACACATCACTGAATGATTCTTTTGGTTCTGTATTCATACATGTATTTGTATTAGTAGTTGAATTTATTAACTGTTGATTAGCATAATTGATTATACCATTCTGTAGTAAATTAAATCCATTGGATAAATCATTTTGTACTGTAAAATAGAAATGAAATGATAGCAGATCATAAGAATATACATGATTATTAATGTTAATAAAGATAATATTAGTATTGAGATGAATTTCAATACAAATTAATTATACAAAAATGGTTATGTAGAGATTGGGTTATGAATAATTATTGGTATTTGTTACAAATTGATGTTGGTTGGCTACCACTGAAAATCAAGAAGCATTGAATAGTTGTTTTGTTCTAGTATGGGACTCTTCGGTAGTGTGAACTATGTATCTCACCAGGGAACCCAACTCAGGGACTTTAGATTGGTGAGAGCTAAACCATCAGAGCCACTAGGTTGGTTTGCAGTGATAGAATTCCCACTTCTATCAGTATGGAAGGTGCTCCAGTGGTGCAGCGAATTAATCGATAGCCGTGTGATATGAAGACTCTGGGTTCGATTTCGTGGTGGGATCCAGAGTACGGACTGCTGAAGAGTTCGATAGTAAGACAATACAGCTTCTAAGTGGTGCCAAATCAACATTAATCTGTGATAAATACAAACGACTCAATTAATTTTGGTTACTGAGAAGGAAATAAAGACCATTCAGTGAAGAAAATCATCTTATAGATGGAAACACTTACTACACCTGAACAACTGCATATACAGTTATTTGTTAGAAGATTCTTGACTATTGGAAAATAGAGGGGGATTACATAATGAGTTACTTAGAAATTTCAAGAACCAGAACAATCATAGAAGTATTGCGTAACTATCTAAATGTTAAAGAATTATTTTAAAATCAAACTGATTTACAAATTGGATGAATTATCTATAATTGTCCATTTAACACGTACTGAAGATAGTACCGATCATGAAAAAACAGAAGAATTTCATCAACTAACTACAGTGAAAGAAATCAAATGAAAAACATCATAACAAATCAAAAACAACAAATAAGTGAAATGCTAGATTCAGGGTAAATTCAGGAATTCCACCTGCTGTTTCTGAACGTAAAGATTTGGTTTCAACTGCTTGGTTGCTAAGGCTTCTACAGTTATTCATTCGTGCCCACTTTGAACTTAGTTGTTTAACAACATAGATAGTATTATAGGACAATTCCATGGGGTGGAGAGCAATGTGATCAGGCATTCTCGTACGTAACCACGCAATTGATGTGCATTCATATTTTAGAAGATATGCCGAATAATGTTCTATGAAACGTTTGGAAAGGGTTCGTTTAATATAACAAGGTCCACAGGAACAAGTAAACTTGTAGATGCACATAGATGTGCCTCAAAGTGGGAGTCTGTCATCCACATATCCTCAATTCGTGGAATCAACAAGAAAATACAATGTAAAGCTTCTTAGCATGGAATGTTTTTCTAAAGATTTTGTAGACTGGTATTTTAAAATGTCCACTGCTGTATCTCCTTTAAATTCAATATTCATAAAGAGATGTAATTAGGATAAGCTTATATTGCACAAGTGTGACTGTCTGGACACAATAGCCTAGTGGTGAACGCAGTGGAGTTTGGCACGAAGCGGACCGAGTTCGAATCCCAGCGTGAACATCAACATTGGGATGCAGGTACATCCAGCTAATGAGTCCCAGATAGGACGAAACGCGCTTCCTGGATTCCGCTTGGCAGCCACAATCCAACTTAAATATTCATAGAGTTTTTTCCAATATTATCGAAGACCTCGCATATTGAGGTTTATGTTTAAGGTTACTATCAATGAGCCTTACTGGGTAATCGTTTTTGATGTGTACTTATCGAAGTTTCGATAATTTCTTATAGATGGTATCATTGCTCCATATTCGTCTAGCCGTTGAGGAGAGCAACTGAGAACGTAACTATGAAAATTTGTACATTACTATTTTGATTTTGTTTCTCTACAAATTGGTTTTTGTATTCGTCACAGTTCACTAATGATTAACCACGGAATGTTTTTGAAATTCTAATCAGAAGTCGTAACTAGTGGAGTTCAAATATATCAAGAGTGAGATAGTTACCATCAGTGTCAATGAATGATCTTCGAAGTGTGAATTCTACCGCTGGATATCATCCATTCGAATTAGTGTAAGTAGTTAACCTGAAGACCCTGAATTAAATTCCTAGACAGTATAGATTGTTTACATCATTAAAAAGTCATATACTAAAATGAATCAGTTATTCAAATCTTCACTAATTTTCAATAATACCCAATCAAATATCTATCTATGATGAATACAACCAACTCAACTTCATATCAATGTCTACAATATCACTTCAATACATATAAATTTACCTGAACTTTGACCTGTTTTATAATTACTATACATAGTATTCATTATCATCATTAATGCTTGTGCATAGACTAAATTATTATTATTATTATTATTATTATTATTATTATTATTATTATTATTATTATTATTATTATTATTATTATTATTATTATTATTATTATTATTATTATTATTATTATTATTATTATTATTATTATTATTATTATTATTATTATTATTATTATTATTATTATTATTATTATTATTATTATTATTATTATTATTATTATTATTATTATTATTATTATTATTATTATTATTATTATTATTATTATTATTATTATTATTATTATTATTATTATTATTATTATTATTATTATTATTATTATTATTATTATTATTATTATTATTATTATTATTATTATTATTATTATTATTATTATTATTATTATTATTATTATTATTATTATTATTATTATTATTATTATTATTATTATTATTATTATTATTATTATTATTATTATTATTATTATTATTATTATTATTATTATTATTATTATTATTATTATTATTATTATTATTATTATTATTATTATTATTATCTGTAGAATTATTCATTTTATCAGTTAATGATGTTATTGTTTTATTTAATAATGGCATAGAATTATTCAACATTATTGAATCAATTGATCCAATTGGATTATATAATGAATTAGTCATTAATGATGATGTTGTACTATTTAATGGTATTGAATTAGAATATGGAATTGTTTCAGAATAAAATGAATTAGTTTGTTGTTGTTGCTGTTGTTGTTGTTGGTGGTGGTGGTGGTGTTGTTGTTTAAGATTATCTTCCTGAAAATTATACATACTACTAAATAATTGATTTGTTAAAAGTAGATTATCATTATTCATTAATTGATTTGATTGATTTTGTTTAGGATTTATATTAGTTAATGTGATATCTTGTGTTGTTGTATGATAATTTTCAACATGATTATTTCCTGGTATTAATGCAGTCGAATGATTAATAGAATTAGAATTTAATGGATTCAATTGTCCTATATTCAATTGATTATAGATTTGATTTAGAAATGTTAATTGTTGAATATCTTGAAGACTTAATCCACCACATGTTTCTTTAATGATTGGATTAGTATATGCTGTAGATTAAAAAGGAAAAAGAAATAAAAATAGAGGGTAGTTATTATTTAATTTGTTGGAGAAATTTAAGGGAACCATTCGAAATTAAGGTGATAATTTCAAGGTCATGCCTACTTTGGATCTATTGAGTTAGCTTGTGACTAGCAAGTGGAATCCAGGATACGCGTTTCATACTATATGCGATTCGTCAGCCGGATGTGCTTGCATCCATGTCGACGTTCACATCAGGACTCGAACGAGGTTCGTATCGTTCCAGATGCCGCCGCGTACACCAATAGGCGAACTGAGTTCGAATCACAATGCGAACATCAATTCTAAGACGCAGGCACATCCAGCAGATACGTCCCAAATAGGACGAAATTAGCGTCCTGGATTCCATATTCAAGTCACAATCCAACTCAAAATTTATTTGTGAACTATCGCTATGTCAAGGCATTCTGCTCAGAATGCAAATATGGCGACAGAGACTGATCAATTTCAGGCCATTATAAATTAGTAGGGAGATCAAAATGCATTCTAATTACTTTGGATCGTCTGATTAAAATTATTCATGTTTATGCTATTATTAGCAATTTACAAAGTCAGTGACTATTTTGGATAACCATACCTTCTGTTTATTGACTAGATATGAATGTAGTACAATCTTCTAACATCTGTGATAGATTTATTTAACGGTGTAATGGATGTTGAGGAAAGAAGTCAAATGGAATAGGCGCTTTCTTCGCAGGGTCTACATTAACACTGTGACAAATGCCCATGTTAGGTGTTATTCGGATCATATGAATGCCACTTTGAGGTCTCTGCAGTACACTAGTGTCAGTGTTGTAGAGATGCATGTTCGGAAACGATGTTGCATTTAGACCTGTCTCTAGGAGGCGTTGTAAGAATAGTTGAAGTTGACGAAAAGATTATCAGAAAAAGAAATTATAGTAGTGGTAGAGATATCCGGACGGAATGAGTCAGTAAGCATATCTTTATCAATGATAAGAGACTTTCCGTACTTATGATAAAATATTGGGAAGGGGATATTTTTATTACGTCTGAGATCGAATGTCTGTAACTCGAATACTATTGATTCAAATGTACACTTCACGAGGAACAACAATTCACATGGATGATTGACATGCGTTCTGGTCACTTAAGAGACTTGGTTATAACCATCGAGTTAGTGTTTATCAAATGCATTTAATAGACCACCCAAGTACTGGTGTTCACTTACAAGGTATCGAGGTATAGTGATTGCGTCTTAAAAAGTTTCTGCAACCTTATGAAGGTTCAAGGAATAGTGTGGTTTGAAGTTAAATGGATAAGTTCCTTTACAGATAGTATTATGACTTTAAAATAAATGAACTAATTTTGCAACCTTCATAAGTTTATAAATCATGCAAAAAACTTTGTATCCTCTGTAACATTAAGAAGATTATCATCAAAATATAGTTCAACAAGAAACAGTGAAAAGGCATGTACGAAAGATTAATGAAACTAAACAACTGGAGGATGGTGAACAGTGAGTCAAGTCTCTAACCATTGGTAGGGATTATCGAGCCGACCTAAATCACGTAGACTACACTATTAAATATACTTCAGACAAGCAGTCACCGACTTAGAGAACCACGTCTATGTATGGGAGTTTGTAGTATTCTTTTCTCCTACTCGTTGTACAATATACATCGTACGTTAAAGTAGATGATAAGCGGTTGAGCATAAGTGATACATGTTCCAGTAACATCAACTGACTTATCATCTATTTCTAGTACTCTGTGCTTAATCTCACCGTTGCTAGCTCATTTATTCCACAGCACCCGAGATGTCCTTTGATAACTCTTGTGGTCGAAGACCTTCCGCCTACGTATGTCTTGTTTTCATAGCCCATGTTTCATGGCTATAGGTTATTACAAAGCCGATTGCTTCGCAGTATATTAGTCCTTTGTTTCTCGAATGAATATATTGCATACATCAAAAGTAGTGTGAATGATAGAGGACAAACGAGTTTCTGAATGCACTGGACATCAATACCCCACAGTTGACGAAACTTTCCAGATGAGTAAAACGATCAAAGTGCCCAATCACTTTGCTTCCTATGATCAGTCATGAAATAGTATTTTGAATTTTGAGATTAAGAAAAGCATTTCAAAACATGCTTGTGTTGTAACTCAGAGCGCTTACGATATTCTTCATATTGTCAGCGTCATCAACAAGTCATCATCTGCATTTTCTAAGTTGATAGATGAGTTTCTTGGTAAATAATCAGTCGGTGTTAAGGTAGTATAATAAAGTGTAGTTACTGGGAGACATCTATGACGAAATGAAATAAAAGGGAAAGATAAGGGATAAACCAGATGAGCATCGCTTGAGGCTACTATATCTTTGTGATTTGGTTTCCAGTATATTTGTATTATCAATATTCCAGTGTTTATGATCAACATAGACATGAATGGAATTTTGTTTGCCGAAACTTCATTTGTAAATTTCGTGCCTTCGAAGACGTTGTTGATCCGCTCGTCGGTAACTATCACTTTTAATTAAATAGTGCAAACTTTATGTTTTTTACTCATCAACACCATTTAACACCACTTCAACTAAACAGTTATCTGTGAACTCTATTAAAATCTTTCTTTTATTTAGAAAATAACCATATTGACCATGTAGTATTCACGGGTATGCTCGATAAGAGGTCATAACTTCTTCGGTAAGCCTGATTCCATAAACTCCAGTTATGTTTGTAAAAGTTAACGCTTCCTTACTGATAATATTAAGGACAGTCAGTCAGTACAGACGCGTATGCGTATAGGTCCAATTCGTCATACCACATTAGCACGACGAGATCAAATTTACGAGCAGAGCATGGCATTATAATCTACCAAGAAGTAATAAAACAAACGTAAGTACAAAAAAATAATGGAACTACGGATCTAGAAGAACATCAAAAGTAAATACATTTGCACCACAGTGATCGATTCTGAGCCGTTTCACCCAGTGTCTCACGATTATCACTCGGACTTCAACCATGCAGTGTGAATTTACCAATATGACTCGGACCAAAAGTCAGATACTCTAATGGTCGCCTTTACCTGTTTTTCATCCGACATTCCGCAAGTATCTCAGTCAGTGGTGGTTTGCGACGTCTTCTGATTTGCTATGTTTCCCTAATACTATGTCTCTAACACGGATATTACTTATGAGGTCATTTCTTGATATACTGACGATACTGTAAAGATTTATGCGATCAGAGACCTGGAGCTTAATCCTATCTACTCTTTTTATGGTCCATATTTTGCATCCGCTGATTAAAACACAGCGAACTGATATAGTACATTAGGTTTTTTATTGAAACCAATATTCCCCCTACACCACGAGTGGCGCGAGCTAGCAAGAGCCAGGCGAGTGATTCGTTTTTTCTTACGTCTGGCTCCAATTCGTAGCACAATGTGTTCTTCGGTCCTTCGCTTTTCCTTTGGACCTGAGGTTTCTGACTTATTGCGTGTCTTGTGACACAATTTGATGATTTCCTCAATGTGTGCCTTATCCATCTCCAGTGTCTTTTCCTAGTTTCGTTTTTAGCTGAAAGTTGGTTTGTTCGCTACCACAGAGGGTTGTTGCTGATGGTATCCGGACAACGGATCGGAAGTATTCTGAGCAAACAGTTGTTTACAAATACATGTATCTTTTAAAGCATGGTTTTCGTAGTTTTCCAAGTTTTAGCTCCATACAATCGAAGTGTCTTTACATACGCATTGAAAATCCTGACTTTGATGTTGAGTGACAGCTGGTTAGGATTCCAGACGTTTTTAAGTTGCAGAAATGCTGCCCTTGCATTGCCAATCCAAGCCTTCACATTTGCATCAGACTCTCCTTGTTTACCAATGATGCTGCCCAAGTATGTAAAAGTTTCCACATTTTCCAGAGATTCTCCGTCAAGTGTAACTGGGATGGTGTTCGGTGCCTTGTATCAAAGAATCCTGCTTTTCCCCTTGCTTATATTAAGGCATAATACTGCAGAGGCTGCTGCCACACCTTCCCTTGTTGCTGTGTGTAGGACAGAAGAGCTAAGTCATCTACAAAGTCTAAGTCATCTAGTTGCATACGTTGTCCACTGTATTCCGCGATTGCCTTAGGAAGCTAAAGTTCTCATAATCCAGTTAACCACCAGAACTTCAAACATGGTTTAGAAAATGCTCATTCACATAATTTTGACATATAACATTATTTACAAGTTGATTCATACTGAAATACTAAAAAATAACAATATTATAACTAACCAAGCATTTCCGGTAGCATCCTTAAATTATTCCAAACGTTAGCATTCTGTACACCACTATGAATATTAAGATTTGGAATATTGACATTAGCTCCACTTAAGTAGCCCATTTTATTTTCGAATGTTTGGTGTTCTTTTCCAACCGATTGTTGTTCTTTATTGTTTTGTTCCATTTGTAAAAGTTGCATATGTAATTGTTGTAACTTTTGTTGATCATCAAGATAAGGCAGAAAACTAGTACTAGCTGGAAAATTAGTGATGTCTGAATTGGAAAATGCTTTTTGAGGCCAGCAATTCAAACCATTTAAATAAGATAAAGTTGGATTTAAACATGATGTATTTCCATTTAATAACATTGATGGTTGAGCAGCTATAAATGGAGATTCAAATGATCCACTAATTTTATTATTTGAAGTATTTTTATCAGTGTTGCTAATAGATGAGGGAGGTTCATTCGAAAGAGATGACATTTTTTACGTAGTTGATCAGTTTATTCTGAAATGAAAGGAGTATAAACCAAAGTATGAAAAGTATGATAAACAGAACATTCAATCACGTTGGGCATGAGGCACTTACCAACCGATAGTAATGGATAAGGTCGCTCAAACATATCCCAAATTGACCGAATTAGAAGCATCAACCGTTGGGAGCCGACTCATTGGTCTAATGGTAAAGTATTCACCACAGATCTAGAGGGTTCTGGGTTTGATTCCCGGGTGGGGTCATGGAGGCGTACTGCTGAAATATCTCATACTGAGACAAGACAGTTGTCCAGTGCTTCCTGGTGATTAATGGTTGTTTAATTCAGATCGATTCGTGATACCGGATTAAAAATTCAACAACCCCTGCGACGACCACTTACAATATGGAAAATATTTCCTAATATAACTAATTGTATCAAATTACTACAGATTGGTTGGAAATACTGTGTTTCTAAGGAAAATATGTCATGTTTTTGAGCACATTCCATGATCCACAACAACGTAGGTAAATTTTAAAGTCCTTCGGAGAACTTCTCTGGTATAAATACTGAAGGCGGAGTAATAGGCGGAAAACTCCACAACTAGGTTTTTTGCTGTTTGGAATTTGCTAACAAATCGTACTCACAAACCTCAGAGAACTCCTGGTCACTGTTGAACTATAATCCACTTCGTCCAGTCTCGAACTCTGAGGCTAAGATTGACTTCCTGTACGACCTAGGCATATTTATTTACTGATCACTGAGTCGTGAGTAATGTCATGTTATCTAGTCTTTCATAGCAGTGATCGAATTGTATGGATTAAGTTGTAGTGTGTTTAATGGTCTACATAGCTAGACGTCGTGGACAATATGTCGAGATGGTTTTGTGGTAGAAAACAGAAAACTCTGGACCTGGGTTTCGTGCTAATTAGCACTCATCAGTAGGACGTACATGAAACTTTGACCCGAGATCAAATTTGCCAGATAGTATTATCTGCCTCAAAGTCATATATATATATTGCTGTCGATCACTAAGCAGTAACAAAACTAGATTCAGAGTTTCCTGTTGAACATTTTCAAACCATCTTAGTAGCTGAATAAAATGTACTGAGGACTAGAAATTGTCGACTGGCTTTGAGTGAATGACAGTAATTTTTTGAAAGATTTTATTCTGGTGTTGAGATGATTCAGGCGTTATCAGTAGGTAACATGTCTAAATGTCTGGTAGAATCCATCAGTTGTAGCTTCATCATTTCAAGGAATATTGACTATAAGTCATAGCAATAATGAACACATAATCTGAAGATTAAAACTGGATTCTATTGTTTCAGTTCCTTAGGAATTTTGTACGAATAAGAAAACGGTAATTGTACAAAATACAGGTACAAATTCAAAAGTATCCAACAGTTCCATCTAATCAGTTTTAGTTGTCTGAAATGTTATCAAGTAATTTAAACATGGTGAAAATTCACAAGAACAGAAATTTAAGCACTCGCAACTTGAATAACATGGCAACATGCCGGATAGCCATAGTTTAGATATTTGATTAATAACCTTTAGTTCATTTGCCGATAGAGAAATATGATCTTTCTAAAGTTCCAAAATTAGACTTCTATTTGAAATGTTATATAATGTAGTTAAATCACCACAGGTTAAGGGGAACCAAATACTGTTAGAGGTATGAGGGAGGTTATCACTTCGCGGTTGCTATCACCATGGAAAGGTTCTTCTTCTCGAGGTACCCGAAGAAAAATCCAGACTAGAGGCGATCGTGACGACTCGAGAGTGTGTCCTCCCAAGGGATAACTGCTTCAGGTTGGTCATATAGGACCCTGTATATGTTAAGGCCTTACAGCTGGAAAGGAAAATCCGTGGAGTGTATATTTTTAGAGCCGACCTTTTCTAGCCCCATACTTTCTTTGTGAGAAGCCAGCATTGCTGTCATGTTGCTTGTCTAGTAGAAACACCTTAATGGTGTCACACCTTTGTACAATCGGCAGAAAGACTTCCATCTCTGACATTAAGTCTGCTGCTTTTAGCACTACAGTTCATAAAACAACCTGTCTGGAACATTTGCACCTTTAAAACGAATGTTCCAGCCAGTATAATTCAACTGCTACATCACAATAGACAAGTTTGACAACCATGTCAAACAAGTAAGAAAGTCTCCCCCCCCCTAATGGATACCAAGAGTTGTAAAGCATTGATTATGTTTGTATTAAGATATTCCCATTTCATATATCCAATATTCATATTATAAGACTACAAGACATGGAATAAAGCTCTATGACGCATTGTTGTTCTTCAAATTTAATGAATTTATCTGTTTATCAAAACACTGTTGGCATATTCATAATTAATACTTTCCTTTTTTAACGAAGATTAAGTTACATGGTGAAAAGTTATCGAAGGTATTTATTTCAAGCTTAATATTAATTTATTCACCGACTTGAAACTGTAGGACAGCTGGTAGATGCAACTAAGTCCAATGGTACAATATAAATGTACAGATTAATCTAAGTTAAAGTTACAATGACTTTGAAGAGTTAATAAGAAAAGTGTAAATGAGTGTATATACCGAACGGCGTAGTTTTATTTCATAGCCAATTACTAACGATCTTCTATGGAATATACGCTTATTAACATCGTTCTTTTCATCAGGATTATTGTAAGCAGGACATTAATTAGAGTATGGTTTTAGATTGTGTCAGGTTCCAGTAATGGCAGAAATGTTTGAAAAAATGTTAGTGATAGTGGTGAATATATGGAGCGTTTTCTTTTTACTGAACCATTAAAATCATTGTTACATACAGTCGTAATCAACACAAATGTTTATCTGATCAAGTTGTTACGTAATTCCAATACAACGAAACGAAATTAATAGAATGAATAACAAAGAAGTTGGAATAGTAATAGCATTAATGACAGTAATGTTGAATATAGAGAGTAAAATGATAATAGAATAAAAAGTATTGGATAATAGTACAGTTTAAGACAACTTCAAAGAGTTCTATAGTCAAATCCTAGTTACCTACGAACGTTCGTTACTTTCAAACTCCGTTTCACAACCATATTATACTTCCAGTGTGCATAGTGGAAATTTTCAGAAGCCAAAAGAGCTTTCAGAGTATGCTCGATAGCTAGTTCACACTTTAATTTACTTCATTTTACGCAAGCAGGTAACATTGATAGTCCCTATCAAACAGTAAAATATACAGTGTTGCGCTCACGTACTGGACTGTATTAACCGATGTTCACAATAACCTCTACATATATCTAAAGTTAGGCATAAGTAGAAATATAACAAATATAAGAAAGTAAGATTAGGGATATGTCTAGGGATATTAATACTGGAATACATATATATCCAGTTAATAAGTCTCACAGAAGATGAGACACGGGTACAGGATTCCACTATTGGATTTGATTCAAATATTCTAGATAATATTTAGATATTCTGCAACAGAAAAATTCATACTGGATTATTAGAATTACTAATTCACTTCTACAATGACTGGATTTTGTGTTTTGACTTTATTTCATTTAATTTATATGACAATACCGTTTAATTAAATATAAACAACACGTATCAAACTCCTCTAAGTTAGTAGATTTTTCATCCTACTGTTATAGATTAATCTTTTAGCAGAAGTAATTATGGAAAGGGGGAGGAAATATAGTTATACTTTTTCTAGTGACTAACTTCAAGAGGTAATGCTCACAGTCGTAATGAAAAGATGTAACTATTGTTGCTCAACTATATCTGGCGTGAAACCGATATGATCAGTAGCCATAAGTGACAGTTATGAATGTAAAACATAAGGTGCCAGCTCGGTGATCTAAAAGTATTAGGTTCCATTCCTGACTGGAGTAGTGAATGGGAACTATCACTGAAGTGTCACATACTAAGACGAAAAAATTGCTCATTACTTTCCGGTTTTCAGTGATTGCTTGACTAAAATCATTTCGTGATGCGAAAATCGACATTTTTTCTTTTATTTATCTGGTTGTATGCCAATAATAAATTACTTTTTAGAATAATACTGGACATAGTAGGAAATATAGATTTGTCCCCTTTAGTATGATGCAAATTAGAGCCACCGTTCAATTCATTAGCTTACACATTTTACTATGCATTTACTGCAATCATTATTACTGTTCACTTGACAACTTTGCTTATGCGGCATGATGTCCACTAATTTAAACATTATTAAAACTCGAATTGAGGTGACTTTTTGGAGATATGTATTAAGTTTAGCTTGTATTCGTCACAGATTGATGTCGATTTAGGTACCACTGAAAATTAGAGAGTAATGGGTAGCTGTTCAGTCTTAATAAGAGAATCTTTAGTGGCAGTGCGTACTCAAAGTTCCCTATCCATTTGCACCACAGGCCATCTGGCGTCCAATGATAGAATTCCCACTTACATCAATTTGTGACACAGCTCAACGATCGTTCAATACTGTTGGTAATAACTGTCACACTATGGACATATCTGTGCTCCACCAGTCACGACTGTAACTTGAACTTCGGCAATACATTGAGGAGTCACATACTAGGAAAAAATAAGTGTCTAAGTACTACTTAGTTGTCAGTGATGAACAACCAACATCAGTTTATGATGAATACAATCAATTACAATTAGAATTTAGTTGAACTACACTCCAGACACTGAACTTCTTACATCTGAATATCTAAGCAACATGCCGGATATCCTAAGTTTCGTTTATTTATTAAATTCAATCAATCAATTAACTAATTATCTTTTCTAAGGAATACACTTCTCCTTTAGTTATATTGTATGTTCCTAAAGTATTCAAATGTATTAAATTACGAATGTCCAAATTTTAGTTTAAACTAATTCTCACTGTTTAAATTACTTGACAACACCCTGGATAATCAAAGCTTCAGAATATGCCAGCTAAGAAGTTACAATCACATAATATAAGGTCTTCAAGAAAATGGAAACTGTATATTAGATCATCCTAAAATTATTAACACACTACTTATCTTTTGATTATGCTGACTTCTCTGAGCTGAATAGTTTAACTGTTAAGATTTTATCGTCATACTGGACGACCTCGTAGGCCTAAACTTCTTCAGAAAAGGCAGTATAACTAAAACCATCCTTTTAAAGTATCATCTCATAATACATGAAATTTCAACACTCTTAAGACCTAATTTACTGTAATAAGGTATTTGTAAAGAGAATTATAGTGACTGGCACTTCTTTTCTCAGTAAGAAATAAAAAATTCAAGTCAATCAACGATCAGTGTCTAGTCCTTAATTCTGATGAAATTCTATCGACGAAGTTGTGTTGTGGTCACTAGTTCAAGTAACTCGGCATTGAATACATTATGTTTTGATGTTTCATAGTTGGTCACTACACAATTACCAATCGTTGTAAATGTCACTGTCATACAAATGGTTAGTTGAGGCTAGAATAGCTTATTAACAATGTCACAAACTGTGGAACTAGGAGACAAAAGTTCGAATAATACAAAAAAAATTAATTCCCTTAAAATTGTAGACAGATCTTTTCTAATGATGTCAACCTACATGAAAGATTTCTTTGAATTATCTACTATAATCAGAAATATATCTTAAAATATTCGAGAATAAAGATGTTATTTCTTATAAATTGATGAATCTCAAATGTGACGAAACACATTTTGTAAATTCTACTATAAATCAGTAGCCATCTATACTAGAGCTTATAATAAAACGCTATACTGAGATAATTTGCTTCAAATGGACATACACTAACAAATATCAATCAATTGGGATGGTTATTTTTGTGGAGATTGGTTATTTTATTTGACTGAATATATCACAGATTGATGTTGGCATGGTACCATTGAAAACCAGGAAGCACTGGATAGCTGTTTCGTTCTAGTGTGGAACTCCTCAGCAAAGCGCACCCCAGATTCAGAGTTCAAACTTGTCGCGAGTGAGACAGTTATCACCAATGACAATGGATGATCGTCGCGCTATATATCACAAATTGATGGAAGTGGGAATTCTACCATTGGATGCCACCCCAGTGGTACAGATAGTTAGGCGTTCATCGTCAATCTGAAGCCCCTGCCTGGTGCGGAATCTGTAGTGGGCACTGCTTAGGAGTTCCACACTAGAAGCAAACATCTGTTCTGTGCTCCCTGGTTTTCAATGGTACCGTGTTAATATCAATCTGTGTCATATTCAATCAAATAAATATTAATCAATAATATTCCCAGAATTTCAACAACAAGAAATTATAAACTCTTACTAATTAGACTATTTAAGTAATCTGAAGATTTTTATAGAATATTTAAAAACACACTAAATAAACAAAATGTTTCTTTTTTCGATTTAAGCTTTACAATTAAACAATCATAATGATTTGTCAATGCATACAGACATTTAACTATATACATAAAAGTTGTGATTATGATTGAATTAGTCACTGTTATCCATTGAAAAGATAGTCGATATCATGTAGGTTACTACGACTACGACTACAACAACAACAACTACGACTACTACTTATTTACTTATTAAATATGTCATAAATATTAGTTGAAAGGTCATATAAGAAAAATAATAGACAAAGGTCACCACAATAAAGGTGGTAAATTCTAATCAATATACTGAACATGTGAAATGATTATGTCAAGGTAATCGTGATAAGAAAAATTATATGCGAATTAAGAAAAAGATTGATGTGAAATTTGTAAAAAGAAAAAAAAAAAACCTGGGTTCAATGGAAAATATGAATAAGGTATGATTTTATACCGACAGACATAGAAGATGAAGTGATTCTTTCGAGTATTTTTGTTGTTGTTTAACTTATTTAAACAAGAAACTAGTAAATAAAGTTAATTGGATAAATGTAGTTTATGAAGATTAGTAATAAGTTTTGTTTGGATAATTGAATTTGTCACAGAATGATGTTGATAGGATACTATTGCTGCAAGCTCAGTAGTTCAGATGGTTAGGTGTTAGCCAAATGCAAGCCCTTGGGGTGGTATCTAGGGTGCACATTGCTAAGGAGTAGCATATTGAGATAAAACAGCTGACCGGTGCTCCTTGGTTTCCAATGATATTCTATCAACATCAATCTATGCCGAATTCATTCAAATAGAAAATTTTACTAGCAAAGATGTAGCTTTCATCTTGAATACTACATTGTATAATTGTACTAAATGTCAGGTGAAACCAAAAGTTTAGCATATTTATATATATATGCAGAGTAGTTAAATTAATACAATGATCAACACTGTACAGACAGTTCATAATATCTGTCAGTTAGTCAGTTACAACAGAGAACTTGGTACGTGCGTACATCGGTTCAAGTTGCTATGCCCCAATTAGCAGATAGAGATGAAATTGTCGGGTGAAATCCCTGAGCAGTGGAGGTACAAACTGATTTAGTATAAATAGAAAGAATTAGAAATCGAAGATAAGATTTAAGAAAATACAATTTGGCAAACGGAAAATTATGATAAGTTCAGTAGCTTAGAATTTGCAGGACGACAAGAAATGAATGCACCTGCGCCATTTTGAACGATTTTGAGCCATATCACCCAAAGTCTCTAATCATTTGTGACGATTATCACTCGGACCCCAACCAGGTAGTCTTCACCTATTAGCAAGGCTCAGCCCAATTGTCAATGACTTCATGGACTGCCGTCATGTTTTCGTTTGGCCGCCCCTAGCTTTCTTACAGCCTACTCCTACACCAGACAGCATTGCTTGTCGAGGTAGGAGGGGGTTGTTGGGCATACGTAACACGTCCTAACCACTTCAGCTAATGAAGATTCAACACTTCATCAGTCGATTAACCATATTTACCTAGTACTCTATTTCCCTAATCCACATACTGCTTACTCGGTGGTCCCAGTAAGCACAAGCAATGCTTTGAGGATATCTACGGGTGAATACTAGAAGCCTATGAAAATCCTCTATCCCTAATGGACATGTTTCATATCAATAAAGTAGAACGGATCGAACTGCTATTCAGTAGACGCGTCTTTAGGTCGGTAGACAGATTTTTCGCCTACGTTACAAATGACGCAGATTGGCAAAAGCTAATTGAGCCTTCTGTATACGAGCTGGGATTTTATCAGACACCAGACCATCAGAACTGATGTGGCTCCCATCATATAGTGCATAAAATTCAGATTCGAACTTAGAAATGGCAGATAGATTGACCTATTTAAAACTAAAAAATGCTAGACACCTTTTTCGTCCAGGTATGTAACTCATTATCAATGAACAATCACTACTGCATTAGGAAAATGGACCTAAGAACTTCATATTACGCGACCCACTGATGATGATTATGTATTCCTTACGTGAACTAAAAGTTGTGGGTTCTATTTGCCATTTTGGTCAATGTTGAGCCTTAATGAAGGATGCCTAGTATTTCATAGTTTTGAATGGTAGCCATTTACAATCAAACTATGATAAGTGCAAGTAACTAACTTAAACTACTCACTATACATGCTTCATTAGTTATGTAGATACTACTCAGAAACCATCTTCATTCGTCAATACAAAAAACATATTTAAGGCTTTCGATTTACTACGTAAAAGTCATATAGAGATGGAGTCATCTGTAACGTTTGCATTGTCTACTAAGAGTGTTGGATCCAGAGTTTCCATTCAGTTTCGCGTCCATCTAATTGGCAAGCACCACCTAATAGAGTGACTTTTTCATTAAATATATCATTTTATACTTTTAATTTACACTATTTTTGTGCTCCCTCTTTCAGAATGTCGGATTGCACTACACCGACATTTTCATAGAAGATAGTTGTCGATAAATTCAAACTCATGAAATGAAATTCATATAGAAAACTACACTGTAGTATTCATCATTCAATTAATAAATGAATTATGAAGTGATTGAAAGCGTTGCATGCAATACACCTAGTGAACATTAGATATATTGGGAATACGTAGATATTATATTACATTTATAGCATAAACCAATAATCCATGTGTAACATATAAGTGTTAAAGAGGTAAAAATTGCAAAGAAGACAGTCAGTGTTCCAACAACCCAACATTAGTCGGAATACTTCATCATATGCATTGATCAAAAACGAAATAAGTAAAGATTTGACCTTTACATTCATAAAGCACAAGGCCATAATGAACATTGACAAATAAAGTGGTTGTATAATGCGATAAACGAAGTAATCTTCAACATGTTCTGTATGTTGATGGTACAAAATTGTAAAAAATAAAGCTTCTACTAACACTTAGAGTTCACTTAGTACAGATATAAAGTAAGCTAACAAAATCCATGCTGACATATCATACAACAACCCACTACATTCGATGAAACTTATAAATTAAAGTTTTAAACAGGCGCTTCAGTTAGCATACCATTAGACATTTGAGTGTGACAGAGAATCGTATTGTTAATCATAGTGTTCAAAAGATTCTAAATGTTGTTAGTATCTTTACTAAACAGAAATGTATTAATTATTCATTCTATGTCAATAAATATACCATTGAGTAGGTAATGAGCTCCTTAAAAATTTAAATGATGAAATACACAACAAAAGTCTTTACGATACTGAGGGGACTTTAATGAATACCACTTAATGTAGTGACTTCACCAAAAGTCTTACTATTTACGCCCGGAGCAATCAGAATGTTTGTATCTCTTTAAGTAAGTCAGACAATACCATACGACCTTGGTTATCTGACGTGTTGCTAAGCCATTTGAGTATATATATTGCTAAAAATGTCCGAATTCTAGTAAGTATGAATTCTAGTTACATTCCAATTAACTTACAGTAATCTAGATAACCAAAGTAGCGACAGACAATACTGTAAACTATGTTGATAGACATAATCAAATATACCATAAAAGACGCGAAACGTCGTAGAAATCATGAACAATCCCCCTGAGCATAACAAGTTTTATATTATACTTTACTGTATTGGTATGTATGCTCAACGTATGATAGAACACAATATTGGGATTAACGGCTTAGTTGGTTTATGATCGCTAATGCATTCTAAACAATTTCTAATACATTCCTATTTAAATCATTGCTAATGACTTTTCATTATATGTGTGGTATATCTATTTTATGTGTGTACAGAGTCAGAGGATATATAAGAATTTAGATTCTCATTGGGTATACATTATTATTATCGAACTGAACATAAGTTGATGCCATCCTTCAAAACGTTACTGGGATTGAATATGTCTATGCAGTAGTCTATTAGTCAAGTAGATGATAAAGTTTATTTGAATCATATCACATATTCATGTACAAAATATGAAATAGTTAAATTTTCTACAATAGAAACAAACATAATTGATTATCAATCCAATTATGTTAAATTGGTTGATTAATCACTAACCCTACCATAATACCAAAGCAAATTATCTGCTAGTAACTTACCTATTATACACAAATAGGTTACACTGATTGAATAATACTAATATGAATCAATTGGCTTAAAAATAGTCTATTTTATTATAAGGGCGTGGTTCTCTTAATATTGTTTATTTTCATGAATATAAGTTTAGTTATCCGGTACGTTGTGAAGTTATACAAATATATAATTATAAATCAGTGTAACTAGAATTTAGACATAATCAACTAAATACACTTAAATAGCTTGGTGACAATCTAGATTACAGAAGAATGTGTATAATTGGGTATGATTATTTGGTTTTAAACATTATCATCAACATGTTAGTAGTACAAAACAACTACAGATAGTCAAAAAGTTACTAAGCGATTTTAAATGTATTGGGTCGAGAGTGTCTAAACTTTGGTTTGAATGAATTCTAATTCTGTGACAATGACTTGATAACATGGCAAACGAAATATCTAGTCTCACAAAAAGAGTAGAATACACAGATCCTTTCTTAGAATATGGTTATAATAATATTCCTATAAAATGTATCTCACAAATAAAATATTGCGTGAACTCAGAGATCCGCGTACAGTATCATAGAGATAGTTGGGTGTCTGCATGCAGAAGTTGAACAGAGTATCATTATCATTTTGGAGATGATGAATATCACGAAATACTTTACTAATTACGGGGTTACATGAATCCTATAGAACTAACCGATGGGGTGACAAAGTTGGGCATATTTAATTATCCATCCTGAAACATTATTTACACTTTTATTTGATGAAAAACGCCTAAGGATTTTTAGAAAGAAGTCATAACGTGAAAACATTTTGGTGGTGAATTGTAGGCCATCCGTTTGGTGTCTACGAGATATTACGAATAAATGAGCAGAAACTCAGAAGAATAAATTTCACTCCGCAGATCAGTTGATAACACGCAAATGATTGAAGGGAATAGAGTAAATTAAGGTCTATGCCCAAAAGAGGTCACCACTTGAATGTATGTGTGTCACTAGTAGGACGACAACCCCATGCTATGTTCCACTTACCAGTTACAACGAAACTTTAATAGTATCATGTAACAGTTTGAAATTATCAAAAACCGTCCAGTATGACTTATATTTCTCATTATGAACTGATGTTACTTTCTTCATGGCTGTAGGTTTATGATTTTTAATAATTAATGGTATTATGTAAAAATAGCAAATGCTCCATCAAATAACGTCACTGTAGAAACATATTTATGGGTGAAACACTGTGGAGAACTAGATCATCTGAGATATGTATGTGTATGTACAATCAACATAGAACCTGGCACATGTGTGCATCGGTTCAAGTTGCCATACCACCATGGCACCGCAAGATTAACACCACCACCACTAGTAGAAATCACTTCAATAAAATAAAATAATAATAGTAACAAGGAATGTGAACATATAGAATATGGTTCAGGAGGCGTTGAAAGTAATGGAATAATTTAAAGCTCATGATTTAAGGGAGGACAATGAGTGAATACATCTGCGCGATTGTGACCGATTCTGGGCCATGTCACTCAGTGTTTTTAGCCACTGGTTACGGTAATCGCGGGGACCCCATCCGAGTATTCTGCAGCTACCGACACGACTTAAACCGGCAGTCAGTGACTTCATGGACTGATACCATGTTTTAGTTTGGCCACCTCTAACTCTCTTCCATCCTATTCCTATATCAGCAAGCATTGCGCGTCGAGGAAGACAATGGTTCGGCATACGCAACACATGTTCCAACCACCTCAGTCGATGAAGATTCACAAGGTGGTTGGGATTAAAGATCTTTTCAGAATCAGTTTGAATATCTTCACCTATTGCTGTTTAAGGTCTATACTGTAAAGTTAATCAACCAATTTAATAAGACAATCAACAGAATTACATAATAACATGGAGACAACAAAACTTTCCAACGACAACGACAAAATAATTCTGTTTGTTGATTTAAGCCAGTTTTTATGGCGATTAGTACATAGTTTGTTATTTGCCTGCATCACAGATTCATGTTGGATGATAAAAGTGGGAGTCCCACTCTTCATGATGGATGACTCAGTGGAGCAAAAGTTTAAATGTTCACCAACCTAAGTGCCTTGGATTCGATTCCGTGACGGAGTCATGGATGCACACTCCTGATGAGTTCCACATTAGGAAGAGGCATCGATCCCAAAATCGATCTGTAACGAATGCGAACAACAAATTCCATTTGTATTCAATACCATCAGTCGAATAATAACAATCGACTGACCATTAGGACAACGTAAGCATCGGACTTCTCTCATTTTGTTTTACATTTGTTTGGATGAGTAACTCCTTTTTGTTCAAATGTATATAATGTAAATACTATATTCGGAGAGGTAAACAGAAACTATTGGGTGTTAACTGTAAATCAATATTATTAGAATTTTTCAATGTTGCTATTAGAATAGCAACAACAACATTTGTAGCACAGTATTATAGGTAGCATTTTACAATATGTAGTTACCGTAAAGTATTTTACTAAGCCAAACTACTGTAAGCCATACACAGAGAAAGTAAGAATTTCCAGTATTTTAATATCATTGTCACCTTAAGATAAAATTTCTTTTCACTTTACAGTTAATAACAGAAAGAAACATTTCATAAGTGCAATGATAAAGTAGGCCACTTTGCCATTAGATGTTATATTTATAAGGTATATAGATTTAACTGAAGTTGTTTGTGGAGATTATTAGTAAGTTTTAGTTAGTTGAATTCGTCATAGATTGATGTTGGTACGGTACCAATGAAAAACAGGGACCACCAAACAGCTATTCCGTTTTAATATGGAACTCATCAGCTCATCCTAAATTTCATCCCAGGGGCATCAGGTTGGTGAATATTTAACCCTTTGCACTACTGGATTGGCATTCAATGGTAGAATTCCCACTTCAATCACTTTGTACATACATTTAATTTAAATCACAATTAAGACAAAAATAGTAGAGGTAATATCCACAAAGACATGATATTAATACATGAAGCTATTAGATGATTAGTCAAAGTCAAGTTGATTTTATAATTGAAATTTAAGCAGTGATTGTGGTCGTTAGGGGTTTAAAATCTATCCTTCAAGCAGAGATGTATTCACTCTTTATTATCACCCTCTAGATGTTGAAATCAAGTATTCATCCATACACTTATACATATTCTCAATATTAAGTCTTTATCATTATTGTTAACTACTATGAATTATGTCGTATTGATGTGGATTATCAACTTGAGGTAATGCACATATATACCACGATCTACGTGAAAAATGACTGACTGATCGACTAAGAGACAACCTTAATTTATATCCAAGAGTAAATATGATTACATAATGAAAATGATACTAGGCGTTGTTAGACTATAACTGACCTAATTTGATCCATTTTAGTATAGCCTAAATCAGAAATATGCAAGTAAATGTATACCCAATAAAACATGATTGCAGTTGTATTGTTACTAATACCTAGGATTCAAGATATGTATTTTATTCAGTTTGGGACTCATCAACTTGATGAAACTAGTATTTCCTTCATTCGCATCAAATTGTTTGAACTATAGAATTCTAACACCTATATTCATAGAATATATTCGTTTCTTCATGTTATTATTAAAATGAGCTCCAAATAGGGCCTACCAACTTTAATCATACTTAGAAACTACTATCAAATAGCACAAAATACTTAATTTCAATCTATAAATGAGTAGATATAAAGATGTTCAGGTTTACATTAAACACAGTAATAATGCAATAAAATTCACTAATCAATAAAAAGTTCATATGATCTAAACATTTAAACATGATGATTTATTTTATCTCATTAGGGTCTCATCAGCTACTATTTACAACTTGTAATAGAATAGAATTTTAGCTTACTTATTTAATGAAATCCATTTATCGTAGTTACGTGTGACATCATATCAATGGATTGACGTTCGAATAAAGTTAAGTAATAAAATATAACAAAATACTGTAATTACATAATACCTACATGTTGAAGATGTTTTTTTCTCGAACAATGTTACTAGAAGAAGAAAATCAAAGAAGTAGAAATGAGTGATTATGTAATGAATAGATACCAGTGATTAGAATAAAATAAGACGAATGAGTAGAGTCCCATTCGATAAGACTGAAATTATTGGTACAGAAGAGTATCAAGTCGTTCAGAAATGGGGGGAGGGTGTAAGTAAAATCCCTTGAACATGTACCAAAACACCTAAGTTTAAAATAAATGGCAACCTTGAGTAGTGTAATCCCTACACATGGCTTGTATATTGGACATTAGGTTGACTTATTGAAAGCATTCAATGTTAGTGATAAGCAGACAAATTCCAGTCACCTCGGATTTGCTGAATCTATCGTCATCAAATCAACAAAACCAGATGTATGTGTTCAAAAAAGAAACAGTAATCAATCACTTCTTCACTTAATAAACTAATCCATACAGTTAACATGTCGGAACACTTCATTTCATTAGATTGTCGAATCGCCAATTTTTTTTGACCCTCTTTTGTTTAAATAAGTTCATTCTTAGCCAACAGAGTTCTATTTCATCTTATTCTGATCATTATTACTAATTATCTATGATGTAAGCACTGGTTACTCAGCCGTTGATGCTTATGTTATTGTCTCTATTCCATAATGATATTTAAAATGTAGGTATATGGTAATGTAATGTATGATCGTATTCCATCACTTCACTTCATTTAAAACAATTATTCTGCTTATGAGACTCTTCGTAGTGTATACCCTCGATTCTGTCGCGGAATCCAGACCAGGGCATTCAGGTCTCACAATAAACGCTTAACCAACTGTTCCAGTGAGCCAAACGCCTTCAAATGTTGGAATTCTCAATCCCAGCAATTTGTGATTTAGTACGACGAACATCGTTTGTCATAAATGTCTCATTCGAAAAAATGGTTGTGTTCCACCAGTCACGACTTCTCACTAAAACTGGGTAGCTTCCTGAAGTTAACCATTAATCAGTTGATTATTGTAATTGGATAGATATGGTTGTGTGGAGATTGATATTAACTTCATTTTATAAATTTTGATAATGCGACAAGAAGACTAAGTATATCAAAGTATATCAGAAACAGTCTAATCAAACATAAACTTGTTAAAACGTTTACACATAAGCAATAAAAGTCAAACTAAACCAGTTATATGAGAAGAAACCAAGTGTAACAAGGAAAAACACCTCACTCAAGATATAAAATCAGTATTACTAGGGTAAGTTTGGTGTAAAAACAAGTTGTTTTGAAATATACAGGATACAGGACTTCAACACACCCTAGTATATGCTCCAATCCACTATTATACAACAGAAAATGATGTCAAGTTAGCTATGTAGCCTGTTTGCATTAAATGTTTAGCTGTGGAGGATGATAATCGCATATCATGTGCTACTATTTTGTCATCATAGGTCATTTATCCTTAAGACCATTTCGGAATGCACTCAGCTACCCTCGTACTTAAGTCACGATTGCGCCTCCCTATGTATATATGCCCACACACACTTAAACTGACAGACATGGCAGAGCGAGAAGTAATGGTTTAACGATTGTTTACCCTTGTTGTGAATCATAATCCCAGACTTATCAATTAAAATGATATTAGTTGATTGAATTCACCACAGACTGATGTTAGCAGGGTATCATTGAGAAACAGGGAGCATTGGATAGCTGTTTCCTCCTAGTATGGGACTCCTTAGCAGTGCCCACCTTTAGATTCTGCCCCAGTGCCTTTAGGTTAGCGAACGCCAACTGCTCTACTAGGGTTGTGTCTGTCGGTAGAATTTCTGCTTCAATCAATTTGTGATATAGCGTAATTATCATCCATTATCATCGGTAATTACTGTCTCACTCCCCACAAGCTGAGCTCATACTAGTTCGAACAAAGCAACTGTGCCAGTAATGCCCTGGTTTTCATTAGTAACCCTACCAACTCAGTCTTAACGAATTTAATCAACTAAACTTACTATCAATTCAATTAAAAACGATATTATCTGAATAATAATGTCTGTGGATGATTGGATTTAAGGCTTCATTCTAACATAAGACTGGTTAAAATCACCTCTAAATGGTGAGGCAGTAGAAATACTGTAAAGTTCAGTATACTTTAAATAATCAATTGCTTAAACATCAGCCCTGTGATTCTATTGTATGCAACTAGTTTAAACAAAGATTCATGCAATCAGTATGCTAAATTATATTTCATATATTATTCTATCTATATACAGATTGTAATGGAGTAACTGAGAGACTATGATGGGAGATCACTCAAGATATAAAATCAGTATTACTAGGGTAAGTTTGGTGTAAAAACAAGTTGTTTTGAAATATACAGGATACAGGACTTCAACACACCCTAGTATATGCTCCAATCCACTATTATACAACAGAAAATGATGTCAAGTTAGCTATGTAGCCTGTTTGCATTAAATGTTTAGCTGTGGAGGATGATAATCGCATATCATGTGCTACTATTTTGTCATCATAGGTCATTTATCCTTAAGACCATTTCGGAATGCACTCAGCTACCCTCGTACTTAAGTCACGATTGCGCCTCCCTATGTATATATGCCCACACACACTTAAACTGACAGACATGGCAGAGCGAGAAGTAATGGTTTAACGATTGTTTACCCTTGTTGTGAATCATAATCCCAGACTTATCAATTAAAATGATATTAGTTGATTGAATTCACCACAGACTGATGTTAGCAGGGTATCATTGAGAAACAGGGAGCATTGGATAGCTGTTTCCTCCTAGTATGGGACTCCTTAGCAGTGCCCACCTTTAGATTCTGCCCCAGTGCCTTTAGGTTAGCGAACGCCAACTGCTCTACTAGGGTTGTGTCTGTCGGTAGAATTTCTGCTTCAATCAATTTGTGATATAGCGTAATTATCATCCATTATCATCGGTAATTACTGTCTCACTCCCCACAAGTCTGAGCTCATACTAGTTCGAACAAAGCAACTGTCCAGTAATCCCTGGTTTTCATTAGTACCCTACCAACATCAGTCTTAACGAATTTAATCAACTAAAACTTACTATCAATTCAATTAAAACGATATTATCTGAATAATATGTCCTGTGGATGATTGATTTAAGGCTTCATTCTAACATAAGACTGTTAAAATCACCTCTAAATGGTGAGGCATTAGAAATACTGTAAGTTTCAGTATACTTTAAATACATCATTGCTTAAACATCAATCCCCTGTGATTCTATTGTATGCAACTAGTTTAAACAAATTTCATGCAATCAGTATGCTAAAATTATATTTCATAATATTAATTCTATCTATATTACAGATTGTAAGTAGTAACTGATGAGACTATGATGGGATGAAATGAATCCAGTATATTATTCCGTTCAAATGTTTACTTTAATCTCTATTCAACTTAATAAAAAAAAACATGGAACGAATTACAAGGAAGAGTGAATAGATTTACAAAACCTAGACATCCAGTGTATGCAAGACACACGAACTCAACGAGTGAAATTACGGAAATGAGATGGTTTGTAGAGACTGGTATCAATTTTTAATTGATTGAATAATTCATAGGTTAATGTTAGTAGGATACCATTGGAAACTAAAGAGTACTCCATAGCTCCTTCATCCTAATATAGGACTGTTCATCAATGAAGACCCTAGATTCCATCACGGAGGTTTTGTATCACTGAGCCAGTATTCAATGGTAAAAATTCTCACTTTCATTAATGTGTAATATATATGAGACGAAATAGTTGTCAAGTTCTCCATCGTTTTCCAACCAACATCAATCTGTAACATATTCAATGAATAAAGTCTATACATAACTAGATTGAAATGATGTAAAGAGACAAAAATGTCACTTACCAACAATTTAGTTTATTCTCTATTTATTGTAAAGTAGTTATTTCGTATTGTATTCTCATTGTATATACATTATGCATTCTGATAAATTGTATCCAATGTATTTGTGTTTATTATGATTATGATGATTAGAATTGTTCATTAATCAATATCCACATATAGAAATTATTAGTTGTTAATGAAGAAGAAAATAATTAAACGAATGTTTTACACTAGAAAAATCATTCAATGATCACTGAATGAATACGTTTTGATTATACAATGATTAGATAAGAATTAAGCGTTGTATCTATCACTGTATACAATCGCTCTCTCTCCCTCTCTCTCTCTATCTTACTGGGTAATTGAAACAAAGAGTTTTTATGCTTTTCCAATGATTTAATAGAGACACTTCTTTACTATGATTATAAATGTAATAAATAGATTAGTTAGTTAGTTGGTTAGTTAGATTGATTGGTTAGTTGCTTTGTTAGTTAGTTATTTAGTTAGTTGACTAGTTGGTTAATTGGTCAAGACAATTTATCTGTGTATTCTGTAATGACATTGAAAAATTATTAAACAGTCAAAAAAAAAAAAACAATTTAAAAAAAATCAACAAAAATATCTAAAAAATAAAAAGTGTATATCAAAATACAAAATGAAAATAGATTTGTATACAGTTTATTATCTATGCAATATGGATGTTCACATGTAAGTTATGTTTACACTACGTAGATAAAAGTCAGATTAAACTGCCTGTCTACACTCTATACAATGAAATTTAAATATTCTATAGTATATAGAATAAGTGTTGTTATATGAAGAATAACAAAAACAAGAAAGAAAGAAAGAAAGAAAGAAAGAGAAAAGAGAGAAAAAAGGAACAGAAAAACTTCGTCCCATAATTTATTTTATATTCATACTTCTTCTTATTGTATTTATTATTATGATTATTATTACTGGTGAAAATGTGTTTAATACTGGTAAGACAGACATCTAAATTAAACAAGTAAGCAAGCAAACAATAAGTTTATTTGCCTGCTTCATTTAGACCGATATAGAACTAGAGACAAAGAGAGAGCAAGCGAGCGAACGAGAGAGAGAGAGAGCGAACGAGTTAGCGAGTGAGAGAGAGAGAGAGAGTGACAATGAAAGAGCTAATGTATCCTTAGCATAAAAGAGACTTACACGGTCTTATTTCAATTAATCGACATTTCAATAAATAGATAGATAGTTAGATAGATAGGTAGATATTTTTAATCAGCCTGATGTAAAAGGTAGGCTAGAAAATACTATTAAAACTATATATAGGGCAATAAATTTTTACATATACAACATATATCTGCATGATGGATTATAAACTTTTATAACCTTGAAATGAAACGAACTATGTATAGAGAGAGAATGAACAATAATAAAGAATAAAAGGGAGAGAATATGTGAATGACTGAATAACTGAAAGAATGAATATACAATAAGGGAAGTATTTCTCTCTCTCTCTCTCTCTCTATTTTTTTCTTTTTTTTCTTTATAATTTAACCAATAAATTGATTTGATTTAAAATAAATTGTTCTCTTAACAAAATTTCATTGTTAATCTATTCTCCTCTTACTTATTTTCTATGTTAACAACACACTAATAATCAGAAGACCTAGAATCTATTGACTAAAAAAAGTATTATCAATGTGTATTTAAGGATACATTTTAGTTGAATTGTAATGATTAAATATTCAATTGTTAATTGTGATTGAATTTATCATAGATTGAATGTTGATAGAGTTGTATTGAATAATTAAACTATATTGAATAATTGATTAGTTTTAGTTTAGGACTCTTTAGTAGTACACACTATGAATTCCATTGTAGACGATTCAGGTTGATAAGAATTTGTGATTAATGAAGTTCATCAGTGTTAGGAATGAGATAGTTATCATTAATAATAATAGATGATTGTCAGACTATATCATAAATTAAGTTAATGATGCATGTAAAAGCTGTCGATAACGACCTGGTATCCAGTAGTACTTAATGAAAAATAATCTATAATAAAAACAACACAATTAGATGTGACAGATTGATGTTGACAGGGTACGATTGAAAACTAGGAAGCACTGGACAGATGTTTGCTTCTAGTGTGGAACTCCTAAGCAGTGCCCACTACAGATTCCGCACCAGGCAGGGGCTTCAGGTTGACGACGAACGCCTAACCATCTGGACCACTGAGTCGGTATCCAATGGTAGAATTCCCACTTCCATCAATTTGCGATATATAGCGCGACAATCATCCATTGTCATTGGTGATAACTGTCCCACTCCCGACAAGTCTGAACTCTGAATCTGGGGTGCGCATTGCTGAGGAGTTCCATACTAGAACGAAACGGCTGTCCAGTGCTTCCTGGTTTTCAATGGTACCTTGCCAACATCAATCTGTGACATATTCAATGAAATAAATAACAAATCTCCACAAAAACAACCATCCCAATTAAATTACAATTAAATATCTCATTTCAAATAAAAAAGTATTCGATAGAATGATTTTCTAAAGGTTAAAATAATACAACTGTACTTTTGGATTAGTGCATTTCTACTTAACAGAGTTATTGTGAATGAAGTTCTCTAATGATGCCATCAAAACTAGAAAGGTAAACGTATCATTTAGACAGCTAACACCAGATTGAATTAAGATTGATGATAAAACAAAATCAATGATCAAGGTAGATATTTCATTTATTCACCTTGTGACAAAGATGAATAGGCAAAACGGATATAATCTGTGCATTTCATTGAACCTCAACTGTTTAGAAATTTAATAATAAACTTCCCTAACTGTACATTTGATACATCTAGTTCCATGCAAGAAGTCAAAATAATCAACACCACAGATGTCAATTCAATCAGTCTGTATTTGTTCACAATTATGATTATTGAAGAATTAACATATATCACATTCAACAAACTGTACGATATGTTCATCGTAATGTCTTGCTTGAAGGCTATGTCAAAAGATCATATATGGTATCTTTCTTGAATTGTGTTCCACAAATAACGACATATTTAGAAATGATTTTGACATTAATATTAATTATCCTTATCTACTTCAAACACATCTCGTAGCAATTGGACTGGAGTTCCATTACCACTAACTACATTATACATTGCATTCACTCCTTCGTCAATTATGTCATCACAAATATCCACTTTTTGAGGAATTATTCACAACATTCACTAATTTACATTGTATTTGAGTGAGTTGAAATTGTAGAAATCAGTATACTGACGATCTGATGATTTTCTGAGTATGCCACTTACAATGTTTTTATGTTCTCAATATCTTCAATGTAGGATATCTGAATTTCAAATGACGCTACTTCGACTTCTTTTTGAAGTGAATGTAATTCAGTGTGATGAGCGAAATATCACCTTGCGTTAGATTCCCTTCTAGCAGACATCTTCGTGACTAATCTGTAAAATACACTGCCAAGATAAATATTGAGTTTAATTGATTTCTGTAGGAGATATGAATGACTCCATCCATGTATGCTATGAAAACTGAGATGATGATGTAATTCTACAGGAATTCAACAATTTTCATCATTCGATTTGGTTCATATTATATTTGGTGGTGAATGTCGCATTCGAGGAAGTGTAAAGGAAAATAGTGCACATTGACTGAAATCTGTGTACATCGAAGCAATGATATTCACAGAAAATCGTAAAATGGGTGATATACACATTCCTAGAGGTCTGCATCACTTTAGTAAAAATAAACTTTGTTAGAATCCTAATTTATCGAGCTCCGTTAATTTGCTGCGTCGACTTAGTTGGAGGGCTAATTAACATTTGTAATCAACTTAGCAACAACGATTATCCAATCAACTTCACTACTAAACACAAGAACCAGATGAAACGAAACCAGAAGTTATTAACTGCCCAGAAGAAGATATTATTTTCGAGAATACCTTTAGAAAATAATGTCATCAGAAAGATACTAGATCAGAAGAAGAACGTTAGATACACCTAAATCATATGTGATATTTTATAGTCAGCTATTGATTTCTATTACAACAAGAGATAGGCTGACCGGATCCAACCCATCTTCGTCCATTTTACACTGTGACTGCTTCTGGTTAGCCAGTTACATAGAAAGTACAATCCGACAGATCCGTCATTGCGTCACAGAACATCCCTCATGCTGGTTAAATATTAGGATAAGTTAGACAAGTTAGAAGTCTTATTCCGGCCACCTGGATTGATACAGTTAACTTGCATGAATTTTTTAAAATTATTTATCAAATTCCATCAACGATTCCACGTGGTTTACTAGTTCGACTTTTACTTACGGCTGAAGCTATTGTCGTCCATATCCACAAACCTGATCTGTGTATTCCCAAGAAGTTCGTACAGCCCCTCACTCTACCTTGGCTATCAACATAGGCAATATCAAGTGAGGTTAAAGTAGAGATCTGTTCAATGTTTATTTACTTTTACTCATTTTTTCTAAATCTTTCAGCCTTGTGTACTGACACCGACTTATTAGTCGTCTGTGTATTCTTACGTAACTAATAATAAAATATTTTTGTAACTTCAATATCATTTTGTATATGAATAATTAAGGTCCCTATACTTCCTCCGCCAACAAATCCTTCAACCGTCCTATTTATTTCGGTATGTATATAATTCATTCTGTTTACTCTTACAGAGGTAGTGTGAATATCTAATCGTTTATTAAAACATTCTGTCGGTTGTCTTATTTGATATTATGTAATCAGTCAATATTTTTATCGATACTCTATTAATTCATTACTCCATGACCTTGAATAGTAATCACTTTATCTACCCCACATTATCTTCTTGATGATTAGCCATTAACTTCATGAACATATTAGTATATGTCACATTAATATATGAGTAAATATGCATCTTGTAAAGAGAAACCTTCCCAAAACATAATTCCAACTCTCTTGCATAGCTGGGGGCGTTAACATATACATACAGAAATCGGAATTATGTACAAAAGAAAATTGTTCGTCCACTTATTTTACCATGGACCTAAGATTGTAAGATTTAAGTGTAAAATCATCGAGAAGAGATCTCTCTGATGAACCTATTACGGTAAATAAATCCCTAAATAAATAGGCTGTCATCATTGATGCAGACTAAGTTTGTTTTAGTGGTTACGACTAGTTGAAAGCGCTCAATCAAGAATCACCACCAACTTACGACACGATAACACGTAGGAGGCAACACGTCCTTCAGTCAGCCAGCATAGACTTTACTATCCCGTTTACGCTCTACTCTCGATCAAATATATCATCTCTATCCATCATTGTCTTCTGATTTATTCTTATTCGTACTTGTAGGTTTAATCGCTAGAAGCTACTCTGGTTATATGACAAGAGTAACTTGGTCATATGCAGGGTGCATTTCAAACCATATTATCGTTTTTGTGTGATTTATTGTGGACTAATATTGGTTAAATTTACTATAGATACGATTGTATGGCTGTAGTTTATGACTTCATCGAAAAGAAACTGTTTCCTTCATTGAAACGTTTCCATGGTTATCCTGAAGTGTGTATTCAGATCTTTAGAATGCTTGAACGAATTATTGTTTTTGATAAGTCCTTCACAAAGCTTTACATCCATCAACCAATGAATAAGCTGATACATGTTGGAGAAATGACATAGGATGTGTATGCCTGCAATTTAACTGTGTAGGTCAATACTATATAATGAAATTTAGTAAATTACCAGTTAATCCGATCCTAAATACTGAAAATTGTTGAAGATTACACTAGATGGTTACGTAACCAAAAAACGAAAAAGGTTACTCGATAACCAAAAGGTTAAGAAAATCTATCATGAAGATAGCTGTCGAAATCTAATCAATATGATCATAATTATAGTGATAATAATAGTAATACAATTGATGATATGCGTAGACGATAACGACAAACAACAAACTGTAGAAAAATTATTGCCGAGTACTTTACGTAAGATAAAAATATATATATATAGATATATATATATAGATATATATATATAGATATATATATATAGATATATATATATAGATATATATATATATAGATATATATATATAATATATATATATAGATATATATATATAGATATATATATATAATATATATATATAGATATATATATATAATATATATATATAATATATATATATAGATATATATATATAATATATATATATAATATATATATATAGATATATATATATATTATATATATATATAGATATATATATATAGATATATATATATAGATATATATATATAGATATATATATATAGATATATATATATAGATATATATATATAATATATATATATAGATATATATATATAGATATATATATATAGATATATATATATAGATATATATATATATAGATATATATATATATAGATATATATATATAGATATATATATATATAGATATATATATATATATAGATATATATATATATATATATAGATATATATATATAGATATATATATATAGATATATATATATATTATATATATATATAATATATATATATAGATATATATATATATATCTATATATATATATAGATATATATATATAGATATATATATATAGATATATATATATATAATATATATATATAGATATATATATATAATATATATATATAGATATATATATATAGATATATATATATAGATATATATATATAGATATATATATATATAGATATATATATATATAGATATATATATATATATAGATATATATATATAGATATATATATATATATAGATATATATATATATAGATATATATATATAGATATATATATATATATAGATATATATATATAGATATATATATATAGATATATATATATAGATATATATATATAGATATATATATATAGATATATATATATATATAGATATATATATATATAGATATATATATATATAGATATATATATATATATATATACAGTCACACTTGTGCAACTGGACTCAGTAGTCTAGTGGTAAACGCGGTGGCGTTCGACACGAAACAGACTGAGTTCGAATCCCAGTGTGAACATCAACATTGGGATGCAGGTACATCCAGCTAATGAGTCCCAAATAGGACGAAACGCGCGTCCTGGATTCCACTTGCCAGTCACAATCCAAATTATATAATCTACATTTCAGTGGTGATATTCATTCACATGGTAACTTAAACTTAATTCATTCACTTCATAAGTCGTCAATATATTCACTGTTCTATTGAGTTCAAACAATCACAATTTTACATTGGAATATGCATTTAATTTGTAAGGATTGATAACTTCATGATTTGAACACTGAAACAAGAATGCAAGTATATGCCGTTGACTAGTGCTAAATAGCACTGAACTTATATTCTAGTGAGACGAAGAATTAAACATGTTTAATGACCCAATAGAAGGACCATAATATAAGTACCTATCTTCTATTGCCAAATATCTAAATATAACATGACAACAGGGGAGGGGGGTAATTGGTGATGGGTATGAATACTTAACTTTGTTGCCATACCTTAAAGTTCAAAGTTCACTTGCTTACATTCGATAACATTTTGCACATACGCTTTACCCATCTTAGCATTATGTATAGTATGTTGTGATTCATATTGCTCTTCTTTATTATTTCGGTTTATTTTTCCATATCTTTTAATTTACCTCGTTTGACCTTTATTTTTCATACATAAATATGGTAAGTGGTAGAGTTCAAATTTGTCTGAAGTGAGACAACTACTGATAGCGCCACTGACTGACAATGACACCACATTACAAATTGATGAACGCGGGAATTCTACGATTAGACTACTTGCTAGTGGTGCTGATGGGTGAGCACAAAGGAAATTCTGGGTTAGATGCCCTGATGAAATTGAGACCACAATGATGAGGAGACGTGTACTGCGACGAACTAGCCGTTTAGTGTTCCGTGGTCTTGAATGATACCCAACCAAGATTGATTTGTGACAAACAATCAATTTAAATAAACAAATATTTTGACAAATTTATATGTGGTCAAAACTGTCAGAATGTATACTACGTCACATAGTTGTGACATATTTCTTCTTTTCATCGCCCTATCTAAAAGCTTTTAATCATCTTGTGGATTTATAGTTGTTTAAAATGTTCCATTTATCCCATCGGGAAAGCTTTGATACCTTCTGATTGATAAATTTTTCTATTTGTTTTCAACTCTTAGGGGTTAACTACTACAACCAGTGTTTACTACAATGATGTTTACAATCCTAGTGCTATGTTATTGAAAGTGGTCTGTAGAAAATTCTGATCAACTGAGGTATATATGAATTCCATGTGAGATTTGGAATCTTCACCCTTAGTTACACATATTGCTGGTAATATCGAATCATCGAGAACAGTAATCAGATTGCAATTTGAACTGGTAGCATTTAGTAAGCATTAAACAAGTAAACAAGCATGACATTATCATCACTAGTCAGTGACCAATCGATTGTTTAGCATAATTCGTTCGTGAAACAAAAAGATAAGAAAGATGAGACATCTCTATCTGTTAATCAAAATCTTAATCATTCGATATTATTATGTGTCGTGGAGTTGGTTTACTTTTTTGACGTTGATTTCACGAATTGGTCTGAATTAGACAACCAATGAAAACCAAGAGCTGTCACTGCTAGACGGCTGTTTCATACTTCATTAGTGCGCATCCACTCCACAAGTAGATGGAGACCAGGATGTTCAGGCATCACGACGAACAGTTAACTATTAGACCAATAATCGAGTTGGCTTCCAGCTGTTAATACTTCTAACTCAGTCGATTCATGATATATGTAGGTGAATTCATTTATTCTTGTCCTTAGTTAACTACCTCACACTAGATATAGTTGAATTTCACGAAGTGATTTAGTTAGAAATAATAACTGTTCGACCTCGACTCAGTGATTTAATGGTGAAGTGTTCACTGTGAAACCTGAAGGTCATGGACTTGATTTATTTTCGGGGTGGATATACACGGATGAAGAGTCTCACATTAAGATGAAACAGCTATCCAGCGGTGTCATTTCCTGGTTTTTAATGGTTGTCTAATACAGATCAATCACTGACATCATAGTCAAATTAAATATTCCATATCAATCAAACATGAATGTACTTAATCATTTCTCCCATAATTATCTATAAAGTGTTGTTCTATAAACGAGATGCTGGTGTTTTTGATAGAAGTCAATTTACCGTTTATTTATAAAATTTGTTTTGTTTTATTTCAAGTGTTTCTAGCAACTTGATAATTTACATAAATGTGGTAGTCGACGATTTGATAGAATTCCTGGAGGCATCCTGGAGAATCCTGGGAGCCATTCCAATTATCGGTTATTACTTTTGTGCTACACTGATAAGAATACACTTACGTAACTAAATGAAAGTCTTTTCTCACCTACATGTATGTTTACATTCTTGCTGAGTTTTATGTTACATTGAGATTTGAGTATATGGTCTGTAGACCGTTTTAATAATAAATGAAAGATTAAATCTACATTGACATATCTGCCGATTGACTTGAATGACATACTTTATGGAATCCCTTACCTTAGTTGTAGTTTTCTTGATCTAAATCGCTGAAAGTTGTCGTTGAGATGGCCTGACTGTCATATGTTTTGTGCTACTTGACAGTCGTAAATAATTTTACTAGTAATCTTGGGGAGAATGGTGCTGTCTATAAGATTCTAACTCCTGTCATCTAGTTTCTCATATTAGACGTTAACACCGAGCCATTGGATAGAAAAAATCAGTTGGATTAGATCAGTACAGTAATCAGCCACTCGTGAACAACCTATAACCTGGTATATATTTTCAGTGGCCTAAGTCCACCCCCAAGGTCTAGACGAACATTACAGTGTAGACTCCTAAATGACCACTCAATTAACCTGTTCACAATTATGAAAGCTGACAAAGATTTGAAAACTTCTTCCATTGGGTGTAAAGTGCTTTCCGTAAATTGGTTCCAATAGGATATGAAGAGATTTGGCATAAAATGTTTGAATTAATCCGAAGCAAAAAATCACTTATACCATTTGAAGAAGTAATATCAGATATATCTGAATATAGTAGACATGAGTGAAGATCTCTTTTGCTATTCATATTCAGAAATGTGAAACATGTTTCGAGGATACGCATATAGCTCAAGACGTGTATTTTGTTGCAGCTACTTTGATTCGTTATTCGTATTTGTCACAGACTGACCACTTGTGCACAATTGTAAACTAGGGAACACTGAACAGAAGTTTCATCCTAGTTTACATCTACTCAGCAAATGCACATCTTCGATCCCATTAAAGAATCAAATCCAAGACTTCCTTTACTCGTAGTGATAGCATAACAATCAACACCGCTTGGTTAGTCTTATAGAACTCTCACTTGTATCAGTGTATTCTGAAGCCTGGCTCGATTAGGTTATTATCCTTTAATTTAAACTGTACTATAATGTGACTACTTTGAAATAGAAGAGTAGTATATATACTTAGGTAAAATTAATAAGTATGCATTAAAACTGTATATTTCGAAACAAAATGTCAAACAGTAACGAGTCAGAAGAAGTGAAGACACATTTTGAACCAGTTGGTTTTTCATCGGTCATCCTCAATAATATGTTTATGCTTTACAATAATTAGAGAATATTCAACTTCTGATAAAGTTGCGTAATATTTTTTTGGCGTAGTGAAGCATCAATCATGTAAATATCGATATGGATTTGATATAACGAATTAGTATGAATTAGATAATCATTGACCACCAAGAAGAACTGGGCAACTGTTTCGTCCTATTACTGGACTCTCCAGCAGTGAGCACTCATGACCCCACCATAGATCAAGCCCAAGACCCTCTGGTTCAGCGGCGAACGCTTTACCACTAAACTACCCAGTCGACTCACAGCAGTTGAACTCGTGCATGAACATTGAGGATGAGTTCCTTATTAGGACGAAACGACCATCCAGTGTTTCCTGGTGGTCAATGGTTGTCTTATTGAGACTGATTCATGATATCAAATTAACATTAAACAATCTCTACAAAACTCAATTATAATGATCGATATTACAATAACATAGTTATATGAAGTTGGATATAAGTTTATTCAGTTGGTAGATTACACCATCTTTGATAAGAGCAGTATATAAAACATTCCGATAGCAAGTCGGTCAGTAGCAACAGTTACGTAAGTACAAATAGAAGAAAACTGAAACTATGCAACTATGTTAAGAATCCCAAATGTAAAATAAGTTTCAAAAATATTTTTCAGAACAGTAGGGTTTAAAATCATGATTACAACCAAATTAAGTAGAAAGTTTGTGAACATTTCTTTCCAGTATGTGGATTATACTACTGATAGCTTTGTTCAAATCCACTTGATGTACTGTGTCGAACAAATCAACAAGAATCTAGTTCATAATCATTCTTTGTTATCTTTTGCTTAATCACATAGGATTATGTCTACAAATACGATAATAAACAATACGAGTTGTGCATCTTATGCATCTAGTTCCATGGCAAGAAGTCGAAATAATCAACACCACAGATGTCAATTCAATCAGTCTGTATTTGTTCACAATTATGATTATTGAAGAATTAACATATATCACATTCAACAAACTGTACTATATGCTCATCGTAATGTCTTGCTTGAAGGCTATGTCAAAAGATCATATATGGTATCTTTCTTGAATTGTGTTCCACAAATAACGACATATTTAGAAATGATTTTGACATTAATATTAATTATCCTTATCTACTTCAAACACATCTCGTAGCAATTGGACTGGAGTTCCATTACCACTAACTACATTATACATTGCATTCACTCCTTCGTCAATTATGTCATCACAAATATCCACTTTTTGAGGAATTATTCACAACATTCACTAATTTACATTGTATTTGAGTGAGTTGAAATTGTAGAAATCAGTATACTGACGATCTGATGATTTTCTGAGTATGCCACTTACAATGTTTTTATGTTCTCAATATCTTCAATGTAGGATATCTGAATTTCAAATGACGCTACTTCGACTTCTTTTTGAAGTGAATGTAATTCAGTGTGATGAGCAAAATATCACCTTGCGTTAGATTCCCTTCTAGCAGACATCTTCGTGACTAATCTGTAAAATACACTTCTCATATAAACATTGCATTTAATCTATGATTATGTAATTCTACAGGAATTCAACAATTTTCATCATTCGATTCGGTTTACAATTGATTTGGTAGTGGGGGGGACTCTGAACTCTATTTTGCTGACAATTTTTTTGTGATGAAGTCAAGACGTGGCTTGCAAATATCAATTTGCATTGAATTACATAGAAGTGCATGAATCTTTACCATGGAAGTTGTGTAGAACTGAGTAGGTGATGAAATGTAATTCGTTATTGAAATCCTAGAGAGGCTTGACTTATATGCACAGTGGAATACAATCGATTTTAACATGAACTGAACAATTGTAGAGGATGGATCTCCTACTCCACTCCTCACACGACATATTGACTGGTAGCAGAATGAAACTAAAGTAGTAAATATGAAGCACTATCACATTACTGAACGAAATGTTGTTAACGATCATCAATTTAGAAGGGGATGGGACAGTCAATATGCTAATATCCCTACTATTGAGATATATGATATAAACTCTATATTCAACAGATTCTCAAATTGTCTTCTCTTGATTTAATGTAGCATTCTAGGAAGTGTAAAGGATAATAGATCATATTGAGTAAAATCAATGTATGACAGCTTGAATCATAGTTTATATTCACCTATAAGTTTGGAAGAAGTGGCTTAAAGAAGAATCACTTCAGCAATGTTTACATAGATGAATCTTTTGCAATTCAACAACTCTAATCTGATCTTTACGTTTATATGAAGTATGACTAATATCTTATTTAACCATTGTCTTATCAACCCTTTCATTGTTATTATATTTTTCAAAAGTCATTTATAACTCATCAATACTACTTGTTCTCTAAATTTTAATATCCAACAAGTTGTATTACATCACGACGACAATAACAATGACTTGTATCCGATATTTGCTAATGCCTAATTACTGTTATCAACTAAGTTGTATGACAGGATTTTTGCTGATTGAATTCACTGATCATTGAGTATTGATGAACGTCATGTTTATCTAGTAGATAATAGTGTTGATCTTATTGTAATACGGCGATTAGTATGAGAGGGTAAACACTGGTGATACTATGTTATAATGGGATGTGGTTTTTCTTGGTGGGGAGGGGTGGTTGTTGAGTATGTTTAAACCGCCCGCTACTACGATTGATTGCTATTCTCAATTAACTGTTTTGGGTAGTCTATATTATCTGATACTTTAAATATTTGTCACTGCTTTTTGGTTGCACAATCAAATGCTTGAATGTGTGCGTATTTTCTTATGAATAAATGCTCGTTTGTACAACTGTAGCAAATAATTTCATTGAGAAAATGACATCTTCATTCTGATTTTAACGACCTCATGCAGTTAATTATTTAGTTCTAATTATGTCATCGAAGTACTGATAATCTAATTTTAGTTTGTTGATAAACACTTTAAGTGGTCCGTTACTCAACAGGATGAGTTTGTATCTTCCCGCTGATTAGTCATGGACTGAAAACTAACCAGCCTCTGTTGACAGATATTCATCCTGAGCCGATTGGCTAGATATAGCTATTAATCACAAGAAGTGTTTAAGTTAGATTGTGAGTGACAAGCGGAATCCAGGACATACATTTCGTCCCATTTGGGAATTGTTGGTTCGTTACTCTGTTGCAAATGACAAAAATAATTATCCACAAGTTTAGAACTCCGTTACAACACAATAGCTACTTCAAATGGCTGTCTATAATATTTGTTGCTGAAATGATAGATGATGTTCATTGTACTATTGTGAATGAAGTTGTTAATTTTAGAAACAGGTATTCTAGTTTATATATGTCTTTATGTATTCATTGTCAATAGTATCTACTATTTCTAACGACAGAATGTTGTTTTAATAAAGGCGATACTTTAAATGATATCATGATATTGTTTTTGACTACTTAGTATTTTATATTATCAATAAGTTTAAAAAAATTCTTTATAGATGCTGTAATTAGGCATAGTTACAAGATTTGTAAGAACTAGTTTACAGTAGTATAATAGAGAGGTAAACCATTTCGATGAACTTTTGACAGTCTATATACAGTACAGATGTTGTAGATGCTTGCATAGGAAGTATGGCATGTTAAGAAGTAATTCAAGTATCATTATAATTCATATGAGATAGTAGAGAAGATTTGTAATACAGGAAGATGATTTTAGTTATAATGCATTTTTTTTTTACCTGGATGGTTTAACTGCTATGCTTTTCTCGTCATTCTACTTGACTTCATCAATCCCCTCCCCACTTAAACTATCCATTTCGGAGAATACAGTGTAATCATAATTCATATGAACTAGACTTCCGATAATCTTATTACATTGTAATAATTTTGAAAGCATTTAAGATAACCAAATACTTTATAACAGAATATAATATATTGTTGATATTTCATGTATATTTCTTTGTTACAAGTGGATCGTTTATTTACTTACAAGATTAACTGTTCAGATCAGTATTCACACCCTCGTTTCAGATTTAGTATCGATTTCTTTGAAAAAGGCATATTGTTCTTAAATGTACTATTAAACGTTAATTACATTGACTGTTAAATGTTGTCTTTAATTCTTAGAAAATTTAAGTCATTTAATGTTAGGTTGGTTTGAGTTGGTTGATAGAAAACCTTAGTTGATTTAGATTTCCTAGTAATTGTAATTGCTCAACAAGCCATATTAGATATGTTGGGAAAATTGTTGCCTCCCTATAAACTTGATTTCATTTTACACAGTTTCATAGTCTTTGATTTTTACCAGTCAGCACTGTTGGCCACCATATGTTCATATGATTCTCTCATAGCCTAACAAGACTAGATAAATATGATACTAGTTAATATATAGTGATCAATTGATGTAAATATTTTTTAGATGATTGAATTCGTTAAAGATTGATGCTGACAAGGTATCATTGAAAACCAAGAGGAATTAGACAGCTATTTCGTTTTAGTTTCGTCTCAGTGCGTATCTTTGATTCCACCACTGTCAACGTCAATCTGTGACGAATTTAATCAACTAAAAACTTAATACCAATCTCCACAAACCATCTCAATACAATTATAATAATCAGCCCACTAGTGAATAACCTAAAGAGGTTATTGAAGCTCTAGTGCGGAGTCGTGACTAGTGGAATTCAGATATTTTGGGAGTGAGGTAGTTATCTCCAATGAAAATGGGTGATCATCGCGCTATATATCACAAATGGATGGAATTGCAAATCATACCATTGAATGCTGGCCCAGTAGTGCAAACGGTTAGGCGTTCGCCAACCTGAAGCCTCCGAGGTGGAATCTAGAGTGTTCTCTGCCGAAGAGTTCCATAATGGGACGAAGCAGTTGTTCATTGTTCCCTGGTTTTCAATAGCACCCTGCCAAGATCATTCTGTAACAAATTCAGTCAACTAAAACTTATTACCAATGTCTACAAGCTACCTAAAAATAATTCTAGATATGCATAACATCAATCTATGATAGTGAAACAACTTAGTGGTATAAGGCTATCAAAAAGACAGAGGGTAGTAAACACATGAAACATTAATATCAACTTTTAAAATAACATCATTGAATTGTGTATTCTATTCAGTTGTGTTTCTTAAAATTTTTATGGGACTTATTTATTAAAAGGCAGATTAAGAAATGTTCAGGTTCGTGAGCCCACCTTCGTAGGTGAACCAGTAGAGTAGTTTAATGATATAAACTGACTGCTACGCAAATTAGGAAGACACATGAACATAGAACTTTACTGGTTAATTATAATCATAGATGCAAGCGTAACATGTCTAATTTTTGTACGGCAATTTCTTTAGATTATTAAGCAATTCAGATATGAAATAGAGTAGCGTGTTTTAGATTTCTTAGCCAACAGTGTACCACCAACAGACTACAAACCTGAGTAAGTTATTCATACTAATAGCATTTTTTTTAATCTTTCAGTAACATATTTATGGTAGGTTGACCTATCAGGTACCACAACAATCATCTTATAATATTTAAACTTCATCCCTCCCCCCCCTCTACCCCGTCAAATTAAAATGGACAAACAACTTCTGTGCTACCTACATTAACAATGACTACTATATACACTCTCATTACGGATGACAAAATATCATTTAACGGGCCAAATAATGTTAAAGAAGATTAACCAACCTGTAGACGCTGACCTCAATTCCCTCTGAGAATGGTGGTTGCGTACTGTTAAGGAGTTTTATACTAGGACGAAACAGCTCACCAGTGCTCTCTTCTTCTTATTTGTACCCATCTAATATCAATCTATTAGTAATACAAATAATTAAACTGAATACGTATCACTACTATACTATATTACTTCAAATAATGAAGTAATCAATCATTTTCTGCATTATGTCACAGTGCACATTACTTCAGTAAGATAAACAACAATATGCATACAATAACTGAACATATTTTGATTAGATCATGGATACTCACTATGAAAGAGTTCCACACTGTAACAAAGCACTCGTTCGGAATTTTTTTTATGGAATTCAGGATACATCAACCATATATCGTCTTAAATTACTTCCAGTTTATAGTAATACACTTATCATGTTTACATTTTTATCATTCAAAACAGTCTTAGTTAGTTACACCGGGCGATTAAAGAAAAGTAGCTAACTTTCAGAACTGTATTTTGGAGGATTATTCTCATTATTTTATTCATGAGTAATGTAATCATTTTATTTCTATGACTGTTACGTTTCCCTTGCCCAGTTTTCCTGTTTAGTGTATTTATTCTTTGTATATTGTTTATTACTATGCACTACGGTTACTTTGTTGCGTACAGGTTCTCCCCATTCACTGCCACTATTTCCTTTGTTCTGTATCAATATTAGATTCTTGATTGGTTTAACGTGTGGTCTGGTTTTATGTATATATAAAGGCATGATTAAAATATAGTACGTTGTCAGTTCTCAGATCTCGCTGTCTCCGTTTTCCGGTTCCCAATTCTGGTTCTTCGATTGTCGGCCTGGGGGTGAGTGGGCTTAGGCCAGTCGTGCATTATCAGCTAGGCACATCTCATTGGCGTTCGCGTCAACCAACCAAATCCTCCCTCTCTTTCCTCTCGTCAAAACATAGTTACACAAATACTTTAAAAGGATTATATGCATAGTGTTATGTTGGGCAATTAGAGAAGAATATTAAACTTTCAGAACTTTGTTTTAGAAGACTATTTCAATTACATCAGTTGTGTGTAAAGCAAGCCTTTTATTTCTATCAGTGTTACATTCCCCTTGCTCTATCTTTCCGTTTAGTATATTTAATGTTAGTAGATTACCCCAAATTTATGAACTGTAGTTATTTGATTGTGTACATGTTACCTCTATTCACTTTCAGCGTCTCCTTGGTTTTGCATTAATGCTAATTCTCCAACTGACTGTTTGCATGGTCTGGTTTGTATATATATATAAAGGAATTCTTGAAATATAATACGACTGTCTAGTTGATTCATTCTTTTTGTGTTCTTTAAATTCTGGCTTGGGACTGGTTGGGCATCCGGCAAACATACAGAAACTAGACAGACACTCATTGACGTTGTCATTGTAACCTTGTTCAGACAAGGTCGTGCCAAATAATTGGTCGTACTTTCATCATTAATAAACAGCTCTCTATTTGGCGTCATAATACACAGATGATTATCATGAGTTTAGTTCATAGAACAATTATTCAGAAAGTACAATAGACAAGGCAGATGATTAACAAGTGTCCTACATTTACATCAATTTTTATTCTCTTCTTGAATATCATCAAGACAATTGTTCTACTTCAATGGATTACTTTTATAACTTAAAAAAGGAAATCATTTCATGAACTTCTTCAATTTTTTTTTTAATGTTCAAACTATCAATTGAAGTAGATTCACTTCTGATGTACAGTAATCTGAATATGTCTAGTATTCAACCATCTAAATGCATTCATACTTTAAATAAATACACAGTTTTACTTGGTTTCTCCCATTTAATGATAACATTAAGTACTATGTAAGTGAAATAATAGTTGTTAAGGTAAAGAACGAGATTTGACTTGCTGATAGCTACAGACTAATAGATTAGATAATAAATAAGCCTATCTTAAATTCATAAGTTCCCAAGTGACCTAGGAGACTACTGTGTCTAGTAGTTATTCATGATCATAATGAGTTTTTATCATGTTTATTTTATATTTTATCACATAAAATGACTTACATTTTCGGGCTAGTTATTCTAATTAACTCAAGATGGTCACGTGGATACGGGTGGGAATTCTACCGTTGGACACTGGTCATTCCAATAGTGCAGAAAAGTAAATGTTCCCCATGAGAACTGTAGGCTCTGGATTGAACTACCTTAGGCAGGGGGGAGTTGGAGTCAGTGGTGCACACTGTTAAAGAGCACCATACCCGGACGAAAGGTTTATACAGTACTTCCTGGTTTTCCCATATATCCAACCAATATCAATTTGTAAATAATACAAACAAGTAGTTCAGTTATTCTGTCGTATGATGTCTGTCTACTAGAAGGAGGAGGAGGGGAGTAGATGAAAACTGTATCAATTAGTCAGATTTATGAATGACTATCATTCAACCACAATCAAATCAAACAATCGATTTATCAACTATCCATACGGTTATACACTCAGTTAAAAGTATAAACATTTTTGATTACTGATCTCGAACATAGTTACAAGTTATTAGTGTAAACGTTCTAATCTCCTGTTATATAGAACAGTGAAACGATGTTCATATCAGATATTCACAAAGTAATTCAATATTGGAAAACTTCTTTTATGACATAAATGTCATTTGTGTATTAAAGACATTTACCTAGAATTATTATAACAAACAATTGATTAGATTAAAAGTAGTATAATGATTTTCTCTAAAAAAGAAAAAGAAATTAAATCTTAGAAATAAGTTTATATATGTAAATAACCAATTGAAACATAACTTTATGCCATAATACTTATAGTATTCACATGTCATATAGTTGGTTAATAAGAAGTATTAACTTGTTGGCATGTGATCTGTAAGGATTGATTGTAATTTGAGAAAAGCATATTTTATTTTACTAAGAATTACAATGGTAATTTAATGCTGTCATAGAATAGATATAACAGTAGGTTATACACTTATATGGGTAAGTATGTTGTTTGCTTCCTTTTCAATTAATATCTTCTATGTTAATTATTAATCTAAATAATACATTCAAAGAACTTAGATTAGATTCAGTAATGATAAGTAATAGAAGTGTAAATTATATCACAGGAAATATTACTAGTGACTAACTTCTAAATGCAATTTCTGGAGTTCTCGTGAGAAGACAAGACCAATGGAATTCAACTATGTCGGGTGTGAAACAATTGCCTACTGATAATAATGGATGATATCGAGCAAGTATATCGCAAATTGATTTAGCTAGAAATATTATCTGTTGGGATCTGGATCGATAACCCAATGGTAAGGTGTCCACTGTGGAGCCAGAAGGTCATGGGTTTGACTCGTGATGTGATAGTGAATGCGCACTGCTAAGGAGTCTCATAATGAAATGAAGCAGCTGACCAGTGCCTACCAGTGATTGTTTATTCCAGTCCAATCCGTGACTTCAAATTAAATGAATAAATACTGGAGGGTATCAAATGATTTGTAACATAAGTTGGACTATAAGCTTTACTTAAATGTTATCGAATCAACTAAAAGAAGTAAATCAGTTCATCTTGTAAATGACAAATGGAAAAAAAACGTGTTATAATATTGGTTATTTGGATAGTAAGAGTATCCAGTTGACATGTTTCTTTCTATTATTAACACATCAGTTCAATGTATGTATATTCTAGTGTTGATATTCACATTAAGGCACTGTGTTATAAAGAAAGTTATGCAGTTCAGATAAGCATAAAAGATGTCAACGAGTATGAAGGTGAATTTGATATCATGAATTGGTTTAAGTTAAGCAACTATTGAAAATCACGGTGTGTTGTTAAACACCTATTTCATCGTAGCATAGGACTCTTTGGCATCTATGATTTTACTAGGTAATCGAATCCAGAACTTTCAAGCTTAATGATGAACTCTTAACCAATAGATCATTAAGCTGGCTGGCTCCTAACAGTCAATCGATGAAGATATTAATAAAAGTTTGTATTTATCTGTAGTTAAAATTCTTCCTGTTAATTGTGTTTACTCTTCATAAATTTTACTAACTTACACTTTTGAATAGGATTATTTACTGATCTAAAGCCTTAGGTAAATATAGATTTTAGATAAAGTCATTATTAATCTTGTATCATACGAAGCTTATAGATAATACCTCCTAGTGTATATAAGGGTTATAGTCCTGACATTATTTATATTGAAGACTACATTTGACCAGTCCATAAAACATAAGGAATTGTGTATACATGTACAATTTAATAGTTATCTGAATTGAATAGTTCAGTAAATATAACATTGAAGCATGATGTGAATGATGCTAGACTTGATTTTCATTATAAATGTCAATATTTAAATAAAGATATATTCAACTAATGAGTTTCAAATAGAGCAAAGACTGTGAGATACAATGTTTTGTAATCCATAATGCAGAATTACATTTCACTTACTTACTTTAACTAAATAAAGTTATTCATCAGGTCTTATATCTTTTAATAAGCTTTACTCTATTCATTGTTGTTAGCTAGTATTCTATTTCTTTAGCTATATATTAAAGTTATCATCATAGATTTCATCTCAGGCAATTTGAGTTATCTTTTAGCTGTCTTCTATGAATATTTCAGTGTACTATAAATCAAATGTATTAAAATTTGATGTCTGAAATATAATTTTTAATGTTAATTACATTAATACGAAGTAGTTGATCTACTAAAAAAACTGTAAACTAAACGAGTCTTATATTTAAGTTGGATTGTGACTGGCAAGCGGAATCCAGGACGCGCGTTTCATCCTATTTGGGACTCATCGGTTGGATGTACCTGCATCCCAATGATGATGTTCACACTGGGATTCGAACTCAGTCCGTTTCGTGTCAAACGCCACCGCGTTCACCACTAGACTACTGAGTCCAGACAGTCACACTTGTGCAACGGGCATATATATATATATATATATATATATATAGTTACGATAAGCTTGTATCTTCCCGTTGATTTGTAATCGACTGAAACTGGTCACAATCCAACTTAAATATATAACTTGTGTAATAACGCTATATCGAAGTAATCCGCTCAGGATGCACAAATGGCAACAGAAACTGACCAGTTTCAGTCCATTACAAATTAACGGGAAGATACAAGCTTATCCTAATTATATAAACGAGTCTTACTTAGTAATCACTTAGTGAACAGTATGGAAACATTAAAGGTGTATACATTCCTTTCACTTTAATTCATTCTATGAAATCATCTTAACTATAGCATTTAAAGACAATGTAGATAAGAAGTAATGCAAAATGATCGACTATTTTATTACAATTCTAATAGATTATGAGTAGACATTCTGAACAAATGGGTATTGATGAAAAGTGAAACATCGAATTTCAAGCCAAGGTCATCCATTATGTCTTCAATGATCAATAGACTTGTTAAATCAAGTACTTTTAGCTAATCAGTTGTTTATTCAATGAGTGATCGAATGATACATATTAAAATGTAAACTTAACTAAATATTTCACTACAATTCTTAACGTTTAGTATATTTGTGTTTATCATCAAGGAATGTCAGATAGAGAAATATTACAATGTTCTGAGTAGACACCTGAAGATAACTCTGGATGTCTGAAATGAAAACTAGTGGATATTATACTTTATTAACCAGCTCCTACCCAGTAAATAAACAAAAAAACATCTGAAAAAAACATTAAACACAGCATATCCCATCGATTATCAAACGATTGAAGATAACTTGAGCTAAACTGTAGATAACTAATTTCTTCAAATTATTGTGTTCTGGTACCTATAAATATGCATATGGATTGACATAAGGCCATTTCATTTGTGAATTATTCACTCTCTAAGTATGATACTTAGCTAGTTATAAATTATTCACTATTTCGATAAAAAGAAATCAGTTCCTGTAGTTAGTTTCTGACTAAGTTGTATTACACGTGCTTATCTCATGAATACAGCTGTCCAATGAGAATTCCGGATTCCTAATATCTCAGGCCGATTCATAATACCAAATGTCCTTGTTTCATTAATTGAAATTATATCGTTTTACTATCTAACTTCCAGTAATGAACTCTACAAAAAACCAAGCACCCTCAAATTATCCTTTTATTCCACTGAGATTAATACTTGTATTAACTGACATACTTCTGCTACATAGAGATGTCAGCTGTATCTTTATTTATTCAGTTATTACACCGTGCACAAGAACAGAGGGAACAGAGTTAACCTTTAAATTCTATGCAAACACGGTCACTCTATTATACAGATAGATAGATTGGTGAAGAATATGACTTATAAAGTACCCATTTGATAGGCACTTGACTAGCTGTTCTACAATACAAATGTGATGAGTTGGAAAGCTGATATTGTTCAATTAGAATTTCATTGAGACTGAAGATTCAATGAGTGAATGAATTACTCATCATCCCATAGAGAAATATTCGTCAAAGCTCCAAAGAGAGGTCTAAGTTGATAGCCATTTCTAAATTAATTAATAATTGAATTGAAATAGTTACCTTTATGGTGATTGGTGATTCTAATTAATTGAATACGTCACAGATTAATGCTGGTAGGGTACCACTGAAAACCAGAAAGCAGTGAACAACTGTTTCGTTCTACCGTGGACCTCCTAAGAAAGGCTCCATGGTTTCCACTTGTACCTTACCAATGTCACTCTGTGACGAATTCGATTATCTAAAACTTAACATTCATCTTCACAAATCATCTCAATTCACTTACAACAATCAGGATGTTCCTGAAGCTCTGGTGATAAGTTGTGACCGATGGAGTTCAGACTTGTTTGAAGTAAGAAAGTTACCATCCATGACAGTGGATGATCGTCGCGGTATATATCACAAATGGATAGAAGTGAGAATAACACCAATTGATGCCAATTGGCCCAGTGGTGTAGAGGGTTAGGCGTTCATCAACCTGAAGCCACTGGTTCTGTATCTGGGATGAACACTGTTGATGAGCCCCATACTGGAACGAAGCAGTTGTTAAATGTTCCCTGATTTTTAATGGTGCCCTACCAACATTAATCTGTGACGTATATAATCGATAAATTAGTAGATAATCTATGATTTAGGGTTTACTAGGAAAGATAACACAAATACTTATAATTGAATATTCTCAAACAGCAATTAGAGTTTTATAAGAAACGTCATATATATAATCTCAGCAAGACAACTGAGATTACTGAATGAATTACCAAAGTTATATTGTGAATGAAAGAAGAGTTGCGAAAATGTGTTTCGTCCTATTTGAAACTTATCATCTGAATGTTCTTACATCACATTATTGAGGTCCAAACTATGACTCCAACTTAGTCCATTCATTTCAAGCTCGTTTGTGCTACTCACTGAGCTGCTGAGTTCAATCAAATTACTACCCCTTGTCCATCAAACTATCCATTTGTGACAAAATACTATATCATGACACTTTAATTTGATTGTGAACATGACAACAAATCTGATCATTTTAAGTTGTTAAACAATAACAACTGGATGATATAAGCCTTTACAAAGCATCCATGGATCATTATATAAGAATCCATTCAGGTAAAAAACATACAAAGAAATATTCAAGGAAAAGGTACACGACACGACTCACCAGTAACTGAACTACTGAAAAAGTCAGTCAGCTTATCAACTTAAATTCAATGTCTAAATAAGATTGTTTCTTTGAGTACAATAGTATTTAAAGTAAAACACATTAATCAGATTCAAAATCATTGGAAATAAACCTCCTAGAAGTAATACACAACATAATACTTGAAGTCTAGAAGTCAACTGTTTAATCTTCTATGAACACATTAGTTTACTTTCTTAGGGTTATATACTTCATTGTCAACATCAAAGGTGAATCATAAATAGTAGGAACATAAGTTTAACTGAAGTTTTTATATTCCTTTAGTAACAGATCACTGTCGCTTAGATTGCTATTCGATATATTTTTACTGATATCCGTATTCCTTAGATTAATTTAAGACCTATAATTTTGCTTTTTGCATCTTTCCCTTCTCCTGCCATCTGATATCCTACATTGATTTATTATTGAACAATGACCAATATTAAGGTTATCTAGTCCTGATCGAATACTGATCGAATTCTATTGATGGTGTTACATTTTGCTTATTGCTCGATTACTACTATATCATATACACTATGCTATGATATTAGGTGGCTGGTGATTGTCTTGAAGCATACAATGAAACTCTAGACGTAATTTTCTTCCTTATTTACACTCAACAGTAAGTGGTATATGAAGTTTTAAGGGAATCGATGCCTCCCATTTGTTTAAAGCGTGAGTCCGCAAGTTGTAATTACAAGTTAAATAAATGATACTGATTAATTCTTAATAATTATTCAATGTAATAAGCATGAATAGCTCAGTGATAATGCCTTGAATAGTGAAACTAGCTAATGTTTGTTTAAATTCCACATGTATCATCAATTCCTTCAACATTAAAGATATGTCTTATCAATGAGTTCCAACTCGTACCAAGCGTTGGCCAGACAAAATAATCCATTCATACATCGAGTAGTACGTTTTTACTAACCTATATTTATAAAATTTTATTTTCAATAAGGTGAGAATTTGGTCAACCAGACACCTAATCAAATGGATACTTCGAGAAAGGGGAGTACATGTATAACTGAAATATCTAAAAGAATAAGTCGAGCAAGGAAAGCTTCTGAAATAACTGATTCAACTATCCTATGCAAAGAGAAATCACGTACTACATCTTTACCCTTAAACGATCTTCTTACTGGGTAAGGTTATTGACATTGTTTAACAGTTTTTCTTGTAAAGTTGTGATTGATGAAGTTTAGACATGTAGGGAGTGAGGCAGTTATCACCAATGACAATGGATAATCGTTGCGATATATCACAAATCTATATAAGTGGAAATTCTATCACTGGATGCTGTTTAGCGCAGTGGAGTATACGGCTAGGCATTTGCCAACCTGAAGTGAGTGGGGCGGAATTCGGAATACACACTGTTAATAAATCCCATACAAGGAAGAATCAGTTGTTCAGTGCTTCCTGGTTTTTACTAATATCCTACTAACATCAGTCTGTGACAAACTCAATTAACTAAAACTTAATGCCAATCTATACAACCCACCTCAGTTCAATATGTTAATATGTTGAAATTAAGATTTTGTTTTATTCAGTATTAATAGACTATATTAAGTGCATTACTTACTTTCTCATAGATGCTAAAATATACATTTAATCTGTTATGTCAATATATCATGAAACAAGATCTGGCATAACAAAACGTATCCTTGTTTCTTTACGTGGATAATCTGACAGCAGGTGACTGAATGACATTAGGTATATTCAAAGTGCTTTTGTCGTTGTTCGACTTAGTCAATCTAAATTGAGTTACTTGGTTTGATTATTATTTTCTATCCAGTTGATGATCATAGTTTGTAAAGTTTGGTAAACTTGATCTGTGGATAAGTTTAAATAATATAATTTACACTACGGATTTACTATACCTAGACAACCGTAGATAACCAGGAAGCTGCCCTAAAGCTGTTTCATCTCATTATGAAATTCTTCAGCAGTATACAACGACAATTTCATTACAGATCAAACCATGGTCCTTCAGGTCTCATGCTGAATGCCCAACTTTCATCTGTTTATATTCTCATTTTCAGTTAATTCGTGTAACCCCCGTTTAATTGAACTTTAATGGTTATAACTTCTTAACTAGTCACTGGAAACTGTCACTCAAAATTGATCCGTATTGAGTGTATAATGATCGATTATATTGTTAAATGTTGTGTAGGATAGTAGGCTCAATATTGTTTGCAGGTATCTAGTCAGTTAATACTGAGAACAATCTTGGAACCAGAGGCGAACAGTCTACAAGATAAATAATAAGACAAAATAGCCACAAGCGATAGCTAAGTAAGATAATCCAGAATCACTAATATACGAAACTTAAATTTCCTCTCAAATGCTTAGTACTAGTTATACACTTCATTCTCTACGGAAAAAAAACTTTTCAGTGTAACTGAAAATATAAATGGTTGTATTATAAATGTCGTAGCTTACAAAATAATACAATACTGAACATATCAGTCTAAGATCATAGTGGTATTCATGTTACTTAAAAAAAATTTGTTGTATAATAATTAGCTCATGGATACAATGAAGTCATAAAAGTGAAAAAAAAACCAACTGATATCTTCTCAGAGCAGGAATAACCCTGACAGACTCGTTAATTTTTCATAGAAAAGTAAATTTAATCTATTGTTCATAGAAGAAGTCATCATAACGCTTATTCTCTACATTCATACACATTTAATCAATTTAGTCAGTAATCCTAGAACAAATACACTAAATGACTACTTTCTATATTTTAAATTAAATTTTCATTAGTTTGTTTATAACAAATTTTTTTATTCTACTCATTAATTTAAACAATGAACATTAATAAAAATCAACAGTTAATTTGTAATATTGAACATTGAAAAGGATACAATAAGCTGAGATTAACAATTCAAATATACAAAAATTAACTAACAAATAAACAGAATTTTATGTATCTAATCAAAATTGTCAATTGTATTATGTATGATTATTAAAAACAAAAAAAGAAAGTAGTATAAAATAACATAACAACAGAAAAGTACTGTTTTCAATGGTGTCAGTATGCATTTTCTCATTCACTTCTTTCCATTCTCTTCTTCTTCTTCCTCCTCCTCCTCTTCTTCTTCCTTCACCTCATCTTTCTTCACTTCACTACCTGGACTGTAGAATTGTATTCATAATTCAATGAAAAATGAATCAGTGACAAAGTTTTAGTAGTTGAAAGCAGCCTTTTTTATATATATAAAATGAATTTTTCTTTATAGTCAACTAAATATGTTTGTAACTGGATAATGAGTACAATACTACTGAAAAGTAATAAAAATCGTTGCGTTACTTGTCACTAATTGACGAAAGTGGGAATTCTACCACTGGATGCCGGTCGACCCAGTGATGCAGAGGGTCAGGTATTCGCCAATCCGAAACTCTTGGGTCAAAATGTAGGGTGCACAGTGCTGAGTGCCATAATAGAACAAAACAGTTGTCCAATGCTTTCTGACTTTTAATCGTACCCTGCCACAATCATTCTGTGACATATTCAATAATATAAACTTATACCAATCTCCAAAAACCATCTCAATTCTATTTATAAATACTTGTATGTAAATATTCATTGACGACATTTTAGTCGTCATTGAAGGATCGATAATGTGTCGTTACACCTTTACTTTAGTTGATATACTGGGAATATTAAAGGATATTATAATGCCACACATTTAATAGGATTGTAAATGTGTGAGAATGAAATGGAAGGAAAAAGATTTTTTCAATGAACTACACACTTATTCTCCTAGTAGGTGTAATAAAACCTAGGTGATTTTGCGGCGATAGATATTAAGTTTGTATTCATCACTGATTGATGACATTTGAGTACTAGCAGCGAACACTGGATTCCTCATAGAATCAAACTCCTCTGTAGAACGAGCCCACCACTGAATCAGGAAATAGAATCAAGAACCTCCAGATCTCATGGAGAAAGTTTAGCCATTTACACCATTAAACCAGCTAACTTCCATTAGGTGAATATCCCCAACCATCAATGCGACGACTATCCACTGTCAGTATTGGTAATTGTCCCATTTCTGACATGTCTGGACTCCAACAGTTACGACTTCCTTCTAGAACTTAAGTGACATTCTTATGTTAGTACCTAGTGAGCTGAATACTGTAGTTGAATTGAAGTGGTTTCATGGAGATAGGTATTAAGTCTAGGTGTATTTATTCGTCATAGATTGATGTTGGTTAAATACCAGTAAAAACTGGGAAGTACTAGACAGCTATTTTTGCATTGTACGGGACTCCTCGATTCCATCAACAGACTGAACACAAGACTTTCAAATCTCATAGAGAATGCTTAACCATCTGCTAATAATAAAAGTTTAAGGTAGTAGTTAGTAAATTTCAGAAGTGTATATTATGAATAAATTTCTATCACTTCGAACCAAGTTTCTCTTTTACATAAAATGTTAAATTGCTTGGTTGGTACACTAACGAGATGTACTAACAACTGCTATACATAATGCCAACATAAAGTAAGCTGTTTTAAAGCTGGAACAAAATTATCCTTAATTCGTCTGCGTTAGACAACTAATGAAAACCAGGAAGTACTGGATATCTGTTTAGTACTACTACAAAACTCTTCAGCAGTACGCACCGATGACCCGATCAAGGATTGAGCCCATGACCTTCTGGTTTCGAAACGAACATCTAACCATCAGGCATTTGGATCGGCTTCAAACAGATGACATTTCTAACTCAGTCAGTTTGTTATATATATATATATATATATATATATATATATATATATATATATATATATATATATATATATATATATGAGCAACGTCATCTATTACCATCGGTGGGCAACTGTCTTAGCCACAAGATGGTCAAACCCCATTGGTTACACTAGGACTTTAGGAATTTTGATTAGAAGTTGGTCACTAATGAGGTGGTACTAACTGTAGCTGAATGTTGTAGAGTTTGTTGAATTTAACAATTAGAAATATCCACCACAACAACGAAGTAAAAAAATCATCTTTCTCAAAGTTTCATCTCAATATTTAACAACTGTATAGTTAATAGATGTATGCTTTGCTATGTTTGGCTCCAAATTTAAGTATTATTTAAGGATAATTGATTATTTCTAAGCTCAATTGAGATGACTACTTTTGTGGAGATTGGTATTTTTAATTGGTTGAATGTTATATATTTATATTAGCATGGTATCTCTGAAAACCTGGAGGAACTAGACATCTGTTTTGTCCTCAACAGTGCGCACCCCAGATCCCGCCACATCTGCTTCAAAATGGCGAGCACCTAACCTTCTGCACCACTGGGCCGGCAGGCATCCAATGGTAGAGTTCCCGGTTGCATTAATCTTTGACAAATGGCACGACGACCACCCACTATCCTTGGTGATAACTGCCTCACTCTCGTGATGTCCAAACTCCACCAGATAAAAATAACTCAGTCTGTTTCGTAATAGTTGACATTCATTAATAAGGCATAAGTTAAATCTCAAAGAAACTAACATTTTACGCAGGATTTGAACATGAGTCTTCAAATTCTACAAAATAAATACTGTTTACAAAACAATAATTCACTTGTGTAAGAAAAATCTAATCTGATTATTACTTACAGTGAATGTATAGAAATGCTAATGCTTTTAACAAAGTTGCTGATGACTTAAATATCGTCTATCGAATAAAATTCATCAATTCTGTCCATGATCTTTGCAAGATAGCATGCACGAATTTCTACAAAATCCTTACGAGGACTCTGGTAAATAAACAATTGTGTGAAGGTTTTCCAGTAAACTCGGAAAATTTCGTCGAGCGTTAAACTGAATCATACAGAATACTAAACTTTATCACATGGATTAAAATGTCATCTTCTGATGAGAAATATCGACAGCATAAATGCTGAGGAACAATTCGAAAATCAATTTCATCAATTGAATGATGTGTATCCAACGGATGAAGATAAAACCTCTGATTCAAATTAAAATTAGATGACATCGGAAACCAATGCCTTATATCATGAACTATAGAGTCGAGAACCTTGTCTAGAGAACATCAAAAGGCTTTACAGAATTTAAAGAAGAATGATCACTTAATGATATTGCATCCAGATAAAGGGACTGATGTTGTCCTGAAGAACACACCTGACTAAATTGCAGAGATGAAGTCTATTTTAAGTTACCAAGCAAGATTCATAGTTGATAAATTATTCAAAGACTTGGCAAATTCCACGGAGAAGAGAACCACCAATCTATTGAAGGTTCTTCTCAAAAAGATACTAACTGACAACAAGACATATAGTAATTCAAAGTCTCGGGTGTTGTACGTGTATTTTCTACCTAAAGTGCAATAACAAAACACCCCATTTAAATCTTTAATGTCAATGATAATTTCACTTCAATACAAAGTGGCTCAATGGTTAGCAGGAAAACATGATCCTGTCCATCAACTTCTGGCTACGTTATTCATGAAGGACTCCTTCCAATTTCTTGAAGCACTGGATTAAAGTGACATCTCTAGTAATTCTTTGGTTTCCTTTGATGTAACATCCTTATTTACCAGTATATCACTTCTCAAAACCATTGAGATTATATACCAACATTTTGATCTACTTCCTCTACCAGTGATTGAATTTAAACTACTAATACTTCTGTGAACAAAGGACACCCAGTTCCTGTTCAACAATAAGATATGTCGTCAAACTAATTGTGTTGCATTGGTTATTTCATTAGGTCTTATCCTAGCAGATATTTTTATGATCAGTCTCAAAATATACAAAGCTCAAACAAATGATTGAGGAAATGACGCATTACTCCAGTTACGCTAATGCCAACGACAAGCGAATCACTTATTGAAAATTTTCAACCAACTACATAAGGATATTCAATTTATTATGAAGTTTGAAAACGATAATAAATTTCATTTTCTGGATATTGCCAGGCAACGCCGAGAAATAGGTTCATCGCAGCGGTCGATCTACAGGAAAATCATATAAAATGGATTGTTCTTAAACTTTAATAGCTTCTGCCCAATCCATGACAACACAGCAATAGTTAAAACATTGTTTCTCAGAGATGAAAAGACGTGTACTTCAGATACAATAGAATTAGAACTTACTAACATCAAACAGTATCTAAAAAAGAATAGCTATCCAGAAAAACTCATTAACAAATACAGTGAACATAAGATTGATAAACCAAACGAAACCACAGTTTAAAGAAAAGTCTGTTTTCATTCAGCTAGATCTTAAAGAAGAAGGTATTGTAGAAACAATCAGAAGACTTAATTCGGAACTGCAAAATTAGTTATGTAGTACATAACAAGATATTCACTGAAACAATCGAAAATCCACAGATATCCTTCTTATATTACCGCTAATTGTTTTTATAAATTTACGTCTATCTGCAAAAGCAGTTGCATCGGCCAAACAGAAAGAAGCGCCTACCTACGTTTTAATGAACATGTTCCTAAAAATCAGTGATTCATAGGATTAAAAGCATTTAACAGCGCAATCACTGAACATTTGATTAATATAGGACACTAGATTGATATCACTGAATCCTTTAAAGTGTTAAACAGACAAATGACTTCAAGTCTTATGAAATATTCTGAAGCGATCGCTAGTAAACATTTGAAACTAATCTTGAGTGTCCAAAAAGAAACAGTTATAAACCTTTTCTTTACCTTGGTAACTTAACTTTCATGTCATTACATCATCGTTATTATTCTTTCTCCAAATTTGATTTATTACGTCAATATCTTTTCTGTTCACATCAGATTTAACTTCTTCGTTACATCACCGTCTTTAGATTGTTATGTCTAACTTAATTTAATTATGTCATTATGTCACATTTTAAGTTTACTAACACTGAGCTTAATTCACATCATTCTAAGGTGCTTCCAAGCTGATGGGAAACCAACAAAATGAAATGAATTCATCTTATTCTACATAAATAGTTTTTCTTTTGACAATAATAAACGTAGCAATGTACCTGAAAATATTGAACGTTAGGAACTTTAAACGACAGTCATATAACTAGATTTGTAAAATCAGTATTGAATTTAATTGATCTTTGAATTCAACTTAAATCTTACCTCTGTAATTAGGATAAACTTGTATATTCCCGTTGATTTGTTATAGACTGAAGCTGATCAGTCATTGTTGCTATATGTGCATCCTGAGCGGATTGCCTCGATATAGCGAATTTTTCACAAGTATTATATAAGTTGGATTGTGACTGGCAAGTGGAATCCACGACGCGCCTTTCGTCCTATTTGGGACTCATCGGCTGGATGTACCTGCGTCCCAATGTTGATGTTCACACTGGGATTCGAACCCAGTCCGTTTTCGTGTCGAACGCCACCGCGTTCACCAATAGACTACTGAGTCCAGACAATCATACTTGTGCAACGGGCACATTGGTATTAAGATAAACTTGTATATTCCCGTTGATTTGTTATAGACTGAAGCTCTGTAAATTTAAAAAACCACATGGTCATTGTGTAATTATTTATTAACAAAACAACATTCTTCATTATGAATACATAACCGTTAAGAAACTAGTAATAATTAAGTAGTATTGAATATCTATTTCATCCTATTTGATATTCTTCATTCTTCTATAAGTATATACTACTGACATATCTAAAACTAGAATAGTATAGATAATCATTGATGCATTATTTGTAGTATTTTATCAGTTGATTCCGTCTAGTGATAAGAACATTTTGTAACATTGAAACAGTCTTGAAAATCCATCAGCATAAATTATATATGGTACTTTGGATGAGTTGAAATAGATCTAGGTAGACATAATCAGGTAAACCATTAATTTTGATATATGCAGTATACATATTACTAGTATTATTATTACACAAGTGTCTAGAGAATCTGACACTCTTCATTGTTGAATAGATTCTTTATTATATATGAGTTCAATATTGGAGCTTATTTCATAAACTTATGTAACTTTGCTGTTATGTTGTTTCAGTTCATTTCTTCAAGCATTTCGTACTCATCATGTTTCAATTTATCCTGATTTAAATAAAATAATAGAAATGGCAGCTAGTGATATTCAAATGAAACATGAGACAATGGATAGTATGGAGAAAACATTCATAAGGTTAGTACAGATATTTTCAATGTTTAAAATTATAAAGACTGACTATGTCACAGATTGATGTTGGTAGGGTACCACTGGAAAACAGGGAGCACTGGACACCTAACCCTCTGTACCACTGGATCGTCGTCGGATGGTAGAAATCCCACTTTGATCAATTTATTAAACGTTTACTAACCTGGAGGCTTTAAGGCGGAATCTGGGGAGTGTACTGCTGAGGAGTCCTATACTAGGACTAACCAGCTGTCTAGTGCTCCCTGTTTTTCAATAGTAGCTTACCAACATCTATATGTGATGAATTCAACCAACTAGAACTTAATACTAATCCCCACAAACCATCTCAATTCAATTATGAAGATTGTTGAATTTTAAGATTTACTTTATTGATTCATTTTTATTGCATAGATTTGCAAAACTCTGGGTCGCTGAATAGCCGTTTCATTCTCTTCGGGTTGGAAGCACCTACATGTCACGAGACGAGGTTGCACATTATATCGCTGATTGACAGATAGTAGAAATGTAAACCAATTGATGTTATCTTAATGGTTTAAAAGCTAAACGTTCATCTGAACATCACATGTTCAACCCCTAACTACTATGAAGTCCCATTTTAGGATGTAACAGATATTTAATGCTTCTTATTTTACAATGAATATCTAACCAATACAAATCTTTGCAACTGTGTGCGAAATCTCGTTGTCATTAGCTACTGAGAATCATTCTCCGGGAATTTTGTAGACTTTATAAGCATATTGTTGATTAATAGAAGTAACAAAAGCCGAAGCAATTTTGTTAAGGCAAGAATAGGTACTATATCTAACCAAAGTACTGTTCACCAGTCTAACCACGATACAGTTACATAGTAGTAGTTGTTGATTATAACTTAATATAACACTGGAGATACACTTTAATTTAATTTCCCACCAACAGTAGGATTGTGACGTACTTTTAGTCCTATTTGGGACTCGTCAGCTGGGTATACCTGCGTCCCGGTGGTGATGTTTACATAGAAACTCAAACTAAGTTCGTTTCCAAATACAGTCTAAGAGTAGGATTGCTGAATGTAAATGAAGATTAAAACAAATCAGTTAAATTGCACTATGGATACCACTACAATCCTGGAAGGGCGTATCATCATATTCATTACTCTATTTCATTTCATAATTGATGATCACACTCAAACCTAATAACTTACGCTTCAAGCAGCCACTCGCTTGTTTAAAGCGCATACAATTATTTATCGATAAAAGTATAAGATTTTGGTGTTGAGGATTTTAAGAACTGATCAGTTTCGATTTAGATAAGTGTATTCCTGAAAAGCTGCTTCGAAATTCTATTTGTTTATAATTTGAGTTGGATTGTGACTGATAAGCGAAATCTAAGACATGAGTTTCGTCCCATTTGGGACTCGTCGGCTAGATGTACCGTCATTCCAATGTTGATATTCACTCCGGTACTGAAAGTCAGTTCGTTTCGTGACAAACGCCACCGTATTCATCACTAGGTTACTGAGTCTAATCAGCCATACTTGTGCAAAGGGTATATATACATAATTAGAATGTATTTGGATTTTTCCGTTGATTTATCATAGACTGAAATTGATCAGTCTCTGTTGCCAAATCTAGATAGATTCTAACTTTTTATTCACTTATAAGTTTTATCTAGGTTTAACAGTAGAATTCAAGATATGTGTTTCAACCAATATGGTAACTGTCAGCTCAATATCTCATCATTATTGCATGAGTTTATTACTTACTATGACTTAAACACAATATAGTTTAAACGAATACATAATGATATGTTGGAAATTATTTTCAAGGTCGTAGCGTAATATTTAAATGATTTCAGGTAAAATAATCAATTAATGATACTATAAATGATGACATTTGCAAGGAATTCCTCGAATACTTCTTGACATTCTTATTAGTTATATACAAGAATAACATTTCAGTTCATTCAAATGTAGGATCTAACTATATGGAGTGTTTACAAGTAAGAAACAAAAGGCTTAGAAATATTACTTAATGATATCTTCTGTGTAATAGTTCAACAATCCTTAAGATTAAATCTCGTTTTATTTTAGTCGATAGTACTCTTTACCGACAAATGTTAGTTGGATACCATACTGAAAGCCAGGGAACACTTGACATATGTTTCGCCCTAATATGGAACACCTTAACAGTGCACACCTTTGATTTGGCCGTGAAATTAAACTCAGACCATTCAAGTCTCACAACGATCACATAATTCTCTGCATTAACCGGTGTCCAACGACATAATTTCCAATTTCATCAATTTATGACATTACTCGACAATCACGCATTATCACTGGTAATGACTGTCTCATTTCCGACAGCCTGAACTCTTAAATTCTTTTGTTCGTATTCATTACATATTGATTTAGAACTGGATAGTTGTTTCATTTTAGTATGGAACTCCTCAATACTGCTCACTTGCCACGGAATAGAGCCCATCACCTTCAGGTTTAGTCGTAAAAGCTTAACCAATAGCATCACTCGGCCTTGATCCAATGGTAGCATTGCCATTTTGATCAATCCCTGAAACTTAAGTTTGCAGTCATAAACTTTTGTCATCTCACGTTACATCTAAATCAAAGAGTCTGTTTTAGCAGTTGATGTTTAATATTAGACTCGCCTGCTCGTTATTTAAAAATAATTGAACATTTTCTGTTGAGAATACTCATGAGGTATCTCTAGCTTTGTTTTAGTACTCACTATACGAGCGTATATAGAATGCTAAAGTTATAAATAGGAGAAACGATTGGGCTGATTTGGAGAGACAAATTCATCATAGAGAGCACTAAACAGCTTTTTTGTCCTAGCAGTTCACGCTTTAGACTCCGTCCCTGGTATTCAGGTTGGTAGAATTCCTACTTACATCGATTTGTGATATATCGTGATTATCATCTATCGTCACTGGTGATACGTGTATCACTCCCGACAAGTTTGAAGTTCACCAGTCACAACTTCTCACTAGAACCTTAATAAAATCTTAAAGTTAATCACTAGTAAACTGAATATTGTAGTTGAATTGAGGTGGTTTATAGGCATAGATATTGCATTTAAATGTTCGTATTCGTCACACATTGATGAAAGTGGGAATTTTGTAGTCAGACGTCACCCTTCAATGGTGCTAAATGTTAAGCTTTGAGAATCTGTATTAGGCTTTTTTGACGGAAATAACGGCGCACATTACTAAAGCGTTCCATACTGGAATGAAACAATTATTCAGTCCTCCATAGTTTTCATCGGTACCCTACTAACATCAATTTATGCCAAATCAAATCAATTGAATTTAATACCAATCTTTATAAAACCATCTCAATTTAACTTGATAATTGTTTCATTGAAACATAACATGCAAATGATATTGCTGGACTATGCTAATACTCTATATGGGCATCAAACCAATGACATTTGACTATAAAGTATAACATTTAAGCATTGAATAATTGGATAATCATTACTTACTACTAACTACTTAGTAATCACTCATACATCATAACCATACATTTAAATCTATTCGATAGATTATTCACTAAAGTAATTCAATGATGACAATTGATAAAGTAATGAATAAAGAAGAGATAGAAATAACTAATTATTAATTCATTTTATTAATTTTTAACAAAGTTCTTCAGAACAATTCAATAAAACATTAGAAAATTTATATAATGAAATTGAAATGAAGCTTTGTCAAGAGGAAGAATTAATGAATCAAAGAGTAGGTCATTTTATTTTTATTTAGTACTAAGAGTATTGATTGAATTCATCACAGATTGTTGTTAACAGGGTACCACTGAAAACCTGGGAATACTGAATAGCTGTTACATATTAGTGTGGAACTCTTCAGTAGTGTCCACCATAGATTCCACCTCAGGGACTTGAGGTTAACGAACGCCTAACTTTTTGCATCACTGTTGCAACTGGCATCCAAAGGTAGGCTTCATACTAGCATCAATTTGTGATAATGATTAAAGATCATTCATTGCTTTTAGTCAGTCTATGACGAATCTAATCAACTAAAAGCTTAATACCAATCTCCACAAACCATTTCAGTTAAATTACAATAATTAACTTGCTAGTGACTAACTTCAAGATGTTTCTGAAGCTTTAGTTAGAAGTCTTGATGGGTGGGGTTCAGACATATCGGGAGTGAGACAATTATCACCAGTGACAATGGATGAGCGTTGCGCTATATATCACAAATGGATGGAAGTGGGAATCCTACCAGTAGGTGCCAGTTGACCCACTGGTTTAAAGAAACGGGTGTTTCCCAACCTGAAGTCCCTTGGGCAGAGTCTAGGTGTGCACTATTGATGAGTCCCATACTGGGAAGAAACAGTTATTCAGTGCTCCTTGGTTTTCAGTGGTACCCTACCAACACCAGTCTGTAACAAATTCATTCAATTAAAACTAAACACCAATCTCCACAAATCACCTTAATTTTTACTAATCATTAAGTATCTTTTACTTTGGTTATATATTTGTTTCATTAATGGGTGAGTTCTTGATACTACTGATATAATTTACTTGGGAAATTATATTTCATGAGTTTATGATTATTCAATACTATTTTAGTATGAATAGGTTAGTGTAATACACAGTTTGATATACTAGGTGAATGATGCATGTTTATAACTATAATAAAATCTTCAATAAATACTATACAGTTTTCTATCTGATTAACTAATAACCAAAATATAGTGATAGGGGTCTTAGTATTTCTATTTACACACTTATGAGAATCTAACTACTTCAATCAAAGTATGTTTTTAACATTTCATTATATTCAGATACAGAATGTCATTAAGAAGTTGTATCAAACTAACTGACTTCAAAGAAATAATTTGGAATTATGAATTCATTCTTCGCTAAACATCAAGACGATATGTGTTATACGAACATTGTAATTATAATAGAAATCAAAGCCAAAAAGCAATGTAAAATTGTTTTCACATAGCATAGAAGTATTTGTATGTTAGCAACCGTAACTCTGTCTGTAGTAGTATCCGAAACGTTCAGATCATATGACCTGTACTCAACCTACAAGCCAGTGAATCGGTATTTACAAGTGTACACTTCTAACTTCAGTTCATTTACAATAATGTATGACCATAATTCTTTGTTATTTATAGCTGATGGCCTCACATATGACATCTCTGAGATTCACCGATTGCGATAGGATAAATAAGTGATTTAAAAACTAAATACTGTCTTCTAGATATAAATATCTTTGGTTTAACTTGTTGAGGGGTAGCAGACGCATATGGAAGGAGTGTTCTCTTCCAAAATAACAACTTTCTAGTTTTTAACAGATGCTTATCTGTAAGCGTTCTGTAATGCAAACTACAAATTTGACAGTCAACATAAACTCCACATCTGCTACGTCACGGAGTAACAATAGACATAAAAATATCTGATCTGATTCCCCGTGAATCCTCTATTAAAGTTATACAATGACTTACATTCATACACAATGTTTCACATAAGATCAAGGTTAGTATATATTATTCGATGCGTGTTCTACAGTAAAGAGTTCAAGAAAATTATCTGTTATGGTTAAGAAGAGGCAATAACAAACCAATAAGAAATTTCATTATTTAACACCTTAAGAACATAAGTCATACGATTAAAACTGATTCTAAGTGAACTAAAAGATTAATAGAAACTAATGGAAGGTAGTGAACTCTCACCTATTTAACATTATTAAAGCTTTAGCAAAATACTTTTAGAAATTTGAATTACCTATCTAAAAAGTATTATATTCCCCCCCCCCTCTACTTCAACTATAGTTTAAAGCTCTATTTTTTCTATTTCAGTTTTCATTACTATCCCTCTTTTTTCTTAATCAACTTTTTACTCTGATATTTTATTCACATACCAGTTTTTGAACACGCATTGATTAAATCATGGATATTAATCTTACCGTATTATGCAGTTGATTATCTCTATTTAACTACTATGACATTCTGTTGAATGTTCAGTACTGTAACAACTAGATTTCTATTAAGAAAAAAATATTTTTGTTATTGCTATATATTGACTGATTTATTGTTAGCAACAAATATTATTGATCCTGTTACAAAATGATCTAAGTTACGTATTAATGAAAACCAAAATGATACTAGTTAGTTATTTCATCTTAGTATGGAATTACACATCAACGCTGACTTCTAATTCGAACAAGAAGTGTAGCCTAGAACATTATGATTTCATGATGAATACCTAACGATCAACATTACTTAACCATTGCCCAAATGATAGAATTTCCACTGTAATCAATTTGTAATAGAACATAGTTACCAGTCAGTATCAATTATGATAAGTGTCTTAATTTTGACATGTTTGAACTTCATCAGCCATAACTCCGTACTAAAATTTTAGTGAAAATTAATCACCAGCGAGTTGAATAATACACTTGTTGATCACACATTGATCTCAGTTCATTACTACTAAAAACTAATGGATATTAGATTTCATAATAATAATAGTAGTAGTAGTGTGAAACTATTCATTGAATAGTCAAGCAAATTCGATTTCACCAAGGAATCAAACTAATGACTTACAGATTGTATAAACATATACATTAGTAAATTTACAACGTTGAATGCATAACTTTGTTCAGAAATAGAAGATCTTAATGAAATTTTTATATTAAACATTAATAAATTATACTGTTAATAATATTTTGTTTAAATGTTTCAATTTTTAGTTAGAAAGAAAATGTGAAGAAATGAAAAACAATGCAAATCAATTGATAGAAGAGAAAGAAGAACAAACTGAATCATTAAAAGAGAAATTGAAACAGGTAGATTTTATTTGATATCAAGTACAGTGAAACAATATTCACTAGCAAATAGTTAGATTACTTAGATTGTGAGTAATATAGTATTTTGTTTTGGTAATTGGATGTATTAACGATGGTTGATTATTACTTTGATATCATTAACTGATCTGACCACTGACAACTAAAAAGCTATATTATCCTAGTGTAAGACTCATTAACATTGTACATCCACGACCAGACTAGAGGTTGAATCCAAGACCATATGGCTCTATGAAGAACACTTTACTATTAGACCAACAGTTGATATTTCTGACTCCGTCAATTCATGATATGTTTGTATCACAGTTATATTGTATTCTTGTTATCAGTCTATCAAAAGTTCAATTCAAATGTCAAGTAACATTTAAAATTTGATATAAAGAGTTAAAAATTACTGAAAATCAGAATATATCAAACGTCTATTATATTCAAGTGTAGGACTTCTCAACAGAGTTCACTCATAAACACACCAGGTGGATTGACTCTAAGACATTCAGTTTTCGCAGTGAGCGTTTAGTCAATTGAATTATCTACTCAGTTGTAAAACTTTCAAGTAAATGATAATTTGCTGCATCCGCATCAGATGTATATAACCGTTTCTTATTTAAAATCTACTTGTAATATTGATACATGTAGAATTACAAATCACACTGAAATGCTTTGATATTTATCTACTACTTATAATTGAAAGAAAAAAATATCCTACCAATGTTTATCTAAATTGTCGGAGTGGATCATAATAAAATTGTTATTTAGCTAAGCCGATATAATTGAAGTAAAGATGGCAGAGTAGAATGCGAAATGAAGGTAGACATCAATAGTCACTCTGGATACACTTTAAACGGGTGACAGACAGTTATCACCAATGACAATGGATGGTCGTCACGCTATATATCAAAAATTGGTAGAAGTGGAAATTATACAACTCTATGCCAACCTAATGGTGCAGATGATTAGGTGTCCGCCGTCAACCTGGAGCTCATGGTGCTGAATCTAGAGTGCGCACTGCCGGGGAGTTCCACACTAAAACGAAACAACTGTCTATTGTTTCCTGATTTTCAATGGTACCCTGCCAACATCATTCTGTGACATATTCAATCAAATGAAATAACCAATCTCCACAAAAATAACCGTCCTAATTGAGCCAAAATAATAAAGTCCAAGATAATGAAGACGTTTATTTCAATTAATCCCCGATGGGGTAATGGATGAGCAATTCTGAGGAGTCCCATACTAGGACGAAACAGATGTCCAATGCTTCCAGGTGATCAGTGGTTGTCTGATTCAGATCAATTCGTGGTATCAGAACTCTTCAAAATTGATTGTTTTACAGAAAAACGAATCTACTGAATATGTAGATACAAATTATTGTGAAATCGCTAAATGACTGATCAACCACTCTGTACAGTTTCGTGAAACACAACAAGTCTATATTCCATCAGTCATAGCTTCCATCAGTCAATAGAACTTCAGGAGAATGTTGAGGTTAAATAGTAGTGAGCTCATCATATTTATGCTGAAGTAGGTTTGTGTAGAGTGATATTCAGTTGTATTAATTGTCACAGTAATATCTTGATTGGTTTTCACCAAAATAATTTCAAAATTTTCAAGTGTGAAGTTATAACTAATGCAGTTGAATCTTGTCAGAAGTGTGAGAGTCAACAAAAACTATGAATGATTAGAATGTATTTGAGTCTTCCCGTTGATTAATCATGGACTGAAATCGATCACTGCGTGTTACCATATGTGCCTGATGGGTGGATTGGCTCGATGTAGTGAACGTTCACAAGTATTGTTTAAGTTGGAATGACGATGGCCAGCGGAATCTAAGATAAGCGTTACGTTCTATTTGAGACTCGTCAACTGCATGTGCTGGGATTCCAGTGTTGATATTCACATTGGGACTGGAATTTAGTTCATTTTGTGCCAAACACCACCGTGTTCACCACTAAGCTACTGAATTCAAACAGTCACACTTATGCAACGGGTACGCATGTATAATTATAATGTATTTGAATCGTGTTGTTGATTTTTCAGTAGCCTAGTGGTGAACACGGTGGCGTTTGGGAACAAGTGAGCTGAGTCCGAGTCCCGGTGTGATCATCATCATTTAAGTGCAGGCACTTTTAGCTAGTAATTCCTAAATATGGCGAAACGCGTGCCCTGAATTTTTTTTACCAGTCACAATCCAACTTAAACAATGAACCATGGATTAGATTTCATTACAATCTAAAACCTGCTAGTTGCGATTGGGCTGAATAAGTTTCGTCATCTTAACCAATCGGAAATAAGTAACCGTGTAATTACAAAGTATGGAAAAATCATTCCTATGTGAAGAAAGGTTGTTTCATGTTTTTAATAAATCAAAAATGCAAATTATAAAAGATAAAGAATTTCTAAACTACTGATTTCCTTTTTGATTTCATTAAATACTGATTAATCTTAATGACTTTCGTTAGTTCTTGATTTACAGTCAGTCATAACTGCCTTAAATATGATGACCGAATGACAACTTAGTTCCTCATTAAATTTTTCAAATAATATTGGTAATCTGAAACGAAGTAGCATCTATTAATGCTGAGGGTTAAGCCTTCGTCGATGTGAAGATCTTGGGTTTGATCCTCAGACTGAATAGAGAGTAAGCACTGATGAAGTGTCTCAGTAAGACAAATCAGCTATCCAATGTTGCGTGGTGTCAATCGGTACCTAACCACCATCAATCTGTGATGACATCAAGCAACTAAATTTAATGTTATATATATATATATATATATATATATATATGAAAGGAAAGAGAAAGAATGAGACTTATCACCGAGTATTAATCGATTTCGTGTTTATCTACTCTCTAGTGTGAGTAAATCTCTACCAGTCCAATTCCGACATGGTCGGTAGTCTAAGTGGTTTAAAATCAAATACACTATGTTTCGAAACCACTGCTTGATGCACGTGTCACACTATTTAGTAATTATCAGAAATGGGTACTTGACATTTTTACTGTGACTTATACTTTCTGTTGGACAGGAAATTATCCAGCTTCACAGTCTGTGTGCTTTATCATTGAGTGGTTAGTAGAACTAAGCTATACCATAGGAAATCTTACATATAACATAAGTTCTTTCAAGATTACAAGTAGGTCTTGCTGATAGTTATTGAATAACAACAAATTGAGACGAGGTAGTGTTTCCTGTAACTATTTCTATCCATCTTATATATGTTACAATGAAAGCTAATAGGTTACACAGCGAATGAGTTCCATTATTGATTGTTTCCTTGAAAATCAATTTGCCGAGTTTAAACTTCACATAGAACTGATTATTTTAAGTGTTTTCTGGTCCATGTCAACTTTAAAGTTGGATTATGGACAACAACATGTTTTCCAGTTCTTTTACCGAACACGAAGTGTGCTTTCAGTGCCTTTGGATTATGTTCCCAGATGCTGTACAAAATATACTGATATTTTCTGTAATCATGCTAGAAAAGTTAGTCACAGGTCATTCCGATTCGTAGTTCTGCTTATTATCTTGCTATGAACTGATTTTCAGATAAGTAATAAAGACGTTCTAAAGAATTATCTTTTTGATATGTTGTAAGTTACGACCAGCCACGATGTATGAAAAACAACAGCCCTGCTTAGAACAAGTACGGCAAACTAGATATCAAGATCGTTAATTCTATGCCTCTATGTGTGCCTTGTAACTGCTGGTTATCAAGTCAGATTGACGAATACAAGATAATTAACCCAATAACCTAAAATAAATTATATTCCACTCATTTGTTAACATGCATAGAAAACTTGACCGAACAGTGGATCAATAAAGAAAATAACATTCAAACAAAAAGGGATGATGATGACTAGAAACTGGTGGTGGTGGTGGTGGAGAGAGGTATATAGTTCATTAGTTATAGTTTCTAAGTGGAAAGTTATATAACAACAGTTCATCTGTGTAATGGGAGGCTAGGGCTAGGAAAGCATAATAATAGTAATGAAGTGTACAGTTTGCATACAAACAAAATAAGTGAAATATTCCCCTGAAAATACAGTTCTGAGAGTTAGATGATCTTCTTGAGTAGCTAAATATAACACTATTAGATTAACATGAGAACATTATGTAAAGCATTTAAATCTTCCGAGGAATCAAATGAAAACAGAATATTTCATCAAAAATTAATGTTCAATGAGCTGTAAAGATGTTCTTCTGAAAGATTTAGAAGGAAGAACAAGTACAAACAGACCGGAAAGATATCAAAGAAAGGAGATCTTAGCAAGTGTGAGGACTACAGAGGTATGAGTCTACTTTCAGTACCAGGAAACGTCTTCAACAGAATGTCATTGAACCTAATGAAAGATCCAAAAGACACCTAACTTCGAGATCAGCACGCCAGATTCCTTAAGGATCGATCGCGTAACAATCAAGTTTCAACTCTACAACTCACTGTTGAACAATCAATCGAATGGAGCACATCACTTTACATCGATTTCCTCGACTACGAGAAAGCGTTTGACAACCTGGATTGGAGAATATTATGGAGCCTTCTTTGACATTATGTTGTACTCGAGAAGATAGTCTCTATTATAATGAATTCTTGCGACAGACTTCACTATAAAGTCGTGCATGGAGGGCAGTTCACAGATTCATTCAAAGTAAAGATCGATGTCAGATAAGGCTGCTTACTCTCGCCCTTGCTCTTTCTGCTGGTGGTTGACTGGATTATGAAAACTGTAACATCTCAAAGCAGACGCGGAATACAGTGGGAAACAGGGAAGCAACTAGAAGGCTTGAACTCTACAGATGATCTAGCTCCTTCATCTCAAACATAACAATAAATGCAGGTAAAAACAGACAGTGTAGCAACAGCCTCTGTATCTCGCTGTAGGTCACGACACACACAAAGAGAGAAGCAGGACCCCAGGATACGAAACAACGAGTACCGACTTAATTACACTTTATGGAGAAGCTCTGGAAAATGTAAGAACTTTAACATAACTTGGCAGCATCGTCGACAAACAAAGATGACCTGATCTGTTACAGATGTGAATGTACGGATTGATAAGACAAGGGTAATTAAAATAGGTCTGGGACTCAAACTAACTGTCAATTAACATCAAACCGCCAGAAAATTCTATTGTATGGACGTTAAACTTGGAGAACTACGAAAACCATAACTCAAAAGATATGAGTATTTATAAACAGTTGCTTATGTGAGATACTTCAGATCTGTCGGTCAGATATCATCAACAACAACCTTCTGTGACAGAAAATGCACAAACTACTATCCAGGAGATGAAATGATTCGAAAAAGACATTGGAGGTGGGTAGGACACATTTAGAAAATCACCAAACTGCGTCACAAGACAAGCTGTAACTTATAATCTTCAAGGCCTAAGGAAAAGAGGAATACCAGAAAACGGATTGTACGGCGAATAGGAGGCGGGCATGACAAAAATGAATCGCATTTAGAACAAAGTGAAAGGGAAAGCCTAGGATAGATTTGGTTGGGGAATGATGGTCGGCTGCCTATGTTCAACTAGGGGTAACATGCACTGTTTGGTATATTTATTCATATTTTTAATGATGAATAATTCATGAATCATGCGAATAAATTGTCTCTTCATAGGCCTGAATGTATTTAGAAATCAACGTATTCCATTTCAGAAGTGATAAGTATTTGATGTGTTTTAGATGTATTATCTTCTTGTCTAACCTAAAAGACAAAGAATCGAGAATCACAGTCTACGAGACTTATTTTCCGTGGTATCAGCGCCCTTTATTGATGAGCTGTATCACTGAAACATTTAGTAACTATGATGTTTCCATAGATTGAATTTTAAGTTTTGCATAGACTCATTATCGATTGTCATATCTGTTTTTTCTCCCGAATTACACTAACCTTATTATAGACCTATCATTTCGACTTCACCACACAACTACCATAGTCCAGTTTTCAACATATTTTGTATTCCCCATTACTGGTTGATCCTATATGTGATATATGATTGCAATTATTCTTAATTAATAAACGACTTGAGATTGTCACCTATTTCCTGGTTTTACTTTTTCACTCTAAACCTTTCGGGAAGTTTATGGTCACTCTGGCATTGTGTCAACCAATCAGTGTCCATATAGTGAGGTCATAGTTATAGTCCGAGTTTTATTGGTTCGTCTGAGACAACGTCAGTAATCACCTATTTCTATCATCCTGTATTTTACTTCCACACTAGCACATCCCTTGTCATTTTATGAAGTAATAATTGAATGGGAGGTGATCACAATCAGAAAAGTGAGAGTTAACATGAAACAAGAAAACTGCAATTAGGAGAAACATTTCTCTGGGAAATATGACTGGGAAGAACTATATTTGATCGATTATTCATGTCACTTGACTAAAACATATCTAAGGACGTCTCACGCCAGTCAATTCCATTATCGTATGGACCTTAACCAGAAAGTCGTGATCGACAGAAGTCGGTTTTATACGACATTTTTATTACTACCATACCATGTTATAAACTGATCACTACGAACTTTTTCCACATTGACTCAGTGTAAGTAAACAATGCTCGATATGGAGGCTATACAGACGGTATTATTAAGATATATCCTAACCACCGAAACCGACATTTCAAGATGATGAAACCGACTGTGTTAATATCATTGAATTAGAACAGATATTAACAAAGTAACATTACTATCAGTGTGTTGCCACTCAGTGTCTTCGATGTCTCAGAAAAGGTGACTGAACAGGGAAAGTAGTTGAATATCTTCAGCTCAAAGAGACCACGTTACATAAACGTAAAAGAGAACTGCACATAAAGACACATTGTAAACCTGGCATTTAACTACTAAGCTCATATCGTGGCAACGCTAAAGCCGATCTTGTTTTTATTAAGTATAGATTGATCTCATCAGATACATCGTCACCAGCACACATACAACTAACTAGGTACACGAGCTCTATGATTACTTATAACAATTCATTACAAATAGTGACTGCAGGCACATACTTAGCCCAGTCTCTCATTTTGAATGTCTAAAGTACATTTTATACTTACAGACATGAATTGCCTACTGATTAAGTGCAATTTGGATGGCTTGTGTATCATCGTTCAGTAAGATAATATCATCCTCACACTCAATGTCGAAAGTTTTTCTTCAGGTAACAAAACAACACTATCACTATTTTCAGAATGTTATCAATGTCAAAGTTTAGGAAAAATGCTTAATTTTGGAGGACGCACTAAATCAAAACAAGAATATAATTAGAATACCATATAGAATGAAATCCAAGTTATGGATTGAGCTTATCAGTAAAATATTCACATGTAAACAAAATAAGGACAGTTTACAGATGAAATGTAGTTGCATGTTTTCCTTAACACATGTATTCTATTCTAAATACATTACAGATATATCCTAACCACCGAAACCGACATTTTCAAGATGATGAAACCGACTGTGTTAATATCATTGAATTAGAACAGATATTAACAAAGTAACATTACTATCAGTGTGTTGCCACTCAGTGTCTTCGATGTCTCAGAAAAGGTGACTGAACAGGGAAAGTAGTTGAATATCTTCAGCTCAAAGAGACCACGTTACATAAACGTAAAAGAGAACTGCACATAAAGACACATTGTAAACCTGGCATTTAACTACTAAGCTCATATCGTGGCAACGCTAAAGCCGATCTTGTTTTTATTAAGTATAGATTGATCTCATCAGATACATCGTCACCAGCACACATACAACTAACTAGGTACACGAGCTCTATGATTACTTATAACAATTCATTACAAATAGTGACTGCAGGCACATACTTAGCCCAGTCTCTCATTTTGAATGTCTAAAGTACATTTTATACTTACAGACATGAATTGCCTACTGATTAAGTGCAATTTGGATGGCTTGTGTATCATCGTTCAGTAAGATAATATCATCCTCACACTCAATGTCGAAAGTTTTTCTTCAGGTAACAAAACAACACTATCACTATTTTCAGAATGTTATCAATGTCAAAGTTTAGGAAAAATGCTTAATTTTGGAGGACGCACTAAATCAAAACAAGAATATAATTAGAATGTGTTTACATTTCTTGTTGATACTATTAATGTACAGAACACATTCTAATTATGCATGCATACCCGTTGCACAAATACTATTAAATCTATTTAGTAGCTCAATGAAGAATACAATAACGTTAAACAAGAATGAGTATTCATTTTTTGATTTAGACTGTGGCTGGCAAGCGGAATTCAGGACACGCGTTTCGTTTTATTTAGGACTCACTAGCTGGATGTACTTGTATCCCAGTGTTGATATTCACACTGGGACTCGAACTCAATTCATTTCGTGCCAGACGACACCACGTTCACTACAAGGCTACCGAGTTCAGACAACCACACTTATGCAACGAACATGTATATATAATTAGAACTAAGTCCAAATAATGATGTGAACACTATTATTGAAATATGCTAATCGCATACAATCGACGAATACCATATAGAATGAAATCCAAGTTATGGATTGAGCTTATCAGTAAAATATTCACATGTAAACAAAATAAGGACAGTTTACAGATGAAATGTAGTTGCATGTTTTCCTTAACACATGTATTCTATTCTAAATACATTACAGATATCCATTTTAACAGATGAATTACAAAAAGAAACAGAGGATGATAAATGTACTGTAGAAAAGGCGAGAACACAATGCCAAAATATACTTGATGAAATTGAAGAATACGAAGTAAAGTTTTTCTGTTTTATAACATGTTTTATATCAAACAAAAATGAACTACATGTTTTTCATTTAAATTTACAATCACTGTTGATTGTAGTCGTCACAGATTGATGTCTGTTGGGGGGGGGGGGGAAACTACCAAAAGTCGTGGAGCACTTTGTAGTTGTTCCGTCTTAGTATGGAAACTTTTAGTGGGAGAACACATTTCATTTTGCCAGAAAATCAAACCCTGAACCTTCGGGACTCACGGTGAAAATTTAGGCATTTGCACCATTAGGTAAATCGGTATCCATCCACCAACCATCGGTGATATGCTGCAACGGCCATCTCTTGTCGTCAGTGATAACTACTTCATTCTCAACATATCTGAACTCCACCAGCCACGATTTCTTACTAGATCTTGCAAAACGTGTTGAAATTGGTCATTAGTAGGCTGGTTAGTGTAGTCGAACTGAGGTGGTTCCATGAAGATAAGTATAAAGTTTCGATGTTTGTATTCGTCAGTGTGATTTTGCTTGGGTACCACTGAAAACCAGGGGGACACGAGATAGCTATTTGTTCTTGATATGAGACTCCTCAACAGTGATCTTCCTGGCTTTCAATGGAACCAAACCAACATCAGTATGTGATGAATGCAAACAGCTAGAGCGAAATAACCATACCCATTTCGTGTTATGTTATTATTTATCAGTAACGTTTGTTTGTTACGTAACTACATAATCCTAGTTTCTTCTCATCTATTACTATCAGTATCCCAGAATATTCCTCTACATATGGTGTTTTTCATTAGTCAAATGCTGCATGATAATTTATGGATGAGGTAAGACGTTAAAAATCAGTCAGAGATCGTGTGACGTAGCATCAATTTTAAGTGTTCAGACAGTAAATAGACTGTCGAATATAACCGAACTCTGAAAACACTAGGTAAAAAATATAATGCAAAATGTTTCGCATACTAAGCTCGTATACCCAAATCGTTTAAGTTGAATCAAGAAGGCGCTGAACTCATTGGCTGAATGCGCTTGTGCATATTTACTCGTTGCACAGGTGTGACTGTCTGGACTCGTTAACCAAGTGATGGAAGCGGTAGCGTGTGGTACGAGACGAACTGAGTCCGAGTCCCGGCGAGCATATCAACACTACGGTGCAGGTATACCCATCTAACGAGTCCAGAATAGGAGGAAACGTTCATCCTGGATTTCGCTTGTAAGTCACAATCCAACTTAAATAATACTTGTGATTAATAGTTATATCTAGCCAATGCGCTCAGGATACACATATGGCAACAGAGGTTGGCCAGTTTTAGTCTATGACAAATCAGCGGGAAGATACAAAATTCTTCCTACTTAAACCTGAATCTTTAACCTAAACAAAAACTAAATCTAAACTTTACCTAAGTATGACACTTAACCCTATCCATAACCTTAACCCTAACACCATAACCATAACTCTTCAGTTCAACAAGAATCAATTTAATCGTGTATACAGTACTATTTGCACAACTCTAACAGATTTTAGCATGTAGGTGTTATATAAACGAGTTAACATGTTGTTACCTTTTTAATTTATGAACAGAAAAAAGTAGGAAGTTTGAATAAATACAGTAATTATGAAGATCTGCTTAGCCATCTTGAATATATCTTTGTTGCTGATAAAATATCCGTTTACACTTATTATCTTTTGATTAAATAAAAGCGGCTATACATTCATGTGGCCAATTGCATAGTTCGTGTGCTTAGATCTAAAAACATCTGGTTAGCATAACTATTCATCGAAGTCACTTTAAAAGTATTTCGACTGGTTATTATGTAGTGACCAGTTTGGTGTTCATGGGGTCCGTTTGCATTACCGGACGATTTCCGTCAATACGATTATTATATGGCTACTAACCTAAATGACTTAAGATCACTTAACTATGTAGAGATCAAAAATTGTTTTGGGGGGTAATCGGCAGAAAATCCTGGACTTAAGATCATTGAGGAGACTCTTATTCCCCCTAGCAGATTTGATTTCGAGGAAATCAGCTTCGTAGACTGTGATTATCACAATTGCACCATCCAGACTGCCATTGGTTCCCTCCAATTTAAGTTGCTCGACATCACTAACACTATATAGAAATGGTATGTTTAAGAATCACTTTGGCTAATTCTATACTATATCTTAGCCAAGATTTATAATTGAGAGTGATGTTTTGGTGGTATTGTGTCATGCGAACTAAATGATTTAATTGTGGAGACTTCATTATCGTTCTCAACAATATCATCTCTACTTACTTCCTATCAATCATTGGGAATGAATTAAGCTCTGATAAAATGTCATAACAATAATGCAAGTTATACAATCAAACCATATAGCTCAAGTAGCCAAAGAATAGGATAACACATGACTATTTCACGCTTTGAAGCACATTGAACTAGCCGATTATGAAGAAATAGTCTTAGATAATGTATTTATTATTCATTTTCAAAGATTACATCTTATGATATCATCTGTTTTGATTACCGAAATAGTTGGTTGATTGGTTTTCCATTTTATTGTTATCGTCTTATTTTAAGTATTAAGGGGGGGGGAAAAACTTAAAAATAAGTGCTTCTACACTATTCTCCCATTTAGTTATACTCATCTTGGCTAGTTATAGTTAACAGATTAGTTAACTGATAAAACAATACCGAAGATAATCGATTGAAATCCCTATTCCTTGTTTGATTCGGTTGAATGCAGTACACCAATTCGCAAACATTAACGTATTTTCTTTTTGTAGACGCCCTAAGAGAGTAATACTAATAAACTATCTACTTCTTTATATCTAACTATTTGTACAAGATAGTTGATCTTTTATAAACTATTAATCATGACCTACTTGACATTTATCACAAAATCAGTAAATTAAAGACGTGGTCTTTTTTTTCAAGAAGTCAGTGAGTTTTCATAAAATTAATAATTTCATCACCGAGTATTCTCCAATCAAAATCAATATCAAACGACACCAAACGACAGTTATACTAATCCTCAGCAAACTACAGATAGAAGTTTAACTTATCCAGGTAGATTTTATTCCATATAAAGGTCTCCGAAGACGAATACATGAAGCAAAATGTCCTATCATATATATATATGGAATAATGGCCTGTAAAAGTTATAAAAATAGCTTGATATAACACGAATAGATCAATAGGGTATAATGTCCATGGAGGTGGAAAACACGATAATGTAGGCGACATTATCATTTTTAGCAGGAAAATTCTAACTTCAAATTCTCACAAGCGAATTATAAAGAAATAATGAGTTTGAAATGTATTTCCCAAATATATCACATAGCTGTGATAAACTTTGTCTTCTTATTCCATTATCAAAATAATGAGTTTACTAAATTACTTTTGAAGATTTAACATCTCCAATAAAAGTATATACTAATCACCTGAGAATGTGTAGTATTTCAGCAAGTAACTAAAGATATTTAATGTTAGTGTTATCAAATACCTAAGCTAGGAATATGCTAAATGAATTGAATATGGTGTTCTAAGTAATTAGGAAAATTTGTAACAGAGAAATTGATAGAGAATGTGAATGTATGTGTATTACTTTACGTATAACAATTGTAAACAAGACAGTAAATTATAAGGAAATAATACAGGGAATTGAACTAATTTTCTATTAATAAACGTTGTTAATTTGACCATACAAACATAAACAGTTCAAATTATGCACATGGAAATAAGATAATGAAATGTTTACATTCATTCAAATGTCAAGGTTACTTAAGAGAAAAACAGTATTTCACATTTTGCAGTCTGTCGACATCAGTCAATAAAAAGTTTAATGCGGCGAAACTATGTTTAACGTTCATAAGCAAGAAAATGCTTTCAATATATTTGAAAGAGAAGCTATCACGTTTAGTCGCCCCGATGTGTACTTATCAGTTCACCTGCCACTGTGTAACAAGGTATACTGGCCATAGTCAGCGTTCGCTTTCAGTACGAATGAGAGAACATATGCCAACCTGGTTCAATAAAGGCAAAAGCAAAGCAGTTAAAAGTTCTATCCACGAACATTTAATTGATTTTGATCATTTAACCATTATGGCGATCAATTTTAAGATTGCTTACGGAATCAGTCTCAGTGTACGAAAATTCCTCAGTATTCAATTCCTTAAGATAGTAGGAGTCTTGCCTATATATGATATGAAGCATGAACTTTGCGTAAAAATGAAGTATTATTTATCTTTGTGTTCATCATCTCAGCTCCAACGTTATTATTACAAATATTACTAGTAGTAATATTAGTAGTACCATTGATAGAATGTTTCCCTCCTCCACCTCCCTCCCCATTATTTAATTATTTAATAACTTTTCATATCCATACTCACATGTATTTCCAGCAGTATTTGATTTCATCCACTTAATACCTATAATTATTTTTTAAGACGTAAACATATTAATCATCTTCACTTATGTAAATAAACTGGATGATCATCGCGCTATATTACAAATTGATGGAAGTGAGAATTCTATCAGTAATGCAGAGGGTTAGGCATTCGTCAACTTCAAGCTCTTGGGGTAGAATGTAGAGTCTCATAGTGGGATGAAATATTGTCCAATGCTCACTAGTTTTTAATCTCCACAAACCATCTCAATCCAAATTTTACTCTGTTTATTACGTAGCAATTAATTGATGAAAGTAAAGAGAATGTAAAAGAATTACAAACAGCGAAAAACATTGAAAATAAGAAAAAAGGTAAAGAAGATGTTACGACATGTCATAAGATTCAAGAAGAATGTGAAGTGTTAATGAAAAAGTTAAATGAATTAAAGTGAGTTTATCCTGGTTTTCTCTCGTCTGGCTTACTTTATTATCTTGTTTGAATATCATATTTCATTTTTGACTTGATGTTATTTAAATGATTAAAAAGATGCATAAATTAATAGGATGATTTTGGTCATACTATATTCTGTAAGCTGGATGGTTTGATTGAGATGCTCCTATTGGTTCACATTGACAACGACAATGAGATCTTTGAAGGTTAAATTATCCAACTCAGAGAACACAGTATAGCCAAGATAATTAAGACAATAATAAAAATGTTCGAGATATGCATTGAAGTAACGAACTGTTGTTCGAATATTAATTAATTTATTATAAGATAAATAATGAATTAGAGAAGAAGAATTCCCCCCCCTCTGTGGAATCGACAGAGCTCACTATTAGGAGTCTCATACCAGGACGAAATAACTATCCAGTTCTTTCGGGTTTTCAGTGATATTTAGTCTCCATCAGTCAGTGATAATTATAAATAACTAAAATATGAACTATCAACTCAAGATCCACACTAGGTGATTTCAATATTGATGTTTATTATTTAGTCTATGAAATTAAAGAAGTATTGAAACTGTTGTAACTGAGTGGACGACGGAAAGATTATATGAACAGTTGATCGATATATTGAATTCATAATAGACATCACTAATCAATGAATGTCAGAAGACAGAATAACTGATCATTAAATATATATTGTCTTATATAATAAAAGATTACACACCTAAACAAAATAAGTAGGTACGTAATTCATCTGGATCATCACTCGTAAATATTGATCATGTAAGTCACTCATGAACAAGTGAAATAAAGATATGGGTATCAAGCTTACTTACTGATCTTCATATTAGAAATCAGATGGTACCAAACAATTGATTCATCACAGATTGAGGCTTCTTCGAAATGATTAACGGTTTCTTTTTCAATCAACACTAGTCACGATAATTCACTAAGTTAAATGATAATCATGAGCTCTCACATGATTAATTAGTAAACAAATCATTAAGAGTTGTAGTATGAAGTTATTACTGGTGAAGTTCAAGAAAAGTGGAGAGTGAGCCAGTTGTTAGTGATGACATTGAAGTAAAGTCATGTTATATCACTAAATGGCTAAATTTTAAATATATTGTGAATGCAATAATACATATAAAGCATTTGAATGTTCTATATTTGTTCACTGGTGTATTGTTGATAGTAAAGTACTAATAAATTGCAAGCATATTTTAAATTGATTAGTCATGTTGACATATGTGTATCCTGAGCCGATTACCTCGACAAAGCCTGGAAATGTTCGTCAAGGATAGGACTTGCTCACCAAACTCCAAATTTAATGAAAATAAAGAAAGATTGCGATTCAAATACCAAGAATTCAATTCACTAAAAACATTACATAGACATACAGATCAAACCCGAAAACCGACATAGAAAGTTCGAATTCAGGATCAATTTTCATTAGATTTCACTATTTTACAACATTTTACAAATATTTAGTATATACCATTATATCATAATCACTCTATCAAACTCTCATTCATTCGATTTATCTACGAATTCTCATCACATTCACAACTAATCATCCACTATTAACGAATCAAATGGTGAATCAGTACTATGTTCAACATTACACATTTAAGCGAATGTGAATGATTCTGACCACACATGATTGAATGAAATACATTCATTTCATTTCATTTCATTTCAACAACTTCTGTGTTCTCCCCTCTTATACAAACTTATTAAGTCAGCAACTGACAATAATGTCAATTTCATAATGATTTTATCTGTGCAGAAATATCTCCAGTCATTCTCATTAATTAGAATATATTTGAATGCAGTTAAAATGATACGATCTCAATGACAACACTCCATACAAATCTCATGGAAACATAACTACACTAATAATAATCTGAACATGATCTCACCATCACACGAATTAATCCAGCCTCAGTGATACCATCTCACAATGTCAAGAAGCCTAATAACTCATGTCTGGATCGCACAGATAAAGTCAATTCCTTCATCATTACAAGTATACTCTTCCAATGAAATGTCAACTAACATGAGATCTAGATGAAGGAGAATTCATTTCAACTACATCTAATTACCTAACATCAAGACAGAATGTACACTGAATTCAGTCACTTATATTGATGTGCATATACACACAATGCAACCTGATCGATAGAATTTGAGAATTCATGAAGACTGGACAAATTTGACGTTGATCATATTGTCAAACATTGGAGAAGTATTATATTACACAATCACTATAAATCAAATTCGTTGCGATTAGGGAACATCTTATTTAAGAGAATATGAGATGTATACTACATAACGAACTTGTTAAAACATAAATTATGCGCGGTGGGTATACCTTAAATCCAGGAATGCTTACTAGAAGAAGTTTGATAATGATAGTCATTTGTAGCCAATTATATGCCTAATATTTTGTACGATGTTTGACATTCACTTGATCTGGATCACTGATTAACCAAAAATGAAAAAAAAACTCTATTAAAAATGAAGAACCCGAAATTGTTGATAGGAAAGATGAAGCATAAGTGCGTAAAGATATCTTGATACACTCTTAACATAACACATTGAAACAGCTTAACAGTATATGATCAAATCAAATCCAGTAGACTGTATTCAGTAAATGTTGTGTGATAATTTACTTAAATAGGCAGGTGTTTAGCATTTCATTCACAAAAATTTATATAATGTATGTTTTGCTAGTCGAGATTATCTAGCAGGCTAAGATTATCTTCAATGTTCTAAATACTCATTAGAAGATATTGTGAATAAATCGTAGTCAATCTATATCAATGAAACATTCAAGACGCTCATGAAAAGAGATGAAATGAACATGTGAATGTCACTGATGACAGAGATAGAATTCAAAATTCCTTTAAAACAACATTTCAATAGGCACTGTTGCAAATGATAAAGTATTATGTTGTGAATAGTGTAGTTAATTAAGTGTCCAGGCATCTTCCCTCTTCTAAAACACGTGATATTTTGATTGCATCATTATAATTTGTTTTATTTTATACATAACAGGGAAATCAATCGTTGTCTTCGAGATTTAAAAGATGAAACAACAGATAATACTTTAGACTATGAAAGAATTTGGAGTCCAGAAGCTTTTCATGTTACAGAAAATGAAGATAACAAAAATTCATTGACAAAATCATATTTTAATAAATTGCCTGTTAAAGTTGAAAATTCAAATGGTGAAGATGATGAAGGAATTTATTCGTTAGAGGAAATGAATTTCAAGTACCTCTCTTCCTTTTTCCCTATATATATTGTTCGTAGTTTTGTATACTTTGAGTATCATGCTTTGTGTTGTTTGTCACAGACTGAATGCTGTTGAGCCTCATTTAAAACCAAGGAATACTTGTTAATTATTTCATCTTTGTGTGGAATTCCTTAGCAATATATATTGTCGATTTCAACAAAGATTTGAACTAGGGATCTTTATATCCGTCAAAGATAGTTTAGTTATTAGTATCATTAGATAGGTGTTTAATGGCAGAATTTGTACTTCAGTTGAGGGTAATAACTACTGAAAAGTCCCATATTAAGATGAAGCAACTTATCACTGTTCCATGGTTTTCACTCGTAGCCAACCAAGATGAATCCGTAAAATATGTAAATAGTAAATTAAATACTAATCTTCGCAAAACAACCTTAGCTCAAATACTACACAATACTTTGAATTCACAGACTGTAGTTGTTTCTTTCGAATCCCTATAACTTCCACTGACCACAACAAGAAGGACTAAATTCCGCTCATAAACTTTAAAATTTTTACTGTATGTTTCTGAGGATGATTCATTTTGATTAACTATATGACTACTGTCGACTAACTGTTGAAAAGCAAAGCTAAATACTGACTTTGTATAATATTACACGTTATTAATTGAAACCGAGTATAAAGGAACTACTTCATCATGAGAGATATTAGATCTTTATTATGGTCTTTTGTCTATCATAGTGATTTAAAAAGTATGAAAGTTTAATGTTCAAGAAATAAGAATATGCACCTAGATGTTATGTGTTCATAACTTCCAGACAATCATTTATTTCATGAATATTGAACGATTTCACTTTACCCTAATGGACTGTATTTGATGGTAAATGTTCATCTTGAGCAGAATGTCACGATATTACCATTGGATTACGTTTGAATATAGCTAACAGTGTAATCCAGAATACACATTTCATCCTCTTCGTTGAAATGGTTAGTGACTTTCTAGACTTAACGGCTTAATGGATGATACATTGTTGTTTTAAGTACATGATAAAAAAAATTCCAGTGTCAGTTAAAAAATCAGCACTAGAATATAAACAAAACCTAGTGTTAAGTTCAAAAACAGGGTAAAACCCTAAAGTTGAACTCTTTTGCTAGCCACATTATAGATTCCACTATTTATCATTACCAAATGACTTAATGATATGCTCATAGTTCATTATACAATAGCCACACATATCGGCAGTATGTGGATATATCTTATCAGTTCAGTGATGTAAATAGACCATGAGTTATTTGAAGTTAATAACTGAGTGGTTAATATTATTTCGACAGGAATCATTGCTAGTACTCTTAAGAAACTGAACTTCTGTAGACGAATCTACCTGTTAATTGAAATATATACACTTGTCATATACTTAGCAAATTCCAAGCAAATAATCAAAAAAAAACAATGTGTATACTGATTTAACTTATTACAGGAAGAATGATGAAGACAATTTGGATGATCACAGTAAAAGATCATATGAGGTAAGGGTTATATAAGGTTAGTTTATATGTTAACATGTATGTTTTCTTAAATGCTCTTCTCATCTATGAATCAACGTTTGTCTAAATGGTATATTTTTTAAGTTCCACATAATGAACTAACTTCGGTTAGACAAATAACAAAATTAATAACCAGATACTTCATTGTGATGTAAGACTCTTCAGAGTAATATCACGAATTGTTAAAAATGAACACTGCTTACAAGTTCCATACTATCCAGTACCTAACTAATTAATGTAACTCTTTGATTTGAAACTTCAAATCCAATAATCATGATAATATCCTGTAGTGAAATATATCAGTAACAAAATATATGGTCTATAAGAAGGTGTATAACATAAAACTCGTTTTGTTACTCGATGACTGTAATCTGTAATCAATATTCATGATCGATAGCATTTGATGTAATTCGTTTGATGACTCTGTATATATGCATAGCACTTAAATAAGCGTCACCATCCAAACTCAACACCTAAATGGTGAATGTGGTGATTTATCACTAATGAAGTGATTTCAAGTAGCAGAGTGAACAACAACACTAAGATTTAGGTACTTCTCGATGTGAAGTTTTGAATACTACGGAAAGCACGTCTAGTATTTCGTCTACCGGTTTCAATCTAACTTAAACTTTCATCGCCTGTCGCTTGCACTCTCTATCATAGAAACATTCCGAAAGATTTGATTTATTCACGACTGAATGTCAGAAGTACTGCAAGTTATCTGTCGCTACACTTACATTTCAAAATCGAAATACATCAAATGGATGGTATCATGAAAAAAACCATCAAGCTCTTTAGTACTTACTAAACAAACTGCATACGACAAAATTCTTATATACAGAAAGATGGTTAATTGTGATGGCTAGTTCTTTCTTGACATTGACTTGTAGAGTGTAAATAAACCTGGATTCTTTGATAATCTTACAAGGACACAAAATATTAGGCACATAATTAGCTACAAATAACTCATTATCAAATTTAAACTGGTTAACATTCCTAAATTTAAGGTATACCCACCGCGCATAATTTATGTTTTAACAAGTTCGTTATGTAGTATACATCTCATATTCTCTTAAATAAGATGTTCCCTAATCGCAACGAATTTGATTTATAGTGATTGTGTAATATAATACTTCTCCAATGTTTGACAATATGATCAACGTCAAATTTGTCCAGTCTTCATGAATTCTCAAATTCTATCGATCAGGTTGCATTGTGTGTATATGCACATCAATATAAGTGACTGAATTCAGTGTACATTCTGTCTTGATGTTAGGTAATTAGATGTAGTTGAAATGAATTCTCCTTCATCTAGATCTCATGTTAGTTGACATTTCATTAGAAGAGTATACTTGTAATGATGAAGGAATTGACTTTATCTGTGCGATCCAGACATGAGTTATTAGGCTTCTTGACATTGTGAGATGATATCACTGAGGCTGGATTAATTCGTGTGGTGGTGAGATTATGTTCAGATTATTATTAGTGTAGTTATGTTTCCATGAGATTTGTATGGAGTGTTGTCATTGAGATCGTATCATTTTAACTGCATTCAAATATATTCTAATTAATGAGAATGACTGGAGATATTTCTGCACAGATAAAATCATTATGAAATTGACATTATTGTCAGTTGCTGACTTAATAAGTTTGTATAAGAGGGGAGAACACAGAAGTTGTTGAAATGAAATGAAATGAAATGAATGTATTTCATTCAATCATGTGTGGTCAGAATCATTCACATTCGCTTAAATGTGTAATGTTGAACATAGTACTGATTCACCATTTGATTAGTTAATAATGGGTAATTAGTTGTGAATACTAATTTTGTGTCTAAAATAAACCAATGAAACTCGAACTATAACTATCACCTGACTATATGGACACCGACTGGTTGGCACAATGCCAGTGAGACAAGTAAACTTCACGAAAGGTTGAAAGGGAAAAAGTAAAACCAGGAAATGGGAGACAATCCTAAGTCTTTTATTCATTAATAATAATTGCAATCTTATATCACATACAGGACCAATCAGTAATGGTGCATACAAAATGTATTAAAAACTGGTTAATGGTAGTTGTGCGTTGAAATCGAGATGATGGGTCTATATTAATGTTAGAGTAACTCGGGCGAAAAAAACAGATATGATAGTCGATAATGATAATATGCAACGCTTAAAATTAGATCTATGGAAATATCATAGTTACTAAGTGTTTCAGTGATACAGCTCATCAGTAAAGGGTACTGATAACACGAGAATAGACCTCATAGACTGTGATCCTCAATTATTTGTCTTGTTATAACATCACTATCGAAGAATATCTACATATGTTGTTATTTTCTTCCGTGTTTTGTCTTCTTTATCTGTTTAGTTAAAAGATTCAAAGTCATTAATATTCAAAGTGCTTCTTATTGGCAGCTTTGGAGTTGGTAAACAATCTCTATTGAATAGATTATCACATAATTCCAATCAACCATTTGATATAGACAGAAGCGAAACAGACTTTACATTTTCATCATGTGACATTAAAATTGTCATTTATCAACGTAGATTAGATGATGTAAACTATTTAATTCAATTTATGAAACCTCCTACACTTGATTTGTAAGTTATCCCTTGTTGATAGTGTGCAGTTTAACCTCCATGGTTCTTACATTAATTGCTTTAAATGAATTTTTGAATGATAGACTTTATGAACATGAAGCATACAATAAGCTCCAAAATGTTTTATAATAGTGTCACTTAAAATTTATTCAATCCGAATGTATTATGTCTCAAATGATTGATCCTAATAAAATTGTTATTTAGCTTAGTTGATATTATCAGTCATTCAGTCAGTCAGTTACAACGTAGAACTTGGAACATGCGTACATCAGTTCAAGTTGCCATACCTCCATCAGCAGATAGAAATTAAATTATCGGATCAAATCCCAGAGTAGGGGAGGTAGTAACAGTGTTAGTATTAACGGAAGGGAATAGAGATCGGAGATAAGACTTAAGAAAACATGATTCAGTAAAGCCAAAATAATGAAAAGCTCAGAAACTTAGAATTTAGAAGTTGACAAGGAGTGGATGCACCTGCACTATTGCCAACGATTTAGAGCCATATCACCTAAAGTCTCAAACCATTTATTACGAGCGTCACGCGGACCTCAATTAGGCAGCCTGCACATATTAACATGGCTCAACACAATTGTCAGTGACTTCATGGACTGGTACCATGTTTCGGTTTGGTCGCCCCTAGCTTTCTTCCAATCTACTCCCACGCTAGACAGCATTGCTTGTCGAGGTAGGAGGTGGTCAGGCATCTGTAACACATGTCCTAACCACCTTAGCTGATGGAGATTTACTACTTCATCAATAGACTTACCGTATTTACCTAGTACTCTATTCCTAATCCACGTATTGCTCAATCGGCGGTCCCAGGAAACACGAGCAATGCTTCGAAGACATCTATGACCGAATACCAGGAGCCCACGAATATCCTCTATCCTTAATCGCATCTATATAGTAAAACGGATCGAATAGTTGGTATTATCGAAGTAATGATGGCAATGTAGAATGCGAAATGAAGATAGGCATATATAATCTTTCTGAATGCACTTTAAAGTAAACAATAAAGTTCAAGATAATGAAGACGTTTAATTCAATTAATCCCCAATGGGGTCATAGATGCGCAATGCTGAGGAGTCCCACACTAGAACGAAACAAAGGTTCAATGCTTCCAGGTGATATCAGAATTCTTCAAAATTGATTGTTTCACAGAAATAAGAATTTACTGAATATGTAGATACAAATTATTGTGAAATCACTAGATGATTGATCAAGTACTCTATACAGTTTCGTGAAACACAACAAGTCTATATTTCATCAGTCATAGCTTCCATCAGTCAATAGAACTTCAGGAGAATGTTGAGGTTAAATAGTAGTGAGCTCATCATATTTATGCTGAAGTAGGTTTGTGTAGAGTGATATTCAGTTGTATTAATTGTCACAGTAATATCTTGATTGGTTTTCACTAAAATAATTTCAAAATTTTCAAGTGTGAAGTTATAACTAATGCAGTTGAATCTTGTCAGAAGTGTGAGAGTCAACAAAAACTATGAATGATTAGAATGTATTTGAGTCTTCCCGTTGATTAATCATGGACTGAAATTGATCACTGTGTGTTGCCATATGTGCCTGATGGGTGGATTGGCTCGATATAGTGAACGTTCACAAGTATTGTTTAAGTTGGAATGACGATGGCAAGCGGAATCTAAGACAAGCGTTACGTTCTATTTGAGACTCGTCAACTGCATGTGCTGGGATTCCAGTGTTGATATTCACATCGGGACTCGAATTTAGTTCATTTTGTGCCAAACACCACCGTGTTCACCACTAAGCTACTAAATTCAGACAGTTACACTTGTGCAACGGCTAGATATATATAATTAGAGTGCATTTCATTCCTCCCAATCTTCCGAAATGAGACGAAACGCCTATCCAGTATTTCGCTTATCAGTCGCAATCCAATTTAAATACTAACTCTGATTAAGTGGCTGACTTGGTTTACTTTTGGTTATTTATTCCATGTCAATTTAAGTATGATTGATTTATAGAATTAAACACCACCAATTGAAATTTAAAGTTTAATACCTATGAAACCTATTCCTGCCTACTTTTCCTATTTATACACAAGAAACCACTACAATTAAACCACTGCATTTAAATTTGATATCGAAATTGGGTTATGTTAGACAACTGCTGAGAAGCAGGAAACATTCGATAGCTGTTTCATTTCAGTATAAGACTCATCAACAGTGCCTATCTATTAGCCTAGTAAGGAATCAAACCCAGGGTATTTATTTTCCATAGCAACCACTTAACCGTTATACTCCTGAATTGGCATCCAGCAGTTGATATTTCAAACTTATGATAATTCATTATTGATGACTAACTACTTTACATCCAACATAATTCACAGTTCACGTACCTAAATATCATTAAAATAGTTTTCTTTCATTAATAAGGTGCATTACATAATCATTGTTACTAAATGTATATCCAATATGCCAAACAATACATTTGAATCAATTCAACTGATTGAATTCTATAAGTTGGATTGTGACTGGCAAGTGGAATCCAGGACGTATGTTTCGTCCTATTTGGGACTCATTGGCTTGATGTACCTGCATCCCAATGTTGATGTTCACACTGGGATTCGAACTCAGTCCGTTTCGTGTCGACAATGACTGGCAAGCTTCAGTCTATAACAAATCAACGGGAATATACAAGTTTATCGTAATCATTAACTTCTATGCAAATGAAAAACATATTATGTTAATAAATAATATACTACTGATTATTTTTCTTCTTGTTTTTTGTATATATTGGCTTCTATTCTTAACATGGATGTTCATTCCAATCTATTATAGTTTAAATCATGTCGATTTTATTGGTCATAAAACATGTCGTACATTCTATGAGAAATCCGATGGAATTATACTTATCTTTGATATTTGGTCAAAAGAAACATTCTATGAATTAGAAAGATATAATCAATTATTAAAAGAAAATCAAATTAAATCAACTCTACGTAAACCAATCTACATGGTATTAGGTAATAAAACTGATCTAACTGATCAAACACAATCAAATGTTACATTATGTAAAGTAGCTGAACAACGTATAGTAGATTTTGTTAGTGTAAGTTGATTTTCTTAATAGTTTGTTGTTGTTGTTGTTGTTGTTATTGTTGATTGTTATAATTTTTGTTAGAATAACACATGTTAACGAACAATACTGTTTCATCAATTAGATCTTCATCAGACTTAATATATTCAATAATAAGCAAAATGTTAAAGCAATCACGGAAATATGTGTATCATATGTAACAATTAGGTGAACAGATTACATAACTGTTGATTATAATCAATGCAAAGTATAAATTGATACTAAGAGAACAGATGTACTAGTAAGAATTAAATATAAGAATAAATATTTCACTATAGGATATAAATTAAAAACTGAAGGAAAAATCTGATTAGGATATATTTATGAGAGTGCTACCCGTTGTAATAGAGCTTACGTAATAGGAGGTGTGCGAATAAAAGTTTCAGTTATGTAGGTGATGAAAACAGTTTACGAAAGGAGTGCAGAAATGATAATTACGATAAAATAAAATGAACGTAAATATTTGTCAATTTATATTTCTAGCCGACCGGCGGTGTTCACTCAAACAAAATCTAGATTATTTGAATTCTCCTCTTTCATATGCATACATAAATTAATCTGCTCTGATGAAAAAAACTACACAACCAGACAATGAACCGAAGGATGAATGAAACATCTACCAGCATGGTTCGATAAGAAGCAAATAAAGAAAATACTTAGTTCAATTTTATCTCATAGCTGTCATAATGTTAAGAGATCGAAGTTTTTTAAAGTAATCGACCGTATATTAACAAGGGTTCATAATGAGGTCTGTTTGTCACACATAGCAGAAGCTACTGGTTAACAATCCTCATCTATTTAGTAACATACGTAAATAAATATAACACATTAAATGATTTCATAGCCTGAAGATACGCTTTCTAGATACAGTTGATATTGATTTATTCATATGTCACGAAATAGGATCTCTGTATCATGTGTTTACGTTTTGTATTCAGCAGTACTTATCAACAAAGCATATCTGTTATCCTTAAGCCCGCTGATACTCTTTACGAGATTGAAAGCTGAATTATTCAGTTTAATATTTCATGAATACATTTCTATGACTGTTATGTAATCAAAGTAATGAATTGTTTTATATCATTACTAATCATAATTTAATGAATGTTTTGTGTTATAGAATTTGAATGCAACATTCTTTGAAATAAGTGCAAAATCAGGTGAAAATGTTCAAGAAGCTATAGATGCATTTTTAAGGTAATTTAAATTAATTAAATGAAGGTATTGAATAATGACATCATCATGTACTTGTTAGTAGATGATCTCATAAGAAGTTCTAATGCGAAGGCATAAACAGTAGAGTTTAATACATGTCATATGTGAAATAGTTACTCAACGATAATATTTAGTAAAGTAGTATTATATCACTAGTTGACGAAAGTTAGGAAAGTAAGTCAATCAATTTTAAATCAGTTGTCTAAATTTCAGGTGAAAATTGTAAGCTGTGAATATCCTGCGTTTAATCCTTGACGGTATTGTTGACGCATACAAATGAAGAATCTAATACTATAATGAAAAAGTTATCTACGGCTTTCTTGAATATTGTATGATTAACCTATCAAAGATCAATCTGTGAAAGGATGCATAGATTCAACTAGCACTAAAACACCAAAGGTAAACTACGTGGTTGGATCATAATTAAGACGTAGTTAGATCATCCTATTGATAAGTCACTGCCTGAGATTGGTCAGTCTTTCTTACCACAAGTGCATCCTCAGCTGATTACCTCAATATAATGATAGATTACAAGTGACTGATAAGCAAAATATTGAACAAGCGTTTCGTCCCATTTGGGAAGATTAGGAGGATCCAAATACCTTCTAATTATATATACATACCCGTTGCGCAAATGTGACTGTCTGGACTCAGTAGCCTAGTGGTGAACACAGTGACGTTCTACACCAAACAAATTGAGTTCTAATCAACACTGGGGTGCAGATGCATCCGGCTGACAAGTCCCAAATAGAACAAAACATGTATCCTGAATTCTTTTGTCAGTAAAAATCCAGCATAAACAATACTTAGTTTGACATTTTATAACAGTAGTAGATGAATACTGTATTTAGTACTAGTGACTTACTGATTAATCAGTTCATTGTCTGGATCCAGAATAATCGTCATTCAATGCAGGTGAATGGGTATTAACTTAATATCGGAAAGCTGGTTTAGCTTGACAATTGATAATAATCATAATAAAGGTTGCTGATTTACCTAACGGCGATATTTTTTCAACGTAGGTGGTTGTCAGAACAAAGTGAACTATTACACGACGAATACAGTCCTCCCGACGAAAGAAAATTTACATTACAATAAACACTGATCTAGCTTAATTGTGTATGGAAATCAGGGTGATAAGTCCACATTAAAATTACAATAAGTTGAGAATAGGAATATATATGACAGTAGTTGATAGGTCTCTGGAAAGTCAAGAATTTATGAAATACAAGTATCATATTTCAGTATGACCGAAAGCAGGCACCAGACACTGTGTGTTCTTGTTCTTTGTCCCGTTACAACAGTGTATTACACCAATAGTAAATAGACAATTGATAATTATCGGTTAATTAATTAGCTATAGTATATGGAATTTGTGGAAAGTGCAAACATTGCATTTCGCATCACGGCTGGACTTTTATTAGACAGCCATTGATGATTAAAGGTCAATAGAACTCTTAATGAATGTACATTCAGGAGCTAGTTAGAGGTAGGACCCAGTTATTTTAGGAGATATTGTCAAGTGACTAAAAATAAGAATGTCAATAATTGGATACGAGTCTGGAGGTTTAAAAATCATTTATTTAGTTTCCGAAAGTATCGTAGCCTTTCACTTCTGAAGAGTTCAAAACTATGGATGGTTACTCCAGTGTACAATACTCTTTTACAGTTTGTAAGCTAATATCAATCTGTTACGTAAACCTTGGTTAGAAGTTGACTGAGCCTTACGGTTGATTGATTCAATTAATTTGTGTTGCTGTACTGTTAACGTTCAACTTTCACATGCATCTAAGCAACATGTAACCATAATCTATTCATTGTAATTGATAGTGAGGTCATTATCTTACCAACAATTGTTTATAAATATTTCAGACTACTCAGTTTTGCTTAGAATAATATTTCCTTTGCTTTTTCAAACAAAAACAATGAACTACTGTCTAGATATCATTCACAGTTTCATGAATCTCTTACGATAATTAAAATGTATTGAGACAGTGTTTTGGAGAGAGATATTATGTCTAGTTGTTTGGATTCATCATAGATTAATGATTAGTTGTGTACTACCTACGACAATGGAGAGCTAGCTGTTTCGTACTAGTATGGCATTCCTCAGTAATTCACACTAGTGCATTTACTAGGGAGTCAAATCCAGGACATTCAGATTAGTGAAAGCATGTCATTTCTCACTGCTGCGTTGACGACTAATAATAAGATTCCCGATTCCATCAATTTATGAGATAGTTTGATGATCATCTACTGTCATCAGTAATAACTAAATCACCTCTAACAAGTCTGAATTCCATCAATCATGAACTTTATTTCAATCTTAATGAACATCTTGAAGTTAGTCCTCAGTGAACTGATTGTTATGATTTAAGTCACATATTATTATTGTTATGCATTCATTATTATCCTGTAATATATATATCTCACATAATGTAATATACGATGTGCAGAATAATGTGATTATCAAATAGTGCCTCATTCATTATACTTTGGTGAAAGGTTCACGTTCGGAAAAATAAAGTTGACTGAATTATTGGATTTTGACAAAGTATATAAATCGAAAGAATTTCCATTATCCAACATTCAGTGGCATAAATGGACTATAATTGTCCACACATAAGCAACTACTTGCCTAACATGAATATTGTAATAATACTACTGACGAGTGAAAGAAATTCACTCGTATTGCAATTGACTTCATACATTAAACTCTTTGAATACATCTTAATAAACCAATAATAATCGACTATTCAACAGTTCACATTGTAGATATGTGGTAGTTGTACACACTCCCAGTTCATCAAATCATATGAACATATGCAAAATCAAATAAATATGCACAATTCAGCCTTGAAGTATATTATACAGTTGGTTTAGTTGACTTGACATTGAACAATTGACTGATCATCACATAATATCCGATATCGATGAGAGTGAAAATTCTATCATTGGATGCCAGTTAGTCTAGTGGTGCAGAGGGTTAGGTGTTCGCCAACCTGAGGCCTCTGAGGAGGAATCTACGGTGTACACCACCGAGGAGTTCCATACTAGAACGTAACAACTGTTCACTGCTTCCTGTTTTTTTGCAGTTGTGCCCTACCAATATCAATCAGTAACGTAATCTATCAACTAAAACACATAATTGTGTATAAACTAATTCTGATGCATATTATTGAGTTCATTTAGTTGACTTGACACTGAACAACCAGCTAGTTGTCATACAATAACAGAAATTGATGGGAGTACGTACTCTATTATTGGATTCCGGTTTGTCCAGCATTGTAGATAGTTAAACGCTTGAGATGTGGTCTTATCGTCACGAAATTAAAAGTGGTCTCTGCTTTAAAATTGCATACTAGAATTAAACATCTAATCAGCGCTTTCCGTAGTTTACGGTACTTAACCAACATATTTCTAAAATGTCCTTAAAATTAACTGATCAATTAAGTAGTCTAATATTTGAGCATTCACTGTCAAATTCGAAAGTTCTAGTATTTGCCTCTCTTTCTAATCTGGTAGTAAATTTACATTACTGAAAATTCCTATACTACTATGAAGTCGTTGTCTATTCCTAGTACCTAATTTTCTTTTGAATTATTCAGCCTAGTTTAATTCATGATGCATGTATGTATGTATGTATGTACAATTAACATAGAACCTGGCACGTGTGCATCGGTTCAAGTTGCCATACCACCATGGCACCGCAAGTTTAACACCACCACCATTAGTAGAAGTTACTTCAATGAAATAATATAATAATAGTAACAAAGAATGTGAACATATAGAATATGGTTCAGGAAGTGTAGAAAGAAAGCTATGGAATAATTTAAAGCTAATGATTTAAGGGCGAACAATGAGTGAATACGTCTGCGCCATTGTGACCGATTCTGAGCCATGTCACTCAATGTTTCTAGCTACTGGTTACGGTAATCGCGAGGACCCCATCCAAGCAGTCTGCAGCTACCGACACTACTCGAACCGGCAGTCAGTAACTTCATGGACTGATGCCATGTTTTCGTTTGGCCATTTATTACTCTCTTCCATCCTATTCCTATATCATGATCATTAAAACTCTAATTATTAATTTTCCCTTCTACTACTACTTTATAATTTTTTTTTGTTTTATATTATAGAAACCTTAAATTATCTAATGAAAAAGTGAATTATTCAAAAGAAATTAAAGAGAATGCGAAAATGGGTTGTTGTAGTTGTTGTTTCTTGTAAACATTAAAACAAAAAAAAAACACAGTCAATTATTATTAGATACACAATATATTGATTGATTAAAACAAAACATAGACATTTTTTTCTTTTTCTTTTTATTTTGTTTTAATGTTTGTCGATGAAAACAACATTAAGAGTAAATAATTAAAGTAGATTAATTTTTGATATTATGATTGAGAAAAGAACAAAAAGAAATACTTAGTAACAGTTCATAAAGTTGTTGTTTGATTGAGTGATATATATTGACAGGCGTAGACTATCTCTAGTTAACATTATTGAGATAATCAGTTGTTTAAAGATGTTAAATGATAGAGGTCTGAATGTAACTACATTAGAACTGATGAAGTTATTCTGTTCTCAATAGTCATATATGAATATTTTTATTTTAGGGGATTTATTTAGATTGTTTATTCTTTGTTATTATAATACATAACTTTTCTAATATCAACTTAATTGTTATGTATCTTTCTATGTTAATATGTAGTGATATTGTAAAATGATATACAGTTTTAATATGTTCTACGCTGAGTATGATTGATTTCTATAAGAAAGTAAGAATAATTATAAGTAAAAATAGTTTGACAAATAGTTACTTACTTACTTACTTATGCCCGTTACTCCTCGCTGAGGAGCATAGGCCGCTCACCAGTGTTCTCCATTTAACTCTGTCCTCAGTAATCCTTTCCAATTGTTTCCAGTTGCTGTTCATCCTTTTAATGTCTGCTTCCAATTCTCGACGCAGCGTGTTCTTTGGCCTTCCTCTTTTCCGTTTCCCAACAGGATTCTATGTTAATGCTTGTCTCGTGATGCAGTCTGATGGTTTGCGTAATGTATATCCTATCCATTTCCAATGTCTTTTCCTAATTTCCTCTTCGGCTGGAAGTTGGTTTGTCCTCTCCCATAGTAAGCTGTTGCTGATAGTTTCCGGCCAACGGACATTCAGTATCTTTCGTAGGCAGTTGTTTATATATACTCCGCCTGTAGCTCTCCTAGGATTACTGCCGGTCCCAAGCCCCGGTAAAGGAGGAGGGTTGGGCATGGGGTTAGCACCCCCATCTCGTATAACCCAAACTTGCTAAAAAGCGCAAACCAGATGAAACAAGATAAACCATTTAACAAATAGTAGTTGGTAGAAAACTTTAAATCTATGCTTTGTGATATTTGTCACTAGCCAATATGGAGTATTTACATCTCTCAGGAGATTGGAGATTTCTGGCTGAAATAATCTTTAATCAGTTAGTTTCACGCTAAAACATTGTAACTATTACAGTATTTTTGTTGCACATAACCTTCAGTAGTAATAAAATGTATATATTAATATTTCCCGTTAGTTACACTATAAACTATCTATCATTTCCACATAGTGTTTACGATCTGAAATCACTTAAACTAGTGACCATACTACAAGTTGATCAATCAAATTTGATTAGCACTTCAAAGAACTAGAAAAAAACATGACATTGATCAGTACCCGGTTAGCAATAAATATACTTTAATCGTTTCAACTGATATATTGTCAAGACATCCCTTTATCTTAAATGTTATTTTAAAAATTGGTAATAGTAAATTTTAGTTCTGCTTGATGCAAGTAATTATGACATTGTTTATAAAGACCATGAAGGCTTAGGAATTACTCTGTCTAGAACCGTCAAAGGGTCCTAAAGCCAGGATCGAAGAAATTAAAACTTTGCTTCCTTCATCAAGTAGTAAACAATTGGAACGCTCTACCTGCACAAGTTGTACTAACTAGATCGGTGAACACTTTCCAGAAGAAAGTGGATCTTTATTGGAAAATGCTGTGAAAAGTTTAATGCAGATTATTTCTACTTACTATCTTTGAAATGGAAATTAAAACCAAAACTTCTTTGATCAGATAACACTAAATGACTAGAAGCATCGACATTTGATTTTAACCAATAAACTGTAAACGTGGTTTAGTAAAGTCATACTACTATACAGCTAAACAACTGTGTACTACCGACAACCTTGAAGATGAAATTGGAATAATGAAAGAATAAGTTTGAAAAAACGGCTACCTAGATACATTTATCAAAGAATATAGACACAAATATAGTCAAAAATTCAAAAGCGGGAAATCTATAAAGCAACGGATATTAGTTCAGTATACGTTTATAAATAACTAAGTAACTTGAAATAAACAAATCAAACACTTAAAGCTACTATCAAACAGATACCGTCGACCGTCAAACTGTTGATATTATACACTACAAACTGTTCAGTGAATCAAACAAAGGTGGGCAAATATCTGTCACACATCAACTCCAGTTGTATTTACCAGCTGATTGGAAGGATAGAAATATAGAGGCCTTCACGATTTATTGAACATTTATTAATCCTTCAATCGCCTTGGTAGCAACACCTTGATGATCTCATCTTCTTTTCAAACTATTCATGAACTCATTTTGGTGAGTTATATTCTTACATTTCTCTTGTCTTTTGTCTTCATACATCCATAAAAAACAAGTGTTCATAATCGAACCCTTAAAACTACTCACTAGAATTGTAATTTTGACGTTACCCTGTGAATTATTTTTTTGAGCCTTCTGCCCATATTAAGACATGCATTTATAAACAACTGTCTGCGCAAAATACTTTGAACCTGTTGGTCAAATACCAATACCAGCAACGTTCTGTGACAGAGAATAAACCAACTTCCAGCCAAGGAGGAAATTAGGAAAAAACACAAGAAGCAGATAGGACACACTGTGGAAATCATCAAACCGCGTCACAAGACAAGCACTACGGTGGAATACTCAAAACAAAACGCAAGGAGAAAGTCCAAAGAACACAGTGCATCGCGAATTGAAGCAGACATGACAAGAATGGACAGCCTTTGGGAAGAAGTGGAAAGAAGAGTCCAGGATAGAATTAGCAGGAGAATGATAGTCGGTGAACTAACGTCTAGATGAGGTAACAGGCATTGATTGATTCTTCTCACGTTACGTAACTAAACTGTAAAATATACATCTTAATAATTTGTAGTACTCTAAGTCTAGTTTCTTTACAGTTTCTCCATTCGAAAAGATTTGTTAATCTCCTTAGGTTATAATGTACACGTTTACTAATACCTTCAGTTATCTAAAATTAATAACTTGTATACAGTTGATGAGAGTGGATGCAAACGAAATACAATGAAGTCATAGTATTCAATGAATATTGTTGTTCTTGTTTTCTTCAAAAATAATTATCCATCAAGTGAACTTTGAACTCTACATGTACAACAAATTGATGACTATAACGTGCAAAATATTCCAACTTGCACTTGAAAATGCTTCCATTCAAGTTAGCTTTATTTACGAATTCCCTGCATTTCTCCAATCATAGATGTTTACAGTTACACTTCTCCTTCTTGTTTAACTAATGAAAGAAGTATTGTGAACTTGTGAACTACCGGTAAATTAAGACAATCCTCTCAGGACGTACATATAGTGATAAAGACTAATCAACATCAGTTCATATCAAACCGACGGAAAGATCCAAATACATCCCAATTATGCATACATATTCATTGAAAAGTGTAGCTGTTTGGATTTAGTAGCCTAGTGGTGAACACGGTAGCGTTCGACAAGTGACAAACTGAGTCTGAGTCCTGATGTGTATACCAACACTGGAATGTGGGTACATTCAATTGATGAGTCCCAAACAGAATGAAGCGTCTGTCCTAGATTCCACTTGCCAGTCACAATCCAACCTAAACTATACTTATACATTGTTAGTTTACTACTCTCACAACACGTTTTGATTAATGCACAACCTGTGGAACTTGTACAACTACTCATAGTAGAGAAAATCATGCCAATCTTGATTCTCACGTCATCACATATTGCATATTTCTTGAAAGTATTAAACCTTTAAATGTTTTTTATACAACAATATCCAATGAAATTCCCTAACAGAAGTTCATTTCGTCGAAAGTTATGTTTGAAATTTGTCTGTGAATTACTGAGTCAACATCCAACGATTGATATATTTGACTTAACCTAGTTCGTGATATTATCAGCAATCTCTCATTCAACAAGCCTAATAACACTTTAATATAGTTAATGCCTGCTTATTAGTGAGTAACTTCTGTGGGTACGTCTGGAGCTCTAGTGAGAAGACTTGACTAGTAATGTTCAACTTTATAGGATATGAGAAAGTTACCCACCAGTCTTAATCTATGACCAAATGCAAAAATATTACGAAGTTAGTGGTGTACTTAGGGTTAGGTATTCGCCGACTAAATATAAAGTAATAGGTTCGACTTTACAGTGTGGCTGTTGACAAATCCCACTTTCGGGTTATAATATCTATCCACTAATTCTTAATTTTTAATGTCAGGATTCTATCCTAGTGAAAAAATTGGTTATCTTAAACGTAGCCTTTAGGAACGAACTTTGTACTAACATACTGAAACTATGTGAACTGTTCAAACTGAAGTGAATTTAATTAGTATGCAGTGAATACGTTCACTGATTATTTATTAGATAATTATAACTGTATACGAATAAAGGCATCACAGTATTAATAAAAGTTTACAATTTTTATACTGTCGAAATCCAGGACTATAATCAATCAGTCTTTGTTGCCATTACCATGATTTAGGATTCTATCACAAGTATAAATATATTTGCTAAGTAAGTAGTAGTGAAATCTAGAAAGATCGTTTCGTTCTGTGGCAGCGTATGACTTCGACCTCATCAAACCCACAACCTACTGATTTAGTGAAATATGTCTATCCATCAACACAACAGTTGGTATTCTGTAATAAGACATGCAATTAGGTTTATTTGTGATCCAGTGAGGTGATAGTTATAAGCTATTAGTGGTAACTGTCACACCATACGCATATGCGAACTTCACCGGTCATGAATTTTTATCTGGACCTCGATTGAACCGTAAAGTAGGTTGCCAACCATCTGATATTTGTCACAAATGATGATTAAACACTATCCACGAACTTTAAAGGTCATTGGTTTGATTCGCTAGTAGGAGTAAAAGTGCACGTTATTACTTAAGGGTTTCATAGAAGGACATAACATTCAACTGATACACTCTGGTTTTTATTGATATTTAACTGAGACCAATCTGTGACGAATAGCACACAAGATCACTCTATAAGACCACTTCAACTTAACTCCATGGTTTAACTTTATTTCAGTCTTATTGCTTCGTTCTCATTGTGATTACGTTTTTTGATTATATGAACACAACACTGTTGGCATTACTGAGTCTACTTTTACTACTTACTTTAATATTAATAGTAATAATAATAACTTGATTAAATAGAATTCTTTGTACGATATGAATTTTCAGCATACAGTGTCTTAACAAGTTCCTTTTTTTCCATGTTCACATACTAGTTCATGTTCACAGAAGTAGTATCACCACTACTATACCTTTTCTTGACTATGGAGCGATGCTGGCGAACAATCTGAACACTTTTTTTTCGATACCTAATTGTCATCATACAGGTCATGTAGCCAAGATTCTTGATCTGTAATTACACCACAGTTACGGTATGTGTTTAGACTAAGAAGGAATTGTAGGTAGTTCACTATTCCAATAAGCGATCTGCCGTTAACACTGAGAATTTCAAGAATAGACATCTGATGAATACTGAACCCTTTTAACACTTGTTGTCAGCCACTGTGATGTCTTCGCATAAATCTCACTGTATTAAACTATATAAACATTTTGCCATATGTTAATATTCTTTAATAAACAACTAAAACTAGTTTAGATTAAAAAGTAAACTGAATATTTGATTAGTAAGTAATATACTACTTGTAAGTATTCCTTTATGTATACTACAATTTATGATTATTATAGAATCATAATCGATTTATCATGAATGAATAAAGCTTTATGAATAGATAGGATTACCAGTCAAGCTATTCTTCAACATAGTAGTTATGTTATTTCAATAAAAATGTAAATCAGTGAAATAAATCATATCATTACTAATAATACTACTTACATATTTTTACATTAAGTAACCAGTTATGTTTGTTTTCAACTTAAAACAAGGTTTGATATACGATAGAGGTATGTAGTAAATGTTAAATATGTAGTTAAATCAATGAATTGAAATCATTTAGGGGGGCTATTATACATTCCGGTTATATTTCATTCTTAAAGCTGGATGCTTTAGAGACTTTATTGTCATTTTCAACGACTTCATCAGTGAAAACTTCTTACTTCTATCAAAAATATCTAACTCACAGAACGTAGCATAACAAAACTGTTTTCCTTAGCTGTCAATATTTTCCACTATAAGATGTAGGATATTTAACTACACATAGTTTAAGATTATTCAGTTATGTACATAGATACTATCTAACATGGAACATGGACGTGTTTAGTGTTGAACAGTTAAACAGAGTAAATTCGAATCAAGTGGTCCACAATTCAATTTTTTAGTCAGTCTATAGATATTATTCATCATTATCTAGTATTACATAACTTGCAACTTTAAATATGCTATATACAGAATAATATAATCACCAACTAGTGCCTCGTTTACTGTGGTTTAAGACTAAGCAATTCTCCTTCATATAACATTCAACCACTAAAGTGTAATCTAATCATCCACACCTAAGTAACTACTTGCCTAACATGAATATTGTAATAATACTACTGACGAGTGAAAGAAATTCACTCGTATTGCAATTGACTTCATACATTAAACTCTTTGAATACATCTTAATAAACCAATAATAATCGACTATTCAACAGTTCACATTGTAGATATGTGGTAGTTGTACACACTCCCAGTTCATCAAATCATATGAACATATGCAAAATCAAATAAATATGCACGATTCAGTCTTGATGTATATTATACAGTTGGTTTAGTTGACTTGACATTGAACAATTGACTGATCGTCACATAATATCCGATATCGATGAGAGTGAAAATTCTATCATTGGATGCCAGTTAGTCTAGTGGTGAGGAGTGTTAGGTGTTCGCCAACATGAAGGCCCTGAAGCGTTCCATACTAGAACGTAACAACTGTTCACTGCTTCCTGTTTTTTTGCAGTTGTGCCCTACCAATATCAATCAGTAACGTAATCTATCAACTAAAACACATAATTGTGTATAAACTAATTCTGATGCATATTATTGAGTTCATTTAGTTGACTTGACACTGAACAACCAGCTAGGTGTCATACAATATCAGAAATTGATGGGAGTACGTACCCTATCATTGGATTCCGGTTTGTCCAGCATTGCAGATAGTTAAACGCTTGAGGTGTGGTCTTATCTTCAAGAAATTAAAAGTGATCTCTGCTTTAAAATTCCATACTAAAATAAAACAACTATCCAGTGCTTTCCGTAGTCTACGGTATTTAACCAACATGTTCCTAAAATTAATTAATCAATTAAGTAGTCTAATATTTGAGCATTCACTGTCAAATCGGAAAGTCCTAGTCTCTACCTCTCTATCTAATCTGGTAGTAAATTTACATTACTGAAAATTCCTATACTACTATGAAGTCGTCGTCTATTCCTAGTATCTAATTTTCACTTGATTATTTAGGTTAGTCCAATTCATGATATTAAAACTATAATGATTGTTCTTTCCTACTACTATTAATTATTATTAATATGATGTCCATTAATGATACACATTTGCCAGAAGTGATCATTTAATTTTAGTTCTGAATATCACAGATAAAATCATTAATACGATCCCTAATAATAATAACAATAACTTTATGCACATTCAATTCATTAAACATCTGATGGTTATTCGGACTCAGTAACTTGATGAATAACACATTAGCTTCATGAAGTGAATAATGCTTTGTCTAGTTTCTGAATATGAACATTACCATTGGGGTAGTGGTTTACCTAGTCTGACGAGTCTCAAACAGAACAAAACTCATATACTATATAATACTGTTAACCACATCCCCTCTATTTTAATCAATGAAATAAAATGAAGACGTTACAATTTTTATTATTTAAACGATGACTTCTTGTATTATAAATACTTATAAAAACAAATTATATAGTTACAATTCGGTTCAGTTGCATTATCCAGATGACTGAGCATTTATGTAATTCTTATTTAAGTTAGATTGTGACTAGCAAGTGGACTACAGGACGCACATTTCATCCTATTTGTGACTCGTTGACTAGATATGCTTGCATCCTAGTGTTGATCTTCACATCGGGACTAGAACTCAACTCGGCTCGTACCAAACACCAACGTGTTCTCTACTGGGCTACTAGGTCCAGACAACCACATTTGTGCAACAGATATGCATGTATAATTATAATGTATTTGGATCTTTCCAATTTTCGAAAGTGTGATGAAACTGTCGTCCAGTATTCCGCGTGCGAGTCACAATCCGATTTAAACAATACTTGTGATCTGTTGCTATATCGAGGCAATTCGCTGAGGATACATATATATAGAACAGAGACTGATCAATTTCAGTCCATGATAAATCAACAAGAAGAACCAAATGCATTCTTATTCTGCATAAGTAGTTTGTTGAAAAGACGTCGAACATCGTCAGAAATTGTGATCTAGGCGGGGAGGTGGGATAAATACTACTAGCAAGATTTTGCAGAAGTAGTATGTAGCGGGATATGGTGTAACTTGACAACAGTGGATTAGGAAAGAAACAAAGCGTATGTAGAATGTTTGGGAATTAAGAAGATAAGTAAAAGAACACAGCATGGAACTGGCCTATGATGAAGAAGATAACGATAACCAAATAGATAAGTGAAGATAAGGTATGCTCAGTTTGTTGCATTCTGTGATTCCGAACTATAAACGGATCTTTGTATCTACAATGGTTCTACATACTTTGTGTCGCCGTATTTAGATAATGTGTCCATATCTTTTCGAAGACGGAAACGATAGAAGCTTTATGGGTCAGTTAGAGGAAATCACGAGATAAACTTATTCTTTCATTTTAAGTAGTAGTTCTTGATTTAGTTAGCTATCCAATCTAATCATTTCTTTCAGGATGATACGATATTATTATCTAAGACAAAAAAGAATTCTCAAAATGACGTAATTAATTACAATTAGCAAAAAATTCTATTATTATTTGTTGTCTATGAAAATATCTAAAATTGAATTGATTTAATATGAAAATGCCACTGTATGTCTAGTAACAACAGATTAGTTTCATTTGAATATCCTACGATTATAATTGGTAGTGCTAGTCAACAGGCAACTGATTTCATAAATGTCATAATATACTTGTCATTGATTTAGCTTATACCACTTGAATATATTTATACACCATGTTACACAACTAATAATCAATAAATTAGTGTTTCCATGATCACTATGAGAAGTATTTTCACAAATGAATTGATTCATGTCTAATCAATAGGTACTTTGTATTTCAGTGAAGTTTACAAAGATGTTTGTATAAAGAAAGCTGAAGAAATTATGAAAAGTAAAGAGAAGTAAAAGCCAATTACTCAATAAGCACATTTGGTTCGCTTACATTTAGTAATGAAATTAGTTGGTTATTATGAGCAATGACAAAAGCATGAAACAAGAACAATTTGATAATTGAAACTTAAAATTAAGTAAGATTCAACATTTCTCATATAGTATCTTTGTAATCAAATATAACCAAAGTAACCATGCTAGTGATTTGTTTAAACAAAAGTTGTGTAGATGTACTTATCATTAAATACAGCAGTACAATTGTATTTCCATATGATATAACTTATATTCCCACAATAAAACAAAGTTCAACTAAAATAATAACTTGATATAATGAGTTGGTCTGGGTTAGATAACAATTAAAAAGTAAAAAAGCAATACAAAGTTGTCTCAGTCTAGTTTCATGCTCCTCAACGGTGTACATCTACGACTTCTACGTCTGACAGAGTTAGATATCTTTAGAATTATTGGCTAATACTTAATAGTTTAATCACTAAACTTTATCAGCTGTTTAAGACGCAGTTATACTGTAATCTTATCCATACATATTTACATTAGATTATTTCCGAGAAGGTTTGATGATATATTTGAAAGCAAAATTAAGAAAGAATTTCATTTATATCTTTGTATGTTTTAAAGAAAAGTGTTATTTTATTTTGAATGTCGTCATGACAACTGACACCCAACTGTTGGGAAAAGTGTTATCACAAATTAACTGCAGCCAAAAACAATGCAGACTGCTGGATATCGGACTTAATGGTATAAAGGTTAAGCATCCTCAACAAAATCTAAAGTTTATGAATCCACTGTTAATAAACACTACTGAAAGATTCCCTACTAGATTGTAACGGCCGTCTAGTTATTCGTCGTTTTTAATGATTGTCTAACTCAATTCAGTTTGCAATATTCATTGTAGATTCGATATACTCGAAAATTCGTAGAAATGATTACTAGATGATTTCATTTTTCATTGATGACTGGTGTACACTTTCCAACAGTCAGTGATTATAATTTAGTTATAAATTTGAACAGTGACAAATCACATATGCTTATGAGTAGTAGAATATTTAGAGATTTCGGATATTTCCATTGATTGATCATTGAGTAGTGACCATTATCTTGATTGTCTTGTTCATACAGTTGATCAAACTATATCGATCAATTCGGAATGGATGAATATATAGTGATAAACATCGTTGTCATTAATTTCATTCATCTAACATTAATAACATACTTCACACGAAGTCATTTAGACTAACTGATATATTGTATCCTGATTGATAAACTTCTATCATCATTAAGGATTAGGTCAAAATGACATTTGTCAGCACTTCGTAATTAATGAATATAAATATCTCAGTCTTATAGGATGGAAGTTTGGAATTTAATAGATTAGTGGCAACTGTAAAAATTTGTGATGCTGGATGACCTAGTGTTAAATTTACTAGGGAACATCAGTTAACTGAAGACTTCAACATGAAGCAGGGTTCAATAATGACTACTTCAAATCACCTGATGCTAGATATTTGCTATTATTTAGCACATAGAACACTTGACTTTATTGTCGATGAAATTAATGACTTCAATTCACCTTGTAAATTTGTTTGTTAATTAGAATGAATTTGATATGAACGTATAGTTAGCTACAGAATATGCAACAAATGACGATGTATACAGACTGTTTAAGCAAACAGTGTACTTACGAAGTGACATAAAACCAACTGTATTACAGTTTTTCATAGTAATCTCTTGTAATATAAGAAAGATGATGAATGTATTAGTAAATAGTTAAGTTACGATTAATATTATGTATTTAAAAAAATAAATACTCTCTGTGCTCTTGATAACTGCCAATCAGAATACGGATACATCAGCCCCACGACTATCAAACCCCTTCAAAGCAGGAATAGAGAAGACAGCAGCTATGAGCCAACCAGACACAATCAGTCCAGTCTAATTGCCGGTCATATTGTATTTTAATCATGCGTTTATATATACACAAATTCAGACCGCATAGCAAACCAATTAGGGATTTTACATTAATACAAAACAGAAGAGATTGTGGCGGTGAACAGGGGTAACTTGTACACAACTAATTAACTATAGTTCATAATGACAGACGATACGCTAATAATAAATATACCAACCGGGAGGATAGAGTGAGGGGAACATAACAATAATAAAAATGTAGTGTTTACATTACACACGACCAGAATAAATGAATTAGTCCTCTAAAATACAGTCCTAGAAGTTCTTTCACTCTTCATTAGTGGTCCGACATAACAATTAACAATTAAAGTAGAGATTTAGGTTAGGCTTATAGTTAAGATATATTTGTATATTACTCCCATTGCTTACACTGGACCTTCTAATAAAGACATCCCCATATTTGCATGGAAACTTTTAACATTTTACTTTAGATACCTCTGTAAGATACAAAATACATTGAATCTTAATTGATTTCATTAATAATTTTAAAGTAATAAACTCTTGCTAACTGTTTCATATTATACCTTAAGTTATTCACTCTTTATTTATTTTTCAGTAGTACAGTAAACATTCATTTGTAATCAGTTTTATAACTATAACAAACTATTCAGATTGTTTATTCCCATCATATTTATCAATTTAATAAGTCATAGCAACTAAATATTTTAAATGAATTGAAATAGTTTGTGGAGATTGGTATTTTCAATCAATTAAAAATGCGAATCTTCATAAACAACCTCTATTCAGTTACAATAATCACCTCATTAGTAATTAACTTGAGGATATCCCTGAAACTCTAGTAACAAGTCAAGACACGTGGAGTTCTTATTTATCGGAAGTGAGACAGTTATCACCAATGATAAGGGATGACCATCACGCTATATTTCACAAATTGATGCGTGTGAAAATTGTGCCATTAAAATGTAAGTTGGCCTAGTGGTTCTGAGGGTTAATTGTTTTCTAATCTCAAGTTCCTGGGACGGAATCTAGGATGCATATCGTTGAGGAGTCTCACACTGGGAGGAAACAAGTGTTCAATACTCCATTGTTTCCGATGATATTCTACCGACACTAATCTATGACGCATCCAATCAACTAAATATTGATAAATTTCACTTCGGCATTAATGAGATATAAACTACTCATCAGTTTGTTTTTGAATTTCGCGTAAAAGTGTGAAATTTATCATCTTAAATTTGAATGGTTAGTTTTATTTATCTCCATATCATTTTTCATTTGTAGTTTAATCTAACAAAATTTTCAATTTTCCAACCTAAATAAATGAACAAAAGGTAATCAGAGAAATTATTCAATCAATTTTTCATGATAATAATATATCCCAAAAATATGTCTGTCTATCATTCATTGATGCACACAGACACACAGACATATATATGTATATAAAGCAAATATTTTAGGGATGTATAGGTCACCATTCGTAGGTAAATACACCTAGTACTTACTGTACTAATACATATATACATATATATCTATCGTTCTTGTTAATTTGATTCGGTTACCATCTTCTAAATTGATAAATAGTATCGATATGAATCAATAGAAGTGTTGTGTATGCATCACGAATAATAACTCTATATTAATTGGATATATATTAAAACAATTTATTATAGTAACTATGTTAATTATGTATTCAGTCTTTTAAGATGAATTCATTCCAATATGCATAAATATAACTATACATATCCTATAAATATAAATACTATTCTATTCACAACATTATACTTATTTATATCAATAATGAATCTATTACATAATTATTATGTAATATCTATTGATTCAATACAAATTATAAATGATAATCATAAGAAATTATCTATTGAACAATATTCAATAAATTGGTTAACATTAAATGATACTACTTATTACTTTAATAATATTATTAATAATGAACATACATATATAATATATTGTACTGATCTATTTAGTAGTATATTAAATTTACTTTCAGCTAGTTTATATTTAATTAGAAATTTGCATAGTTTATTAATATCGAATTATATTGATAGAAAACAATTGAAATCATATCATGGTATACTATTTCCACAATATTATTATTATTATTCTACTAAACAACAATTACCTATAATTATACATAGTTATTTTACATTTACTACTTTACTTGGTATTATAGCTGGATTATTTAGTTGTATAATGTTAATGATAACAATTAGTTTAAAAATGTATAAATTGTTATTAACGAATATGCATACAATAGGTTGGTTATTCTATTCAATCATTATAAAAATACAATATACTTATCAAATATTTTTAATTATAAGTTTATTTCTAATTAATATTTATGCATTATATATAATTACTGGATATACATGTAAACATCAACAGTATAGTTCGAATCCATCATTACAACAATCAATGAATACATTATCTATATTCAATCATGATATACAATTATGTAAACGTTTAACTTATTTCATTTCATTATTTTCTTCATTATTAATTATTTTTGGTGGTATAATTCTATTTAGTAGTATATTAGAATCAATACAAATGAATTATTGGATATTGAATACATTTTTAATGCATAAATTCAAATTACGTAAATTATTTAATTTATTGAATGGTTGTTTACATTTATTCACTGGTTTCATAACTATCACATTATTACAATGTTATACAATACCATTAGTAAGTTATATTAAACAATATACAAATTTATCATTGAAATTGATAAAACAATTACATTGTCCAATATATTTAATTGTACTAATATGTTGTTTTCTATGCATACCAATACAATTAAGCCAACCAGTAATAAATAAATTAGATAATTTATTATTATTAAATATAAATGTAACTACTGAAATAAATAGTAGTAGTATAGAAAAATCATTAAAATTATTTTATTATAGTTATGGTATTAATTATTTAATAAATTTTTTTACATTTCCTATATTAATATTATTAGTATGTTGTATATTTATTGATGTATATATACGACATAATTATCTATTACGTCATTTACATGATAATTCATTACCTGCCCAGCAACAACAGCAGCAACAACATAATAATAATAATAATGATAAACAAAAATCAATAGAATCTGAAAAATGCCAATATTTAGCAGAAAATCAATTAAATCATTTAAAATACCCAGAAACAACAATGTCCTGTATTCAATATTCACAGACACTACAATTACAAAATTACGCAATACCTAATAAGAATAATAATGATATAATTGGTATGAATCAATGTTATTCTAAGCCATGTCAACAATATGATAATAAACAACAATGTATGACATATACGGATTTATCAAAATCTAACATTACTATGAATAGTATGCAGGAGAATAAACGAACTTCTTGTATAACATCAAATATTCATCTATCGAATGGTATGAATCCAGTTTATCTTGAACTTGATTCAATTCAACCAAATATAACAATATGTAAAGACAATGAATATAATAGAATACATATGAATGTAAATGACTTAAGTCAAATTGTTTATAGATGTTCACTAAAATCACCACCATTAATTTATCATAAATATAATGAATTAGATCAAATAACACATAGTTGTTCAATTGAACCATGTGAATATATGAGTTGTGATCTACAACAACAACAACAACAGCAACAAGAACAACAACAAAGACAACAACAAGTACATGTATCATTATATCATCCAGAAATGAATACAACAATGAATAATTTAAGTAATCTAACTCCAAGTGAATTAATAAAATTATTTAATGATACAGGATGAGAACTTTTCTTCTTGGCTAACTGTTCATGCAACTATCCATCTATCTATCTATCAGGAAATGCTTTCACAAGGAGTTTTATTGTTCATAGTATTTTGATAGGTTAACACAGGCTTTCGATTTTCTGTATTATCAATAAAACAAATAATTTGAAAATGGTTATCAGTTATATTTTAATGTTTTATTCCGAATTGTCTATTTTTAAGGGAAAAACTTTTTATTTACTACAAGTGATAAAAGTTATGATAATGCTGTTAGTGAAGTAGTATGTTCTAAATGTCGATTTAATCTAAAACTTCTATCTTGGACCTTCAGTTTATAGGTTTACAGACATTAACGGATTGAAGTAATATAAAAGGATTAAGTTTTTTGATTGTCGTACATAATCCTTCTTTCAGGATTCTAGAGAGCTGTTCCTCTTTTCCACAGAATGTATACGGATGGCGACTATTACTTTATTCTATCACTATATAGAAACAACCTCATCTTGTAAACCTAGTGAATAGTATATCTCTTCGAAAGGTATAGATACAGGACCGTATGAGAGCAGTGAATTCTTTACCCACCCCCCTGATGAATTTACAAGTGTTAATCATAATCCTGTCAACCAACTAGTCAATCTATCTATCTATCACTGACCTATCTACCTATTTGTCTATTGTTGATGCATTTATTTGTTCATTATATACTTATTCAACTTTTCTTCTGGCTAACTGTTCATGCAACTATCCATCTATCTATCTATCAGGAAATGCTTTCAACAAGGAGTTTTATTGTTCATAGTATTTTGATAGTGTTTAACACATGGCTTTCGATTTTCTGTATTATCAATAAAACAAAATAATTTGAAAATGGTTATCAGTGTATATTTTAATGTTTTATTCCTGATTGTCTATTTTTAAGGGAAAAACTTTTATTTACTACAAGTGATAAAAGTTATGATAATGCTGTTAGTTGAAGTAGTATGTTCTAAATGTCGATTTAATCTAAAACTTCTATTCTTGGACCTTCAGTTTATAGGTTTAAGACATTAAACGGATTGAAGTAATATAAAAGGATTAAGTTTTTTGATTGTCGTACATAATCCATTCTTTCAGGATTCTAGAGAGCTGTTCCTTCTTTTCCACAGAATGTTATACGGATGGCGACTATTTACTTTATTCTATCACTATCATAGAAACAACCTCATCTTGTAAACCTAGTGAATAGTATATCTCTTCGAAAGGTAATAGATACATGACCGTATGAGAGCAGTGAATTCTTTACCACCCCCCTGATGAATTTATGAAGCATTAATATCAATAATTGAACTAGTACTATATGAATTTTATATCCACTTCCAATTTAACATACTAGGACTGGGCTGATCTTTTAACCCTCTTTGTTGGGTAATGTTGAAAGTTAGGTAAAACCGGACCAATAAATATCGTAAACACCCTCAACTCAACTAAACCACAGAATATAGAACTTCCAGATTAAACTGCAAACAATTAAACACCAGTACTATTGTATCTATGTCCAGCGGTAAAAATTCCCACTTGAACCAAGGATACTGGCATCTAAAGAGTTCAATACTAGAAAAAAACAACTGTTCAGTACTTTCGAGTTCTCATCGGTACCCATCGAGGGGAAGAAAAAAATTGAATATCAATCTCCATGATGTCATTTCAACCCAACTACGTCTAAACTAGTTATTTGTCGGGTAACATTGAAAACTAAGTAACACTGGAAAACTACTTCATCTAAGTATGAAACTCCTTAGTAGTATGTATCCTCAATTCCACCACGTAAACCAACCCTAAACCTTCACGTTAGTTAACACCTAACTCTCTATACAATTATCATTCACGTATTAATCTTCTTTTAACAACAGAAAGTTAATTATTCGGCTATAATGATTTATGAAGCATGGATTGTTTTAGAGCAAAACTTTTGTTTCAAACGTCATAAATAGTTGTTAAGTGCTTTATTTTTTCCAAACGGATGTAATAAGGGAGGGGGGGGGAGGAGTTTAAATGAGAAAAATCAACCAAATCATAAATACTAAAGTATTGTTTATTTTAATAATGGTTGATTATATGTACAGGAAATTAACGTCAAACAAATGAAAAATTACCGATTATTAGGATAAACTTGTATATTCCCGTTGATTTGTCATAGACTGAAGCTGGTCAGTCATTGTTGCTATATGTGCATCCTGAGTGATTTTTTCACAAGTATTATATAAGTTGGATTGTGACTGGCAAGTGGAATCCAGTCTAGTGGTGAACGCAGTGGCGTTCGACACGAAACGGACTGAGTTCAAATCCCAGAGTGAACATCAACATTGGGATGCAGGTACATCCAGCCGATGAGTCCCAAATAGGACGAAACGCGTCTCCTGGATTCCACTTGCCAGTCACAATCCAACTTATATAATTATTAATTACGCTTTATTATTCAATTGTTTAAATTAAAGTGAACAATGTATGACGTAATATACTCTGTGTAACTTTTCAATTTCTAATCGTTTCTATCTTACCTGTAAGTTGAAGAAAGTGTACAATGGTCAATATGTAAAAAATTGACAAAAAATAAAAAGCGACAAAATGAAGTTAACAGACAACTCATTTCATAAACCAGTTACAAATACATTTAGTAATGTAAGCAGTCAATTAAAATGAAGAGTATTATCAAAGTTAAGTAAAAACAATTTGATAATTGAATATTGAAGCTGATTAAGTTAGATTTACAATACGCTGACAATGTATTATGTAATATAGTGACAATAATTCACACTTATCTTGTTTTAACAACTAATCTATCATGTTTAAACGATGTAAATTAAAGTGATGCTTTAGTTATTATTTATAAAGTTAATATTTCTATTTGTAGTTTAATGCAATCAATTGATTTTGTGTATACCCAATGTTATGTATGCATATGTCTAGCATCTTTTATAAATGATCACATAATTAAATATTTTACAAAGAGTTACGTAATCATCGTTAGTGTTTCTCAAAGGTAACTATTGCAAGTCTTTTAACGCAAATCATAAATTGAGTAAACTTAGAAGTTTATCATTGAATTTGAATCTATAGGTTTTAATGGTTAAATATTCGCTTTTAAACATTAAGATTCGGATATGACTGTAAGTATGAGTTGGTTAGAAATTTTATTGGTTTTCTAAGTGCTCTCTATTTAACAACTGGTACCCCAAATAACATCACTCAGTAGTTAGTAAGATCGATTAAAGTTACAATCATAAGTTTAAAGTCTACAGTTAGAATTATTTAAAAACGTCTATCTTTAACCAGGTGATTATTCACAGACATCTACCACTACTAGACAGTGGTATACTCCTCATAGAGAGAACAACTTATTTCAAAGTAACGTACATCATAGCCTTCTAATGCTTTTCAGTAACATTTAAAATTAGTTCACACTGTTATCTAAATGAATCACGTAATCTGAGTGCTCTTAAGGTGAAATAGAGTACTGTTATGACATCAAAAAGGCTGTTTACGAGTAAAGTGGGTATGATCAATTGGTTGAAAGATTATAACAACATTAGGCAATCAGTACCTAGCTAGTCCCTATATGTCTGCCAGATACCCACTCAGTCCCAAGCTGGAAATAGGGAGAACCCAAGACGATGAATCTACCAAACAGTCGTATTATATTTCAAGAATTCCTTTACATATACACAAATCAGACCACGCAACCAGCCTATTAGAGAATTAGCATTAATACAAAATAAAGAAAACAGTGATAGAGCACAGCAGTTAAGCGTACTTCATAAATGAGAGATATACCAACAGTAAATATGTTAAACGGGAGGGGGAATAGATCACGAGGAACATAATTATAATGGGAATAAAATGCTTACTTTACATACAACTAAACCAATTAATACAGTCTTCTAAAACAAAGTTCTGAAAGTTTGTTATTCTTCTTTAATCGCTTAACATAACAAACTTCTAACAGTTGTATTTCATTACTTAGACATTACCGTAAAGGAAAATAATATTGTCATTAATATGTATTTCACTCAGTAAGTAGAAGGGAAACTTAATACTGAACCTCCAGTAAATATTTTTAAAGGACAACGTATTAATTCTCATGCAGTGTCTAACAGGCTATGTTTAATAATCAATATATTTACATATAGAAACATAAAGGTGAAAATAACCATTTAATTGAGTGTACTGTGTAACCAGAACAGGTATATAAGCTGAATAAGGATAAGTAATTAACATGCACTCTACAGTATACATATCCTCATAGTTTCAAGTTTCTGAAGAAAATTGGTATCAGACTAGAAATGAAGAGTAGCTACACGTTTAACAAAAACGTTTTTAGTTCTGCCCATGGTTACATAGAGAATGGATTAGTTTGACTAGCTTTTTCTTTCAGGTTGATCATTCCTATATCACTTTCGAAGCTAACTACTTTAGTTGATTTTCTAGAAGTATACTGTTTTGTGTGAGTAATGCTAAACAAATGTAAAGTTATGAGAGTTATCAATTTCTTATTAAATATTAAAGTTCCGATAGTGAATTATTTAAAACCACTATTAGTCATGATATACTTACTAGGAACCAATACCACATGAAGAAGTAGTGACTGTATATCCTATATGTATATATATACGTCTGCCCTGATGTTGCTATTCCCCAAAACGGATTGTAGGACACAATACAATTGATGCAGCAATCAGAAACAAATTATATTTTATGTATTTTGTTTACATGGTTACAAAATCTGATCATACAACTGACCAATAAAGAAAGATAACATTCATACAAAAACAACGACAATAATGATAGGAAACTGGTGGTGATATGGGAGGGGGAACGTGTACTGTTAGTTAGTTGTAGTTAGTGAATGGAAAATGATATGATAACAGTGTATGATTGTAATGGAAAGTTAGGGAGAAGGGGACATTATAATAGTAGAAATAAAATGTTCGACTAACATGAACTTTAAATGAAATGGTCCTCTGGAGAACTGTCATGGGAGTTAATTATTCTTCAGCTCACCGATATAATTGGATTGATCAAATCACCAACATATTATCAATAATCTATACAACTTTCCAAAGACAATCAAGATCCAAGTGTTTTATTACTTATTCAAAACTTAAATATTCTAAAGTATTTATTCAAAACAGTCTGTTTACTCTTCTTTCACTATTTAGTCTAATCCTACGCTGAATAATTTAATAATCATCAGAAAATGGTCAAGCATACTGCAAATATATATTTAATCAAAGTACTATTTGATTCAATAAAGAATTTGAAACTAACTTCTCAAAGTAATTCCTGAAGTTCAAGTGAGAAGATATGACCAGTGAAGTTCAACTCGGTCGCACATGAGCCAGTCATCCAACGATGGTAACTGATGAGTTCGCGTAAATATATTGCTAATTGACTAAATTAAAAATGTCAGCCATTGGGAGTCAAGAGTTATCTAATAGGGTTCCTTGGTTCTATCCGTGGTGGGGTTTAAATGTAGACTGGTGAGAAGTCCTATAATAAGATACAACGGCTGTCTAGCAGTGCCAGTTTCTTATTATTAATCGTGATACCGATTCGTGATATCGAATTCATATTCAACAATCTCCACAACACCCAATTACAATTTACATAACGCTTACTCCATTTGTAAAAAACAACAACCACCAACCCAATCATACTTGACGAAGAAACTCTGAAAGACGAGAAAACTTTCTATACCTGGGCAGCATAGTCGATAAACAAGAAGGAACTGTAGCAGATATGAAGACACTGGTTGGCAAGGCAAGGAAGCGTTTTTGCAGCTGGAAAACATCTGAAACTCAAGTCACAATTTTCAATGCAGACCTCAAGAAGGTTCGATTGTATGGAGATGAAACTTGGAAAACTACTAAAACATTCTTCAAAAAATGCCAGCATTTATAAACAGCTGTCTGTGTAGATTACTTCGTATCCGTTGGCCAGATACAATCAACGACAACATTCTGTGGCAACGAACAAACCAACTTCCAGCCAAGGAAATAATTAGGAAAAGATACTGATGATCGATAGGACATGCATTGACGAAATAACCAAACTGTATTACTAGACGAACGCTAGCATGAAATACTCAAGGTGATAAAAAAAGAGGTAGACAGAAGAACACACTGCGCAAGGAATTGGAGGCAGACATGGCAAGAAGGAACACCACCTAGGAAGAACCGAAAACAAAAGTTCAAAACAGAGTTGGTTGGGGAATAATGATTGGCGGCCTATACTCCACGTGACGTAACACACACTGACTGATTGATTGCTCCATTTGTACGTCTTTCGAATTACGTAACCTCATGCAATAAGTCCGCTATCTATATTGATTAGTGGCTAGTGAACAACAATGTCATGTTGAATGAATTCTATTGTTCATGTTATTACTTTGACACTAGTCTGTATGATATAACATTACCTATACTGTTATGATGTAAAGCGATTTGAAGTAGTAGGTAGGAAAAATTACTTCGCTAAGGTTTCATACTCAGTAAATCAAGCCAGCAAGATGTACTTTCTGTAAGAAATGATTAAGAAGTTAAGGCGTTAAACTTTCAAAGCTACATTGTAAAATGATTCTATTTATATGATTTACATACTTAATAAGTACTCTGTTTTTATCATTTTCGTATTGCATTTGTTTCAAGCTTTATTGTGAACTATACATTGTTGACATAGTGTCTACTATTCATAAACTATCATTAATGACGTTATTCTTTATGTTGATATTGTTATACGAATAAGATTGTAGCATAATTTGTTTCCACATGTTTATAAATGAATGTTTGATATATAATGATAATGTTTGCATTGATTTAATCAACGACCTTATGTTTTGTTATGACGCGAAGAAAAGGAGGAGGAGGAGATGGATAATTTAGTTGATGGACGCTAACACCTATGACATGCGTGCCTAGTTAAGAATGTGCGAATGACCTAAGTCCACTTACTCCCAGGCCGACAATAGGACAACCAGAATTGAGAACCGAGAACTGAGAACTGAGAGAGAACGTGTTATATTTTAATCATGCCTTTATATACACATAAAATCAGACCACACAGTAAACCAATCATAAATCTAACATTGATACAAAACAAAAGAAATAGTGGCAGTGAATGGGGAGAACTTGTACACAATTAAGTAAGCGTAGTTCAAAGTAATAAACAATACACCAAGAGCAAATACACAAAACGAGAAAACCGGGCCAGGGAAACATAACAGTCACAGAAATAAATTGGTTACATCACTCATGAATAAAATAACGAGAATAGTCCCCTAAAATACAGTTCTGAAAGTTCGTTACTTTTCTTTAATCGCCCGGCGTAACATGTTTGTTCTGATCCATTTAGAGACAGAACGACCTTCAGGCATAAGATAACAGTTAATATGTCTTTGGTTGATGTACTCGTTTTGACTAGGTAATTGTTCATATTAATTGTAGAAGGATATAAATGTACTTGAACTTCTAATGAAACTAATCCTTGGATCGAAACTATCACCAATACTAATTTGTTATTCATGCATCAGATGACTTCCTGCAGGATCAAAATGCATATATTAAGTAATTACTAATACATAACCAGCATTAGAATAAAATACTTTACACGTAAACTACTGAAAAAGTAGATGGCTTCAGTCGGTAAGAACTACATGGATAAAGTACGATATCGTAGGGTTCTGACTACATATGAAACCGTATAACTAATTTTGGCACCCCCCTCTTAAAATAAAATAAATATCAGGTTGGCAAATGCTTAACTCTGTGCACCATTAGGTCGACATTTAGTGGTATTATTGACCAACAGAATAGCATGAATAGCTGGTTACTATCTCCCCAATGAATTAATACCTAATTTATAATATCAGTAAGTAGACAAATACATTTGAAGTAAATGACTGTGACATGAAATTCAAATCATTCGCTTCTCATTCCATTCCATTTCAACTTAGAATAGTAAAGTAAGAAAACCCAAGTTAACTGAGAAAATGACTAGCTTATCTTTAACAGTTTGTATTAATGGTCATAACAATTAGAAATTTAATGATTTATTATATGATTTAGGTTAAATTATGGCTAGCAAGAGAATTCCAGAATGAGTGTTTCGTTCTATTTACGACACGTCAGTTGAATGTACCTACATTCAAGTGTTATTGTTTACACTAGAACTCGAACTAAGTCCGTTTCGTGTCAAAAACCTCTATGGTCATAATCAGGCTACTAAGTTCAAATAGCAACTGTCTTCTTGAATTCCATTTGCCAGCCACAATCCAACCTAAATCATACATGTGAGGGAACAGTATATCGAGGTATTCAGCTCAGGATGAATATATGGCAACATAGAATGGTTGATTTCGGGTTATAATAAATCAATAAATAGAATTCATATACCTTCAAATAATACTTTATTGTAGGTTTGTACACTTTTCAATATTGACATTGATGCCCTAATGATAGGAATGAACAAAGTTATAACTGATTTAGAACAAACAAGAATATGATTCAATGAATTGGACTGTTTTTGGTGTTTTCATGCTTAGAGTTTCATAATCCAGTTGATAAATGTATATTTACAATGTTAAATATAACAAAGATATAATCGACGTATAAAATTGTTCCTTAGTATTCAATGAACGGTTCAAAATTCAATCGAGTATACCATAGAAACTGCATATTGAATATTGTTTAAGTTTTATTGTGACTGTCACCGTAAAGAAGTGAATTTGAATCCTTATTTGAACATCAACACTGGAATGTAAGCACATCCAGCTGACGAGCCCTAAATAGGACGAAGCTCTCGTCACTCAATCCAAATCAAATAACCCTTGTAAACCATTGTTATATCAAGGCAATTCGCTTAGAATGCATACATAGCAACAAAAGCTGTCCAATTTCACTCTATGACAAATAAAACTTGAAGATGCAATCACATGCTAATTATAAATTTCCAACTTGAGTTTGTGAATAAGTTTTATCAAGAAATAGATACTTTCCTTAGTTTTGTTAATGATGCTTATGACTTTATAAGTATTGAATAAAATTGATTATACTAAACTTAGTATTTGTGAACATCAACATTAGGATGAAGGTACATTAAGCTGACAAGTCCCAAATAGGACGAAACGCGGGTTCTGGATTCTGTTTGCCAGTCACAATCCGATTAGATTAGTCATCAAACTATTTACTTAGAGTTATCAGTGTTATTATGTTTTTGTAAGTTACAAAATCTCTACCACTTATCATAGATTATATCATTCTGATGAATGGGTTATCATTTTGCATTACCTTGCATTCTTAACATCTATTTAGTGTTATTTACAAATTTTCATGCTGCTTTCACTTTGAAATGGTTACATATACATACATACAATCACCCTATATATACGTTACGTAACCTTAAGAGTTGATTGACTTATCGACATAATTCCCTTTCCCACCTTCATGCATACACACACACAACGTATTTTTCGAAAATTAACCAACTGTTCTTTGCCTATATACCATTTTGTCTTATGAAATTATCAAGCCTACATGATAATAAAGATCACTATGATTTCATCTTTTACTTGATGTGTGTCCAGTGTATTTCCAGAAGTGTTTAAAAAAATTGGAAATGATGGAATCGACATATTCGGTGTATTTCCTCTATGACTGGTAGTTAAAAATAGGGTGTGTATTTCATTCTGTTAAGGAGTTGATAGCTGAATGTATCTTTATTCCTAGTGTCGAAATTCACACTAAAACTCGAACCCACTACCTTTCATTTCAAACGTCTAACGTGTTATTTACTGAGATACTAAGTCAAAATACCTACTCCCACCTTCCTACATATTTTCACCGGTATGAAGGCTCTAGTAATGGTTTGATTAATGTTGATATTGTCTCCCATGAGAAGTGAGAGAATATTAGTAGACTTGAGTGGTGTACTATGATATACTCATCAGTTATTAACTGTAATTTCAACGATGAATTTGTTGAAATATGAAATACTCGTTTATTGATTAAATCAGTAAGGAATCCCTTCTAGGATTCTAATCCATAGATTAAGTGTGATGTAAAAATCATGAAATTGATAGCAGGAATTTCCTGGAATACTTCACTTGTATTGACCCTGAAGGCTTATAGTGTGAAGGCAAACTATGAGACGGCCGAGATAGATGCGGCACTGACCTGGTACCTTAAAGAGACAAATTGGATCTGCTCCTACAATCAATACGATCTGACTACATAGACGTTGATTGGTTGGATTCGACCTAATGTGACTAAACTCAGAGATTGAAAGTGAAAGAACGAAACATTGGCAAATAGGAGACAGCAACGAGTCGTTCAACGAGTATGACTAAAGGCTTTTGTGTAACGCATTCTGGACCAACCAGTAATAAGAAATATAAAATACACTAAAAACTGAACTGGCGTAGTGGGGGAGAGGAATGTACAGAAAACGAATAGTGGGTTTTTAGTAGAATTATAATAACTCGGAAAGTAAAATAGATGGAGCAATCAATAATGAGTCTATGAAATGCTTATAACTTAAGCAATACAATTATCATAGTTACTAAAGGACTGACAGATGAGACTTAGCAACAGAAGTCCCGATAACAAGGGTAATAAATTGTGTAGGCTTTAATTTCCGTTTCATTGTCCCGATATAACAGTACTATTATAAGAATCAACATAGACAATATATATTTTGTCAATATCAAATTTCATGGTAGTCCGATTTCAATAATACATCAAAGGTAATTAAATGAACTTCAGCGAGTACTTCAAATAAATGATTAAGAAATAAAATTACTACACATACTGTGAATTGGACGACAGTAAATGATTGTTGTACAAGTATAGGGAATTGGTCTTATGACTCATTCAAAATAGTAACGCTAGTCAGAATACTTTGAATAACTGATAAGTTGGATTGTGACTAGCAAGTGGAATCCAGGACTTGCGGTTCATCATATTTGGGACTCAACTGCTGAATGTACCTGCATCTTAATGTTGATGTTCACAGTGGAATTCAACATTAGGATGCAGGTACATCCAGCCGATGAGTTTCATATAGGACGAAACGCGCGTCCTACATTCCACTTACCAGTCACAATCCAACTTAAGTAATACATGTGAATAACCGCTATATCGAGGTAATCAGCTCAGGATTCACATATAGCAACAGAGACTGACCAGATTCAGTCTATAACAAATCAACAGGAATATACAAGTTTATTCTAATTTGAATAACTCTGTTGTGATAAATTGTTCAAAGCGATCAAATGTTATTGAGTCATTTATGCTTTGCAACTAGAGGCGTACTTATTTACCACCTTGCAAATAATATGCGGTGCTAGGCTGTTGTCTGTTTTACGTTCAGTGTCTACTGAATGATAGATTTATTTTGACCTGCATCTAACCTCGCTGACCAGTGTTCGAAAAAAGCGTTAGTGAAGTTTTCTGGTCGTTCTATCTATATAACAGCTTATTTGATAGATATGCATGAAGGTACTCGAACTCGGAAGTATATTCCTGATATGTGTTTGATAAGTGTGATGCTTAGAATGGAAATGTAAAATGTCTTTGCAACCATATCCTCTTTTTTAGGGAGGTGTGAAATGTTATTTCTTCTTATCAGTTCTTGTTGAACAGTATCTTAGTATCACTTTAGTTGTAACAGCTTACAAAATGACCGTCATTGTCTCTTTGAAAATATCATCCGTGAGGACTATTTTTTAACTTGAAATATTAGACAATCGATGAGGTTTCTATTAAGTTGTAGGTGAACAAAAGAACAAAAGTGGTTGTATCAACCAGCCTAAAGTATTCTAAGGTTAAATTACACATCTGACACTTCTGTCTACCCTACCAGATAGCTAAACATCAAAAAAATGTAAAACATCAATCTTTTTTCAATTTGACAAGTAAATTCAATTTCTGTGTAGATTAGCTGTTTAAATGTATCAAAAAGATTGTCATAACTAGAATCTCTATCATTGAGAATAAATGTGTTATCCATACATCTGAAAAATAAGGGCAGCTTGTTGATTATACTATGCATATAGTCAGTATTGATCTACCCTATTTACATGTTTATTATTAACAATCTTCTCGGAGTACTCACTTTAACTCTTTTGATTGGTTTCCCTCCATTGGACTTCGCCACCCAGTAACTGACAAAAGTTATTAGTAATGTTTTAATATAAACTTACATTAGTTTATGGTACTGTAGTATTGTTTTCTTGTGTTCTTATCATTGTTACTAACGTTCTAGTTTTGAAAGCTTTTTTGGTTGTAAGTCATTCATTTATTTATTCTCCTATTTCCGCTAGTGGTTTATAAAACGCCTACCAAGATCCTCTAACCAACTCCGTCCTGGGCTCTCCTTGGGGGTTCTTTCCAAGTGCTATTTACTCTCTCCATATCTACTTCCAATCCCCAGGGTAATGTGCCTTTGGGTCTTCATTTTTTCCTATGGCCTTGAGAATTTTAAGTTACAGCTGGTCCTGTAATACAGTCTGGTGATTTTCTTCAGTGTGTGTCCTCTCTGCCCCCTAGAATCTTTTTTCCTACTTCCCCCTCTACTGAAAATTGGTTGATTTATTCTCTACCACAGTAGGTTTTTGTTAGTGGTGTCTGCCCAACAGATTTGGAGTATCTTGCACAAACAACTGTTTACAAATACTTGTACCTTTGCGGAGGATGTCTTTAATAGTTCACCAAGTTTTGGCTCCACTCGGCAGAACTGTCTTCACATTTGTATTGAAAATTGTGACTTGGCTGTTGCTGTCAGTCAACTGGTTTGAATTGCAGATGTTTCTCAGTTATAGAAATGCTGCATTTGCCTTGCGTTATCCGTTCGTGCATTCATATCTGACAATGACCAGATCCCCCTTGTTTATCGATGATGCTGCCCAGGTATGGTAAAGTTTCCACATCCTTCCCCGAGTTTCCCCGTCAGGTGCGAATGAGTTGGTGCTCATTATGCCGCATCTAAGGATCCTGCTTTTTCTTTTATGTATGTTGGTGCCTACCGATGCAGAGGCTGTTGTCAGACTATCCGTCTTTACCTGAATTTGTTGTTGTGTGTGGGGTGGAAAAATTAGTTCGTTTACAGAGCCCAAGTTGTCTAGTTGCGTCCAAGTTGTTTACTGTATTGCGTGCTTGCCTTGAGATATTGCAGTTTTCTTAATCTAAACTTGCCACTAACTAGAATCTTAACATAACTATAATGCAGAACAATGAACAATTTAATGGTGTATAAAGATCTATAGAAGGCTAGATTGAAAGAGTTATGCAAACGCCATATAAACGAGTGAAGATATAGTCATTTTTCCAATTTACAACCATAAGATTCTATTTAAAGTTTGAATAATTACATTATTCATGGAGAACTTGTATACTCACTCTAATATTGTCTACAATTACTGTCTCCTCATTGGTTAACAGCGTCTGTAAATTCGTTAAGGTTATTGCTCAATTTATACTTACACATTTTCTCAGTCATTACTGAATGGCTGAAATAAATCACTCAATCTTGTCTGTTTATAGTAATGTAGCCTCATTTTCAACTTTGACTAAATCAGCACAGAAAAATTGCAAAGATCCAATATACTAATAAAATATTTTATAAGTAGTTTGTCTCTTATTCAGTAAAATTAGTGCATAGTTAGAATAATCGAAATTATTATTATAATAAATTGACGCTTTCTTATTTCGGGAATTAGTAGTTCGGTTAAGTGTACAGATGCATAAAGTAAAGTTATACTACTAAAAAGTTACAATAGACTGGCTTTCCATGTTGACAGTTATATTTATTTTCATTTTATAGTATCACCGAATGATTTTTGCAGGCAAACTTCCATCCTTATTCATAATGAATGCCGATTATTATAAATGTGTTGTGGAGATTGTTGAATATGAATTTGACACCACCAATTAATCTTAGCTAAATAAAGACAGAAAACCAGTAATCACCGGACAGCTGTCGCATCCTAAAATAGGATTTTCCAGCATCGCATATCACTGACTCTAACAGGACATCCAACCCAGGACCATCATACTTGACTGCGAACTCTTAACCGTTAGACGATTGAGCTAGCTTCCAGTGGCTGATATTTTAAACTCGATCAATTTATAATACATGTGAGTGACGTCATTTAATACCACGAGTAGGTAAGTGTTTCCACCCAATATGGTGGAATTCCACTGGTTATGTTTCCTCACTAGAACTTACATGAATTCTCCACAACACTTAAGTGTAATCAGTATAAGCTCACTAGTGGTTAACGTTTTTAGGTTGCTCCTGGAGTTTCAATAAGAAGACATGACCAGTGATGTTCAACTCTGTTGAGTGTAAGGTATTTACCCATCGATGGCTATGGATGGGGTTGCGTAAATTTGTCGTGAATTGAGTTGGAAATATCAAGCGTTAGAAGCTAACTCAGTGGTCTGGTGGTTAAGAGTTCAATGTAAAGCCTGAAGGTTATGGGCTGGATTTCTTGATAGAGTCGTGGATAAGCACAGCTAAACAGCCTAATGCTAGGAAGAAATATCTGTCTAGTAGAGCTAGTTTCCGGTTTCCAGTGGTTGTCTAACTCAAACCAATTCGTATTGTAAAGTCAATAAAACTTCCTCAATTTTTGTTGTCCATCTTCTTCCGTTTGAAGGCGACCTAAGTCTAGATTTCTCTTCTAATTTATAAGGATAAGGATCTTACAATTATAATCATGAATAACAAGTACCAAATCGACTATACAGAAGATCTGTTTCTAGGAATAAAGTGATGACCGTTGAAGATGGTCATATTAAAAATGAATTATACCGGTTAGGATGAAAGATCAAGCAAATTTTTAGCATTTTTTCAATTTTCATTTCAAAGAAGCTAGAAAATGATGAGCAGTATTCGTTATGATCTATGAATGCTGCATAAGAAATAAATCTAAAGTTAACTTGGAATATTTAAATTATCTGTGTTCCAGTAAGTTTCCATATAACTTCCAATAAGTATACCATAGTCAAAAAAGGTTTTTATTAGTAACTCGTAGATTGACAACAAGCTTCAGTTCAAAGAGTACAGTTGAATATCAAATGTAATAACATGGTCTGCATGTGTGATGTATTCATATAAATAGAAAATACCATAATGTCAACATACTTTAAAACAATCAAAACATAAAGTAATAGAAAAGTGAATACATGGTTTTATGATAAAAGGTAGAAAAATGCATATTTTATTCTGGGATTAAGATATGAAGTCGAAAGTTACCCCCCTCCCCACACGCACACACACCTCTATTGACTTAAAATTCATAAAGTTAATTCCAACCACAACCAGTTTCTACTAACAGTAGTCAGGGTTTTCACCTAAAGTATTGAAATCAGCAAAAGCGATACTAATATGATCGCGCATAGTTTCTAAGCTAATCAACATGAGATTGTCTCCTGGCATCAATATTTGCATAAATTTGAAGGAAAAATGAATATTAAAGACAATATATCATAGCGTAGATTAGATATTAGGCTGAAAAGTAAGAATTCTAACAAAACTTAATCTTTTTTGTTAGAAATATAATTTTGTATCAAGTTTCATGAAAAGACATAGGTCTTATAGTGCGAATGGTCGGCGAGTGAAACTTCTAATCTCTACATGTAGATGTAGCTTCATTTGTCAATATACTTAGAAAGAAGTTAGATCAACTGAGAGATTAAGATTAGTAATGCAGCATTCAGTCCTAATCACACAGATACCGAAATTAACCCAGTAAGCATAGTTGTTGGTTACAAAACATATAATGTAAAGCACTGAGGAAAATGCATGGAAAAGTCAGGGCATTGCAATACTTTGCCAATAGTTTGTTCTGATGTTACACTAGAATTTGATACAAGATTAGGCAAAAAGTAATATACTTCCAGGATTAGTAGTAAAGTCAGGATATAAAGTTATGATTAGAGTTGTAACCATTACTGACATAGAAAATAGAATTTACGAATAAAGCTCATTACATAATGCCTTCCCTATAGAAACTTTGAATAAAACGAGATTTCTAATGTGGGCTACACGTATATATAAACCTAGTTTATGATGGGAACCATTGTAAATAAATTTATACCTTCTACTAAAGGTTATCTTGAAGGAGTTAGATTGTAGTGAGTATTCATTTCAATTTCATTAGGTAATGACCTAACTTCTTTTTACTTACATAAGTGACTTTCTTTATCATCGTTATTATATTATATCAAAGTAATGACTATTGACAGAATATCCACAATACGTTTGAGAATAAGCTAAAAGTTTCTCTATTCATTAACCACCTTTAGTTAATGAGTAGTTAGTAACTATCAGTGAATAGTTTATTGTGAAGAAAAAAAAGTCAGGGGATATAAAGATTGTATGCATTTAACAAATGAATTACAATTTACTGTGTTAAATCAAAGAAACAATGATAACAATTAGGGGGTTTGTGGAGATAGTTAATATTCAATTTCGACATCACGAATTGATGTGAATCAGACAACCATTGACCACCTGAAAGCACTGGCCAGCCGTTTCGCCCTAGTATGGGACTCCTCAACAGTGCGCACCCACGACCCCATCAGGGATCGAACCCAGGACCCTCTGGCCCCGCGACGAACGCTTTACCATTGGACCACTGAGTTGGCTTCTAAAGGTTGACATTCTTAATTCAGTCAATTCGTGATATGTTGAGCGACCTCCTCCATGCCATCGATGGGTTACTATCCCACACCCGACACAGGTGAACTGAACCGGTCACGTCTTCACACTAGAACTCCAGGAATTACCTCGAGGAGCTAGTCACTAGTGAGCTGATATTAATTACAAATGAATTCTTCTATATGACTAATAATGATGTCGACCTGTGAAACTATTATATAGATACAAGTGCCATTTCGAAGTGTTTCAACAACAATTTATTGTTGTAGATGGATCTACAAAATGTTTTTTTGTTTAATACAACATGATGTTTGCAGCCAAAACATGTACAGCGTATGTATGCATCTCAGTCATTTATATGGATATGCCGAGCACCTAATGAAGATTGATTATCTTCGAGAGCTATGCTTTAGAACATTGTTTCAATTGTTATAACTGTGGACAGTTTAAACATTTCATTTCTATGACTGTTACGTTTCCCTTACCGAGTCCTCCAATTTAGTATATTTACTCTTAGAATATTGTTATTTACTATGAACTACGTTTACTTAATTGTGTATAAGTTGTACCCAATCACTGCCACTCTTTCTCTTGTTCTGCTCTAATGTTAGATTCTTTATTGATTTACTGTGTGGTCTGATTTTATGTATATATATAGGCATGATTAAAATACAATACGTTCTCAGTTCTCCGTTTTCCGGTTCCCAAATCTGGTTCTTCTATTGTCGGCCTGGGAGCGAGTGGGCTTATGTAAGTCGCGCATTATTAGTTAGGCACACTTCATTGGCGTTCGGTGGAACCACCCAAATCCTCCTTCTTTTCTTTCTCACGTCATAACATGTGTATATAGAAGTCGTTCATGGTAGAACAGTTTTTTTTATGATTGATATTAGTATTGGATTTTTTCATATTTTCACCTTCTGAAAATAAGCTGTATAATTAGTTTCGCTGCATCTACTGTAAACCTATAACAGTAAGATCTAGTAAGTATTAGTATTCACTGATTGTTTACCTGTTACATTTGCCTTTTCTTTACAAAATTTCGTCTATTTCAACAATTTTGTCAACAACTTTAAGTAACAGCTTGAAACTTTCCAATATTATGGTATGTATACCACGACAATAATTATGTCACTGTACCGTAGCCACCCTGGAAATATTATTTAAGTTGGATTGTGATTGTAAAGTGGAATCCAAGACGCGTGTTCCGTCCTATTTTGGTCTCGTCGGCTGGATGTACCTGCATCCCAATTTTGATGTTCACACTGGGACTCGAACCCAGTGTCAAACAGCATCACGTTCACCACTAGGCTACTGTGTCCAGACAGTCACACCTGTGCAAAAAGTATATATGTAATTAGGTTGAGCTTGTATTCAACTTAAGCATTACTTGTGAACTACCGCTATATCGAGGCAATCCTCTCAGGATGCACATATAACTACAGAGGCTGATCAGTCTCAGTCATTGACTAATCAACGGGAAGATACAAGCTCAACCTACATACTCCTTCTGTTAGTCTATACTCATAAACTTTGATAGGTGACCAGAAACATGTATGGCTATTGGTACATTGAGATAATGTCAGCGTATTGACAGTCGACAATAATCCATCACTTGTAAGTCGATGAAAGGAAGAACGCTTAAATGACCACATTGAATTAATTGTTATTGATTTTAAAGTGGAATAATATTTACATTTTGAATAGAGGTAATTTATACTGATTTATTTGATTATGATGAAAGTATAACTAATTAAATTTAGAAAAGAATTCATTACAATTTTTTTTCTTTGGTTTTTGAGTAATCATATTTTTAGGTATTTGACATTCAACCCTTTCTCAACATCTCCTCTCTTTCAAAAGAGAACATTAATGATATGAATTTATGTATTCAATGTAAAAGTTGGAAGGGAGGGTGGTGGTAGTGGTGGTGGTTGTAGGCAACTACAAATTTATTCTATAAAGTGGAAACACGATTAGTTACAGTTAAACTAAACAATGACAATCTACCGACAGACTTTTAACTCACAATAACATGTAGGATTAGGTTATACTAACAGGAACAGCACTTCTTTACACTGCACATCAGTTGGTTCATACCTTACCCCCCCCTCATCATTTTACAACATGTTAGTCTGAAAAAAACAACAATGAAATTATAAATTAGTCTTAATTGTTTTTCAACAACTGGAGTATTTTGATAAAGTAAATTAATCATTCTATTCTATAACATTAGTTGATCCGGTAGTAACTTTATTTGGTAACTGAAGGTCGACATACTCATTGGCGTCGAAAAGAGGGCTGCTATGTCCTTAGTTGCTGTTGAGTGTATTTTACCCTATTGTCAATTGTTGCCACCTAGAGGTCATGGTTAAAGTGTTGATTTATGAATCCTCTTCAAGTCTATGGATACAGGCTTTTGGTAGGTGACTGAAATATATATAAATGTTAGTACGTCCAAGTATTCTCAATCTTTGATCAATTTTCTCTGGGTAGTTGTACTTTTGGGGATTTTACGTTCTAAACAGTGTTAACTTTATTTCTTAATATAATTGTAAATTGTTAATTAGTGTGGAATATATCAACTATCTAATACTTCTTGGTTTTGACTGATTCCTCCAGCACAACGTTAGTCTAAAAGGAATCACATTAAAGCCACCTAAGTTCATGTAAAGCAAACATTTCATTTATATTATTATGATCTATTTTTCTTAAATTCCGATTACACTCATGCACTGTTATTATATCATTTTTCATTCATGAACTACAACTATTTTTTAGTGTACCTGTTCCACCTTAGTTTCCTATCATTATTGTCCTTGTTTTAGTATGAATGCTAACTTTCCTTATTGGTCAGATGTGTGGTCATGTTTTGTATTCATATAAATAAATGCATGAAATGTAATTTGTAACTAGTTTTTGTCTCACTTATCTTGCATTCTTCAACTCAGCTTAAGGGGAACTAGCTGTATCATTACAGACGTATATGCATGGAAAATACAATCTTTACATTAGTTGGATTATAACTGGCAAGCGGCATTCAGAAGGAGCATTTCAAATTTATTTAAGACTCTTCAGCTAGATATACCAGCAGGCTAGTGTTGATATTCATATCAAGATTCAAACTCACTTTACTTCATGACAAACACCACCTAGATATTGAGTCCAGACAACTACACTTGTGTTAAAATATAGCATATATCTCAACAGATACTGATCATACTTATTCAATAACAAATCAACGGAAACATCTAAATACCTCCTAACTATATTCAATCTTAAAAAAATATTAGGAAAAGACGTTGGAAATGGATAGGACATACATTACGCAAACCATCACATCACGAGACAAGCATTAACATGGAATCCTGTTGGGAAACGGAAAAGAAGAAGGCCAAAGAACACGCTACGTCGAGGATTGGAAGCAGACATTAAAAGGATAAACAGCAACTGGAAACAATCGGAAAGTATTGCTCAGGACAGAGTTAAATGGAGCAGCCTATGCTCCTCAGCGAGGAGTAACAGGCATAAGTAAGTAAGTAAGTATATTCAATCTTAACACCTAATTGAAATAATAATTCTTTACAATAATTATTATTTTCTATATACTTTTATAGAACAATATATATTAATATTAAAATCAAAATAAATAAAGAACAAATATTCTTATGAATATCTTTTTTTATTGAAATAAAATAAAACAAAAACAATCATTCTAAAAAAATATTGTACATATCTTTGAATATTGAATTAATAAATAGCGCATTATTTAAAAATTATAACGTTTACTTTTCTTTTTTTTTTGTTTATATAAATAATTAATGATAATTGAATATTTATTATTAATAACAAATATTATTATAATATAATTCATTGTATAATGTATAATTAATTTTATAGAAATAACCTGAGTTAAAATTATTAACAATTAAATTAATTAATTAATTAATTAAAGCGATATGCAAAATTTACAATAAATCAATAAATGAATTAATAATAAAAATCAATAAATTCATTGAATGATTGTTATTGATTTTTTTGTTTGTTTATTTGTTTTTCATTTATTTTTTATTTTTTGGTTTATTGTTTTTTATAAATAATCAATATTAAAATTAATTAATTAATTAGTTAATGAAAATATACTTGTAAATTTATAGAAGAAAAAAATGTTTCTATTAAGCAGATATAAATTGTAAAGGTAGTTTTACTTTCATACAACCAACAAGATGTTTATTTTCCATGATTAATTTAATTGTAATATGAAGATCAAGTTTCTGTAATAGAGAATAAAAAAAGATAATAAAAATGAAGGTGAAAAATACTACTTATAAGGTTACTAATAAGTAGTAGGTAACAGAGCGTCGCGAAAAATTGGAAAAAATCATTTTGCAGCATATGAGGCGAGTTGCTAGGTGGCAAAGAGTAAAAAAGTGATTAAAATACATAGAAAAATCGAGAATAACCAAGAGAAGTAAGCCGATAAACGACACGGACCAGAGAACGCGAAAGATGTGCAAATTAATGGCTAGAAATAATGTATGGAATATTTTATGACATTCTTTTTTTCCACCAGTTGGCCTGTTTACGATATGAGTTGCGCTTGTTGTGTGTAGATATATATGAAGTTGAATTATTTGTATTTATTGCTAATTTAGATTGACTTAGGGTATGTAGAAAATAGAGAGCACTGAATAACTGTTCTGTTCTAGCAGGGGACTTCTCAATAATGTACACTATTGTATCAGCGAATCCAACTAACAGACTTTAGGTCTCATTGTGATGACTTAAATATTTGTAGCATTGAACAGATTGGTGTCCTACTTCCATCAATTTGTGATATAGTACAACAGTTATGCATTGTCATTGGTGATAATTATCACAATCCCGACAAGTTTAAACTTAAAGAAACACAATTTCTCATTAGAACTTGAGGAATATCTTGAGGTTAGTCTCTAGTGAGCTGATTATTGCAATTGAATTGAGGTGGCTTTATGGAGATACCTATTAAGTTTCGTTGTTTGTATTCGTCACTGATTAATACTGGCTAGGTGGTAATGAAAACCGAGGATAACTAGACAGGTGTTTTCTATTAACAAGAAACAGCCAAGTGTTAGTACACACTCTTCGTTCCACTAAACAATCAGGTTCAATACCTCTAGTTCTTGATGTAAAACGCTTACCCATGGGCATTACTTGCCCAATGTTCAATGGTGGAACTCACAACCCAATTAATTTGTGATTTAGTGCGATAATCAAACATTACGTTCATTCAGTTTTGATAGTGGGACAGTCATTACAAGTGGAATTGACTAATCGCCGTACTATTTCATAAATTGATACGAGTGAAAATTTACCATTTGACACCGCTCTAGGTGCTTCAACGACTAAAAGCTTCCCGTGAAACCTAAAATATTGTGGTTTAATTGCATAACAGAGAAAATAATGCACACTCTTATTGAGGAGTTTCATACTTAGACGAAACAACTGTCTTGTGTTCAGTGGTTTCCAACGGTATCTAAACCAAGAATAATCTGTGATAAATACAAACAACCAAATTAAATACTAATTCCCAAAAAATCACGCCTGTTTCAACTACCAAACACTCAGTAAAACTAACTTTCCGATTTAACATTAGTGAATAAATGAAATCACAAATGCAAGACTTTATATTCTTCATTAATGATTTAATATCCAGTTTTCATAATACAGTTTGATAGTAGTGATTTTTCACTAGAGCAATAGCCCAAACACCTTAATAATAATAATGTATCCGACTATGATAGTACTTAAGATAGAGTTGAATTCAACATTTTAAGTTATCATGGAGACTGTAACATTTTGTTAAACAAAGCTGACTTCCTTTAATCACATGATAATGAACAAAATTATGTCATGATATTAAATAAATTGACTATTTTCAATAAACGTTATCCATGTTATGTGATTTCGTTTCTAAATATGTTCTCGTCTTTAAATCAATAAAATGGATACAAAAGAAATGAAAGCGAAGAACAAAGATGATAATTCAAATTAACAAAAATGTTTCTTTAATTCTTTCCATGTTAACATAATAATGTGCATAGATATCTAATATGAATGCCATATTAGGTTAGATTGTCTTACTATACAGGTGATTTTAAAGTCTACATTCAATGACGTTATATGATCGGAGTTAATCATTCTATGTTGTATATTACTATGAAGTGATGTTACACAGGTTATTCTATCAAGATATAGTTCAGTTGTTAAAGCAAGAATGTAAGTGTATAGAGTGTTCTTATCTGATATCCGTAGGCTACTGTGATTATGTAGTAAGTGGAGAAACATGTTTATGAATCATTTTTAGTAATTAGACTTGAGATATAACTATGACCTGGTTGATTTGAAGAACAGTGATTTGTTGGCAATATGCCTGAGTGACCAAAGCTTACCTCAGAAGTTTGGATAGAGAGAACATGTACCAACGAATGAGAGCTAAGACCGAATTCTTTTCTGAATAAAAACAATGATTTTTATATATCATATAGTGGACTAAATAATAACAGAAAATACATAATACGCTAGAGATTGAATTAGAAGAGTCCCAATATCACAATGAATTGACTCTATAGAGCGTGATTTCCACATTCTTGCTTAATTATAACAAATACACATTAGAAACCTATGTAGTCCATTACTTCGAGCTCTGAATGAATATTCACCAATCCAAATAACCAAACTTTTATTTAACATTTTTACCTTAGAAACAATGATTATTTATAGAAAATATTGATTTATTCCATTAGTATAATTGAAATATCTACATTCATATGACTTACTTTATCAGAGAATAAGAAACTAACAAGAAATTTTGGTAGTTCAAGTTCATGTAGAATATTGTTAAAATTCAATTTTACTCTTTGTCTATAAATACCTGGTGGCATATTACAAAAGCACATTGTATTTTTTTGATAAAATCTAGGTCTTTTTAAAGAACATTTTGATTGTGGAACATTTGCTGGCCAATAATCACATACATTTTGTATAACTCTAAAATATAATAGAAAAAAATTGACGATATTTACTTATGAATAGATATTTATGCTTTAAGAGTTTGGTGAAGATTGAATTCATTACAGATTGATTGCATTTGCGGATGATTGAAAAACATGGAACTCTTGATAACAGCTTTTCTTTCGTAGTAAGCAACACTACAGAGACTACATTAATTAGTTGAACATAGAAAATTCAAATCTCGTGGTAAGAGTCTAATAATCAATAATACTGAGCTAGCCAGCTTCGAGTAGAAGGATTCTTACTTCATGTAGTTTGTAGTACGCAATAATGATCATCCAATGACATTAGCATGAACTACCTAAATCCAAGCTTGTCTGAACTCGACTTGTCACTACTCCTCATTAGAACTTCCAAAAAGTCATGAAGTAGGTCACCAATCAGCCAATTTATCAAAGTTAGGTTGAGGTGGTTTTATAAAGAATAATTTTAAACTTGTCGTTTGTATTCATCTCAGATTGATCGCAATTAAATATTACTGGAAATCATGGAAAGCCAGAAAGATGTTTTGCCACGAGACCTAAATTTCATCGGTTTGATTTTCATTTGAGATCGAGCATGAACACGTTCATTTAGTAGACCCAGTCTATGACGAAAGAGCTGTTGTCATATCCTAACTGTTTATCATCAATACTCAACTAAGATTAATCTGTGACGAATTCAAACAGCATGCCATACACAAATATTATAGTTTAGATTTCCCAAAAAATAAAGTTAATGAATATGAAGTGTAGATATAGGTTTCTATGCTTTTTTCTTTCACTAAGGCTAATTTGATGTTAAAATCCTTCCACTGCATTCTTCATTGTCCTGAACTATCTTATGACTAGCCTATGTAGCGCTCTTTTCCTTCATATTGTGTTAGTTGTCAACACTGATGAATGGTTAATGCAAATTAATTTACGTCAAAATGGTTCATGACATCATTACCTGTTGTAATATAATAAACTAATCACTAAGTATTTCCCAAAATAACCCCTACAAATCTCTCAGAAGCCCTGAAGGAGCCGAAAACATTTCATCTGATTACCGTATCCCTTTTGGATAATAGCTAAAAACTACTGTTTGTGGACTAGATAAATTGTAACCATGATTTCATTTTCACTGGAAAGGAAAGTCAAGGACAGAGTTAGTTAAAGAATTCTGGTCGGTGGCCTGTGCTTTATGTGAGCTAACAGGCATTGATTGATGATTTTATTTTCACAGTAAACTGAAAGTATCTGAGTTTTTTGCAGATAACTGACATTCACTGGCATAGACATTCTTTTTCTAACTTTTTTTCTATTCTCTGATTTGCAACTTGGAAGATTCAAGGTGTCTGAGCACTGAAGTTGTATACAGTATTATCAATAATCAAATACAAGATATATTATATAACCATTTTGTCCTAGTATAAAACTTATTAGTTGACAGAATCCAATAATCTACTATACTTTGAACCCTAAATGTTTCAATCATTATACATGATCTTATTTATTATCACCATGTTATATAATTGAATATATATATACATATATATATCAATCATTTGTACTAAGAGTTTTGTTCTCGGACTCTACAACAGCTGCATGTATCATTCATACAGTTAAAAGTTAAAAAAGAAACAATAGTAGTTCAATGAGATTTTCTCTTTTCATGAATAACATATTGAACGAAGACATATTTGTTTTTTCAATTGGTTCTATATTAAGACTCAACAGTAAATTGCTTAGTTTTATATTTGTATTAACGCCAATAAATGGTGGTGAATAGGATAACAATAATATTAATGATAATAATGATAATTAATGAAAAATGGTATATTAAGTTCAATTAATAACTAAAACTAATTAAATAATGATAGAATTTGTATAAAAGGAGATACATTTTCTTGGAAAACGATATCCAACATTCTTTATCGAGAAGAATATGAAGGAGAAACATTCCTCACAGGAAAAACACGCTGCCTCAAAGAAATAATTATGTATGAGCCCAGAATTTAAGGGAGATATAGCAAGCGATATAATTAAAAATCCTTTAGAGTGGTCGATTAAAAAGATTTTTTCTTCAGCAACACGTTCAGGAGCAGTACAATTATCTGCCTCCGGTTAGAGGGCAAGTTGCTACGACTGACTAATTTCATGTTCATTTACAAGTTTACCTGCTCTTGTGTAGCTAAGTAAGTAGGCCATTCGTCGAGGCCGTTCCTTCGCCGTATCCGAGAGCATCTTCCGGCATGGCTGGGTAAGGGATAGTACAGATAAATCACTTTCTCTATTCTTCAACATATAGTAAATTCATAGCATTCAACCTCGAACTCATCATTTGACATAATCTACAAAATGCAGTCAAATAAACCAAAAGACCTACGCCTGGATCTACTTCAAACTGCAGAAGTTCTAGTGATCCCCAATTTGAAGTCTAAGTTGTGCACACGAAAAAAAATTGTTTTATTTTTGTTTTATTTGTTTTATTTATTTTCATTTTTCTATATTTATTTGATTGAATATATCACAGAATGATATTGGCAAGGAGCCGTTGAAAACTAGGAAACAATAGATAGCTGCTTCGTTCTAGTGTGGAACTCCTCAACAGTGCACACCTCAGATTCCGCACCAGGAGCTTAAGGTTGACGGTCAACGCCTAACTATCTGCACCACTGAGTCGGCATCCAATGGTAGGAATCCTGCCTTCATCAATTTGTGAAATATAGCTTGACGATCATCCATTGTCACTGCTGATAATTATCTCACTCCCGACACATATATATATATATATATCTTCTATATCTTTAGATTTTACTCCTACCTTCATTCACGTTGTCACATTATTATCATCACAGAGTCTATTTCTAACCAAATTTTCTCAGAATTTTTATTCACAAATCATCACTTTAATCTAATAACAATCACAATTACCGTGATTTATCATGTTAATGACATAAGAAATAAAGAAACGAAGAGTACATTTAAAATGATTAGTTGATTATAAGAAGAAGATTATTTAATAGAATTGAAATGACAAATAAGACATAGATGTGAATGTATAAAAATTGGTTTGATGGCCAATCGAGAGCGAGAGAGAGAAGCCATGCTAACTTTTATAGGATGCAAAGGTTTGATTTATTAATGTGAATACTTATAGCCTCATTTGTTTTTAAGAATTTACTTCTTGAGGTGAAACAAAAGTTGAATGCTGTTCTTATGTTAATTTGGTGTCTTTTATCGACTAGGTGTTCTAAGATTGAAGTCTTTATAATCTTTTGTTGTCTTTCGGCAAGCCAAGACGGATGATGCTCAAAAACGCGATGATGGATTTTTCTAGTCGTACATACAATGTAACTGACTCCAAGTGAGCAGCTAAACTGATGAACACACTTTAAGGTAGTGTGAGGTAGGCAATCTATTCTTGTTTCAAGATATCAACATTAGGTAGCTAAATAACAATGCAACTAATTTTAACAGCATTAAATGTTTCTTTTAAACGTATTGTTTAACCGACATATCATTGCTTCACTGGCTATATCACCTTTGAACTGCATTTTTAGAAACAAAGACTTCTTGTGTACTGATGGCAGCAACAACCTCAGCTACCTTTCAGATAGATATTTTGATAAGAACTTAGATGGATATCCGTTTTTGCTTAATAGTTTAGTTCGTGGACGGTTTTAAGTTTTTTATCGTCTACATCTTTAGAGTAGATAGTTTTAACTAGGTAGACCAAATATTTCACTAAGTTTATTTTATATTGTAATGATTTGAAACTGGAGAGATGAATAAACTAGTCTGAGGATGTGTTTATGATAAATCCCTTTTCTTACGATTTAGTATCTAGGAATGATCTACCGTCGTTCTTTTCGACTTCCATTGTGGATATTATTGAATTTCACCAATAAGTTATGCATATGATTTTTGTTTTTTTGTATGATCACTAATGTTTCGTCTACATACTGAAAGTAGAAATCTAGTTCATTTAAAATACATTTTAAAGAACCGTTTTCTAATTTCACCAAGAAGAAATCCACTATTATTAAGTTTAATGGAGACCCCATAGCAACACCATCACATTGTCTGTAAAACTACTTGTTGAGTAAATTACATTTCTGACAAATTGAAGGGAATTCTGTTCTTCATTTCCTTATTGTCTAATTCATTACAATTGAAATCAACTGTTTATACTAGGAGTATATTCGTAAATGATGATGATGATGATAAGTCAAATGAATTCATTCATCACTTTACTTTACTCTAACTGGTTGCTTAGGTAATTTCAATCTATTATTTATAATAAGATAAAATATTATTGATAATTTCAAGTACTACTGAATTACTTACCCAATATATAATGGTGGAAATTCTGGATTTATACGTATTTCTAATATAAGACGATATTGTTCAGTTAATTCTTTATGCAATTGCATAACATAGTGTATACGTGCTTGAACATTTCCATGCTTCAATATTAACACTGATGGACGTATAGCAATTTTATGCACAGTAATTACTGCAACTACATTATTATTGATATGATGATGATATGATCATGATGATGATCATGATGATGATCATGATGATGATCATGATGATGATCATGATGATGATCATGATGATGATCATGATGATGATCATGATGATGATCATGATGATGATCATGATGATGATCATGATGATGATCATGATGATGATCATGATGATGATCATGATGATGATCATGATGATGATCATGATGATGATCATGATGATGATCATGATGATGATCATGATGATGATCATGATGATGATCATGATGATGATCATGATGATGATCATGATGATGATCATGATGATGATCATGATGATGATCATGATGATGATCATGATGATGATCATGATGATGATCATGATGATGATCATGATGATGATCATGATGATGATCATGATGATGATCATGATGATGATCATGATGATGATCATGATGATGATCATGATGATGATCATGATGATGATCATGATGATGATCATGATGATGATCATGATGATGATCATGATGATGATCATGCATGATGTTTCAATGTGTAATTAGTCTTTATATTCTTATTAATCAAAAGTGTATTATTAACTTGATGAAATTCTTGATTTACAGATATCCTCCTTTCATCAATAGATCGTATTGATCGGAATAGGGAATAATTTACTCGTGGTTTTCTTGTTAACCATGTAAATCTCTTAGGCGATTTAATTGAATTTCGTTTATTTCGAAACCATTGATGCTTTAATCCTGGGAATTTTCTACGATAATTTACTGATTTTCTTTTAATTTGTCTTGAAAAACGTTTATTATTATTGTCATTGAATAGATTCCTTTCATATTGTTGTATTTCTTCTGGTGATAATAAATCTGGTGCTGGTTTAACTTCATCTATAGAATTTAATTAAAATGACAATATTTTCAATGTAACTGTCATAGGATTATAATGTTATCAATGTTAATAGTTTGATTACAGTATTGCGTAACAGTGAGATTTAGTTGTGTTTAAACTGTTTTCAAAGATCAATGATTGTTACCAATTAGTAATGATCTAAAAAAACATGAAGCTAATCAAAAATCAATTATTGTGAAACTTATAGTCAACCTTCAAGAAGTGAAAACCTATTTAGAAAAACTCGTTTTTTACTCACACACACTTTGATACAATACTTAAACTGATACTCTTAACCTAAAATAACTATAAATCCAATCTAACCATAACTCTGACTGTAACCCCAATATAAACCTATTTCTGAACTTCAATCAGAATTAATCTAACGATGCATTATTGACTATAGGCGTGATAATGGTTTAGCGTAGTCCGTAAGACATTGAGATCTCTGGATTCGGTTTACTGACGAAATTGAGGGTTCGAATTTCTGAGTTACCTAGTACTATGATGAAAAGATGTTTAGTGCTCCCTGATTTTCGGTGGCATCCAACCTAGATCTGTATCAAATACAAATAATTGAACTATAATACGTTTAGCCTGTTTATGTAAACACTAGTCTGTTTTATGTAAGATGAGCAGAGCAACCTTTGTTTTCCACTGAATGATGAGGAGCATGAACAATTCAAACGTAGACTAACAAAAGTTCACAAATATTGAAATAGTGATGGGTGACAAAAGTTAAAGCAATGGAAACGGCTGTGGTGGTAGTCACTACTAGACAGCTATTCTGATTCATCACAGAAACCGGTATTATAAAGTAGAATGTTAGCGAGACTATTTTGGAAATGTATTGACCCATGATGCGACATCGGTCTAAGAAATTAGAGCAATCGATGAAAAACTTTCAGGGACCGTTCGAATGGCTACCAGTTACTTCCCTCCCCAAACTACGTGAATAGGCAGTTGGGATAATTTTAAAACCTTTAATGAAGTTTAAAACAGCAGCAGGATCTGAAAGGCCGACCCCAGTTTCAACAGATAGGTTGACCGATATATTAGCCGAAGTTTGAAAGCTGGATGTATTCCCATCCAAATGGTCTCGATCGCTGGTTGTTGCACTACATAGTAAAAAACAAATCTTTTTGTGGCGACCATAGAGGAATCGGCTTGACTAACACGGTGTCTAAAATATTAGGCTTTTTAATCATCCGACACATATCTGAAGATAGGAAACGTCAAACTCAGGAAAATCACATTGGTTCCATATCTGGGCGAGGACACATTCACCAGATATCCATTCTTCGTCAGATTCGAGAAGATAAACATCCATCCCAACATGTCACATTAGTGGTATTTTTCAACTTGAAAGAAGTCTTTGACTCCGTAGATCGAGTGGTTCTGTGGAAGTGTTTATCAGTGATAGGCATGCCTTAAAAGTACATGGACCTTACAAAAGCTCTCTAGTCGCACACCACTGTCTGAGTTAGAGTTTATGACAGCGTTACGAGAATTGTCAATATCAGATGGTATTCGTCAGGGTTGAATCTTATCACTCTTTTATTTAACTTCGTCATAAATGTCTTTTTAGATGTCTCATTGTCTTCATCTCCATGAGCTAATCTTCCTTTAGGAAGCCAACTTATCGAATTATAAGACGTAGACGATAAAGCCGTATTTATTGAAGATGCAAATATATTGTGTAATAATACATGCGTATTTCGGATTAGTTTCTTTTCCTGTAAATGAAGAAGATTACTACTGGATTGATCTGTATCATTTTCTGAATCAGTCTTGTGGGAGTGTAGTAGATGGTTGAATAAACACTTTACTGATCTCAGAAGTCTCAGCAGCCCTGATATGTGTCGGTCTTGGAAGAAATCTCAGCATGGATTCAAAAAGCACTCTCAGCTTTGACTAACCTACGCCGTTTGTAGCATAGAGATTTGGATATGTCCATATTCTAAATGAATGACTAATCTAGAAAATATTGTTTATCGTAATTTTTAAATCTTAAATAGGGTATATTATTTAAGTTGCCAGAAAAAAAACAATTCTATACACTTCTGTTTTCATCTCTCTGATGTTTATTGTAAAGTAGTTATCATCTTCAATCAAAAACTATTGCGTAAGATCCAGTCAGTAATAAGGGGTTAGATGAACATGATGCTAGTCACTATTTATCGATCACTGAATGCATGTATTTCAGTCCGACGGGTGATCACTAGACTTCTGTGTAAGTGAGAGTAATATCCAAGTATTCAAAATTATATGACATAAGTTCAAATTCTACAAGAAGCACGAATTTCCTAGTTGATGAGTGTGAACTAGAAAAAAAAGCCCGGTATAGAATTTCTTCCTAAATTATTCCAGCTACCCGACATCAAAAACGGTAAATTCAGTTGAGAAGTCATTCAGATTATTGACTAGTTTCCAAACGGATTGGTAGAATTCGGTTAATATTATTGGCTTTGACAAACATTTTTTTGGTTACTGTTCAGTGATTAGTTAATGAAAACTGTTCTAAGTATTTTTAAGTTTATAACTGATGAGTGGAAGTAACCTGTAGGGTATAGCGAGAAATGCCAAAGCAGTTGATACTGGCCTGAATATACTTTGAATACAAACACGATATTTCAACCTTTTTAATTCTTAAACTATCTTTTGAATAATGCCTTAAAAGTACATGGACCTTACAAAAGCTCTCTAGTCGCACACCACTGTCTGAGTTAGAGTTTATGACAGCGTTACGAGAATTGTCAATATCAGATGGTATTCGTCAGGGTTGAATCTTATCACTCTTTTATTTAACTTCGTCATAAATGTCTTTTTAGATGTCTCATTGTCTTCATCTCCATGAGCTAATCTTCCTTTAGGAAGCCAACTTATCGAATTATAAGACGTAGACGATAAAGCCGTATTTATTGAAGATGCAAATATATTGTGTAATAATACATGCGTATTTCGGATTAGTTTCTTTTCCTGTAAATGAAGAAGATTACTACTGGATTGATCTGTATCATTTTCTGAATCAGTCTTGTGGGAGTGTAGTAGATGGTTGAATAAACACTTTACTGATCTCAGAAGTCTCAGCAGCCCTGATATGTGTCGGTCTTGGAAGAAATCTCAGCATGGATTCAAAAAGCACTCTCAGCTTTGACTAACCTACGCCGTTTGTAGCATAGAGATTTGGATATGTCCATATTCTAAATGAATGACTAATCTAGAAAATATTGTTTATCGTAATTTTTAAATCTTAAATAGGGTATATTATTTAAGTTGCCAGAAAAAAAAAAAAAAAAAAAAAAAAAAAAAAAAAAAAAAAAAAAAAAAAAAAAAAAAAAAAAAAAAAAAAAAAAAAAAAAAAAAAAAAAAAAAAAAAAAAAAAAAAAAAAAAAAAAAAAAAAAAAAAAAAAAAAAAAAAAAAAAAAAAAAAAAAAAAAAAAAAAAAAAAAAAAAAAAAAAAAAAAAAAAAAAAACAAAAAATCTCTTTTGATTGTAGCAGGAAAAAATGACAAACAACGGGAAAATACCTATACTGTCAGTACAATAATTGGATTTGTTCATCTATTTTCTTAGGAACTCATAACTTGTTTTTACCAAAGTCTATATCTAAGCAACTAATCACGATGGTCATATGGTAACAAAGACTGAACAGTTGCATCACAGAATAATAATCACGGAAAATTAAAAGAATTAATATTACTAACATGCTTACTGTAAAAATATATAGTGGGTGTATGAGATGGACTGATACTTAAAGTTAACTGTTGTGCTTTCTAGTTGTATTGTAATTATTGCAGGCCTCTTAAAAACATGCAGCTTTATCCAGCCAATGAATTCCGAATAAAATGCTACTATTGACTATATTTTAAACATAAGTTAATTGAATTCGTGAGATTGTTATTAGTAAGGTATCATTGAAAACATGGAAGCACTGGACAGCTGTTTCGTTCAAGTAAAGGACTACTCAGCAATACACACTCTAGATACTGTCCCAGAAGCTTGAGGTTTTCAAACACCTAACCTTCTTTATCTCTGGGCTGACTGACATCAAATGGTACAATCCTAACTATCATCAATTTGTTACATGGTACAACAACCATCCATTGTTAACAATGAAAAGTGTCTCATTCTTGCCAATTCCGAACTACATCAGTCACAACTACATACTAGAGCTTCAGGACAGACAGACAGACAGTTACAACGTAGAACTTGGTACATGCGTACGTCAGTTCAAGTTGCCATGCCTCAATTAGCTTCAGGAACATCCTGAAGCTAGTCATTAGTAAGATGCTTATCAATTTGTGGCGAGTTCAATCAACTAAAACTTAATATTAGTCTCCGAAAACTACCCCGATTCAATTGCATTTTAAATATGCCTAACTTTTGTTTATTTTGTTTACTTTTATCAATTGAACATAATTTGATTTTACTGAAAACTAAGGTAGACCAGACAAATGTTTTGTTCTCGATACAACCGAAGTTAATGTGGGTTGAATACAAACAACAAGTAAAAAAACAATCGCCTTTAAATCATCTCAACTTAACTATGATAGACTGGTGATCCACTTCGGTATTCTCTAGAAGTTCTATTGAGAAATATTGACTGATCGAGTTCAGAAAAGCTTGAATTTAGGCAGTTTACACTAACATCATTGGACGATGATTGCTTTGTACTATAAATTGTTCAAGGTGGCATCCTATTAACTTGCCTTTAATGTTATCTGTTTTTAAATCATAATCAATTGAGATTAGTCTGTGACGAATACAAAAAACAAATCAGAAATTCAATCTATACAAAATCATAACAACTTCAAGCTAGAAATCTTAATGTATACTTCAGATGAATGATCTTATAATCTTTTGGTATTTTGATGTGTACCTATTCGTCATTCTACTGTTTCCGCTAACCTTAAAGAGCTAGATTAGTGACAGTTATTTTCTATCTGAGATTTAACAACATGGTTGATTTTACTTGCTATTATAGACTTCCAGTATACTTAAATTTACATGCCAAGTTAATTATTCGAATCACCTTTCTTGAAGTTTAGGATTCTTCAATTTAACAATTAGAGGAAAATTTCATTCGATGCATTTACATTAAAATTTACTGTATGAAGCTCTAAAATAGCCTATTTCAAAGTAGAAACAAGATATCAGTTGAAGTTTTCTCGAAAAACACGAACTCCTTAATAAAGTAACAATATCAAGGGACTGTAAGGTAAGTAATAATGTACAAAGATTTTAACTAGTGTACATATCAACAAAATTATTAGTAGATGATATCTAACGATTTTAACGAATAACTTTATGACACTTCATATGTACATGGTAACATAGGCTAGGGTACAGTATAAAAAAGAGGAAACACGATAATTAGACGACTGTGCAGAACTTCCTAAAGAACCAATCGGAAGAGAGTTGTTAACTTGAACGTTGGAAAACATTTTAACACGAATTGTTTTGACGTTGACAAACTTTTCTGTTGTTTGGAGAAAGATGTGATTTTAGTTTATCTTAAGAGTGTAGAATGGCAACATAGAACCATAGAATGAGACTATGGTCGACAAATGTATGTAAAAATATGTTAAACGAATAAAGATGGTTATATTTTAAGATATCACTACTAAGGGTGTAATTAATCTATTAGAACAGACTGATTTCTCATGTTCCTTAGCTCACTTCGAGACAAATGATGTTGGCACTAATGTGCTGGTTTTAAAGCTATTCAGTATGGAGCTCGCTTGTTTGAATGAATATTAGAAAATTGAATGTCGTGGAACGGTATAGCTATTGCCGTGACATATGTCAGGATATAGTGATGAGTTTAGAACTATTGTTTAGTTGAGTTAGTAAGTCACTAAAATGGATAGAGTTTTGATAAGAAACCAGCAGTCTAATAGGGGAAGAAATATGAAGCAGAAATACGTACGCTATAATACTTACTAGATCTGACTATTACAGGTTTGTGGAACATAGAACATGTCATGGTCTCATTCAGAAGGTAAAAGAATAAACGAAACAGATGCTAATAATAAACAAACTGATTCTATCAGAAATGATAACATATACAGATGACTGGGGCCGGAGGGAAGTCATACTAATGCCTTTCACGTTTGGGTTACAAACGTCATGTCGTAGGTCACACGAAGCATTTTGTAGATCTAGGGACTTCTATTGTTATTGTTAACATCAAGTCTTCCTGAGGACACCTAAATGCGTTCTTAAGTCCTTATGATGGCTCCAGAGGTTAGTAGTTATTTAGTCATATGGATATATTTCTTTATCGTAGATTCTTTGCTTTAAAAGCAGTAACACTAATCCACTTTATCCTATGTAAAATATTTATATCTCCAATAATATAGTGATTTTTTTACCCGATTAACTATTTAGTCATAAATACTGTTTTTTTTTCTGATTGGCTTCAAAGTGGTAAATGAATCATAAATTTGACTGACTTCTTTCTAAACTAACTGAGGACATTTCAAATATCCCATTTTGTACATTCTTAGATTGTACTTCAAATAAGACATCATTGAACCAATCTATAGAAGATTTCAGTAAAGATCTTCAACTAACATTTTATATTCATAAAAAAAATTCTTAAAGCATAGATCATAATAAAGAATTAAATAATAAAAAAGATACAAAATTAACACCATAATTACTAACTTAATTTGTTTCATAACTCATCATAGAAACAGATTTATTCTATTTTAGGCATAGATACCTATCTATGCCTAACAATTGTATTAAATCTATCTTGACAAATGTCAACTATGAATGTGAAATAACTTAATTGACTAATATATATACATGTAATACTAGTTTATTATTCATAGTTACAATTTAAATTTGACCACCAACAGGATAGTTGAGACCTCCTAGATAGTGTAATGTACAATAATTAATGAAATGTTATCATATATATATATATAAAAGGTTTAAAAAGCATAAGAAGAATAGAAGATGAATAAATAGAAGAAGAAGAAGAAGGAGAAGGAGAAGGTGGGGGAGGAGGCTTTAAATACTGTGTAAATTAGTAATAAAACTAAAAGAAAGAAAATAGTAGACACCATTAAATAGTGAATAACTTTTAGAATTCTTCTCTTTTTTTCTTTCTTTCTGTTTCACTTTCTATTTTTCTGTTTTTTTTCTCCTCTTTAATATCTACCTCACATGATGTAAATCAACGTATAAATTGAAGTGTATGTTACACTAATGAATGAATGAATGAATGAAATAAACAAATAAATAAATAAAGTAAATAGAATAAATAAATAAATAAATAAATGTTAACTTCACTATTTTTGTGTGAATCGTTTATTCTACAAAAAAAAAATGTAAGTTACATGTAGGTAGTGTAAATTTATTGTAATTACACTAAGTGTTAAAAGTTAACATTCATTTAAATTGTATACCAAAGTATAAACATTTATTTATTATATTTTATCTTACTACTTAAATGAAATTGTATTAGACTAATGAAGTTTCCAAATCAATTCTATAGTTTAAGGTGTATAGTTGAAATTATATTGTTTTGCACTAGATACAACACTTAAATATGATGATGATATTTGGGTTAGGCAATAGCCAACCTGAAGCCATTGAGACAAAATCGATGGTGTACACTGTTGTGATATCTCATATTAGGATGATATAGTAGTCAAGTGCTCTCTGGTTTTCAATGATATCCTGCCAATATCACAATCTGTAACGAATTCAATCAATTAAGATAATAATACATCTCTGAGATAAGTTAATTATTCGGTGGACAGTTTATAGATTTTATGTAAGTTAGATTTCAGCAGAAACGTGATAATTAGATATTTTTGATATCAATAACTTAATCTTAAAAAGCTCAATATAGATGAAATATTAGTACTTGCGGTAAGAAAACAATTAATGAACGCACTAAACGATCATTGATTTGTAACCAATATTATCTTTACCTATTCAGAACTAAGTGATCAATCAATGTATACATTTTAGTCTTATAAGTAATGTCAATAGACAGTTAAACTAGGTAATAATCATTCCCTCAATATTGCAGTTATGCCTTAGTAACTAGTGTTGAATAATACGAAACCTTCAACTAGGGTTTCCTTCAGACTACTCGCAAATTACCTTCCGTCACTCTAAACAACAGTTAAAAAGCAGAAAACTACTCATTTAGCTAATAATTAAGTTCCACTTATAATGACTATGAATCTAATGACTTTAACTAAATGAAATCCCTTGCTGATTCATTGGTGTATATTATCAAAGGATTGGATATTAAGATGAAACTACTAAGTACTCTTTTGTTTCGATTATCTACCTAGCTAACATTATGTTGTGATATAAACTATCCCCAATTTATATAAAAAACGTCGAATAGAGTTTGTTGAGATTATTCAGTAATGTAGTTTACATGATGCACAAAGAACTAAGGACAGCTAGAAAGCACCAGACTACTATTTTATAATAGTAAGGGATTTCCTAACATTTTGGACACGGCTTACAATTCAATAATTAAGTTACACATTTTTGCATACTACTAATTATAGTCAATTCATCATATTAATATTAAATTTATTTAATTGAAACTTACTTCAGTAGAATGATAACAGAATGTAATACCATCATGAATATGACTCATTTAGATAACCGCGGAAAACCAGGAAGCTCTGGACAGTTGATTTTGTCCTTGTATGAGACTCCTTTGTCGTGAGTATTCACGATCTTCAGGTGAGCACTTAACCTTAAGACCACTAAGCCAAATGGCACCCAATAATTGAAGCATGTAATCTCATTGATTTCGTCATATATATTTTCACGAGGTCACTCATCACTATGAGTGAATAACTGACTCACAATCCACGTGACTGAATTCCAATAGTTACATCTCAATAGAACCCCCAAGTTAATTACTAGAGATCTATTATCGATTGTAATTAGAAGTTCTTGAATTCAAACTGGATATTATTAAATAACCTGAGTTAGAAAACCATTGAAAATCACAATGTATTAGATGAATTCGTTAAATAAGTGTTAACTTAAATTGAAATCTAAGTCATCAAAGAAGTATTCTATGGAATACCTTCAAAAAATATCTTACATAATTACTGGTTATAAATGAATGTTCATTATCGTAATATGCCTAGAAGTCTTTTAATTGTATTGTATTATCCAGAAGATATATATATTATAAAATTAAAATCACATGAATAGGAAGTTAATTAGAATTGGCTCCTTTGTAAAAGAATTCAATAGACGTCATAATTTCAGCATTACATTTTCCTCCTCCTTCACTCACTCCCCCACCTCCTTACCACCCAACTGAACCAAACAATGCATATCCCTACATACTATATTTTCCCAAAACATTAGATCTTTTAATCAAGAAATTAAATTGAGAACTATGAAATAACAGATTCTCAGATTAGAATTATCAACATTTCAATGTATATGCATAGAAATGACTATAATTTCTATTGAATGAATATTTTTGTCTATTACATAATCTTACAAGAAAAAGAATTTCTTTACATTAATTTTTTTTCTATTCGTTATTTTTTTTCTTTTAGTCAATGAAGAAAGAAGAGAGAATAACAGTTAAAAGAAGAGAAGAAAGTCTAGAATAGTTTTTTAAGAAATTAATTTCAATTATTCTTATTAACAAGGAAAGTAATGAATGAATAAGTAAGTAAATAAGTAAGTAAGTGAGTAAGTGAACGAGTGAGTGAGTGAGTGAGTGAGTGAGTGAGTGAGTGAGTGAGTGAGTGAGTGAGTGAGTGAGTGAGTGAGTGAGTGAGTGAGTGAGTGAGTGAGTGAGTGAGTGAGTGAGTGAGTGAGTGAGTGAGTGAGTGAGTGAGTGAGTGAGTGAGTGAGTGAGTGAGTGAGTGAGTGAGTGAGTGAGTGAGTGAGTGAGTGAGTGAGTGAGTGAGTGAGTGAGTGAGTGAGTGAGTGAGTGAGTGAGTGAGTGAGTGAGTGAGTGAGTGAGTGAGTGAGTGAGTGAGTGAGTGAGTGAGTGAGTGAGTGAGTGAGTGAGTGAGTGAGTGAGTGAGTGAGTGAGTGAGTGAGTGAGTGAGTGAGTGAGTGAGTGAGTGAGTGAGTGAGTGAGTGAGTGAGTGAGTGAGTGAGTGAGTGAGTGAGTGAGTGAGTGAGTGAGTGAGTGAGTGAGTGAGTGAGTGAGTGAGTGAGTGAGTGAGTGAGTGAGTGAGTGAGTGAGTGAGTGAGAGATTCTCAGATTAGAATTATCAACATTTCAATGTATATGCATAGAAATGACTATAATTTCTATTAATGAATATTTTTGTCTATTACATAATTTACAAGAAAAAGAATTATTCTACATTAATTTTTTTTCTATTCGTTATTTTTTGTCTTTAGTCAATGCAGGAAAGAAGAGAGGACTAACAGTAAAGACAGAAGAAGAAGTCTAGACTAGTTTTTAAGAATTAATTTCACATTATTCTTATTAACAAGGAAAGTAATGAATGAATAAGTAAGTAAATCAGTAAGTACGTGAGCGTAAGTGAACGACTTGAGTGAGTGAGTGAGTGAGTGAGTGAGTGAAAGGGAGGGAGATTATAATCTATCTATATGTGTATATAAATACGAGACAATGAATTAATTATAGATAGATACGAAGATGGATATAAAGTATACATTGAGGCATGTAAAACTACGACTATATTTGTAATGAATGTAAAATGAAAAAAACAAAAAAAAACGAAAAGCACAAAAAACATTTTTCCTAAATGTTTACATAAAAATATACTGTAATGCATCATTCTATTTAATATGATTTCTATTATGTACTTATGCGGTAGGTAATTCATACATAGAGAATATAACCATTTAAATATACAGACAACTAAACGTTTTCTTCCTTTTTTTTGTGTGTGTTTAATGCCTATTTAGAAAAGGGTAAGAAAGTTGGTGAATTCAATGTTGTTACATTCCTTCTTATCAATACCACCATCAGAATATGTGAAGTAGAAGAAGAAGAAGAAGAGGAGGAGGATGATAATGATAATGATGATGATGATGATGAAGAATGATAGTAATAAAATGTAATAAAAATGTACATCTACCTATACTTTATATAAGTAGTAGTTAAATAATGATTACGACAAATTACTCTTCTAAAATATTCATTAATATAATGAACAGTAGGTAGGTAATAAACGTAATCTGATTAGAAAAATAAGAGAAAATTGAAAAACAATGGAACCATATGTTGAATCAGTTAAAATGTATTATACCATTTCAATTGGTTCAATGAATTCTGGTAGATAATTCTGTTCAATTGTTATTTAATAGCACTTACATACATATTCAGTATTCTCCCCTCTTGTGTAAGTTATTTTGTAGTGAATAAGTGAAATAACATTGTGCAAAACTTCGATATACAGTATTAAACAGTGACATCATACTTACTTCACAAAGCCTATTCAACAACTTTCGCAACACACAAGTACAACCAATATGACCTCACTAGTAAATGCTTCCTAAAGGTAATTCCTGGGGTTCTAGTGACAAGATATAACCCGTAGACTTTGACCATCTCGGGAATGAGGCAAATAACCATCGATGGAAATAGATGAGGTTTCGTAAATCTGTCATGAATTGATTGATTTCGAAATATCAGCCAATAGAAGCTAGCTCAGTAGTCTACTGGTTAAGCGTTTGACGTGAATCCTGAATGTCAGGACTTAGATTCCATAATAGAGTTATGAGTACGTACTACTTAAGAGTCCTATAGAAAGACAGAACAGTTGCCTAGTAGTGTAAGTTGCTGGTTTTGAATGGTTGTCTACCTCAAACTAATTCCTGATTTCAAATAAAAAAACATTCAATAAACCTCCCACCACTCAATTACAATAAATCTTGTAGTTAGATTTGGAATACCAATTGGATCTGAATGGTAAACATCTAAACTCAAACTTACCAAACCTCCTAAATTACAAATTAGAAGATAGAACAATCAAGTGGAAAATCTGTTCTAGAAAATATCAAATGTGTTCAGTAAATCTTGTGTATTTCTAGTTTTGAGTTAATCAGAAATCATTATTATTTAATTAGAGGGTAATTGAATCTTCCTGCTGATTTTTCATGGACTGAAGTTGATCAGTCTCTGTTGTCATACGTACATCGTCAGCCGATTACTTTGATATAACGATAGTTTAAAAGTTTTGTTGAGTTTGATTGCGACTGGCAAGCAGAATCAAGGTGTGTTTCATCCTATTTGCGGCTGATTAGATAAATATACCTGCATCCCAATGTTGATGTTCACACCGGGACTCGAACTCGATTCGTTTCGTACCAAATGCCACTGCGCCCACTACTGGGCTACTGAGTCCAGATAGCATTAGGATGCAGCTACATATAGCTGACGAGTCTTGAATAAGACGAAGTGCGCGTCCTGGATTCCGTTTACCAGCCACAATTCAACTCAAAAAGTCATTATTGTAATTTATTCAGTCCGTAAATAGTGAATTATGAAATCGTGTAGTTAAATAAAATCATGTCCTAACTCCTATAAATTAAATTTACCCCTGCCTGAATAGTGTTTTCAACTCTTTGGAGACATCTCCCGGTTGTTTTGACACTTTCCTTGTTTTAACTCAGATTAAATTGCGTTATTTTTGACGTTTTTAATCCAAGTCGTTTTGTGAAGATTGTTATTAAGTATGGTTGATTGAATTCGTCATAGATTGAAGTTGGTTGGGGGCCACTGGAAACTAGGGAGCAATAGACAACTATTTCGTCCTAGTATAGAACATTTTAGCAGTGAGCATCCTCGATTACGCTATGAGCATTGAACCTAGAGTCTCTAGTTTGGTGAGCGCCTAACCATCTACACTACTTGATCGGCTTGTACCAATGGTAGCAACCCCCCACTTCCACCAATTTATGATAGGGTGCTACGATCATCCATTTTTGCTGGTAATAACTGAATCACTCTCAACATGTCTGAACTCTACCAATCATGACTTACAAACTAGAAATTAAGAGACATCTTGGAACTATCCACTAATGAAGTGATTAGTGTAAGTCAGTTAATGTGGATATATAGTAATTGGGATTGAGTATTGTTGACTGAATTCGTCAACCAAGTGGTTTAATTAATGAGCTTCCATTGTCATTTTAAACATCACCACTAGTGGTTACTTCTACATAAATCTTATCCACACAAATTGTATATCTTCTTTGTAATTTCAAATACTATCCTATTTCTGTTATGCTGAAATGAATATTCTCCTAGATACTTGCTACAATCAAACCTAAGATAATAAACCTCCCTGTAGATATAGTGTCATATGACTATTAATCAATAGTTGAGACGTTCAAATCTTTTACACAGTATGGTTATTATCTTATATCATCAAGAAGTATGGTTTCATTTCTGATAAAATTTAATCTTTCCAGATGTACATTATCAAGAAAGTTTCACGAAATAACAAGATAGATCATGTGACTTCATAGCAAACTTAACTTAAATTCTTTACTCATCAGTGGCTCTCTGTGTCATATCAACTGATATTTTTCATTAGGAAGTCTTCCATTCTGTCATTTTCTTTTTAATCTATTTAGTATAAATTTACACACCGGTTTGTAAGAGCCACTGAAAGTTGTAAGTCAGCTACTTTCAACAAACCAGTATCAATTAGTTAGCTTTGAATATTCTTGAAATTCCTCAATATTTACGAATTAGTTGTTTGTATTCGCCATAGATTAATATTGGTTGAGCAATGTTTTTGTCCTTCCAGTTATAAAGGAGGTCTGGTAAAAACGCTTTTTAATAAATCTAAAATGTTATGCTCAAACGATAAAAACTGATGAAGAATTGACAACAATTAAAAGTACTTTAGAAACAATGGATACTCAGCTGGGTTACTTTTAGAATACTAGGCGCTTGTTAAACCACTTCAAAGCAGATCAATGCCATTCAGATGTCACCACTAAGTGTATCAACGCACTTGTATGTACTTGTGGTAGCAAGTATATAGGAAAGACTGAACAAAGGGATTCCACTCAGTTCTACGAGCCCGATCCTTGAAGTGTCTTCACAAGATCTATCTCCAAACACTTTTTTGACTGTAAACATAATGCGAATGTTTCAAAAGTATTCATTATTATAAAGAGAGAAGCAATACTCTTAAAACAACGTTTAGCAGAGGCAATCTCTACAAAATATTTTCAACTTGACCTATGTCTGAAGAAGGATAGCATGATAAGCCTTTCATTATCGTGGTAAATATAATAATTATTTATTCGTTCTCAATTATCCAGATGTTCATTTGTCAAAATGACTTTCGTTCAAAACTCATTAAATAATTACGTAATGATCTATTTTGGTTTTCTTCCAATTACGTAATACCTTTCTTTTTTAACTTTGGAATGGTTATGGTATCGTCCTTCACTTTGTTTAGTAACTGCATACATAAGCATTTACAGTATAAAGATATGCATCAAACTGAACTAACATTATAAGTGTATCTTGTATCTCTGCTCTAACCATTATGACTTCTGTTTTCATACAAAGCATTTATCTAAACCTCAAAAGATAATGATCGTCAAATATTTATTTCCGTATAACTCCTTATAATTTCGGGTTGTCTTCAGTTGGTAATAAGGTGTCTAGAAATAAACTGATGAATTCCATGCTGTTCTGTGCATCCTATTTACGAAGTTCTTGTGTGAAGTCATAAGTGGTGAATTTCAGACATGTCAGAAATGAGACAGCTATCATTAATGTCAATGGATGATTGTCGTTCTATATTACAAATTAATGGAAGTGGGAATTGTACCTTTCGACATCATTCAGCCCAGTGGTGCAAAAAGTTAGGCGTTAGCAAACCTAAAACTTCAAGGGTGGAATATAGAGTATAAATCACGGAAGAGTCCCATATTAAGATTAAACAGCTGTCCAGTGCTCCATAATTTCAGCTGGTATCCTATCAATATATATGATGTATTTAATTAACTAAAATCTTGTTCTTTTTGTACTATTCGTATAAAATCTAGTAATTAGATAGCTACTTCCTATAAAATTGTGAAAATTGATTTCGGTGGATATAAATGAGCACAAAGATCCAGACAGGTAGTGATCGCTTTGTTGTGTTATTTTAATCTTATGATAAATCAGTTATAGTTTAAATAACTCATTTATATCGTTTTAAACAGTTGCACGTAGTGACGTAAGTTCAGATCTTATTAGGCATAGTAACTTCCTTATGACTAAAGATACATATTACTGATGAGTGTTAGTTTATACGAAATCTAGATTCAAGGTTATTTCACATTATTTCCAACCGCCTACTTTCTATATTTATTATTCGTATCGAAGAGATATTTTCTTGTAACTGGGGAGGGTTGTAGAGATTGTTGAGTGTTAATTTGATATTATGAATTGATTTGAATCAGGCAACCATTAACTATCAGGAAGTACTGGAGAGTTGTTTCATCCTAGTATGAAGTTTTTCAACAGTGCCCTCCTATGACCCTCCCTTCCTAGGGCTTGAACCTAGGACCTTCTAGCTCTTCAGTGAACATGTAAAATATATCGCAAATTGACTGAATTAGAAAGATCAATTGTTCGTATTCAGCTCAGTGGTCTGATAATACGGCGTTCAACGAAGAGACAAAATATTCTTGGCTCGATCTTTGCTGGAGTCGTAGATAGAATTCCATACTAGACCGAAACAGCTGTTCAGTACTTCTTGGTGGTCAATCATTGTGTAATTCAAACCAATTAGTGATATCAAATTAGGATTTATTCTTCTCTACTATTCGTAACATGACAATAAGAATATCATACAGTTTGAGTTATCTTTATTTTAAAATTGGTAAGTAGTTTTTTTGTACAAAACATTTATCTAAGATGGAATTTAAATCTGGAATCATCCAAAACACTTACAATTTTCATCTTATGCATTATATCCAGTAAATTAGATTGTTTTATCATTCATTTAATTGGTGATTACTGTATTTTGGAATGTGAATTATATATATTATTATTTTTACTATTGATACCACGTTATATAAATCTTTTCACAACTTCAAAAAAATTTGTCACCCCTTAATTGTAACTTAACTCTTACGTAAGCATCAGATTTCCCATAATTACTTTATCGGTTTCTTCTCAATAGATATTATGTAATCAACAGTATGTCAACCAATTCACTTATCATTTAGAAGCTTTCAAAAAGATAATTAACTTATTCCCTTACATATCTTAATTGCTTTGTTAATTAGTTGTAATTATTTTACAAACACCTTTTAACCTGTAAAACTATTATGTAACAAACCCTCAATTATTTGGTAATGATTTTAAACCTATTTTGTAAACTTTTATGTAGATGTATTAGTGTAGAGTTTTGATGAAAACTAGTTGAAAAGAAATTTTTTCGCTCCTCTAGTCTTTTCTTAATAAATGAAGTCATTTTAAACTTAGATCTATTATCAGATTTATATTTTATATTCAAAGATGTTAGATAACCCTGTACTGTCAAATTCATAGAAACCCTTTATGGATATATTTCGATGTCAACTATTCTCTGATTTTCAATGTTTGAATAAAATAATCATCTTATTAGAAGTAGATTATCTTTGAAAAATTTTAACAATTGAAAAGTATACAAATAAATTTCAACATTTCATCCAGCAAACTGATTCAATCTACTTCAAGTTGTTTTTCATAATTTTGATTATTTCTCCACCCCCCTCCCCAATCCGTGAACCTAAAAAGCTCAAACTAGTTTGCCAGGTGAAACAATGGAATTTATTTAGTCTTTGATCGATACGATTTTTCATGCAGCTTCTACTTTCAATGTCTTTAATACAGTTGGTGCCCAATTTTTGTTAAACTACCTGTTAAGATTTAAATGAATTTTCATAATGATCGTTTCAAATAATTTCATCCATTTATAAATGTTTTGAATAATCCGCTTAGAAGTAGTACATGGATTAGTTTCTAAAAAGTGAACATGTTTTATAACTTGAAATTATTTATACCCTCGTCGATGTTGTGATAGTGGATGAAATCAATCATTCCCTGTCGCCTATGTATGCGAGTTAAATGGTTCTGTTATAAAATAACGGTAGTTCAGTATTATGATTACAATTGAATCATGGCTAACAAGAAGAAATTCGCTTTTCTTTCTATATGGAAATTATCAGCTGAATGTAACTGCTATATCTTAATGGTAATGTACACATCAAGACTTGAATGTATGTCATTCACGTCAGATTTTATTATATTCACCATTAAACTATTAAATCAAGGTGGGACGAAACGCATATTCTGAATTCCACTTACTAGTCAGAATCGAATTTAAATGTTACATCTTTCCTACATTGCTTATGTAAAGGATACATGTATTCATTATGCATTGAGTTAGTAGAACTGAGGGGGTTTGTGGAGAATGGTATTAAGTTTTAGTTGATTGAATTCGTCACAATTGATGTTAGTAGAGTGCCACTGAAAAGTAGGGGGCACTAGACAACTCTTCTGCCGTAGTGTGAAATTCGTCTGCACTGCGCTTCCTAGATTCCGCCTATAGGGCTTCAGATTGGCTAATACTTGACCCACTGAACCACTAGGCCAGCATTAAGTGACAGAATTCTTACTACTATCAATCACATAAATTCTTCTATCCAACGAGTCAGTAAATTAAAAGATTGACAAAATTACCCCACCCCCACCCCAATATCCCAACTGAAACAAACAACACGAAAAGTAGATGTATAACTGATCTACTAGAAAACGACAGTCATATGCAACTTTAGATAAATAGAGAATGTGATACCCTTCAATGTTTCTGTTTTAATTTCTTTTGCATTGAGGTACGTCTTCGATTATCTTTCAGCAAATGTATAACATGAAAGTATGTGTCTAATACAATAGTTACTTACAGATGCAAATTCATTTCATATTCGCATTGTTGAATTCGAAATGACTGTCTAAAGAAAATTGAATCATTGATATGATTCCTAGGCTAAATCGAGGGAGTCCTACACAAATGGCTGTCCAGTGTTCCTTGATTTTTAATCGTACTCAACTAACGTCAATCTGCGATGAATACAATTAATTATAAAAGATCCTATTATAACTCAAAATGCTAACATTTGAAATGAATTTAGAGGTTAACATCGTGTTTCAAGTAAACGACTACATAATTTTTATTTGTCAAATATTGACATTCGTTGGGTACCATTGAAAACCATAAAACACTACAACGAGCAAACTCGATTCCACCAGAAAATCGAACTTATAACTTTTAGGTCTCAAAATAGACGCTTAATAATTAGAATCCAAGGGTAGAATTTCCACCTCAACCAATTATTGATATAGCACAAAGATCAGCCACTACCACTGATGAAAGATTCCTTACTCCAGGTAAGTCTAAACTCCACTAATCAGAACTCTCATAAAAACTTCATGAACTTGCTGAATTTTCTCACTAGTGAGCTGATTAATGTATTTAAGTTGAAATGATGTTAATAAACTCTAGTAGTGACAGTTAAATGTTTGTCGCCTAACATAAATAACCTTAATTCCCTGACAAAATAGAGGGTGTACACTACTAAGGAGTCATATACTTGCATGAAATAGATATCAAGTGTTACCTAGTATTCATTGACAGCTAGTCATGATCAATCTTTGATAAATGCAAACAATAAAATTATATATCAATCTCCATAAAATCACTTCAATTTAACTATGTAATACACTCTAATTGACAATAGATCTTTCAATCATTTCAATAGATTAGAACTACATCATTTAAACAACATACTAATAAATGAATTAACATAGAATTCAATTCATGAATACAATAATCAAAGTAGTATATCATTGAAGTTTACACTTTAAACTTACAACAATTCTCTACATCTAATGTAGTCCATAAATTTGGTTGATATTTTGATGCTCTTAAATATTTTCTTTGTTGAAACCATACATTTGGATAGTGTTCTAATTCATTGGCATAATTACTAACATATGCACTAATTGGATTATTATTATTATTATTATTGTGTAAATATGAACCAGATTGAAAGTGTAATGTTTCTATGGATTGTTCAATTTGTTTTTGTCTATGTAAGTTATTCAACATTATTGTATTCACATTTGAATTATCAATTATACTATTAGTGTTCATATAGTAATTATTATTATAAGTTGTAGTATTACTATTAGTAGTAATAGTAGTAGTGGTAGCAGTAATGTTAGTATTTATATATGGTTTATATGTATCCGGTAAACTAACTGTAATCTCTGAATGCATTCTATGAAATGGAATTGCCGATATATGAGACAATATAATATACCATATAATGTAATAATTGAATGTAATCCATTTACTATATTGACTTGTTCCATATTCATATATTAATTCATTATAGTAAATCATTATGCAAGTTCATCAAATATACTTAATAAACATTAATAACAATGTCAATGTTTTCTACATTTAGATCTTCATCTAGAATATTTCAATGAATAAATGATAACATAATAATCCATTTGATTGCTCTCTCCCTCTCTCTCTCTCTCTATTGTTTTTTTTTCACTTTTCTTCTTAAATTAAAGTATTTCTTATTTGATTATTGTCCACTATCATTATATTCCATATATATATGTACATTACATATTATGCATAATATTCTATTTAACTAATAAAATAGGTAAACATGTATTCAAAATATAACATGTCGATTCATTTATAGGCTCATTTACTGATATATATATATATATATATATATATATATATATATATATATTCTATTGGTATATGTGTGTTTGTCTCCAGTTAGTATTTTACAAATGTACATGTTATAAAAACAGAAGAAAAGAAAAATAAGGGGATAAAAACGCCGGAGAACAATTGGGTGGTGGTGGCGGTGGTGGTGGTATGTGGGTGGGTAGGTGTTGGGGGGGGTATCAGCTAGGAGAAAGGAAAGTGAATGATTATTACAATTGAATAACTTTATAGTAACAAACTATTCAAATTCGGTTATTAATAAAATTGATGTTTTTCATTTAGTGGTTTTTTTTTCTTATTTTTTTTACTTTATTCATTATAGAAAATAACTAGTAACTAACGATGTGTGTGGTAAAAGAGGAAAGAAAAGAAGAAAGAATAAAATACTTAGTTCTTTTTTTCTTTTTTTCACACCATTAGTGAGAAGGATAGAAACACTGAATTGAATGTATAAGCATTAACTATAATGAATATTGTTGATGATTGAAAGAAAAAGAAAAACAAAAACATTAATACTAAATATTAATGTTGTGTATCAGTTTTCTTTTAAGTAGTAATTGGTTAGCTAAGAAGAAGTATTATTAGAAGATAACATCGACTTGTTTACTGGATGTAATATTCATTGAACGAAGCATTGTCTTTTTGATAAATTCTCATCAGGTTCTACATAATGACAAATCCGAATTCATCATTTAAACTGAATGAATAGCTAGGCTTATAGCGGATATATTTTTTAGATTAGATTGTAGTCAATGAATCTGGAGTAGTAAGTTTGCCACGCATTCAATTGTGATACCGAAACTAGAAGACAAACTACTTAGAATGATCAACTCTTTTTGCATTTATCATTTAAACTGCTTCTGTGAAGCAAATTACATCACCCGATGTTCTAGGAATTTACGTTTTTGTGTTCGGGAATATCTATCAGACATGTTTAAGATAGTTAATAGCTCAGTAGTTATGCATTTAGTAGAAACACGATATACTACAGGCGTCAGCCAGTTGTTTTCAATAATATACCATTTTAATAACTATCTACCGAAGTCGGTAAGACTAAAAGTTCTTTAAATGGTAAAAGCAATCGTTATTCGGACTATAGAACTGGAATTCTGCTTTCAGAAGAAATATATCCAGCCACTTCTTTTGCCATGGCCAACACCAGATCAAAGATATCATTAATGGTAAGCTAAGTCAGTTTACTTAATGTATATATTGATTTCTTCCCCCCCCATATGTATCTTTATAACTTTTGTTCCCTTTTTTAATTATTATTGTTATAACTATTTATATGTTTGTATTATTCTTACTATTTATTCGTCTGCTTATCATATGACCAGCTTTAATGAACACTTATTCCATTTCATTATGTTACGTGATTTAACATACATTACAATTTGTCTTCCTTCGTACCAACATTTGTATCATTTTGATTTGTATATTCACATAGCTGATGTATAATTTACCTCCTCCCCCCCCCCAACTAATATGTGTTTATTCTTATGATGATGATCATGATCACCTTGACAATAATATCAATTGTCGTAAAAACGATACATTTTGACAATAATAATCCCAGATTTATTGATTATAATCTAATTAAAAAGATATTTCCACCTTAAGCTTGGCTATTCATTTACTATGAATTATTAATATGAATTTGTTACTAAGTAGACTCTGAGGAGGATTTATTGAAAAGAATATTCTTCATTCGCAATTGCTTTATTTTGATATAACTAAGAAGTTTTAGACGCTTATTGAATACAACGAAAGATTGTAATTTCAAAGTAAGAATTCTGTTCTCCAATACTACAGTAGTAGTATTGATAAATAAGTATTCATTTCGCGGTTCTAAGGCTCTAGATTGGATTCCACGTTATAATCAAGGGTGAATACTGTCGATAAATCTCATACTAGAATGAAAGACATGTTTATTCCTCTATAGTTTCTAATGGTACTCAGTCAACATCAATCTGTGATGAATACAAATAGTAAAATTATAATTTTAATTAGAATAATAAATAATTCTAATCAGTATGTTAATGATTATATAAAGTGATTTTGAGAAGTCGTTGTTGGTATATTTTCACAACCTGGGAGGTCTGCTTCGTGACTGCTACTTAGTTATGCTTAAATATGGTTGACCCCAATCCAAGAACGGTTAAATACACTAAATTTTAGTCACAATATAAACAGTAACACTGTTAAATAGTGGTATATGAAGCTGATGAATCCCGAATTACATGAAACGTCTCTCTTGGATTCTAAAACTAACCACACCTTAACTATACTAAAAGCTCATAACTCTATTGTAGTAATAGGGCAGTCAGTTCAAGAAGAGCACATAACACACGTGACCGTTGTTCTTCCCCGCTGAACAGATTAACGGTTATCTGGATTCAGTAAATAAGTAAATAACATATCGGTATTTGGATTATAAAGTACTTTATTGTAAGTTTCATCGGTTCTGATGTGTGTCAGTATCGAAAGAAATTTCAGCACTGATTCAGAAAGCACTCTCAGCTCTGACTAACCTACGCCGTTTTTTCTAGCATAGACAAGATTTCTACCTCTCAAAAAAGGGCTAACTACACTACTCAACAGTCAGAACACTTCAGTTCTTTGATGATAGAAATATTCCTTATATATCGTGGGATGACGGAGTGTGTAATATTAAAATTAGATTCTGAGTACTATTAAAAAATGGTAAATAAGTGGATGAGATTATGAACTTAAATCGACTTACATAGTTGAGATATGTACTGCGCATGCCCAACCACCACCTCCCCCATCTCATAATGTTGGTTGATGTAGGAGTAGGATGGAAGTAAAATGGTGGCAACCAAGCCAAAACGTGGTATTAATCCATGCAGTTTTTTACTGTTGATTCAGTTCATATTATTAGATGTAGGTTACTTGATTGTGGTCTTTGTTACAGTCTCGATTAGTTGCTAGAGTCATTGGATGACATGGCTCGGAATCGATCACAGTGGTGGAAGTTTACATATTCTTTATCTTCATCTAGATATTAAGTCTTATTATTCTTTTGTACACTCCTTTGGTTTTTTTCTTCCTGTGTTAAGCTTGTAAATTTGATTTTGTAATGCTCATGAGGTATATGGCAATTTGGACTTATGCCCACATGAGCCAGGTTCTACAATGCCCGTGATTGGCTGATTGACTTTATTTGAGTGTGTGTGCAAACCAAAATTTGACTGTAAATACATCTAGTTGACGAGTTCTAACCATTTTTTAGATAACAGAAATAAAACAACATATATTTACACTTTACTAATAAATATGACCTCAGGGTTATATTGAATTGGGCATTTTGGACAAATAACATAGTAAACTAAACAACAGACCAATGAGATTTCACGTCCTACTAAGTGGGAAACAAACTAAAGGTAAGAAGGATGCATTTTGGCGCGAAAACAGGAAATTTAAATTTCCACAAATAAATCACGAAAATAATAAATTCACCAAGAGAATTCCCGGGATCTAACATCCCCAAAAGACATAGAGTACGATTTTAATGAAACGATATTAATAAACTGACACTATAATGAGTTCACCATGTCATGTATAATTTAGTTTTATTCATTTCATGTGAACATATTTTGCATCTTATGTATGTTCTAAGCGTCAATATATTAACACATGGCTTTCAATCATAACCTAACCTAGAAAGGTACTATTACTAGGAATACAGAGATAATTTATAGTCAATTTAATGGCCACTTTGATCTTAATGACTTTCGATTACTATAAAGAGATTGTTGAATAAAAGTATATTTTACTATTCATCATAAATAATTAAAATAGATAAAAAAAAGCATCAAAAAAGGAAGATCATCCGAAACTGATCCATTAGAAATCAGCTGGTATAATAAATTTTTCATAAGATCACACTGGAGCAGATACATTTACTCATTGTCGTTTGTAGGTATTAAGTTACGTTATTCTTTCAATCCTTCTTACTGAACTATTTTTTAATACTATGAATACTAAATTGATCTCATTGTGTTAGTGTGATATGGAAACTTTTGCTGATGGATATATAGAGCAAACCAAACGTTGTATACGATTGGCTGACTGATTAATATGGGTTAGATAACCAGTGAAAACCAGGAAGTTCTATATGATTTTTGCCTCTAAGCATGGCACTTCTTTTGTAGTAGGTAATTCCGTCCGCAGATAGGATGGACACTAGAACATTTAATCTTCGTGGTTAGCGCTTAACCCACAGACTATTGGACCAATATCAAATAATCTACATTGTCAACTTTAGTTCATCTGTCATGTTATGCGGATTCATCTATTGTTATTACTAGTAATTTATTTAGGACCGACATAGTTGAACTTAGCTGTTAATGTTTTCTCGATAGATACCTCCTAAGTGATCAAAAGTTAAAGCGACAGCCACAAAGCTAGAAGATTTCGGGTCGATCCTCAATGAAGTTGTAGATATCTACTAGAGAGAAATACAATACTAAAATGAGATAGTTCTCTGGTGTTTTCCGGTTTACAGTGGTTGTTAAATTCTGATCCATAAGTTGGCCGTCAACAACACATAACTTGACATATATGTGTATTAGCTCGAGCCGCCATACCTCATTAACACGCTAGACCAAATTAAAGAGGATAATGTTAGAATATACTGCGACAAGAAAAAATAAAGTAGTATGCATTAAAGAATTACGTAACTTGTGATTTGGAAGAAGACAATGAGTCAATGTACCTGCTCCAATAAAATCGATTTTGAACCACATTATTCACTGTCTCCAACCAGTAAATGTGAAAGCAAACTAATAACTAACTTATATTTTTTGTCATGAACAAAGACATGCAGATAAAAATTATTTTCGTGAAATTCTCATCAGGAGTGTTTATTACGATCACAAACAGGGGTCGAACAAACACACCATACCTTATAAAGATGTTTAACTACTACACATAGGACTATGCAATAACTTTAGAGGATTTTCATTGCTCTCACATGATAAATATTACATCAGTACTGCATAGATTCACTTTCTTAAGGACGTAATCATTGAACTGAACAGCTGTTTTGTCCCAGTATGAGACTCCTCAGCAGTACGCGCTCTTGTTGAAGTTCTTTTCATTACTCTGGTCAAGGTTTGTCACAACAAGACAAGTTTGTGTGTTCGGTTGCTGTTAATGAATATGAAAAATGTAATGTGTGAACTGAAGATAATTTGTATGCATGTTAACCGTATGAGAAATCTAAAGCCATTTAATTATGCCTGTTTGAATAGATAATCCACGTAAGTTGAATAGTAAGGCCTTTCTTTTTATTAAGTGCATTATAATTAAACGAAATGTGAAATGCTTAGGCTATTTTCAATTTTATGGTTATTATAAGTAACATGTACATTGTGATCTCTGATATGATGTGCAATTTTTCAAGCTTCACATGATTAATAAGAAGTCGTTTTACGTAGTTTTCATGTTTTTTAGCACGATTCATGATTACTCTCGATGATTCACCAAACTGGAAGGCAACACAACCAGTACACTTTAACCAACAAATACAGTTGTGTGTTGAAGTGAATGGGATCTTTTATTTAGCTGCCTTGTTCAACATGTTCATATTTGTAATTTGATTGTACTAAATATTCTGTTCCTGATTTTTTCGGTGTAATTCAGTCATGTACTTTCTAAATAAGCTGCTTATATTAAGTAGTGGAACGTTAGACATTAAAATTTTTTTTCATTGTTGGATTACAAATATATATTACTTAATTAAAATGCATTAGGATCTTCCCGTTAATTTTATCATGGAGTGAAAGCGATTAGTCTTTGTTGCTCGGTGTGAATATTAACATTAGGATCCAGGTACGTCCAGCTAACGGATACTAAATTGGATGAAACGAACGTCCTGGATTCCGCTTGCCAGTCACAATCCGACTCCAATATAATACTTAGTTCTATGAACTACGTACCCAATACTTAGGTTATTTGGAATTATCAAGTTTAACTCTGGTAATGATGTCTTCATAATATTAGTTTATTCGTAACAAAGTGGTCAGCACATGGCATAATATGACTCGATTAAGCTTTACTGTTCAACTAAGAAAATAGGCTTAATGCCTTATTGAAATATATTTAACGTGTCACTTTAATTACTTTCGTAGAAGTAGCATTATAATTTATAGTTCGTTGAAGCCTAATCTATATGAGTTCAGCGTCGTCAAAGGCAACTTTATCTTATGTAAAGGTATTAGTAAGGCTTATTCATAACTTTGGGATTCCAGTGGGTGAACTATGTAGTGAAAAATGTTAGTACTGATAGCTTATATTGAATTATGATGTATTCACTACAAATCATGGCGATCTTAGATACAATGCTTAGATGTGTTATTGGATGTTGAATGTCATCAATAAAATTTTATAAATCCAATGTTCGCTGCTTATGGGTTTTTAGTATTTCCCTAGTTATTAACTAATTCATGACAAGAGCTAAATTTAAACTAACATAATCTTCACCAATCTCTTGACTAACGGATTATTTATGTCATGAAGATCATAAGGAGAATTAGTAGAAAAGATATAACTATATATTTACATAACATGAGTAAAGTACGTACTTACTTACCTGGGATTTCGATATAATTGTTATTTCTGACTTGTGAACCTACTGTCGTACGCTGTTACGTAATTCTCTTCAATAACGGTCAGTTCTAATTACATTATAGGCAGTTTAATAATAATATTCACCAATTTCAGGTCAGAACACTTTTACAACCAAACATAATAATTTTTTGTTAAAGTATTTAATCCAACAGCAGTAAACACATCACTCAACTTGTTTCCCACTGCAAACCTTCGAATACGTCTGATTTGAGGCAGCCGTCGTTAATGGCAGTGGATGATTACTTTGTTTCATAGTGATTAAATTTGGAAGTGTTCACTTGATATTGGTTTTTCTGACGATTGAATATTCAAAATGAGAGTTAAAGATCTTGCCTTGAGCTTTAGTGGAGCCGTAGTTGCACACAGCTTATGAGATCCACATTAGATAAATCCACTTATACTTGAATATTCATGGTAACCGAATGAATAATCTACTAGAAAGTTTTTTAAGGTGTTGCGAGGTTAGAAATATAAATTATTTTATGCCAAACCAGCAACCTACAATCATGTACTTACTGCTGGAACTAAAGCCCTCAGTTTCGATATCTAGTGGAATCATGAATGCTCACTTATGTTGAGTCCTAGAAAAACAAAACAGATATCTAATGTCTTCTAGTTGTTAATAACTGTACAACTAATATCAGTTTACAATGTGAAATTTATGCTAATCATCGAAATTTCATACACTTTGTTCCCTTTATTAATTTCAAAAGAGCAAGAACAAATATTTGTGCAGTACTGCACAAATATTTGTTCTTGCTCTTTTGAAAGAAGTAATAATTGAAATAGGCAATGAATATGACGACACATAAGTCAAGTTACCAGGGTAAAGAAAGGCTAATAACAGTTTCTTTTTGGACACATAAGTTTGGTTTCATTCGTTTAATGGCAATCGCTTCAGCATATTTTAGGAGATTTGAAGTTTTTTGTCTATTGAATACTTTGAATGATTTATTGATATCAATCTGGTGTCCTGTGTCAATCAAATGTTTAGCGATTGCACTGTTAAATGTTTTCATTCCTGTAAGTCGTAGATTTTTAGGGACATGTTCATTAAAACGTAGGTAGGCCCTTCTTTCTGTTCGGCCAATGTAACTGCTACTGCAGGTACACGTAAATTTATACAGACAGTTGGCGGTAACATGAGAAGGATACCTGTCGACTTTTGATTGTTTCAGTGAGCATGTTGTTATGTACGATAAAACCAGTTTTGCAGCATAATAAGTTCTCTTTAAAGCTGAGTCAAGTCTTCTGATTTTTTCAGCAATCTCATCACCTTTAAAATTGAGCTGAATGAAGACAGGCTTCTCATGGACTGTGATTTCATTTGGTTTATCAGGTTTTTGTTCACTGTATTTGTCAATGAATTTATCTGGGTAGCCATTCATTTTTAGATAATGTTTGATGTTAACAAGCTCTGAATTTATCGTATTTGAAGTGCATATCTTTTTAGCTCAGAGAACCAATGCTTTCACTAATGCTATTTTGTAATGGATTGGACAGAAGCTATTGAAATTCAAGAACAATCCATTCCACGTCGTTTTTCTGTAAATCGACCGTCGCACTGAATCATCTTTTCGACGTTGCATGGCAATATCCAAGAAATGAAATTTATTATCTTTTTCCACCTCCATAGTAAATTGAGTATCTTTATGTGCTTGATTGAAAACTTTTAATAAGGAATTAGCATGTTGTTCATTACTGCATACGATAAAAGTATCATCCACGTACCTTGAATAATGTGTCATTTCCTCGATCACCTCCTTTAGTTTTGTGCTTTCAAGATTGGCCATAAAAATATCTGCTAGGATAGGACCTAATGGACTACCCATTGCAACGCCATCGATTTGACGATATATCTTGTTATCGAACCTGAACTGGATGTCCTTTGTGCACAGAAGTAATAGTCGTTTAATTCAATCACTGGTAGAGGAAGTAGGTCCGAATGTTGGCATATAATGTCAATGGTTTCAAGGAGTGGTATATTAGTGAATAAGGATGTTACATCGAAGGAAACCAAAGACTTTCCAGAAATATCAATTTTCTCCAATGTTTCAACGAAATGGAAGGAGTCTTTCAGTGAGAACGTAGACAAACGTTGACGGATAGGATCAAGTTTTTCTGCTAACCATCGAGCAACCTTGTGATGCGGTGAATTTATCATAGACATTATAAGTCTAAGTGGAGTGTCTTGTTTGTGTACTTTGGGTAGACCATACATGTACGGCATCCGAGATCCTCTAGGTTTCAGATTATTATAAGTCTTGTTGTCAATTAGTTTCTTTTTTAAAAGATCCCTCAGTAGATTGGTGATTCGTTTCTCCGTAGAATCCGTCAAGTCTTTGTTTAATTTATCAACTTTGAATCTTGTTTGGTCACTTAAAATAGAATCCATCTTTTCAATGTAGTCAGTTGTGTGTCGTCATATTCATTGCCTATTTCAATTATTACTTCTTTATTGGATCATATTTCTTGTTACATCACCATTTTTAGTTCAACTTTGTGTTTAATTAGGTCATTCTAAGTTTAATAACTGAACTTAATTTAATTCACATGATTATCATATATTTCCAACCACCTCTTATTATGTAATCATTTGAACTCTGATCTCTATTTTGCCTTCTGGTACCTTCCTTTGTATTCGATATATATTTACAGCATATTCTTCAATTTTTTAGTCATGTTCACATGTCTAACACGTTTGATTTCAACCAAGTTCAAGCACTCTCATGAGTACGTTAAACTTTGTATTAAATATTAATTCTGTAAAATATTATCCTAGGTTGTATGCAGCTGATGAGAAACCAACGAAATAAAATGAATTCATCTTATTCTGCACAAATATTTGTTCTTGCTCTTTTGAAACTAATCATCGAAATTTTACTGTTGGCTTTTATAATGCAGTCGTACCAACATATCATCATATTAGATAACATAATAATTTTTCTGTTTAGATACTTTATAGTAAGCATATGGATAAACAGAACTTCAACCTTCAATCATATAGCTGATTTGAATTCGTTATCATAAAGTTATACAATCAGTTAAAACTAGAAACTGATAATAGTCAGTTTATTTGATTCTAGTATAAGACATCTAATTAGCAGTGTATATGTATAACCTCAATAAGAAATCAATTCCACAACTCTTAACTTTACCAATAAACAGTTAAACTAGCATCTAACAATTAATTCATGATATATTTACTCAAATTCAACTATTTTCATCTATGAGTAATTATTTTATGTTTAATATACTTTAACTCGACTAGTTAATGCCTCTTCACATTAGAACTCCACGTATTCCCCCCCCCTTCAAGTGAATGAATATGGATCAATCATGATTAATCCCTGATTTTCAGTTAGTACCCTACCAACATCAATCTATGACGAAATTCCATCAACCAACCTTATCATAATTATTATTCTACTATCATTTGTACATACTTTAATCAACTATTAGGTTCTATGTCAATACATCTATAGAATATAAAAAAAATCTACAACTATACATATTAACAACAAGTAAATTATATTAAATGTATAAACAATATCATCATTATATCAATATGGTATTACTTTATATGGTCTTATTCCTGTTGTTCATTGCTATAGTAATCATCATATTTGAAGTATTCACAAAATTCTATTCTGGCGCCATAAAATCAAGTGCCAATATTTTCATCAGAATAATTTCCAGATTTTATCATTTTATAACTTATACACAACTCTTCTATTAAGTTTACTTATTAAACGTGAAAACTATTTACACTTCTTATTTGTATGCGTGTGTATGTGTGTGTGTGTGAAAAGAAAACAAACAAGCAAACAATAATATTTTTCTTTCTTCTCTACATCATTTTGATTTATTCATTTGAACAAAAAATCTTATTTCGCCAATATTTAACATCAATCCGGTAGGTAGATAGATAGGCAAGTAAGTAGATAAGTAAGTAAGTAGGTAGCTAGGTTAAATGTTCATAAAAGTTGACAGCAGACTTTAAGCCCTCCCACTTATACTGTGTACATTTTTTTTCTTCATCTTGAATAAAGTATGGCAGGTATTAGGTTATATATTAACAATTAGAAGAATTCCATCTTTAATTCTACTGATTGAATATTGTATATAATGCTAAGAAGAAAAATTTACCATTTTAAGCACAGAAAAATCTTTATAATCAGTTTGTTTTACTAGACCTACCACAAATTAAAAGTGGTGTTAAGTGGCCTACCGCAATGATTCTGTTACTAATGCTACTAATGATGATGATGATGATGATGATGATGATGATGATGGAGTGTTGTTGAAAGAATAACACTTGTCAGCTGGATATTACAATAAAACAACATGATGATAGAAAAAAAACATACATAAATGAATAACATTTACAAAAAAAAACACTTTACATTTTGTATATGACGCAATCATGAAAAAGATTTTTCACGATGTAGGTGGTCAACTAAAATTAATTTTGATGAAAAATCATGATTACAGCATAAAAATCTTTTAAGATTCTTTTATTAATGAAAGAAGTAGAAGAGAAAATAATTCAGCGGTAGGTTAATTTTCTCTCTCCCTCTCTCTCACACACATACACTTTATGTTACTTCTAATTTAGAAAGCATTTAATGCATTTACTTTATGCTTCTCTCTTAGACGTTGTAGATAAATGCTGCTAATTTAAAGTAGGTAATTAGAAATTTAGTAAAAGAATTTTTTTAAAAAGAAAAAAAAAAGAAATAATAATTAGATTCTTTGTTTCCTTTAAATTTAATCTTCTTTATTATAACATGTAACTTTTATTTAGTAGATGATATCAACTATTCATTTTAAATTGAGGCAATTTAATTCTATAATGGAATTGAGTGTATACACTGATGACGAGTTATATTATAGAACGAAAAGATTATTCAGTGCTATTTAATTTGTAATAGTACCTAAATGAGCTTAATCTGTGGTGAGTATGCACAGTTAAACTTTCATGTTAAATTTGAAGACATCTATGAATTTGCACTTATTAATGAAGGAAACTTAAAGGCTGCTGATGTGAAGTGAAGATATGAAACGGCTGAGATAAGTGTAATACGTACCACAAGTTAGAAATAACTAATCGGATCTACTCCTATAATCTATACGATATGACTACGTTGACGTTGATTGGTTAGATCAGAGCCAATGTGCCGAAGTCTGATCAGAGGTGAAGAGTTCGAGAAAAAAACACCAGCAAATAGCAGACACTATAAAGTCGTGTATTTAATATGAACATAAAGGCTTTTATATAAAACATCCTGGACCATCCAGTAATAAGTGGAAGAGGGAGAAGTTTGGTAGGGAAAACGGAATAATAAGTTTATATTTAGTTAGTTACACTAACTTGGGAATGAAAATAGATATGACAATAGTTAATGAGTCTGTGAAAAGCTTACAATATAAGCAACACAAATAGCATGGTTACTAAATGAACAACAAATGTGGCTTAATTGTAAGAACCCTGATAACATGCCAAACAAACTTCATAAGTTATGATTCCTGAATCCATGGTCCCACAGATATTAAAGAAAATTATATATTCTATGATGATCGAACAGACTATGAATAACTTTGCACCCTAGATTCAGCTCCAGGAGCTTTGTGTTTGCGCACGCCTAACCCTCTGTACCACTAAGTTGGCATCCGACGATAAAATTCTTTCCTCCAACCTGAAACTACTGTGGTGGAATCTATGGTGAGCAGTCCTGGGAAGTCCCATACTTGGACAAAACATGTGTCCAATGCTCCCTAGTTTTCAGTGGCACATACTCAACATCAAACTGTGATGAATTCAATCAACTAAGATTAAATGTGTTTTAAAATGAAAAATAAGAGTTAGTTAATGGTAAAAGGTCAATAAGAAAGGAGACAGAAACGCCAATGATCTTTCAAGAAAACCGTTTTAGAGTTTTTGACCAAGGTAATGGTAAAAATTGAACAAATCTCTTCTGGATACAGAATTCTGGCTACATTAAGTAAATATCCTGGACCTCAGCAAGCAGAAGTAGATGAAAGACTACTGTTCTCGGTAGGTTTTTGTTGGTTCTATAAATCCACTTACATTTGGCTGTCTGTGTTTACAAGATGTTTAGTAATTGAGCTTCTTGCTGATCCACTGTCAACTCTGCCCAACCATGCTTGATGATGCTGTCGAATACTTCCGGATAGAATCATTATGAAATGACCTACATAACGAGCTCCACAGGAAAAAGTAGATTGATAAACACACATAGAAGTAGTCAGATGCGGGAGTTTATCCTTCGGGTTGTTTTTGAACAAGGTAGGTCAAATAACATTAATCTTAAGGCTGATGCAAAGAAAGTCCTTTTAAGCAAGTTACAAATCCTCCTCCTCAGAATGCCTTCAGTTTCATAACCGTTAAAATCATTATTTATATAGAATAATTTTTTCGTACGGAAGATACTGATATTTTTAGAATTTCAGCTGTTACATTCTTGTCAGTAAATCTAGATGGCTATCCATTACTAATAAACATTTTCCTCAAGATGCTTAACCCTTCATTTACAGAGTCAGGACTGCATGTTCTTCAAATTTGTGTAAAGAGAGATACAATTAAAATTCTGTTTTTACAGATGATGTAGCTGTGGAAGCTTGGTAATTGACCATTCTAAAATGGTTTCCGGCAAATAGGCCTTCCGATGATTCCGTCAGATTTTATTTTCATCAGCAGTGAGAGTTAAGTCCTTTTTCTACTTAAAGTGAAAATCTAACCGAAGGACAACAGTCGTTGAAGGTGTGTAAAATATTATTTAACTATTACTCACTACTGCAAATTATGAGTGTCATCTACGCACCTTTTATATACACATGGAAGTTTTCTATATTTACTACTAATTGATAGTTTTCGAAACTGGCAGTGAAATAATCTGCTAGTGATAGACCCAGAGATGATCGCAAAGGTATGTCGCCGTTTTGTTTGAATGTAAATTGTACATTAAACATGCATCGTAAAAATAATTCTTTTAAATAGGATATTGACATTCTTATATTTATCTTGTTATCATGCGTGTATACGTATCTGTAAATGAAACACTGATAAAGAGTGATTCAATATCAAGTGAAACCATATATCCGTTTTTAACACTCACTTCCTTAATTCATTGATTTGCCTGTTATCCGTCGTATAATACAAGCTGCATACTAGGATTCTTTAACCGAATCATTCATGGGCTCTCCTTTACAGTTCTTCATAAATGCTGCTCATTCTTTTCACGTCTGCCTCCGACTCCCGGCAAAATGTGCTTTTTGGTTTCCAACTTTTAATTTGACCATGGAGATTCTAGGTTATAGTTTGCTTTGATAGGCAGTTTGATGATTTTCAGAATATATGTTTCTTACACTTCCAGATTTTTTTCCTAATTTCCTATTCAGCTGACTTCATTTATGCTGTCTACGAATTCAAAGGTATCTCGTAGAGGGTAAATACAAATATGTCTTCTTATAAGTTCTAGGAGGTCCCCCGTCTATTTTACTAAGAAACTGTATAGTAAGCTAGACATATCGATGACTGGGCGGTGAGGTAATCCAGGTCTGTGAATTTTTCGAAAGCCATAATAATTTAGGTAATATTAAGATTGTTGATTCAATATATTCTTTGTTAATTGTGTATTATTTTTTCATTTTTTTCAGGAAATTCAGTTAGTTGATTTTCCATTAATTCGATCTTAGCTTTCCCATTGTTATGTTTGGTAAATTTACAGTTATCTGATAATAGATCCGTCACTGTCACAATAGGACAAGGAATCGAATCCATAATCTACTGAGTCTATTCATCATAATATCAGAACCGCTACCGTCGCCCTACGTTTATTGAACATTTAATAACAATGTTATTTGTGGTTATCAGATTGTCGGCTTTTCAAGGACTCATTAACTATTGTCATATCTATTTTCATTCCCAAGTTAGTGTAACTAACTAAATATTAACTTATTATTCTGTTTTCCCTACCAAACTTCTCCCTCTTCCACTTAGAAACTCGGTCATTGGTTTATCTTTGTATCCCTTATTACTGGATGGTCCAGGATGTTTTATATAAAAGCCTTTTTGTTCATATTAAATACACGACTTTGTAGTGTCTGCTATTTGCTGGTGTATTTTTCTCGAACTCTTCACCTCTGATCAGACTTCGGCACATTGGCTCTGATCTAACCAATCAACGTCTACGTAGTCATATCGTATAGATTATAGGAGTAGATCCGATTAGTCACTTCTAACTCGAGGTATATCATCATCAATCATCATCAACAACAACACAGAACCAGGCACATACGCCCATAGGTTCAAGTTGCCATACCACTTTTGCATTATGAGACTACAGAAGTAACGCAACAACAGAATACAAGAGGGGAGAGTAAAGTAAAGATATGCAGGAAATAATGATAGAATTCATGATCTTGATGAGGTTAAAGAGTGAATACACTTGCGCCACTGTGACCGATTCTGAGCCATATCGCCTAGTTTTTCCAGCCATTTATTGCGGCTATCACGCGGACCCCAACCAGGCAATCTACATCTACCAACATGACTTAGACCAACAGACAAGGACTTCATGGATTATTGCCATGTTTTGGTATGGCCGCCCCTACCTTTCTTCCATTCTATTTCAACCCTAGCCAGTATCGTGCGACGTGGCAGGCGGCGGTCGGGCATGCACAACACATGTCCTAACCATCTCAGTCGATGAAGGTTACTGACCTCTTAGAGTGATTTACCATATTTCCTAAGAACCTTTCGTCTAACCTCCATATTACTTATTTGACTGTGTCCGTAATACACGAGCGATGTTACGAAGATTCCTATGGTCAAATATCTGGAGTCGATGCATATCTTGAGTTTTCATGGCCCACGTTTCGCAGCCATGTATTAAATATGGCGCAGACTGCTGCGCAGTACACCCGGCCTTACGTTGAGACACAGATTTCTCGCATGCGCCATAAGTAGCGTAAATTGGCAAATGCCAATCGGGCTTTCTGAATCCCTGCTGAGATTTCGTCAGACACTGATCCACCAGGGGGGGTGATGAGACTTCCGAGATAAGTGAAGTGGTCAACGCATTCAATTACAGTCCTAGAGTGATATTGCGCCTTTAGAAGGGGGTGAAGTGCGTCGTGAATATGTTTGTATTGTTACTCAAAGTGTTCAGGAGACTCTACATATTGTCTGCGTCTTTACCAAATAGGACTATATCTTTTGCATATTCTAAGTCGACAAGAGAACCTCCTGGAAGGAGAATAATTCCTGAGGAGTTAAAAGAAGTGAATGAGACTCCTAAGAGTACATCTGTGACGAAATTAAATAAAAATGGCGATAAAGGGCAATCATGAAAATGAAATTTTTTGTGACAATTCGCAATATGCTCTGACTAGACCGGTGGTGACCGACTAGAGAGCCTTTACAAGGTTTATGTACTTTTGAGGTACGCCTTTTAATGACACCACTACCACAAAACTTCACGGCCTACAGAGTCGAACGCTGCTTTCAAGTCAAGAAATACAACTATAGTCGAACGTTGGTACATATGTCTATGTTCGAGAGTCTGGCGTAGAGTGAATATTTGATCGATGCGACCACGTCCAGGTCTGAAACCAGCCTAGTTTTCTCGAGTCTCTTGTTCTCTAGTGTTAGATAAACGCTGATTTATTATACAGGATAATATTTTAGATACTATGTTAGTCAAACTGATTCCTCTGTGATTATCACAAGGGGATTTCTGTCCCTTTTTGTAAATTGGAACGATCAGCGATAGAGACCAGTTAGATAGGATGATGTTCAGTCCCCAGACTTTGGCTAATATACCAGTCAACCTGCTGGCTAAGACTGGACCACTATCCTTAAAGATATCAGTTGACAACCTATCAGGTCCTGTTGCTTTCCCTCGCTTCAATTTACTTATAGCCTTTACAACCTCACTGAGAGTTGGGAGACCTGTGTCAGTTTTCCATTCAGGAAGCTTGGGGATAGTAGGTAAGCTAAGAGTGGCTGGGAGGTCAGTTGAACTGTTCCTGAAAGTGTTCCGCTCATCGCTCTAATCTTATGGACTGAGAGCAATTCACTGACCCATCTATTTCCGAGGTAATTTCACTAACTGCCGATTTCTTAATACCGGTGTCCTTGATAAGTCGGAATAGCTGTCTACTATTACCCGCCGCCGCCAATGTTTCCATCGCTTTTGCTTTTGTTGCCCACCACTGTTCACGATCCTTACGGGGTACGTATTACACTCACCTCAGTCGCCTCATATTTTGATTACACACCAGCAGCCTCTAAGATTATTTCAGTCATTTTATGGATGTAGACAACCTGGTCAATAAGAACTATCCCTAAACCATTGTCAGAACGTGTTATTAATAGGTCATGATTATTTTTATGTAATTCAAATTAGTGTTGACGTTACTTTATCAGAAGGCAGCGTGCTGTTGGTTTTTTAATGAATCATTAATTGCAACAATCATGCAGAATCGATTTGAATTGTTGGAACTCTTGCTATGAGCTTAAAATTAGATTACTTTGATCTGTATTCTGTTTCCTTACATCGAAGAATTTCATTTCCAGATAAAACACTTCCAGTTATGTAGTCAGTCGATTAGAGACACTAATGAATAGTTGATTATAAAACTTTCAGGCTTACTTATGATAACCTCCATAATAATAATTTGTATTAACATAATTCGACACATACATCTAGGACTCAACAAACTACTTGCTTCACTTAAGTAGTCACTTGATCATATCAAGTTAAACAAAATCATTCAACTAAATCAATACTTTGACAATTACTTATAATTTTATAGATCAACATAATTGAAAGTTAGGCATAATAATTGAATTGTCCAAAAATTTGTAAAGATCATATTAATTATAAAGTCATAATACAAATGGAATATGATCAACTATGCCAATACTAAATATAATAAACAGTACATTCAATCTAAGTAGTTATGTAACTCATCAAAAATTATAATCATTATTAACTATTCAATTATATACTCATATGTTTATGTATTAGTTAACATGTTACAAGATAAGTAACAAAATCAAATAATTATAAAGTATTTAAGTTAAAGAAGTAAACTATTTCACATATCATTTATTATGCAACAGGTAAGTGTACATTAAGCTAACTCATAACATAATCACATTATAAGTAGAATATTGTTTGATTGACTTCATAATGTTATGTTAACGTTTAAACATACACTTGATTGGAAAACATTTGAATTTCTAACTTAAAGAACGACGGGGACTGGCGGTGAAAGGAACTCTCAGACTGTTAGACAATATCTTAAATTGGTAACTATTAGATAAATCGATCTAGATGTAAAATATCAACCAATATATTAGGATAAACTTGTATATTCCCGTTGATCTGTTATAGACTGAAGCTGGTCAGTCATTGTTGTTATATGTGCATCCTGAGCGGATTGCCTCGATATAGCGAATTTTCACAAGTAGTATATATTTGTTATAACAAATCAATGGGAATATACAAGTTTATCCTAATACCAATGTGCCCGTTGCACAAGTGTGAATGTCTGGACTCAGTAGTCTAGTAGTGAACGCGGTGGCGTTCGACACGAAACGGACTGAGTTCAAATCCCAGTGTGAACATCAACATAGGATGCAGGTACATCCAGCCGATAAGTCCCAAATAAGACGAAACGCGCGTCCTGAATTCCACTTGCCAGTCACAATCCGACTTATATCAACCAATATAATAGAGGTTGATAATCAGTGGTTAACTTTAAATGAGATTTAATTACATAATAAGAATAAATAAAGACAATAAAGCCCATGATGACAGATGATAATGACTGTCATATAGAATCCATGAATATCAATTCTACATGAAGTATGCAACGATGATATCATGAAGAACGACAATGAAAGACTTCATATTAATTCAACTAGTGCAATGAAAATATAACTACCAAAATTATTCATCTCAGTTGTGAATCTCTGTCTTTTTTTATATAGAAATGCTTTAGTTAGATAACTAGTAACGTTTTATCTGAATAATTATTATAAGACAATAACCAGATTAGATCCAACCACTGTCTACACCTAAAAATTTTCATTGAAGTAATATTATTAATATCTGTAGATGGCATTTGATGCTAGAGTTACATGTTAAGCGTGTTTTCATTTTAAATGGACTGAGGTGGTTTTGTGGAGATATGTGTTAAATTTGCTTGTTTGTATTCCTCATAGATTGATAGTGGTTGGGTGCCAGTGAAAACAAAGGAGGACTGGGTAGCTGTTCCTAACGAGTACGGGACCCCTCACCTGTGTTTATCCTCGGCTCCTCTAGAAAATTCAACTCATGACCTACAAACTGACAAACGTCTAGCCATTTACAACACTAGGTTGAATGGCGTTGAATGGTAGGATTACCGCTCCCATAAATTTGTGGTATAGCGCTGTGACCGTCCATTGTTATTGATGATAACTGTCTCATTCCTTACAAGTTTGCATTACCTTATTGAATATCCTGAATATTAATTTGATTTGTATGGGATTGTGCAATTACCAACCAGCCTGATATCATAACTATGCCATGAAAATGTTCATAAGAATAATTCTCAACTGTTAGTATACAAAATCACACACATTAATTACCTCCTTACTTTTCACTACTGTTCTGGGGTAATATATACTAATATAGGCATATTTAATGTTAGCATAATAACATGACAACTGTGGTAATATCTGTCAGAATTATAGATATGCGCTGTTCGGATGTCACATACTACAATGAAAAACAGGCCCGATGATTTTCAATGTCATCTCATAATTTCAATAATACTACTTTCAAATCTATTTGTTATTTTTAAAATACTTCAGCTTATACCAATTATTTACTTTATCGTTCTGCATAATACGTTCTACATATTGGCTACCCCTGAATCGAAATATGTAAACTGTATTCGGATAATCAATAATCTTAAACATTCCTGTTTATCAACATCCTTAAAACTACTGAAATGTGCAAGTAAGTAATCGCAATTAATTTGTGTTAATTAATTTCCTAAAATGTATGCTCCATCTTTTAGTAAATAACTTTATTATAGTATCATGTGAGTTCTATCAGCAAGTGAGTGCGTACGGAATTGTTGTTTTCATTAAACGTTTCGTCTTGCTTTTGAATCTACCCACAATTGTTCGCAAAGAAAAATCGGTCACTGTAATTCAACTGGACAGACTAGGTGGAAACATTTTCAAAGTTAGAACTTGAATTGGAAACTATAGTTCAAATTACACTATAATGTATGGCAATTAATTGCTGACTGCACACGACAACGACGAAAAAAGTCGGATACAGAACACTTATTGAACACTGAAAATAACAGATTAAAAACTCACTAGTTCAAAGTCCTTCTGTTATTAAATCCAAAATTATATACGTATGTAATTGTGACTGGTGGAGTCTAGGCATGTCACGAGAGACATTTATTACCGCTAGCATTGCCTGATCGTCATATTGATTGGAGTGAGAATTCTACTATTCAACGCCAGAACAATTGTGCTAATAAATAAGCCTTCGCCTAGAGACTATAATGTATTCTGTCCGATTTACTGGTGGAATCGAGGGTATGTACTGTTAAAAAGTCCCGTGCTAGGACTTAACAGCTGTCTTCTGCTTCCTAGTTTTCCCTGGTACCAAATCCAAATCATCTTGTGTTGATTACAAACAGCAAAAATAAATAGTAAAATGTTCATCAGTTAAGATTATCGAGCTAAAATAGAAGTTGGTTAATATATTTCAAAAAAAGGAACTAACATTGAGTAGACCAATATTTTACAAGAATTCTGTGTTTTGTCTTGATGTAAGCTTGTTGTTTACCGGAGTTAAACTAACAGAAACTGTGGGCTACGTCTGTAATTACATTGATCCAGAGTATATAGATGTCATCTTCTGGAAGAAATATTGTTACATTGTACGCAAAATGTTTGATTCATTTTTCGACAAAAGATATTTCAGTGAATAGATGGGATCACAATGGAATCTCCCTTGAACACATTCTTAACGCTATATTTTATATCTAAACTAAAGAACAATTAACTTTGTTCAGTTATCAAAATATGTAACATATACAACATATATAGTCGAAATATCTATCAATTTTAAGGAGACTTTTGACCCACAGGACATACAACATCTTGTTAATACCAGCCGTAGAATTTATACTAAATAGGGGGACAAGTTTGTTGACCTCACTTCTTGATGTATTTCAAACAAAGCAGAGTTTTCGCACTCTAAGAATGGCAGTCTACATAAAATAAGTGAAAGTGGCTGGATTAACAACTTTTGTAGTTAGGTATCATAAGAGGTAAAACTCATTCACCTTTTCTGCTAACAGATAATAATAATCAACAATGATATATGAATGCATGAAGAACTAAATTTCCCTAGTTAAATACTAGTTGGAAGTGGATATTCAATTCGTCTCATAAATAAAAACGAGAAATTCAGAATAAAATTCAGAATTTTTGTTCCTAAAAACTATAATTCAATAACCTAGAATTCACGAGGGACCAAGCTCCCGGTATATTTAGAAACTGTTTGTGTACAGTAATCAAGAGAACCTTTTATGATACATAACGGCCACTAACTTTCGCTAGCCGGAAGAGATAAGTTATGATGTTTGGTTGCTTTTATATGGATGTATTAGTTCACCTGCTCTTGTTTAGTAAAGTGCGTAAGAAGTAGTCAGCGAGCGCATTCAGCATATATACAAGAATATATACCAGTATGGCGAAAGGAGGACAGTTAGAAGTTCCATTTACGAACAATACGTGGACTATCATTATTTATCTAACCCATATGTTGATTTTAATGTTGCATGTAGAAACGTCCTAATCTATCAAGGTATCTTCATGTCCAAGCCCTAAAACATCAGAAGCTCTAGTTGATCATAAAATCATGTCCAAATATTGTGTATAGAAGAAGTATATCTTATCCTTACCTCAACCTTAAGCTCTTATTATCATGTGACGGATACAAACAACAAATTAAATACCAACCTCCACTAAACCACTTATACTTAGCAATAATGATCAACCCATTACTAAATAACTTGAATATATTCCGAAATTTCTGGTGAAAAATTGGCATCGATGAAGTCCACAAATATCGAAATCGAGACACTTATTGTCAATGGCGTTGACTGACTGTTGCGCTATATTACAAATTGATTGAATTCAGAATACTACCAATGAAGGTCTGCTTAATAATGCTGATGGTTAAGCTTTTGCTGTGATATATGAAGACCCTGTGTTCAATTTCCTGGTGTAGCTGAATGTTCACACTACTGACGAATTCCATACTAAAATGATGCAGGCTTCTAATTGTCCCCAGTTTTCAGTGATACCAAGACAAGATCATTCTGTAACGAATACAAAGGACATTATTCATTTTATTTGAATGATTGTTCATTTGAAAATGTTCGCCGAACAGAGACCCTTTCGACGAAATTTATGTTCTTAAAGAAACGTTCATTTTAGGCTACATATGGATTATTCTTAATGTGTTACCTGAAAGTTAAAACTGTAAATAATGCTCCCATAATTCATCACTGTTTTAAACTAGAATTAGTAAGTTTGATGGTACATTTTCATGATGGATCCTTGGTTCAGATCTATTTTATAGTAGACAACATTACTTCAGTTAAATTTATGAATACAACATAATATTTATTTCGTATAAGAAACACTGATAGCTTTATTGAATAAAATTCATAGAATCTAGAAGAAAGTAGTCTAATATGATCTACATGTAATTCGCATATATTCAACTGTAGAATCTAAGTTTAGTCTTGATCCACTTTTGGTCAGTAGCCTGATTGAAATTCATTAACATTGTAGGTTACAATTATCAAATACTATACACATCTACTTATAAACGATTACTAAATAACTTGAATATATTCCGAAATTTCTGGTGAAAAATTGGCATCGATGAAGTCCACAAATATCGAAATCGAGACACTTATTGTCAATGGCGTTGACTGACTGTTGCGCTATATTACAAATTGATTGAATTCAGAATACTACCAATGAAGGTCTGCTTAATAATGCTGATGGTTAAGCTTTTGCTGTGATATATGAAGACCCTGTGTTCAATTTCCTGGTGTAGCTGAATGTTCACACTACTGACGAATTCCATACTAAAATGATGCAGGCTTCTAATTGTCCCCAGTTTTCAGTGATACCAAGACAAGATCATTCTGTAACGAATACAAAGGACATTATTCATTTTATTTGAATGATTGTTCATTTGAAAATGTTCGCCGAACAGAGACCCTTTCGACGAAATTTATGTTCTTAAAGAAACGTTCATTTTAGGCTACATATGGATTATTCTTAATGTGTTACCTGAAAGTTAAAACTGTAAATAATGCTCCCATAATTCATCACTGTTTTAAACTAGAATTAGTAAGTTTGATGGTACATTTTCATGATGGATCCTTGGTTCAGATCTATTTTATAGTAGACAACATTACTTCAGTTAAATTTATGAATACAACATAATATTTATTTCGTATAAGAAACACTGATAGCTTTATTGAATAAAATTCATAGAATCTAGAAGAAAGTAGTCTAATATGATCTACATGTAATTCGCATATATTCAACTGTAGAATCTAAGTTTAGTCTTGATCCACTTTTGGTCAGTAGCCTGATTGAAATTCATTAACATTGTAGGTTACAATTATCAAATACTATACACATCTACTTATAAACGATTACTAAATAAAATAATAAACATGTTTCAAGATAGTACTGTATAGTCAATTTTCCTTTTTGAGAGTACAGTCAGTTCAGAGGTAAGAAAAACCCTTTATAACTATTGAAAATTATTTATTAAATAATTTTAGTTGTTTGACTTCGTTGCAGATTGATGTTGGTTGGGTATCATACAAAACAAGGGTTTATTGAACAGCTGTTTCGTTCCAGTATGGGACTTGTTAACAGTGCACAACCTCGATTTCGCCAAATGATTCAGCAATAGTAAATTAGTTAAATTATAAGTAGTAGTTTGAAATTCTATCATCATGATGTCACGAACTTATAACTCTTTAAAATGATGAACGCCATACATAATGGAAGTTCTTTGTCAGTCATATAAAAGAACTATTTCAACATAAACAAATAAATATTACTTATTGAACTCAAAATAATAGCCACGTTTAAGATGACAGTATATCTTTCATGAGGTACAATCACAGGAATTCAAAATATTTCCCCCTGAAGATCAGGACACACTGGCAAACGAAATCTTGAAATTAATCCTTATTTCGATGGATGAGATTATTTATTAATATAATCTCATCTAAATGTCATCTATATACTTTACGCTTAACTACTATCAAGCTATCCTTATAAGTTTTTAATGACAGTTAGGTTAGAATATAAGCATATGTGATATATAATTGTATCCGATCAGGATAGATTATGCAAATCTAAGTAAATAAATGAGTTAACCAAACTCACCAATTTATAGGCGGTTATTGTTCAGCGCCAAAGTCAATAGTCGTAATCGTGCATTTTATCCACAAAAAAGATTAAACATTGAGATTAACACAAAGATTTTCCGTAATTAGTGCAATTATTCAAGATCACTATAAGGTTTATTTAAGTTAAATTATGGCTAGTGTTTCGTCCCACTTGGGATTCGTCAGATGGGGTGTGTCTGCATCCGTGTTAATATCCACGCAGGGACTTCAATTCAGTTCATTTCGCACTAAGCGCCACCACGTTTATCACTAGGCTGTGAGGTTTTCTGCATGTAAATTAGAAAAGCTACGACACTTAGACTCGTACATCACCTTAAATAACATTCGTATTCTAAAAACGTTTTACAGGTAAGCAGATAGCTTTTCATGCACCACGAAGTTGATTTTGACTAGAGGTTAATGGTTATGATTATAACAAGGTTAGTTTTTGGTCGTTAGTTTACAAAAACGAGTTTGGTTTAAGTATTATGCTGATTTGTATATTGTGTATCATTTGTTTAATAAAAGCAGTAATTGATACATTTAACAGGATATTTTATACTCTGCTGTGTGAAGAACTAGTAATACTTAATAGTTTTATATATTTTAGTTGTTAAACATATGTATGCACAACATAGAACATGGCACATATGTGATTCAGTCCATATTGCCACACCTTAGCAGCATTGCTATACTAACACCATATTTATTGAAGTAATAATTAATCCACTGATAATAATTTTCAGCACACAACTGAAAGGAAGACCAAGAGTGAATGCATCTGCAGAACTGTGACCGATTCTGAACCATGTCACCAAGAGTCTACGATAATCGATTATAACATTCACGCTGGGCCAAATAAAGTAGACTGTATCAATCAACACAACTCAGACCAGCAGTTAGTGAAGACTTTTTCTCAGTCTACAACTGAGTTGTTTTGGATTCTCATTGTATTCGGAGACTGATGAAATAAGTTTAAGGGAAACCATCAATTCAACAGATACCCATTTGTTTTTCCTAACTTTTTGGCTGGAGCTTCTGATGGATGTCACTGTTGATTCCATACCTGTTTGAATACTTTACCAAGCAAAATATAGATGAGTCTCTTTCTAATAATTTCCTAAGTGAGCCTTTGGTTGTTTCAGGAATTAACTCTCAACCTGCACATCGATTAACCGAATTCTAATGGGTCTTTCTGTTATGGTTTTTCTGTGTCCCATAAGATACAAGCGAACGTGTGTTCGTACTAGAGCATGATCAGAATGTAAACATTTACTCCAGAAAGACCGACAGTCTTCTGTTGAACCTCTCCAGAGGCGATTTATATCGATATACTCTATATGAGTTCATTGTTGAGTAGGTGCGAAAGATCATGTTAGATGATATCTCCCCTTATGCTCAAAGTTGGTGTTTGCTAGGAATAAACAATTGTTTGAGTATAGTTGCAAACATTACCCATTCACTGAGCCGGAACACCAAAATACTCTACTAAATGTCTTTCGGTATGATTTAGGCTACTTACTTTGGTGTTAAAATTACCTGTTACGAGTATTGAATGTAAGTGTTTAGCTTTAAAAAGAAATTCAGAAGCTGCCTGTAAAATTCATCTTTCACTACCGTCGAGCTGAAGCCAGTGGGAGCATAGGTCGAAACTACCAAAAAGCAACGATGTATCCCCACTCTTCGGAGTTCTTGCCAAACCATTCAAATGAATAATGCATAGACGATTATTTGTATGACAAACACAATTAAATACCAGTCTCCACAAAATCACCTCAACTTAATTAAAAGCAATTTGTCGATTAATACTTCAACTCGCTAAGCATTTGTTTAATGTTCATTTCTATACAATAGTTCCAGGAAGCCAACTAATTAATTCTCATCTAATCATTAATAAATGGATGTTGGTTACAAAAACTTCTATAGATAAGTTGTCGTTAAAATTCCTACTTGAAGATATGATTTATGAATTACCAATTTTGGTATCACGAATTGATCTGAATCAGATAACCATTGATCACCTGGAAGCACTGGACAACTGTTTCATCCTAGCACGGGACTTCTCAGCAGCGTGCATCCACGACCCCATCGGGGATCGAGCCCAGGACCCTAGAGCTCCGCGGCGAACGCTTTACCATTGGACCACTGAGTTGGCTCCCAACGGTTGATATTGACAGTTAACTATCTCTACAAAACCCCCCCTTAATTAATGAATATTCTAAAATGAAAAGAGATAGTGATTAAACTATAATTTATGCTATGATTTCAACTAGTAATAAACTTAAATGTATGCCATTCTGTTAAGTCTAAAAAAGGAAGACAAATCAATTCACATACACAGAACATATTAATAAATAGAGGTGGTTTTGTGGAGATACATTATTTTTATTTATCACAGATTATTATCGGTTGAGCACCAAGGAGCATTAGACAGTTGTCTCATCCTACTACACGACTCCTCAGCAGTGCGTACCCTCGATTCCTCTAAAGAATAGAACTCAGGGTCTTCAGAACTCACAACAAATACTTAACAATCTGCACGATTGGATTGATGTTCAGTGTTAGAATTCCCACTTACATCAACAAATATATATTCAGAAATATATTCACAGTATTGATTATTACTCAATAAAGAACTAAACAAAAATTATGTTGTATTTAACATTCTCTTTAGGCAAATACACAGAGTTGAATGCATTACTTACTGCTCAAGGATCAGATAAAATTGATGAACAACTTAAAGGATACTGTAATCAATGCAAAAATTGTATATCAGAATATCAAAAGTGTCTACATAAACATTCTAATGATAAAAATATAAGAAATTGCCAAAAATACTTAAATCAATAGTGTTTATTAAGTAATCCTAATGATTTGATTATGTAAATTTATCTATTATTATTATTATCATTATTATTATTACTATTATTATTATTATGAGTATAGTATTATTATGATAAAATAAATAAATATGTACTCTACCAACAGTCTTGTATACCATGAGTTATAGTAATTGAATATTATACTACTGATATTAGAAAAATATTCAAAACTGTTTAAAATATACTCTAATGATTATAAATGGAGCATCGTATGAAAACAAGAACAATTTGTAAATGTATCTGATTGTAAAGTAATAAAATTATAAATCAAGTGTAATGAATATTTCATATAAACACTTTCATGTTGGTATAAAAAGTACAAAATAGAATGCTACCACAAAGACTAGTTACCTTTGAAATATAAAATATCTTAATACAACTTGTTTGTCGATGTTAGTTGTATAATGAGTGTATTGACGAGTTTACATCCTATATACTATTGAGTAACATTTCTAAATTAAAAGCGTTATCTATCGGCCATTGAAAACTATAATTATTCCTAATATACCCTAAAGTAAGTAATGTGATTATCCAAAGAACCAGAGTTCAAAGTTGCTAGCTATGCAACCTGGTGATATATAGAATTGAATAAATAAAATTAATAACTGGTTAGAACGTGGCTATGTAGTCTATGTACAACTTCTTACTCAAAGTACAATACCGAAAACATAGTATGAACCAGTATCCTTCATTTGATATAAAACAAGTAATAAGCTATTAAGTTCAGTTGGTTGTTTTCATCAAACATTGATGTTGTTTGGGAATCATTGGGCAGCTACTTAGTCCCAGTATGGGATACCAAGTGCATTGATTGAAATAGTCCACTTTCAATTTCGATTCATTCAAGATTAGTCTAAATTGATAATAAAAAGTGGTTATATGAGTAGAGTATTTGAAACAGTGAGAAACGTTGATGGAAGAGAGAATATCTTGAAGAGTGGATAAGACTGATATATACTGAAGCATCAGCGGCTTAAATGTTCCATTCGAATCTATTCCACACTTACAAGTAATATCATTAAATGATCGCTTACCAAAAACAGATTCATCTATACGACTTTAAGCTAATTATACTACCTGGTTGCAAAACAAAAATCAAAATACGTAAAGTGGGGCTTGAACTGACGATACAGTTATCAAAAGTCGATTATCTTAATCACTAAGCCACTGTGCTACAATTACATAAACTATATAACCATCTTTAAAATACAATGATTAAAACAAAACACCCCTTTGCATTCAAAAATAATATTTACGTCAAAAATAATACATTATAAAACCTATACATCGAACAGTATAACATTATCATTATAAATGATAGAAATGTACAAGAAAATATGTAAATGACTCCCTAAGTGATCCCACTTCTTCTTTTTTCCTTTTAAAAGATACCATTAATCAAAATACACAAACTAGTAATCAAATGCAATAATTTAAACAGAACTAAATTAAAATCCTCAATTATTAGAAACAATAATAATATTCACTCAAATATTATACACTACAAAGTAGATAATAACAACATTGTTAATGAGAAGAGAAAGCACAAACAAACAAAAAAACTCCGTCAACTTCCTTGTTCAACAATATACAATGATTGGTTAATGCTTAATTGAAGATTTGACTATTTACTTCTTTGTTACTTCTTTCTTATTTAAAAATGCAGTATAACGTTTTTCTTGGGCAGTATACAATTTTTGTAATTTTTTCAAAGCACTTTTTGATAATTCATTGCCTGATGTATCATGTGTTGGCATACCCTAACATAAATACAAGTGAATAAAGTAGGGAATAAGAGATAAGAAAAAACATTATAGGAATTAAAGTTTTACTTCTTTTTTTACCAATCAAATATAAACTTAACAATAAAAAAGGATATGAAAATAGTTTAATGAATGAATTCTTTAAGAAATAACTTATCGGTCTATGAGAGAATTAAGCTATTAGTTATAGATGAAGTCTCCTTATAGGCATATGCTTTGTTCGACAAATGTAGCGGTGATTGTTAACAAGTTTTCAGTTCGGATGTCAATCATCAGTCTAGAACATTTGCCATATTTATCTCTACGTTGCTTAAGTTAAGGTAGTTTTTTTTAGATTGAATCTAATTTGTTTTTTTGTATTCGCTACAGTTGGATTCTGATTGAGGATCATTAATAATCATAGAGCACTGGTTATCTATTTCATTCTTCATAGTAATGTTCCGAAAGACCTAAGGGTTGTTGGTTCGGTACTTGATGTGTGTGAACTACTGACGACTCTCAATCAGTGATAAGGCCTCTCCATCACCAGTCCTTCCCAATTACTAATTATACTCAACCAAGAACAGCCTGTGACAAATACAAAAATACTCCTTGTGATTTATTTTACTATCCAACATGTAAGGATAATAAAACATAAAACTAGACAGCCATCGAATCTGATTATCTGGAATTATATATATATATATATATATATATATATATATATATATCGGCAGAAATAGGGAAATATGCACTATGCACTCATAGTGTTCTGGGGAGGGGAGGGGGTACAACACAAGATTCCTGCAACAAATTGCGGCGATTTAAACTATTGATTGGAGCGGTTAGAATAACTGTCATTGAATAAACTGGTGAATAACAAAGAAACTGACCACTTCTGATAATTCTGTGATATATATATTAAATTATGTTATTGAACATTATGGATGATATGCCATGAGAAGTGAGTTGCATTGTCAGTGAAAGACTGTAAGTTGAGACAATTCATTTTAACATATTAATTTATCGCAGTACTTTTGCGCTGAAAACGTTGAGCAACACGGACCATCCATGAAAAGATGTATGAGAAATCAGTATGAAAAGAGATTGTTTTCAAGTAGTAAATTATAATGCCATTTAAAATAAGGGTGCATACAAACAAAGAGCAGGATATTAAAGGAAATCATAATCGAATTACTGAACAATTGGATGAAAATTATCAATAAAAATATGATTAAATTGTAATTATGTGATGTGGAGATTATTGAATTTGAATTTGTTATCATTAATTAATCTAAGTTAGGCAATCATTGAAAAGCAGGAAGCAGTGGACAGCTGTTTCATTCAAGCATGGGACTACTTAATGATGTGAGACAGTTATCCACTGATGCCAATGGATGTGGTCATGTAAATATATCACAAATTGACTGTTAGGAATATCAGTCGTTGAAGGCCAACTCACTGGCTCAATCGATAAGAGTTTGCCACGGAGCCTAAAGATTCTGTGCTGGATTCTTTGGTAGGGTTGTGGATATGCACTGTTGAAGAATCCCATACTAGAAAAAGACAGCTGTTTAGTGCTTCCTGCTTTTCGGTGATTTTCTAAATAAGACTAATTTGTGATATCACCCATCTTTAAGCTGTCATTCGACAGAAAGTTCTGTCAACAGATACGTGAACTTGATACATCCAGATGGGATGAGTCAGTGGGTGATTGTAATGAGCAAACACAGAATCATCTGAAAACGAGTCACTTTTTCTAAATCAGCAATAAGGCAATGACTTAGTAATTAAAGCGTTTGACTTTCAGTCACCTGTTCACATATTTGAGCTTTGATCTATCTACTTCGATTTGAGCAACCGATTAACAGATTCATTAGCCCTCAAACATGAAGTTCACCTCAAAGCCGAGATCTGTACTTGGTGAATAAAATACATCGAAATCATTAGTACTGCAGCACAGATTTTATAGTTTTATACTCGTCTACTTTAAAGACAATTACAAGTCTGATCAAGTAAATATTTCCAACATTAGCAAGATAAGATAAGCAAACATTATTACACCTACCTTGGAATCAAATTTAGAATATTTATCTACTTCGGAGACGAAAAGCTCCCAAGGTGGTATGCAACCAGCCTCTTTTTTAATAACTTCTTTACTAACAACAGTTTCATCATGCTATACAGGAATTAGAAATACAGATATATTGATTAATTGTTAGTATTAAAAATAGTCAGTCTTATGACTGTATTCACTAAGCTAAATGTTCAATGGAACAACGAATTTTGAACGGTAAGGATGCAAGTAGTTGCTTAATTTCTTGATATTTTCTAGTGTTATACAACGATAAAACACTTTAATTTCATGTGATCTAATGCATGAATAGGAAAGCAGGAACATTAGTCTTTTAAAAGATTATTTACTGTCGCTTATAAAGAGTTATAATCATGCAACAACTGATTTTGACACTTAGTTCATCAGTGACATTTAGCAATGTATGAATTAAGAGACCAAGCAGTTAATGATGAGAAAGTGAAAGTCGCTAAAGAAAATACAAATTATCGACTAGCAAACCGCTTTTGACGCATAATTAGGAAGATTCACACTACACAGCTAAAGAGGAATGGAGTTATCCTTAACGTTTTCAATGCACAAAATATATGTTGTATTCAGCAGTCTCATCCATAAATTCGTTCATTTAATAGGTGAATGTTAAATATTAAAGTGAGATATTCACCTCAAGTATCTAGAGCTACTCATATGTGTACTATGAATATGTCAGTATAGGGCTGCCCAACATGCTGGATAAAAAAATGCTGATATAGTGAAATGCTAATGATCCTTTATAAAGTTACCAAAGCCAGATTAATTATAATTGTTATTATCTCTTATTTGTTAATTTTATAGTTAACATCTTAATATGGATACCGAAAAGGTAGGTCAACACTACATGAAAAACACTAAGTACAGTTTTCACGTATCAAGTTGAATATGTAGGCTTTAATCAGTGTTATGAATAGGTTCTGAAGATTCTGAAATATTCTCAATATAACTAAACCCATAAAATAGGAAAATGATGCAAGAGATAAGTGATGTATCCGTTAAATAATATAATAACAACGTGCCAGGCAAAAACGATGTATCAAAGAAGAGAGACGAATGCTAACAAACGTACTGTTATTAATATTAGAGAAAAAATGAAATAGAAGGGAAAACATAACTCTGGTACAATAGATGAATCATTTGCCTAGCAACAATAACCAATAAAATATACTTGTTAAAGCAGCAAAATAGAATAGTGTATCATGTTTTAACATATTTAGTGATATATCACAATACGTAGCTGTTTAACACTTGGTCAAAAAAATATATGGCTTTCGGTTGGTATGTCACATGTTCAAACAATGTTGCACTAACTTACATCTAGACAACCAAGTAGTATCACTAGACTTGACGTCTACAACGTAGCATATAAACCTATAATTAGCAGATGAATAAATTGATCGACAACTCCTGATTGCATACGCACATGCCTAGAATACAAGTATCCCACTTAGTAGTTTCACTAAAAGATAAAATGATGAATTAAAACGGTTGAATTCATTGTTTCAGTTGGATTGTGACTGGTAAGCATAATCCAGGAAGCGCGTTTCGTCCTATTTGGGACTTGTCGTCCGGATGCACCGGCATCCTAATGTTCACACCGGGATTCGAACCCCGTTCGTTTCGTGCCAAACGCTGCCGCGTTCACCTCTAGGCTACTGATTCCAGATAGTCCCACTAGTGCAACGAGTATATATATAATTCATAAATTATGAATCAATCTTGGTGAAAACTTTGAGGTTTGCACACAACACAAATAGATTTTGGAAAATATTAGGAATACATAACTTTCCGTTATTACCTTCGTTTCATTTTTTGAAGGCTCATTTATCAAAAATTTCTTGTCAACTAGTCCAATGAAAGGTGGAATATCTAAGCCACGAATAAGATCAGTTGTCGTAGCTCTATCCTGAAGTCGAATTTCGGCATTAACAAGATCAATATCACGAAAACGATCACATGCTCTATACAATCGCTTTTTACATGCAGAATCTGTTATAGTACCTGAAGATAGAATTTTTCTTATTGTGTTTCGTATAGAAACGAGTGTATACAGAAAATTTAAAACAACCGGCCACGCATTAATTTCCAGCCCATGTGGTATGCACGTCAACTCAGAAAGATCAGTTTGAGTGCTAGTCTTCAAAATGCATTCCAAAGAATCTAGAAATCAGAAAGTATCACAACATAACAACTGATTTAGTGTATTATTTTCTCACTTAAATATATGCATAATGTGGAACAGTGACTCTGTGGTTAAAGCGTTCGACATTCAGCAACTAAGTTGTAAGTTCGAGTCCCGCCTTGTTTACTACAGCTTGATAAACCATGTAGTATCATTAACTCATATCTAGAATGATGCATGTAGCCAAATATACAAATAAGTACTCAGTCGGAGACTCATTAAACATTTAATCTATCAACGCAGATACATTTTCGTCATCCAAATATACCAATGAATATTGCTCAGTGAAACAAACGATCAGTACTTATTATCACACTATTAATCAGATTATACAACGACTTATTCTAATTACCCACCAATATAGCTTCGATACAGATTAGTCTGAAATATCACGTCACGTTAAAAACAACGAATATTGGTCATCAACAACCTACATACGTATGTTTATATTCACAAGATTGATAAAGACCCATAAAATAATAAGATGCACTTGAATACTGCACGTTCGAACCCATATTGTCGAGCATCAGCTCTAAAGGTTAATGAAAGTAATATCGAAACATATGTATATTTTAATTTGATAGCATAGATTGATCTGGGTAATACAATTATTGAAAGCCAGGATGCGCTGTAGAGCTTTAAATAAGATCACCAATGGCAATGGATGAGCTTGTGCAATATCTCGATTTAATTAAAGTTAGAAATATGTACCAGTACATTTGAAGTTACTGGTTTAAAAGTTAAGTGCTGATCATGAAGCTCGAAGGTCCGAGGTCCGATCTTCTTCAGGGACGTGGATATGCGCTGCCGAGAATCGCATACTAAAACGGGAAAGTTCCCCGTGCCTCCTGGCTTTATAATTATTTAATCCAGGTCAGTTCAAGATACCATATATATATATATATATATATATATATATATATATATATATATATATATATATATATATATATATATATATATATATATATATATATATATATATATATATATATATATATATATATATATATATATATATATATATATATATATATATATATATATATATATATATATATATATATATATATATATATATATATATATATATATATATATATATATATATATATATATATATATATATATATATATATATATATATATATATATATATATATATATATATATATATATATATATATATATATATATATATATATATATATATATATATATATATATATATATATATATATATATATATATATATATATATATATATATATATATATATATATATATATATATATATATATATATATATATATATATATATATATATATATATATATATATATATATATATATATATATATATATATATATAATTCATAAATTATGAATCAATCTTGGTGAAAACTTTGAGGTTTGCACACAACACAAATAGATTTTGGAAAATATTAGGAATACATAACTTTCCGTTATTACCTTCGTTTCATTTTTTGAAGGCTCATTTATCAAAAATTTCTTGTCAACTAGTCCAATGAAAGGTGGAATATCTAAGCCACGAATAAGATCAGTTGTCGTAGCTCTATCCTGAAGTCGAATTTCGGCATTAACAAGATCAATATCACGGGCAAAAAACGATGTATCAAAGAAGAGAGACGAATGCTAACAAACGTACTGTTATTAATATTAGAGAAAAAATGAAATAGAAGGGAAAACATAACTCTGGTACAATAGATGAATCATTTGCCTAGCAACAATAACCAATAAAATATACTTGTTAAAGCAGCAAAATAGAATAGTGTATCATGTTTTAACATATTTAGTGATATATCACAATACGTAGCTGTTTAACACTTGGTCAAAAAAAATATATGGCTTTCGGTTGGTATGTCACATGTTCAAACAATGTTGCACTAACTTACATCTAGACAACCAAGTAGTATCACTAGACTTGACGTCTACAACGTAGCATATAAACCTATAATTAGCAGATGAATAAATTGATCGACAACTCCTGATTGCATACGCACATGCCTAGAATACAAGTATCCCACTTAGTAGTTTCACTAAAAGATAAAATGATGAATTAAAACGGTTGAATTCATTGTTTCAGTTGGATTGTGACTGGTAAGCATAATCCAGGAAGCGCGTTTCGTCCTATTGGGACTTGTCGTCCGGATGCACCGGCATCCTAATGTTCACACCGGGATTCGAACCCCGTTCGTTTCGTGCCAAACGCTGCCGCGTTCACCTCTAGGCTACTGATTCCAGATAGTCCCACTAGTGCACGAGTATATATAATTCATAAATTATGAATCAATCTTGGTGAAAACTTTGAGGTTTGCACACAACACAAATAGATTTTGGAAAATATTAGATACATAACTTTCCGTTATTACCTTCGTTTCATTTTTTGAAGGCTCATTTATCAAAAATTTCTTGTCAACTAGTCCAATGAAAGGTGGAATATCTAAGCCCGAATAAGATCAGTTGTCGTAGCTCTATCCTGAAGTCGAATTTCGGCATTAACAAGATCAATATCACGAAAACGATCACATGCTCTATACAATCGCTTTTTACATGCAGAATCTGTTATAGTACCTGAAGATAGAATTTTTCTTATTGTGTTTCGTATAGAAACGAGTGTATACAGAAAATTTAAAACAACCGGCCACGCATTAATTTCCAGCCCATGTGGTATGCACGTCAACTCAGAAAGATCAGTTTGAGTGCTAGTCTTCAAAATGCATTCCAAAGAATCTAGAAATCAGAAAGTATCACAACATAACAACTGATTTAGTGTATTATTTTCTCACTTAAATATATGCATAATGTGGAACAGTGACTCTGTGGTTAAAGCGTTCGACATTCAGCAACTAAGTTGTAAGTTCGAGTCCCGCCTTGTTTACTACAGCTTGATAAACCATGTAGTATCATTAACTCATATCTAGAATGATGCATGTAGCCAAATATACAAATAAGTACTCAGTCGGAGACTCATTAAACATTTAATCTATCAACGCAGATACATTTTCGTCATCCAAATATACCAATGAATATTGCTCAGTGAAACAAACGATCAGTACTTATTATCACACTATTAATCAGATTATACAACGACTTATTCTAATTACCCACCAATATAGCTTCGATACAGATTAGTCTGAAATATCAACGTTAAAAACAACGAATATTGGTCATCAACAACCTACATACGTATGTTTATATTCACAAGATGATAAAGACCCATAAAATAATAAGATGCACTTGAATACTGCACGTTCGAACCCATATTGTCGAGCATCAGCTCTAAAGGTTAATGAAAGTAATATCGAAACATATGTATATTTTAATTTGATAGCATAGATTGATCTGGGTAATACAATTATTGAAAGCCAGGATGCGCTGTAGAGCTTTAAATAAAGATCACCAATGGCAATGGATGAGCTTGTGCAATATCTCGATTTAATTAAAGTTAGAAATATGTACCAGTACATTTGAAGTTACTGGTTTAAAAGTTAAGTGCTGATCATGAAGCTCGAAGGTCCGAGGTCCGATCTTCTTCAGGGACGTGGATATGCGCTGCCGAGAAGTCGCATACTAAAACGGGAAAGTTCCCCGGTGCCTCCTGGCTTTTAATAATTATTTAATCCAGGTCAGTTCAAGATACCAGATGAAAAATTCTAGAATCCTCACAACAACCAATTATATATATATATATATATATATATATATATATATATGAGAAGTTGACTATTCGATCTTAACTGAAGTCTACAGGTTAAATGATCATCGCGAGACCTGTAGGTCGTGGAATCGACACTTAATAAGGTGGTGAGTGGTTACTAGCTGAATCCAATGTTACGAAAAAACAACCACTCAGTTTTTCCTGGAATTCAATGGTTGTCTAGTTAAATTCAACCAATGATATAACTACAGAAGATAATATATTAAGGCAGTATACATTTAAGCATGCGTAGCAATTAACTGTAAATATCGTTAGTCAGTAAGTGAAATATGCATAAGAAGATAAAACAAACATACGTTTTCCATCTGATTCTACATTGAATAAGTCAATTCCATACTTTTTATGTATTGCAGAAGTGAAAGTATTCACAATCGTGTTAAACATATCACCTAAAAAAAATTCACAGGAGACAAGCTTTTTAAATATTTCCATGTAGAAATGTTTAGTTTTATAATGTTATTTAATTAACTACAGTTGATAATATAATTACAAGAATATTTCTTTACTTGTTAGCATAATATACCAAGGGTGAACAACAGAGCAATTCATATGAATGGTAGAGGAGAATATACCTAATCTCAGTAACAGGTGGTTGAAATGAAACTGTTATTGAAATTTGAATTTGGTCAGTTCAACTTACAGACGATAAGAGATCCTACTAATATTAAACCAGCTTTAAAGTCACTATGTTGACAGAATAAACAACGTTGTCTCAGTGGAGAAATATATAACATAACGGTATGTTAGGTATTGAAAATATTCAGTAACCGATAAAGAAAAGCATCAATTATGTAGCATAGTATAGGTCACATTTATACTGAGGTGAAGAGGTCACATCAAGCGTTATTGTATAGATTCCAACAACTATAAACATTGGGAAAATGTGTCTTCATTGAAACATTCGGATAATTAATAAACAAAAATGACGCACAGAAACTTTTATTATAAACATACAATACATCTAGATCATAGAGGTAAACAGATTTTCATTACTGTTAGTTGAAATTTGCTTATAAGTGGCTATGAGGCTGACACAATATTAATTACTACACAGTAATCAGTCAGTATAAGTATTTGAGTCCGCGAGGTTGGTCGCGACCCAAATACTTTAGTAATGACATCTCACATTGACTCCGGGTGACGAGTGTTAGAATATAAGAAAATAACAGAACAGTGATCTAGTGAGCAAGGCGTCTGGCTTTTAAATACTAAGTTCTAAGTTCTAGTTCCTGTCCATTTACTTCAGTTTGCACAGTAGGAAAGCAGCACTAACACTCATACATAAAATGTGGCTCAAAAGTGATTCCATACTTAGTGAGTTACATTACCATGTCACTAATTTGGTGACTATACTCCAATAATTACCTGTTTTTAAAGAAATATTGACTTTTAATGCATAAGAAAATTACTAAGAACAGCTAAACATTTTTACCACAGACTTCAGTTTTCATTATATAACTATTAACGACTGTCGAAGGAAGTCTGTGGAAAGTCTTGGGTATTTCCAAAGAAATGAATATACTGTGCTTCCTCATAAAAAGGAATAGAAACAAAGATTATACTGGTAGACAGCTGACTGAATGAGATAAGAATAATTATTCTGACAAAATCAATTATCTCTTAATATTTTCATCCTAAATGAATAATCTATAACGACGCTTTTCATAACCTTTAAAATGTGATAAGCGCGAACAAATGAAATAAAGATTAACTAAAAGTAATCAAACTCAGTAACAATGTAATAGTAGATCCACAAATAGGGAGTTAATAATACTCCTTGATTGACTAAACTTTAATATATGAGGCATGATTAAGATATTAGAACTAGTGGTTGACAGCAATATAACTAAACCTATAAATGACATGATAAAAACGTATGTGGAGTTCATCTGACTAATAGGAATGTTTAACGTTCAACCATTGTAGAGTAAACTATCTTTTATGGAAGCTGCATCAAATCAAGAATTATATTTCGAAATCGCAGACAAGAACTGTCATTCAGAATGAATATCAAATAACGCCTTTGAATACATTTAAACCATTTATAAAACAAATAAGACTAACCTTCATTAATAATAGTATGAACAAATAAGGAACTAGCCTCTAATGATTTGTGTACAGTAGTGTTAAGACGTTCTTCAGTTAAAGTATCAAGAGAAAGCCAACTTCGAAAGCCGAATGCAGTTTCATCAAACTCACGTAAAGGAATACTTTCATAGTGTTCTGGTATTTTACCACCAGCTACTATAGCTCCACATGGGACTGGAGAACCAGTAGCAACAGCAGTATGATCGGCAACTCCGAAAATACGCATCAGTTGAAGAATAAAACGACCTGCAGCAAAAGCATCATCAGCTAAATTGGAAACACATTTGTTCGGTTGAATACGACTAAATATTTTTGAGTCAGCTTCAGACATTAAAATCTTGAGATAATCCAGAACCGAACGAGTATCACAGGAGTCTAGAAAAGTGAACAAAGAAGTATGGTGTATCTGATCGGGTTATACATTTTAAAAACACAGTTTAAACGAATAGCTGCAGCTGAAAAATTATACTTAGTATAAAATGAGGGCTAATTTCTACAGCTGTACTAGTTAGAAAACACGGTATTAAAAGTTTGCAAAATTACAAATGCAATCCGTTATATCGGGCAATTCAAGATGAGCAAATAACTTTCTGAACTGCTTATCAGAAGACTATTCCATTTATTTTGAGGTCAATTATTTTATTTCTATTATTGTTAAGTGCCCATCGCCATAGCCTCCCACTGGGCCCATGAACTGTATCATATCATTAGTCATTAAGAGACTATAATCAATTAATTATGCGTCTGTACCGTCAGCTCCAAGTGATTGTGTCCGTTTTGTACAAATGCCATTTTTCCTATTAATGCTCCGAGTTTAAGGTTTATATATATAAAAGAGTGCTTGAAACACAATTTGATCTGTTCAGTTGATTCATCGGCTTGTGTTCTTTCTATTCCAGCGTGGGACTGAGTAGGCATCAAGCTGACGTACAGGGACAGGTTAGGCACTTTCATTAGCGTTTGTCACCGTAATTTTGTGTGCACAAGGCCATACCCACTAATTGGTCGTGCGCTCCAGAGTTCATAACAATAATTTGGCATCATAGCATAATGTGATGAAAACTACTTCAAACTGGAAGTCAACAATACGCTTAATATACCAAGTAACCATTTTTTTATAAAAGACATTCATGAGTAGTAGGTAGGAAAATCGCTAACGAAGTAGATAAGCAAAGAATTACAATAAACTATGCTTATTTACAACGGATAGATTGTGGTTAGTAGTGGTATCTATGAAACACTCTCTGTCATATTTGAAACATGCAAGGTGAATGTACCTTACATTCCTTAATAATAATGTTGTAAAGAAATCATATGTTCAAAGACTAATACTTCGTATTGTGAAATCACTGTACTCTAAAACTACGAATGTTTGGCAAGCTTTGAATAAAATTAAAAAGTGTTGACTACAGTACTCGAAGACGGAGACTCATAACAAGTGACTGAGATACGGTTTTATTATTATCAAAAACTTTTCCATGACATTCTATCGCGTTCCTATCACTTGTTCCCATTGAACACTTATAAATTCACAGGAATTTCAATGAAGCACGGCTGGTTGCTAATGTACTAATCAATGAATTTACTGGGCTTCGCATACAATATACTAAGTAGAATAAACGTATCTTCTCACCTCTTGGAATATTCTTATTCTACCAGTGGTGAAGAAACACAAAGTATCATGCATAGATAACAAAACAAAGTGCATCCATTCGACATAGTTTTTACAACACTGACGTGATCCCAAAGGAGCCCTTAAAAGGCCTTAGGAGGCTAAGAAATTACTAAAACTACTTTATCTAATATAGGTACTTTGGGCAGTTCCAAGATAATTCTAGAAAGACGGTGGATTATACTTCATATTCTGATAATATAACTGGCGATTTTGTTACCAATTTCAAAATGTTTTCACAGGCTTACATAATATCATGGTTACATAGAAACCTAGAAATAACTATACCTTAAACGAACTTTAAAAGTCAAACTTCTTTACACATTTTCCATCTTTTATCTTTTTTTGAAGCTCCAATATAGGAAATTTAATGAGGGAAAGTCAGTGTTAAGCATTCAAATATCAGGCATACTGTACGCCGTAGAATATTTTACAACTTTATCCAATTTCGAAGAATCATTTATTATGTAATAAGTCTCTAAAATCATTAATACAAAAAGAAATAATTAAAAGGTACCTAAAAACACAATTACAACAAAATGTCAACTTGCTTCTAGTAATAGTAATATTTAAAAAGTAATACGCCTTGCATATAATCCTACCTACCGCATAACGCACTATATACTTTATGTTGTATATCCATAAGAGTCTGTTTGAAATCACTATTTTCAGTTTCTTCTAAAGTGGATTCATTTGATAGAGATTGATTTGCCAGAAATTGAATATTTGAACAGGTATATAGAAAATCCTAAAACAGGCAGCAATTCTAAATGAGTCTAAATAGCACCATATAGATAATTAATCAAAATGAAGTACAACTCATGCAAATGCCTATAAAGCATAGTTCAATATTATCAAGTTATGTACTTAATGTCAGATTAGGATCTGCTATACTAGTGACTAGAACAACAGACAAGTATAAATATACTGTAAGTAGTTGCGAAATAGATTCTAATGAAATTGTCACCAAGTGCAGACTACAACTACAAATCAAATATTAGGGATACTAAGCAACTCCAGTGTAAAAAAAAAAATACAGTAAATAAGTAAATATTTCCACATATTGTATTCCTTAGAAACAAACGATTTGTACAGAGCAGATATGGAAAAAAAACATAAAAAGTACAAGACATCCGGAGATGGATTATAAGTAATCCTGACAACTTAAGAGTATGACCAAATGACAACTGCTCGGAACCCGTCACATACGATCTTTCCATAAGTAGTCTTAGGTGTCTTAACTTGTGAAGGCCTTACCACCGAAAAGAAAAATGTGGAATCGGGTGAGGTGTGAAATTCTACTGCCCACCATTACCAACCGCGTACTTTTGTTATGATAAAAAAGAATCGCTGCAATGCTTATTATCCAGGGGAAACATCACAGTGGTGTCATGCCCCTTATACAGTCAGCAGTACAACTTCACACACGGACTTTAGGTCGGCTGCTTTTCTTCTTACCATTCTACAACCGACCTATCCGGTATGGTAGGTCTTAAAGGAACTAGTGTTCCAATCAATATAACTTGGACAAAGTAATCATCATAGGCAATCCCAATAGAGATATCAAGGCAGCAGCTACAGTCAGGAAAAACAATTAAAACTTTAAGACAGCACCATATAGTACATTAAACATAACACCCTCAAAATCCTCTTTTTGAGCTACCAATATTTTCCACCACCTTAAGAACAGCTCGGAACTAAAATAATAATGCATAATTTACCTAACAAGAAAGAGCACATTCTATTGAAATAAAAATTTCTTACAACTAACTGTTTCTCATAGGCAACAGCTTCAGCCAATGTATCAGCACTGTAATCCATAGTATCACGCCAGGAATGTAAAAGAAATATCAAACGAATTTGGCGAGGCGAATGAGTCTTGAGTGCATCACGAATAGTTATAAAATTCTTTAACGATTTTGACATTTTACAACCAGAAATAGTTAAATGGCCAGAATGAAGAAAATAGTTGACCCAGTGAGAATGTCCAAAATATGCCTATGAAATAGATAAAAGTAGATAGATGAGATTTGAACAACTATAAAATCCTTATTATACTTGAAAGGGGTAAAAGTAAGTTGTTATTCTAGTTATGTCGTTCAATGGTTGTATCAGATTAACGTTTATTAGTTCGGTACGCCGTCACTTGTTAGGTCCTAAATATAGTTTGAGTCGGTAGTTTAAGATGATCAGTATTGTCTTTTATTTTGTAATATTCTAAATCGTATAACAATTAACTACGATATGTTGATAATATTAACAAAACATCTCAAACCTACTTCAGACTGAGCCAACTCGTTATCATGGTGTGGAAACTTCAGATCCACTCCACCACTATGTATATCAAGAGTATCTCCAAGAATATCGCTAGCCATAACAGAACATTCTATGTGCCAACCAGGTCTGCCTTTACCCCAAGGACTAAGCCAAGCAGGCTCGCCGGGTTTAGATGCTTTCCATAATGCGAAATCATTCAATGATTTTTTCTCTCCGATTATACAAAGTTCACCTTCTCCAGATTCAAGTTGATCCGTATCTCCATATGCAGTTGGCACAAGTTTAGCATAAAAATGGTTAGGAGAATTTGCAAATCGATTGGTATCAAAATATACTGATCCCGATGGAGCGACGTATCTAACAAAATAAATCAATAGGAGCCGAAAATAAGTAACAATAATAAACACGTTCTTCAAAATTATAATAAATAGTTTCACAGAAACTACGTACCAATTGTGAAATAATATACCAACATGAAATAATATTTGAAAATTTTTCAATTATTTGGATTAAATAAAGTTCCAACCTCTTATTCAACACTTTAGTTCAAAACTACTCAGGAATATAATCCAAATTGTCAAATATAAATAGGATAAACAGCAATTCTGCACTAAACTATTTACCAATGTTCAATCTATTTATTATAAAATGTGAATCGCTCAATGTAAAATATGTTCAAACTACAACATATGACGTTTGAACGCTAGCCTTTATTTATGAGACAAAACCGTTTTGAAAAGTGATAGCTTCATTGGAGCCAATTATGTGCTTTCATTTTATTGAATTAGGTCATATAACTAAACAACTTCTTAAGCTTTCTGGGGGGGAGGGACGTGGTATATCGAGGATTCAGGAATACTTCCATTATTCATGCTTATTCACTCGCAAACTCAACTGTTTTGGTGTCCTGTCTACATATTCATGCTTACAACTCCTATATTACATTTCGTGAATACAACTTCGTCTTTCCGTTTCTAGTATTACCACTAACTTTTATTCGTGTAGAATTAAGTATTACTCATGAGAAAATATATCTGTATGTTATGAAAACAACTTGAGAATTATGTCTTTATTCGGTCGAAATATAGGTGAGAATTTCTTACATAAAAATTTAATATTTGATTTATACGCAATGTTTCTATGACGCCCTTACATATAAGCTAAAAACTCGAGGACACATACAAGATTAATTGTTAGACAATATAATATGCAAAACACGTACGCAAAGCCATTTTCGATAATCTGTTTCACGTATTTTATTATTGCATCTATATACTCTGTTACCCGAACAAGCACTGACGGAGGAATAATCTGTAAAAAGACAATTAAGAGACTAAGAATTCTTTGGAACTTCACATAGTAGTGATAATAGAAACACAGTGAAGATGACAAAATACTGACATTATTCTCCATATAAAACTGCATTAGTACTCTATATTTAACAACTTGTGATTGATATACCTGAAACCGTCGTTAATTTGTGCCTTCGAACATAATTCGTAACAGAGAAAGTGAGAACTAGGTATAAGAAACCACTTTTCATGAGTAAAAAGATTGATCTAGCTAAATAAAATAAAAGTGACTAATGGCTATAATTTATTTATCTAGTAAGATTCTAGCCTTCCCATAAAAGTACTACTCTAGCACATCGAAACTTACACATCTCGCAATCATACCAAATAATCCTAGAGAATATTGTGACTTATTTTAACAATAAATAGCACCGTATATGACTGGAGATTCGAAAATAAAAAAGGCTAACAAGCAGAGGAAAATACGAATCAAGTGGGTGATTGATTTAGGTAAACATCTAAAAAAACTTGGAGGTGATACGCCATATAATGGCAATAGAAAACGGCGGAACTGAAAATAATAAAACGTGGTGATTAACTGTTGAAATGAAAGATACGTGAACAATTTAAACGATATAGGCGGCTGATACATTCTGACTAACAATGTAAACAATAATTCGTAATGCCACATAACAGAATGAGTATAGATACAATTAGACCATCGGTATATATAAGCATATATAAGTATATATATAAGCATACGTTTAGAGACTTCATGTCAACAAGATACTCCTTTTCAAAATGTCTAGCTAGCATCTCAAATATTTGGTGATCAGTGATAGAATCACCGTAAACTGCATCCAAAGTATCTGCAATAGCATCACGAGCATTTAGAATCAAATAATCGACTGCATTCTCTTTATCAGAAGGTACAGTAGATAGAAGGGATATCAAACGATCTACTTCATTGGTTAGATATGCTTTTTTATCTGGATCTGATTCGGACAAAATTTTGGATTTGATCCGCTGGAAATAAAATGAAATGAAGGTATTCAGATTAAATAAGATAGAAAAGTATACAAATATCATCTAAGACATAAATATGTAACTAAACAAAAATGCTGATGATTACAAGGAAAATAGTCGGGTTTTTTTTATCTATTTAATACAATTGGATCTTAGACAGACTGACTCGATATGATCGGGCAGGCTTCAGATCAAGTAAGGGTTTATTATTACTATTATTATTATTATTACACAGAAGACAAGTTTGGTAACACTTACCTCCCGTAATTGTCATAAACGATGAGTAGAGAAAAATGGCAAAATTTTCCAGTAGACTATATATACTGGATACATTTCCTAGAAAAGTTGTTCCTTATTTTATCACTTACGACTAATTTTTATGCAACCATTATTTTGACTTTGTATTACAAATACTCTCGTTCTACATTGATTACATTACTAATTAATTGTACCTGTGTGGTTTGAGTAATCAGGCATATAAATATGGGAGTTTGAAACATACAAAATCCAAGATGGAGAAGATTAAATTAGTTTATCTTTTTCTTATTCCCGCCTTGGGATAGAAATATTAAGTGAACTAACGAGACGGGGTTTTTTATTGAACGACGTTGTGCCATCTATCTGAAATCACTATAGGTGATTTTCTAGGTTAAAGAGAATATAATTATTGTATGCTTTATATAAGTTTTCAAGGTCGTTTATTAACGACCCAATACATCCTGCAGACGTTCGCTTTGCATCCGAAAGTTAAGTACAGTTTAAATATGATGCTACCGAAATACTAACGTTAGGTTAAGATACTATATAGGTGTGGTAGATTAGTTGATGACTGAACCTTCATCGACTTGTGTAATCAGAAAACACAACGTGCATGCCCAACCAATGCTTACCCCAAGCCGTAAAGTCAGTTAACAACACAGTATGTTTAAAAAAAATCAAAAGTTATTAAACCGAAATTCACTGTATATCATCAATTAATACTCAGTCCATCCGTGTATATAGGTGCATTCTACTGCGGTTGAGGTGATCATAATTCATGTTTTCAGCCCTTCATTTTTAATGTAATTCAGTTACCAAACAAAAGTTTAATTACTCGGTTTTGAGGTACATTTTGCTTGAGAGTTAGTAATGCTACCTGACTGTCCAAACAGAGGTAAACGTAACAGGATCTGAAGCTAATACTAAGTGGCTGAAATTTGAGTCTTAACTACAAGTTGCTATTAATATATGGAGACCTAAAGTGATATAGTTGAAAATTAGTTTTAGCTGTTATACGCTTATTTACAACTATTTAGACGAATTAGTCCGATGTATGATTTCTTACTAGTTGTATTAGGTTAGGAGCATCGCTATGTGAATTTCCAGGTTTCAATTCATTGAAGTGATGACTCTGTGGTAACCTCATGAATAGTCAAATGTGCCCTCGAGGTGAATAACACTTATTCTGGTCCTTTTTTTATTCTAGATGTGAGAGCGATCATATATGCGTAGTCACAACAAGCAACAATCCTATTATGAAATGTAACAATAACATAAAAGAATTTTTCCCTTATTTATTTGATACCAAAACTACTAGGCTGTTAGAAACACACATATAGGCACATTTCTAGAAATCCATTTACATTGTCACCTGTAAACTTTGAAGGACTAGACTGCCAACTGATGCATCGTAGCTGACAATAACTTCAAATGTAGGTAGCATAGTGACTACGCACAAGTGGTGATAGTCGTGCTTAAAACAGCACAACTAAGTTATCAATATAGTTTGTAACTTTAAAACTCATGATTTTAGCACCCATTTAATTTTACAATTTTTCAGTCAGAATTGGTAATAATAGGCTCAATATGCAGAAAGCTAGTGAACTGTGTACTGTCATAAGATTCTTTCCAACTAATCAATCTTCTTCATATTTAACCATATGTGTGAATGCCACTAGTAAGACTAAGATTGTGCGAAGCTCTGGTAATCATACTTTTGTGAAAGCAGACTTAATGAATGACATTGAAACCCTTTATAACCATACATAACTTTACAGATTTGAAATATAATAAGACTGTACCTGTACTCCCTTGGAAATATCACTAACAACAGTAGCCAGATCAGGATCCCTGAGTTGGTAATCATTAATTAAGTGATTCTGTCGAGCACGCTTAATAATCTACAGAGGTAAGGAAACCAGTTAAAATACGATATGTACTTTGTCATCGATATCAGTGATATTTAGGACGTAAGTAACCTTAAAGTTGAAATAGTCCGTCAGCACTCGACGAATAACATCGAACACAACGTAAGTCCTTTAGAACATTAGTAAATATGAATCAGAGTCAGAACCTGGCATGACCCATATGAGACACATCATACACAGTGGGACCACAAGTGTACCATTTAACGCACCTTCCATCTTGCGGAACAAATAGGTCCTAAAGAATGCAAAATGTAGCAGCAGATTTTACCTTTCGTGATGTCAAGCTGTTATAAAGGTAGACATTTGGTAACGGTACGTCCTGGACTTGTTGATTTGGTGTGGACCATTTAGGCTGAGTTCGTTTCTCCATTCTCCTTGCTATGAGATCTGTCAAAACATATAGGATTAGAACATACTAGAGGTAGAAAGAAAGGTCGAATGCCACGTTACTAAATGTCGTGTCTTAAGGTGACCACGACTTAACAAACTAAGCATTAACTTGGGCGTTGGTAGCCCAATGAACGAATTTTCCTTTACCAATTCAATATATCCAATATCTATATGAAGGGCTATTTTAAACCAAATGACTTCTTTTTGCTTGCATCTGAAGTGTCGTAGCTTCGGTTCTAGTCTCCGATTGATGGCTGGCTACACGGCAGCTTTTGAACTGGCAGTCTCAGATGATTCATTTTTATTTCTTTTCTTTCTTTTAGTTTGTCTCTTTCTTCTCTTTTATAATTTTACTTTCTTTTTATTTCTTTTTAAACCCTTGTAATGAACTAGCCTGAGCCCTTTCGTTCCATCCTGTGTAGTCTGGCTCATCAGAAATGGTTGAAAGTATATGGCAGAATGGATAGGTGTTGAGAGGGCTAAGGTTTGTAGCTGTAAATAACCTTCGAGATAAATGGTTATATATGCTGTCGACATTGATGCTGATCATGTTTGCTTTAGAGAACACGACTAGTTGAAGGCGCCCGGTCACGCATTACCACCAGATCAGGACATGACGAACTATGGGAAGCATCTGTCTATAGTTTCCCAGTCTAGCCGTTGTTATCCCATTGATGCTCTATTTACGATCAAACATAACTTCTCTTCCATCCTTCATTGCCTTCTAATTTATTCTCATTCGTAAGAGTGGGTTCAATCGTTAGAAGTTGTTCTGGTTATACGACAAACGTAACTTGATCATATACCGAGTGCACTTCATTGGTGAGCACCACATGATCTGGACACAATCATAACTACTAGTTCGTTCCCGTTTATAGTTTCTAACGGAATATTTTCAGTGTGATTATTTTTTCCCACATTTTCAGGGCATGTTTTTGTATTTGCATATAATGTTACTTTAATGATGACTGATCAGACTCCTAAGCTTATTAAGATTAAAACTCCCAAACCCCCCAAACTTTCAGCTCATCCTCTTTTGGACAGAAAACATAGAACTCTGGTCCTGCTACGCAGAACCGATTTTCGAGACCACAACGTGAAGGGACCACGCGTGTCAATTCCTTGCCGTCGTAAGGTCACCTCCGCGTGGATTGAACAGGTACGTCCACTCTATCTTTTTCAGCCCCGACTTTCGTATAACCTTACGACCAGCTCAAAAGTTTAATTCTCGAACGCAAAGCCTTGTTCGGCAGACAACGTCTTGATGAGTTGTTTCACACCATCGAGCTCGGTAACGGTTCAGCGACGAAAATGTTGTCGAGTATGAGAGATGTGATTGGTCAACGTTCTTTCGACGAAGGTCTCTTCCGTCAACTTTTTCTGTCGAAACTGCCGCAACAAATGTAAGCCTCCCTGGTAACGTTAGACAACAAACCAGCAGATGAACTAGCTTCATCTGCTGATCGAATTCTGGAAATCATCAGACCTCGCTACAATGAGGTTTATCGTGTTGCAGAAAAACCTCATGCTGCCGGAAACGAAGTGGCAAAATTATGCAATACTCTCTCTCATTTTCTCGACCTACGGGAATGACACCGGCCAGGTTAGTCTCGACGACGAAGCCCTTTACGGAAAAGATTCTCATATCGACCTCGACAAAGCGAAAACTCACATCGGCATTGGTGCCACAACACCTATGGCAAGGACCCGTAGAAATGTAGAGACACCTGTTTTTCTAGCCAGAAACCCACCCTTGATGCATCGGAAAACTATCCCTTCGGTACGCGTTGGTGGAAACCCTAGCTGGTGGTAATAACTGCCATAAACTGCTGACGTTTCTATGAAGTAATTTTCAGATGAGCACTCTCCACGAGAGTCGTGTTGTCTAGACTATATTTCCCAGTTGTCTACTGATATACGACATACATCTGGGGTTACGATGTAGTTGCCGATGCCTTATCGCGAATACATTCCTTGAATCAAATCCAAAAATTCGACCTTGTTGAACTATCACGGCTTCAAAATGAAGACAATGATCTTCATCACGAGTTATCTATAATAACTCTCAAAATCCAAACAAAATCTATTGAAAAATGTAAGAATACTTTAACTTGTGATTCATCTACAGATACAGCCGCCAAATAGTTCCCAGGAGTTATCGACGAATCATCTTCGACACATTGCGCAACATCTCCCATCCTGGAGTTTGTGCTACACCTAAACCGATTGTCCAGAGATTCTGCTGGCCGAAGATGAATAAGGACATCATGGAATTGGCACGCTCCTGTGTGGCCTGCCAAAAGAATAAAGTAATTCAGCATAATAAATGCCCTCTTGACACTTTCTTAACTCCCGACGCTCGATTCGACCATGTCCATTTTGTCCTGTAGGACCTTTTTTCTCCATTTTACTGGAATAAAGTTTCCTATCTTCTCGTCTTCTGAATTTGCGACTAGGGGGTTCAAGGCGTTCGAGTGCTGAAGTTGCTTGCGGCTAGTCTGGATATCAAGTGCGAGATATAACAAAAACCTTTGATGGTATTAGGAGCATTCTGATCAAGTATAATGGAAACATGGTGCGATCTTGTTACATGGTAGAATTTTGCTTCTGACATTATCAGGGCATGGTTGCGTTCCCTATTGGGGCGTTAATTTTAATATTTTCCAGTGTGATTATTTTTTCCCACATTTTCAGGGCATGTTTTTGTATTTGCTATAATGTTACTTTAATGATGACTGATCAGACTCCTAAGCTTATTAAGATTAAAACTCCCAAACCCCCCAAACTTTCAGCTCATCCTCTTTTGGACAGAAAACATAGAACTCTGGTCCTGCTACGCAGAACCGATTTTCGAGACCACAACGTGAAGGGACCACGCGTGTCAATTCCTTGCCGTCGTAAGTCACCTCCGCGTGGATTGAACAGGTACGTCCACTCTATCTTTTTCAGCCCCGACTTTCGTATAACCTTACGACCAGCTCAAAAGTTTAATTCTCGAACGCAAAGCCTTGTTCGGCAGACAACGTCTTGATGAGTTGTTTCACACCATCGAGCTCGGTAACGGTTCAGCGACGAAAATGTTGTCGAGTATGAGAGATGTGATTGGTCAACGTTCTTTCGACGAAGGTCTCTTCCGTCAACTTTTTCTGTCGAAACTGCCGCAACAAATGTAAGCCTCCCTGGTAACGTTAGACAACAAACCAGCAGATGAACTAGCTTCATCTGCTGATCGAATTCTGGAAATCATCAGACCTCGCTACAATGAGGTTTATCGTGTTGCAGAAAAACCTCATGCTGCCGGAAACGAAGTGGCAAAATTATGCAATACTCTCTCTCATTTTCTCGACCTACGGGAATGACACCGGCCAGGTTAGTCTCGACGACGAAGCCCTTTACGGAAAAGATTCTCATATCGACCTCGACAAAGCGAAAACTCACATCGGCATTGGTGCCACAACACCTATGGCAAGGACCCGTAGAAATGTAGAGACACCTGTTTTTCTAGCCAGAAACCCACCCTTGATGCATCGGAAAACTATCCCTTCGGTACGCGTTGGTGGAAACCCTAGCTGGTGGTAATAACTGCCATAAACTGCTGACGTTTCTATGAAGTAATTTTCAGATGAGCACTCTCCACGAGAGTCGTGTTGTCTAGACTATATTTCCCAGTTGTCTACTGATATACGACATACATCTGGGGTTACGATGTAGTTGCCGATGCCTTATCGCGAATACATTCCTTGAATCAAATCCAAAAATTCGACCTTGTTGAACTATCACGGCTTCAAAATGAAGACAATGATCTTCATCACGAGTTATCTATAATAACTCTCAAAATCCAAACAAAATCTATTGAAAAATGTAAGAATACTTTAACTTGTGATTCATCTACAGATACAGCCGCCAAATAGTTCCCAGGAGTTATCGACGAATCATCTTCGACACATTGCGCAACATCTCCCATCCTGGAGTTTGTGCTACACCTAAACCGATTGTCCAGAGATTCTGCTGGCCGAAGATGAATAAGGACATCATGGAATTGGCACGCTCCTGTGTGGCCTGCCAAAAGAATAAAGTAATTCAGCATAATAAATGCCCTCTTGACACTTTCTTAACTCCCGACGCTCGATTCGACCATGTCCATTTTGTCCTGTAGGACCTTTTTTCTCCATTTTACTGGAATAAAGTTTCCTATCTTCTCGTCTTCTGAATTTGCGACTAGGGGGTTCAAGGCGTTCGAGTGCTGAAGTTGCTTGCGGCTAGTCTGGATATCAAGTGCGAGATATAACAAAAACCTTTGATGGTATTAGGAGCATTGCGACCGGTCTATAGAAAGTGGAGTCCCCTACAGTACGTCGCCTTAATCACAAGTTCTTTTTAGCTGGTTTGCTTTTATGACAGAGTACATTTTAAAGTTGCTTCACTGATGATAATTTTGACGATATGCCAGTGTTGGTCTATGGATATGTTCTCCCAGTCTCTGAACCATATAACCGGGGTTATATATTGGTTTAGGACCCGATAATCTGATCAAGTATAATGGAAACATGGTGCGATCTTGTTACATGGTAGAATTTTGCTTCTGACATTATCAGGGCATGGTTGCGTTCCCTATTGGGGCGTTAATTTTAATATTTTCCAGTAAGGTCCTATCGTTGAGTAGTATGTAGTCCAGCTGCAAAGGCTTGTCATCCGTTTTTCATCTAGTATCGCAAACTACTCGTTCTGTGAGTCTTGCTTCCTTGATTGCGACCAGAAGCTGATTAGTAATGTGTTTTATAGTGAAATCCACACGGCCAGGTTCAGTGATAGGGCGTTGAAGTCCGGGTCAGAGGAAGTCAATTATATCATCTAACCCAAAAGTAAACAGAAGTGTGTTCCACGATTCATGTATTTTAAGCTGCAGTGTTTGACATCAAACAAGAAATTAATATGTTGTCTCCTTTTAAATTGTTACTAACCGAGGAAAAAGTAGTCAATTTTTTCTTAAACTCTTACTACCCCAGAACCTAATTACGCCTAGCCAACATAGTTTCCTACAATTCTGATCGTGTATGACTTCTCACTTGAACTTCTTCAACTACATAACTTGTAACCGCGGATAAGGTTACACAATCTTCGTTTCATATTTCGACATTTCCAAAGCGTTTGACCGCGTTAACTACTTCCTATTAACGAGGAAACTTGAAACATACAATATTGCCTGCTGTCTATCAGACTGAATCAGGTCCATTCACAGTGACCCCATACAAACGGTTAAGTTTGACTCTGTGCCCTCCTGTTCAAAGCCTGTAACCTCGGGAGTTACTCAAAACAGAGTTCTTGGTCCCCTCCTCTTAACTTTCTGTATTAATGATGTATAATCGTTTCCCAAATGATACTTCGTTTATGTTTGCTGATGATCTCAAAGTCGCATTTTCGTTTCCTCCTGATGAACTTGCCTGGTTTCTAAGCTTAATACAAAATGGCTTATCGTTCGTAACTGATTGGTGCACCACTTGAAAGCTGCCGTTTAATCCTTACAAATTTGGTTAGAATAGTTTGGTTCACTATATACTAGCATACAACTGACCCTCCACTCCATTTCTTTTATCTAGATTACATAGTGTTACTGATCCTGGCTTAGCATATTCCAATGATCTCTCTTTCTCTGAACATATTGCAACACTGAATCGCAACTTCCATAACCAAGAAATCAAAATAATGTCGTACACAATTTGTATACCCCCCCATTTTAGAATGCTGCCTGTTTGTTCCCACGCGTAGAGGTAGAATTTATTCCAAGGTTCTTCACTTCCTATATATTAAAAAACATCAAAGAATAGGGATGCCTGACAAGATGTCAGAAACTTAAGCTTCCTCCTCTTTGAGTTCGACGTCTCAAAACTACCTTCATTTTCTTTACAAATTACTCCATAAGTTGTCATTCTCCTCCCCTAACAAAATTCAATCTAAGCAAACCCCTTTCCTTATGATATACGTAATCATATATCTAGCATTACAATTGGCACCTTTAACACAACTCGTAAAGCAAACTTCTTTATTAGATTTTCCTGAATATGGAACAGTCTACGAGTTGACATTAGGACCTCCGAATCTCTTCCATGTTTTATTAACTTTAAAAATTGCCCTCTTTTGGTGACCTATTTAGCCTATTCTCCATAACAGCCAACCGTAGTCAAGTGCTTCAGATCCTAGGTATCATTAATGCATGGATTATTCATATCTGCTGCAGAAGCTACACTCCCCTTCTTTCTCCTATATATTTGTAGATACACTAGTGCGTTGACGATTATACGTTAGTCAACTCTTGTGGTGCGGAACGATAGTCCATTTATCTTACGCTACGGCTATTTTTCGCTTTTTAACGGTCATACCAGATGTACTACAGTCTGTATGAATAATTTTGTTGCCTCTTACAATTTAGTATCACTGATTCTCTTCCATAAGCCTTATTTGTCTTAGTCTGCTTCGTTTGGAGATATAGCCTTCGTCAAACTTGTTTGTTATATATTGCCATATGTGACTGGTCTGTTATACATAACTATTATTGTTATCTCGAACATTACGCTGAATCTCAAACATAATTTAGTACATGTTTGTCACAGCAATAAAACTTTATTTGTTAGAACTCATTAGATGTCACCATACTATGCCACATGTATCAAATTGGCCACACTTGTAAAACTGGTGTACCTGTTTTCAGGAATAAATCATTATTATTATTATGAGCGCGATTGTCTATAATATACAAGACGAGGCGCCGTTGAGGCCCATCAGGTGTATCATAGTGAAAGCAACCAGTCTCCCAAATAGCTCTTGTCAGTACCTATGTCTTAACAAGAAACATCGTGCCCTGTCCTTTTCTTGCTTGGCTCCCAACCGGCAACAAATCACTTAAAGCTGTCCAGAAAGTTAAAAATCTATCATGTACAGGGATGCCCTTGTAGTCAACGATAACGCTACCATTCGAAAGCATATGTAACTGGGGGCTCCAAGCTTAAATAATGCTGAATAGAACACTACTAATGTAAGATACTTAACTGAGCCACTTCGTACTGTTCCAGAATCCACTGACTGTACTAGTTGTCGGCAAATAGGAGTCACAGGATGAGCCGTTTCATTTTATACATCTCACAATCACTCCTTATGCAAAATAGGCTTAGTCCACGAAGCCCCTGATGTTGGTTTCTTCAGTACAATATCTGTAGCACAAAAGCACAAATTTAAAGTGTTTGGTATGGCTGATGTTGGCTTCCTAAACAGTATAAATAAGATGAAAAGCTCGACGAAAAACTTTAAAACCAGAAGCAAAGCTTCGTACTCTCGTCCATAAAAAGAGGACATCCTGTCACTGGGCCTACTACATCATCATAGTGCAGGGTTGGTTATAAAGCCCCATCTTTGGAAGGCAATCGATCCCGTAATATTTAAGGCTGTCACTATTCACAGGCAGTACGTTGTTTTGAAGCCCAACTCATTAAGCCACTGGCATAAGCCACGTGGTAAACCTCGACATTACGCTTAATGCTTTGGCAAAAACGACTTTGGAAGAAACTCCATGACACCTACAAAGCACAAGTGTGCCCTAAACCCTAGTAATCCGATATCATACTCATCCTACCCAAGTTCTGTAGTGGGTTTTAATCCCCCTCATCACTATTTTAACTACACTTATGGTGACCTACTAGTATATCTTATGTTTTACTCATCAATAACGAGCAGGCATAGTGCCAAATATAAATTACTCTACACATCGCTTTATCTCTGACCCCTATAGTAATACTTGTGGGATTCAGCAGTTCCTAGTCCCCCATCAGCTTCTTTAGAAACTGACTCGAACAGTCAGATATCTATTTCAAGCCAACATCTACTTACATCAAGCGCGCATGACTTAGACAGATATCTCATCTCCTTCACATCTCATTCATCATTTATGAACATTTTAGTAAGAAATACATCCCCACTTTTTAATAAAATATAGATCCTAAGAAATGTACCCCTATTAGCTGAACCTTATTTTATATTTGTCATAGAAACACAGTATTCTTCATCAGTAACTGAAGCTGAATAATGAATTCAAAACTACGTACTACATCTTTGCAATATAAAGTATAAACGAGGTGGTGTTTGCTAAATATATGCTAGTGCTTACTTTTCGACTAATGAAATTGGTGATGAAATCATCAGTAAGGTATCAGAGTCTGTAGGTTCTTCTACTAACACCTCAGCCCATAGTCGACTTTTTGGAGTGCATATGAAGAACTTATGACACTTCGACTACTGTAGACATTACTAATGTTTTATACGTACTTCTGCTCTAAATTCTGAAGTGAACGTCATTGAAAGAGATTCTAACTTCTCTACGATAGATTGGGATATTGGCAGGGATCAATCATATGACGGAGAAAACTTTTTAAGAATATTAAACACGCATTGTTGAATACAGCGTGTTCGCACTCCCACAACACAACATATTTTATCGAGATTACTGTCGTGATGTTACCCCACGGTCGGTTGAAGTTAGAAAAAAGCTTAAAAGCGGTGACTACAAAAAGGTCCTGAGAGCTGTTTCTTTTAATATTAACCACTACAATAACTTTATGCTACAAAACACTTGATAATATTAAGGTTATAATATGTAGACTGGAATTTCCTACACATCTTTTTAAGGTGCTTTGTATAGGATGATTCTTCTTGTCTGATAATCATAAGGATGCATGTAAAATCTTATTTGCTTGCATTAAAATCCCTTCATATTATTTTTTTATTGTGCAGTTCCTTTGCTTGTGTTTTATCATTTTTTATGCTCTGACTCTGTAACAAATCTTGTTTCTTTCTGTTTGACCCTTTTTTGCATTGTGACAGTATTTTATTTGCTCACAATCAGTTTGTTACATACCCTTTTTTGTTAGCATGTGCCACATGCTATTGGTCTTCCGTTTTGTCTTACTGGTTTTCAAGGTCTTGTAGGCCATATCGGCCTGATACCTTACTTGTCTATGCCTGAGTTACTTGACTCAGTTACCCACCCCCCCCCAACTGTTCTGGCTCTGTTCTAGCACAGTCGAATCATGGGTCCATTTTCAAAGTAGCTGGTACACTGTGAGTAAGGAATCTATAAAGTTGTAATTGTAGATCTCTAACGAGGAGACCTTAAGAGAACACTATTCAACACTGTTCATTTCTTTTCTCATGGCCTGTGAAACCGAGGGTAGTGTACAAGCGCGTGGTGACTGAGTTCATTCTAGTAATCAGTCGAGGGTTCTCCACGATTCTATCGCCTGTCGTAAAATTGACTCAGATGTCGCTAAACATCTTGACAACGTGCAAAACACTCATCTAACATTATCTAAATATCGGTGATAAATTATGCTTGAAGAAACCAGCGGCAGTGGCACAGAGTCACCACAGAGTGCTATGATAAGCTAACCATAGCACTTATTAGCAGGACATTTCCCAAGAAGCGTGTGCATTCGCAGTCTCCTAATACCATAATACCTTTTATCCTCGAAAGCAGAGATATTTCAGATCAATGGTTTTGCTAAAATCGCAGAAACAGTTGGCTTTGGCAGTTTCTTCGTAATGATGGGTGGTCGTCGTAGTTGTTGGTATGTGCTTTCTTTGCTACCATTTACAGCACCAATATTTTGTAACCACAAAAACTCAGGATTCTTAGCAACACTTAGTCAGAACTAGGTACACACGACGAAGAAGTGGAACCGGAAGTAAAAGTGTACTGTCTTATATATAATAAAACATTTATGTATACATGAGACATTTTGACGAGCATTCAAACGAGATCACTAATCCTTTACTCGTAGTCTGCAACTTTCCATCTCTCAGCAAACATTTTTCATATAGCTTATCTTCGCCTTACCTACAATATAAGCAAACAGGGATAAGTATTGGCGATTATATAATCCTTTCGACGCTCCCTCAAGGTTGTTGTCGCTTGCAATAAGCGTTTGAAGTTCAGTAAGGAAAACTGGAGACAACCGCAGAAATTAGCATATAACAAAAAAAACGCAGGCATTTATCTCAGTAAGAAGAAAACTTTATACATAAGTTTTTGATTCAAACGAGGAGACACCATCAAGTTGCATAACTGCAGGCCCATGAATATCAATCCAGTTATCCCCAGAATAATAAAAAAGTAGTAACGAAAAGTCAAATTTTTTACTGTTCTAAAAACGTGTCGCCAGTTCCCAGCATGGTTTCCTTAAAGCTAGGTCTTGCCTAACGTGTCGCTTTGAACTCTTTAACTTAGTCTTCACTAGACGCAGTCTCAAGCATTTAATGTTAGAGTTGTACTGGACTTGTCTAAAGCCTACGACATGGCCAACCTCAGGTTTCTAATGGGCAAACTCTCATCTTATGGGAATACGGATTCATTACGTGACTGACTAAACTTTTTTCGTAGTCATCAATATCGAATTGTTAAACTTAACTGCTCCTTATGGAATGCTGAAACAGTTACAAGTAGCGTTATGCCGCGTTGTGTCTTAGGAGCACTTCTCTTTACAGCTTCCATAAATGATGTCAGCGTTAGTCACGTATTAGTAACATTGGTCAATTGCCATGGTGGCTTGATTCGATTCCATTAGTTGCAGCAGCTTCAATAGACGTTATTAACTGTTAGGTGTGGTGGATCCAAGAGAGTATCTTGGAATTCGTTGACAGTTCTGCTTTATTGGGCTTCGTTACTGAACAGAAAGCTGATGATATTTGTGATCAATGCACAAATGTACCCGTATAAGGATACGATCATAGCTGCTAAATAGCTAGTTAATGACAACCTGTATGTTTTTTTTTAATACTGACAGATCAACATGTTGTTGACAAGATAAGTACTGATGGGGAATTAGTTCCGATGAATTGCCCGACTGAAATGACGTCAATCAATACTTCAGTGTCATTTTCCAGTGTTGATATCCCCGGGCCTAACCTGTGATCCATGGTGAGGTAAGAAGGTATGTTTAGCGATTTCATTTACAGTTCTCCAGAAACAGCAACTCAGCATTTGACATCAATGACAACTGAAGCAAGCATGTAGGTCATTTAGGTCTTAATAGGAACACCATTCTGCAAAAGTTCTAAAGATACACAATCGCTAATCTGAGTTCTAAGTGAATCATCAAATCATATTTTACAAATGAAGAATTTTTCGATGATAGCTATAAATCACAAGTAATGTTGCCTAGTGGTGGTCGCGGTGGCATTTGGCACGAAACGTACTGAGTTCAAATCCTAATGTGAACATCAACGTCGGGATGAAGGTAAATCCTGCTGACAAGTCTCAAATAGGACAAGACGCGCATCGTGGATTCCTTTTGCAAGTCATTATCCAACTGAAACAACTCAGTATGTTAGTTTGTATATACTATTAGAATAACGTAGGTAATAAATGCATAACAGCACTGGTAATCTACTGAGTAAATTATGCAAACGAAATAGTCACGGTCCAGTCACTATATAATTTTAAAGAAAACTTTAAGTCAATACTAGATTGAAGTGGGGTATTGAACCCCAGAAACTTTGTTAGGCTAGGCGATGCGGCAACGTTAGGCGCCTAGTCTAGAATACTTGGGCTTCGTGGAAATCTTGTAATCTATCGCAGCTTATATACTAAAGTTAGTTGACGTTTTACTACATGTTCTTAATTTATTGCGTATTATGTATAATTAACTTCAGAGTTACCCTGTACATTGATCAGGCATATTCTGTTGTAGGTTTCCATTTTCAGTTGATTAGTTGTTGTCGCATAATTCATTTACAAATGGACCTATTACTGCTATTTCCTGTGCTTTTGTGCAAGAACTTATATGCAGTGTGCCTGAGAATCCAACTTCAGTGATATACATGGCATCCAAGAGTTTTCCAGCAGGATTTGTTAACGCTTATTTGCATCACATTACCACCAGGGCCTGCGCTAATACGGGGAACATTTGAACTCTAAAGATTGTTCCACAAAAAAGTTTTCGCCTGGTTCACCACGTCAACATAACACAGACCTTCAGTTACTGCAATTTCCAACTCTATACCGGTCTGACGTTACCACTATGCAATGTTAGATAACTGACTTAACCCTTCATGTTAAATACGGACTTATTCAGCAGTTGACTTGGTGGTCTACTTAATAGCTTTTCTGTCATATGGAGCATCGCAAATGGCTTAATCTATGCACTCAATATGGTAGCCTGAACAGGTCCGAGCTTCTGTGTGGTCTGTGCTTTAATGTGATATGTTGCCATTTTAACTTCTAAGATAGAGACATGATTTCCATTACAGCAAGGCAAAAGTAAGCTGAATTATCGAGTCACTTAGCGTTTAGCGTATTTTCTGTGAATTAAATCACATCCTCGGCTCCAATTCACATTTCTTGAAGCCTAGTAATACATTCTGACAGCAAACTTACGTAACTTTAATCTGCGACTCATTTGCTAGTAGTGAAATGATGTGACTAGTGAACCATTGCCCTACTGTTATTGGAGATCGGTTTAGTGTTCCCATTTGTCAAGTGCAAATTTATGTACTTGGCTTTTATTCTCTGTAAGGGCTAATAACATTTGGCTGCCGAAACTAGAATGTGCTAAGCTCCACTTTAATCTTAGACCTGGTGGTTGGACGTCTAATACATTGACCACTAAGGTGTCTTAGTAATACGGAATCCCAAAATATACTTCAGCACTATCCACTAAGCATCTGGTTTTGACAGTTTGAAATAAATCGCATTTGCCACTTATTTTTGTGATATCATGTTTGGTGATGACTCAACTACCGCAATATCGCAGTTGCATTTTTTTTATTAAACCTAATTTAGATCCTGGGTTTCAAAATTACCATGTACATTTTATTTCTGCTGATTCATTTCTTCCGGAATTATATCATCCATGTCTAGTCTTTCTACTATCACTGATCTTACAATCCTATTGCTTTGATATTCATCCTGACAATTTCATATCACTGTATGATAATGTTCCGTGGTAATATGAACTAATACCAAAACGGTTCATATTGTTGACAACTGACAACTTAATATCTAAATTTTGAGACCCGTATTGAAGCTGGTATGATGTTAGTACGTCTCTGCCATTATTCTAGGCAATTGCTAACTTTGTTTTATTTCCGATTGAGCATGATTATTGTGTCGAAAAAATCCAGTGTTTTTTCGTCTCGGTGGTTATTGATTTCAGTTTTGATAATTGTGATGCATACATTGCCTTTCTCTTCGGTGTCAGGACTAAGCACTGATCTGTATTGTCAAATAAGACCGCTAATGAGTGTATAATGAACTATTTACGTCGTTTTGGATTGTTGGAGCAAATCTGGCTAGAATAAGTCATGTCTGTTGCTCTCTCCGATGGTATTACCAGGTCATTGAACAAAGCAAGCGTTTTGTAACCATACTGCACTGTTCGTTTTAGCATATATAACTTTTCGGCTTCAGCAGCATATTACTAATGCATAGTAAACTTCAAGATGCTTGTACTCATTTTTTGAAGAATATAAATAACCTTAAGCGATTAATGGAGCATTCGGAATTTGCATAGCTGGCAGCTATCCAGTTTCCTACTATGCAGTTTGCATAAATGAAATATGTTCCTTACTTTTCTAGACAACCTACACTTGCTGTAGCCAACCGTAAAAAACAGCTGGTCCTGACGGATTGCTTCTAAATATCTTTACGGATTTTGCATCACTCATCGAGGTATGTGTCAGGTGGATTTCCTTGATTAATGGCGTAGATATATCTTTGTAAGTCAGTGAAAGGCCTGTCCTTATGTTGTATTGAAAGTCGGTGACTAGACAAAATTCTTTGTAATTGCTTCAGGAATCCCCGTAAATCTGGAATGCGTGGTGTTTCTGTGACATTTGTCTTAATTAGACGTTCTATGTCGAGTTGTGGGGACTTTGTTAATTGTAGTCACATCATTTTAAATAAAAAACATACAACAAGCTGTTTTATAGCCTGACAATAGCACAGGCAAATTTAGTTGAGTTTTAAAGTCACGATTTGAAAGAAAAGAAGATATAACGATAATAGAATATTTCTGGATAAGGCAAAAAATGGATAGGCACATCTACATCAGCATAATTCATTTTTTTAATATCTCAATAATTCAAGCTAACGACACGATCTAGGAATTTAAAACCTTATTTGGCATTCATTTATAAACTTGATGTACTTGGCTCTTGGTATGGTGCTAACCGAACATTTATTGAAAATCCGGGGTTCCGTCTTACTACTAATCTACTCGACTAATTTGGTGTCTTTTACTATTCTACCTGAGTATATATATTAACACCAGCTGTGCTAACAAGATTTCATTGAAAACTTATCCAATAGGCAAGATTAATGGTTTATCAACAAGTACCTGAGCACTATTCTATATTGCGTTTTAAGTCTAAATACATGCAGACGATGTAGATAAACAATATTTACTGCTGAATTATCAGTTCACGAGTAATCCGTGTTGTATGTGTACTCTTATGAATACATGTTAGCATAATACAGTTCTGATTAAAGCATGCCCAAAATATGCTTGGAAAGCTGTACGATAGATGGTCTATTTTCGGCGCTAACAAACGATCAACACAAATTCCTATGTGAATTTTATGTAAACTCTAATGCATTTATTTACTTTTCGTTCTGCTATCCCATTCCCGAATATCTTTTGCTACTCGTCTTGTTCTAATTTGAGATCAAGTTGATGTCGTACCGTAGAATACTAGACAGGATTAGAGCTTTACACATCAAGTAAAGCTTTTACTGAGTATAGACCGTTTAGTGACTAGTCCTACTTTTCCTTTCAGACTTTTATTTCAGTACTGGTGCTTAACAAGGACCATCTGAATGTCTCACAAACAGGGGAAACTGAGTCCTAATACTCCTAAGATGAACCCAAATGCTGTTAACCGTAATACAGGTCTGCATACACTTGAATATGAAGAAGCTATGGAAGTTGAACAACCCTTGAGCGATACTTCAGAGCACGATCCATCCTCAGATGTAAGCCAGGTGATTAACCAAAGATTTATTTTTAAAATAGTCCCTTCATGTTTCAAATTTATTCTTAATTATTTATAATTTACGTCATTGCCATATATGCATCAATTTAAAGTATTTTTTGTTAACAACTCAAGTATTAGTCACTCAAGTGTTTCAACTTTCTTGGTTCAATCTTGAACTTGTTTCTAAATAAAACAGTAGCAAATTACTTTGTACTTATTCTTTTTGTCAGAAATTTTATTCATATTCAGTTTAAACTATAAGCCTTTGGAACTGATACTTAGATATTTTGAATTTCCTTGGAATTATGGATTAATATATTGTTTTTAGTGAGGAATTCCCGTCTTATAAATAAAAGAGGAATAGTCGTTGGTTATTTCGTAATTACAATTTTTATTGTCTACTAATTAACTCAAATAACTAGTCACATTGTTCCGGTTGGTTATTTTGTGAGTACATAGTAGCGTTAATCTCCTACATAATCTTATGTCTAACCAGTCAACAAATGATTTTTCTTCAGGACTGTTTTATATTCGACGAAGTTCTGCGTCTAAATTCCTGAACAATCTCAATTGCCTTAGTACGTTAGCAATCGATTATGCCGTCGTAAGTATTAAGAGAGTGTGCTCTTGATGGGAATGGATTATTTAGTTTATGTGGATCACCTACATTTTGCTGCAAAATCTTATTTCTTAGCTCCAAAATGTACTATCATAATAGGTCTTAGGAGCTAAATAACTAGTTATTTGTTAAGGATACACCATATCGTATGTATGTATGTATGTACAATCAACATAGAGCCTGGCACGTGTGCATCGGTTCAAGTTGCCATACCACCATGGCACCGCAAGATTAACACCACCACCATTAGTAGAAGTTACTTCAATAAAATAATATAATAATAGTAACAAGGAATGTGAACATATAGAATATGGTTCAGGAAATGTAGAAAGAAAGCTATGGAATAATTTAAAGCTCATGATTTAAGGGAGAACAATGAGTGAATACATCTGCGCCATTGTGACCGATTCTGGGCCATGTCACTCAATGTTTCTAGCCACTGGTTACGGTAATCGCGAGAACCCCATCCAGGTAGTCTGCAGCTACCGACACTACTCGAACCGGCAGTCAGTGACTTCATGGACTGATGCCATGTTTTAGTTTAACCGCCTCTAACTCCCATCCTATTCCTATATCAGCCAGCATTGCGCGTTGAGGAAGACGGTGGTTGGGCATACGCAACAAATGTCCCAACCACCTCAGTCGATAAAGATCCACAACCTCACCGACTGATTTACCACATTTGTCTAACACCCGACGATGTTTCGTAGACATCGATGGTGTCATCTACTCTTAATGGCCACGTCTCACACCCATACAGTAAGACAGAGCGAACTGTTGCGCAGTACTCTCCCTTTCGTTGAGAGACGAATATCTTGTCTACGCCATAGGTGACGTAAGTCGGCAAAAGCCAAACGAGATTTTTGAATTCGTACTGAGATTTCGTCAGAGACTAACCCATTAGGGCTAATCAGACTTCCAAGATAAGTGAAGTGGTCGACGTGCTCAACTACTTCACTCCCTATCTTTAGTTCGGGTGTTGACGAAAACCAGTCCTGGAGCAATAGTTTGCATTTGGAGGGGGAGAAACGCATTCCGAAAATGCGTGCATTCGAGCTTATTGCTGTTAAAAGCTTCTGCATCGTATCAGCGTCTTCGCCAAACAGGACTATATCGTCAGCATATTCTAAGTCAATAAATGGATCTCCTGGTAGGAGATCGATTCCTGAGAAGTCACGATGAAAGTGTAATTTCTAACAGTATGTCAACTATAAAATTAAACAAAAATGGGGAAAGTGGGCAGCCTTGACGGACACCACTTGAGATTACAAGTTCAGATGACAGTTCGCCATATGCTCTGACACGACTAGTAGTGTTTGAGTAAAGAGCCTTAACAAGCTTTATGTACTTTTGGGGTACGCCTTTCAATGAAAGACACTCATCATCAGCAGCAACGTAGAACCGGGCACAAATGCCTGTAGGTTCAAGTTGCCATATCACACTAGCACTACGAGAATATTGAGGTAGCGTATAGACAGAATACAAGAGGGAAGAGTAAAGTAAAGATGTGCAGAAAATAACAATAGAATTCAAGATTTAGATGAGGTTAAAGAGTGAATACACTTGCGCCACTGTGACCGATTCTGAGCCATATCGCCTAGTGTCTCCAGCCATTTGTTGCGATCATCACTCGGACCCCAACCAGGTAGTCTACATCTACTTACATGGCTTAGACGAGTAGTCAAGGACTTCATGGACTGATTCCATGTTTTGGTTTGGCCGCCCCTAACCTTCTTCCATCCTACTTCAGCCCTAGCCAACATCGCGCGACGGGGTAGACGGTGGTTGGGCATGCGCAATACATGTCCCAGCCATCTCAGTCGATGAAGGTTAATGACCTCTTCGACTGATTTACCGTGTTTCCCAAGAACCTTTTGTCTAACCTCACTATTATTAATCCGGTTATTCCATGATATAGGAGCGATGTTACGAAGATTCCTATGGTCAAATATCTGGAGTCGATGCATATCTTGAGTTTTCATGGCCCACGTTTCGCAGCCATATGTTAAAATGGCGCGGACTGCTGCGCAGTACACCCGGCCTTTCGTTGAGACACGGACATCTCGTCTGCGCCCCAAGTACCATAAATTGGCAAATGCCAATCGGGCTTTCTGAATCCGCGCTGAGATTTCGTCAGACACCGACTCACCAGGGGTGATGAAACTTCCGAGATAAGTGAAACGATCAACGCATTCAATTACTTTATTCCCTAAAATTAATTTAGGAGAAGCAGGCCAATCCTGGAGTAACATTTTGCATTTGGGAGGGGAGAAGCGCATCCCAAATATGCCTGCATTGCTACTCAAGGTGTTCAAGAGACCCTGAATGCTGTGCGCGTCTTCACCAAATATGACTATATCATCTGCATATTCCAAGTCGACAAGAGAACCTCCTATTAGGAGATTAATTCCTGAGGAGTTAAAAGAAGTGAGTGAGATTTCTAAGAGTACATCTATGATGAAATTAAATAAAAAAGGGGATAAGGGGTAACCCTGACGGACTCCACTTGAGGATGAAATTTCTCGTGACAATTCGCCATATGCTCTGACTCGACCAGTGGTGACCGAGTAGAGAGCCTTTATAAGGTTAATGTACTTTTGAGGTACGCCTTTTAATGACAAACATTGTCACAAGACTTCACGGTCTACAGAGTCGAACGCTGCTTTCAAGTCAAGAAATACAACTATAGTTGGGCGTTGGTACATATGTCTGTGTTCGAGGATCTGGCGCAGGGTGAATATGTGATCAATGCAACCCTGGCCAGGTCTGAAAGCAGCCTGGTTTTCTCGAGTCTGATGTTTCCTAGTGTTAGTTAAACGTCGGATGATTACAGTGGCTAATATTTTAGATACTATGTTAGTCAAACTGATTCCTCTGTGGTTATCACGAGGATTTCTGTCCCTTTTTGTAGACTGGAACAATCAGCGATCGAGACCAGTCAGATGGGATGGTGTTTAGTTCCCAGACTTTGGCTAATATATCAGTCAACCTGCACGCTAAAACTAGACCACCATCCTTAAAGATATCGGTAAACAACATATCAGGTCCTGCTGCTTTCCCTCGTTTCAATTTACTTATGGCGTTTTCAACTTCACTGAGAGTTGGGGGACCTGTGTCAGTTTTCCATTCGGGTAGCTTGGAGATTGTGGGTAAGCTAAGAGTGGCTGGGGGCCAGTTGAACTGTTCCTGAAAGTGTTCTGCCCATCGTTCTAATCTTTTAGATTGAGAGTAGATCAACGACCCATGTTTTTCAGAGATAATTTCACTAACTGCCGATTTCTTGATACCGGTGTCCTTAATAAGTCGGAACAGCTGTCTACTATTGCCTGTCGCTGCCGATGCTTCTATCGCTTTTGCTTTTGTTGCCCACCACTGTTCACGATCCTTACGCAAACTCTTTGTCAGTCTACGTTTCAGTTGTCGTCGCTCTTCATCATACTCCGAGCCTGCTGGAACGAGTTTTCGAGCCTCCATCAGTTCCCTAGAAGTTCTAGAGATCCAATGGTCTTTCATAACCATTGGATTGGGGTTAGATGCAGATAGCGCTGCTGCGTTTACACCTGCTTTAAAATCATTCCAAGCTACTTCGGGATGAACCTGTTGGTCGTGGGTGACTAAATGCTTAGCCAAACCATTCATAAATGCAATCTTAGCATTCTCAGTCTCAAAGTGATATCTAAAGGGTTTGCCTGATGTAACCTTTCTGCGACCAGCAAAACGCATGGAGATACGTGCTTTCACTAGGGCGTGGTCAGAATCTAGACACGTGCCCCAGAAAGAGCGGCAATCCTCTATACAGCCTCTCCAGCGGTAGCTGATGCCGATGTGATCGATTTGTGTCCATTGTTGTGTAGATGTTGGGAGTCGCCAGGTTAAGCAGTGTCTCACCTTATGCTTAAAGTTTGTGCTAGCTAAGAATAAACGGTAGTCTGAACATAACTGCAACAAACGATCTCCGTTGTCTGTTCTCTGGGCTGGGATGCCGAGTAACCCACCTAAGTGCTTTTCAGCCTGATTTAGTCTACCTACTTGGGCATTAAAATCTCCTGCTATAATTACTATGTCTGAGTGCTTAGCTTTCTGAAGGAGGCTAGAGAACTTCATATAGAAGTCGTCTTTCACTTCATTTGTGCTGCAGTCAGTGGGGGCATAAGCAGAGACGACAAAAAGGCATCGGCGTGTGTCCCTATCTTTCCGAGTTCGTACTGTGCCATTTAGACGGACAGCACATAGACGACTGTCTACAGGAATCCACTCGAGAAGTGCCTGTTCTGCCCGGAAGCTTAGTGCTATGCCTACACCAGCAAGACCACGTGAGCTTGCTGTATGGTCTCCAGATAAACGAAGAGTGAAGTGTGCAGTTCCATTGCATTGACTAGGTGAGGTCAAACGGATGACCATGCTGGGATCCTGTATGCGTGTTTCGGAGATACAGCATACATCAATTGCAAGAGATTCTAATGTTCTAGCTAAGGCAGCTCGTTGACCGATTTGACACAGCGTACGCACACTAAAGGCTCCAACATAAAGTTTAGAGCGTGGCTTCAGGAGACCTGGTATGACATTTCGGGAACCCGGGTAACTAGTACAAGTGGCACGCATAGAAAATGTAGTAGAAAAAGTGTTACAAGTAGAGAACAGAGAGGGAGAACGTGTTTGATCATGAACAAGGTGAACTCGAGTGTTATTGGAGGTATGAGGGCGGTTATCACTTCCAGGTTGCCCACACCGTGGAAGGGTCATTCTTGATGAACCTGAAAGAGAAAGAGGATTAGGGAAGGTCATGATGACCTGAGAGTGTGACCGCAGTGCCCAGGGGACAGCTGTTTGAGGTCGGTCAAGCATATTAATTGTTGCTCCGGTTGTCAGAAGGGGGGCATTGGCCTCATGGCTTCCGAAGGAACTCGGCTTTCACCGCGAAGCGTCATATCAGTCCTTCCAACTCCCAGGGCAGAGTTAGAATGGTTATAGAGGTTTTTACTCGTAAGCTGTTTTTTAGCATGGTAGTTGTTTTACGGGGTGGGGTTGCTAACCCCATGCCCAACCCTCCTCCTTTGTCCGGGCTTGGGGCAGGCAGCAACCTTGTGGGGGCTCCAGGCGGAGTTAATGAAAGACACTGCCATAGAACTTCACGGTCTACAGAGTCAATGCCGCTTTCAAGTCAAGAAAAACCACTATTGTCGGTCGCCGAAAAGTATGTCTGTGTTCTAAGATCTGACGAACGGTGAATATCTGGTCTATGCAACCGCGACCAGGTCTGAAACCAGCCTGATTTTCTCGTATCTGGAGATCACGAGTTGCAGTTAAGCGTCTAATAATTATAGAAGCTAGTATTTTAGACACTATATTAGTCAAACTAATTCCTCTATGGTTATTGCAAGACGACTTTGACCCTTTTCTATATACTGGGACGATTAACGATCGACACCAGTCAGATGGAATTATGTCAAGTTCCCAAACCTTAGTCAAAATATCAGTCAGTCTGGTTGTCAATGTGGGACCACCATCCTTAAAGACCTCTGGGTATAATCCGTCTGGACCCGCTGCTTTGCCTCGCCTTAGATTGGCTATAGCTTTTTCGACTTGGACAAGAGTCGGGGGACCTAAGTCGACTTTCCATTCTGGCTGTCTCGAAATAGTGGGAAGTTTTAGGGTAGCTGAAGGCCAACTAAACTGTTCCTTGAAGTGTTCAGCCCACCGTTCTAAACGTCTAGACTGAGAGCTAATAAGCGTTTCATCTTTTTCGGAAATCGTCTCACTAACGCTGGATTTTATAATCCCGGTTTCTTTTATCAACTTGAAAAGTTGTCTAGTGTTATCTATCGCCTCTGCCTTTTCCATTTCCTTTGCTTTCGTTACCCACCACTGCTCACAGTCGTTTCGCAGACTTTTCGTCAGTTTATGCCTGATTACACGTCGCTCATCATCGTGTTCAGAGCCCGATGGGATAAGTCTTCGGGAGTCTATTAAATCAACAGAAGTCATTGAGATCCATTGATTTTTCTTGACATGTTGATTTAAGTCCTTGATAGATATCATTGTAGATGCCACAGCTGCTTGAACATCTTGCCAAGCAGTATCTAGTCGGAACGCATCTTTATAGTTGCCTAAGTGATTCCTCAGTTGTTCCTGGAATTTAATCTTGGCTGTTTCATTACTAAACTGAATTCTACAAGGTTTCCCTGTGGTAGTTTTTCTTCGCCCGGTAAGACGCAAGCAAACGCGTGCTCTCACTAGAGCGTGGTCGGAGTCCAAACATGTACTCCAGAAAGATCGGCAGTCTTCTATCGAGCCTCTCCAACGGTGACTAATCGCGATGTGGTCTATTGGAGTCCACCGTTGAATAGGGCCAGGAAGTCGCCATGTTAGACGATGTCGCTCCTTATACTTAAAGTTCGTGTAGGCTAGAAATAACCGATTATCTGAGCAAAGCTGCAGCAGACGGTCGCCGTTATTCGTTCTCTGAGATGGAACACTGAAGCATCCGCCTAAATGTCTTTCAGACTGATCCAAGCTACCAATTTAGGGTTAATCGTGAGGTGATAAGGTTAGGCACGATTAACCCGACGAGCCTAACCTTATCACCTCACGCCCCTAACGCTAATGGTTTGAGTTCACAAAGCGTTATTCCTGGTCTCCTGAAACCTCGCACTAAACTACATATCGGAGCTTTTAACGTTCGAACCTTAGGCCAAATAGGACAACAGGCCTCCCTAGCCATGACCCTTAATTCTCGTTCCATCGATGTCTGCTGTGTCTCTGAAATGCGTATACAGGATCCAAGTACAATCATTCACCTGACCTCACCTTGTGTAAACAAAGAACCGGTCCGGTTCACCCTTCGTGTTTCCGGAGACCCCACCGCTACCACTCGAGGCCTTGCTGGTGTAGGTATAGCACTAAGTTCAAAAGCTGAACAGGCTCTCCTTGACTGGATTCCCATAGACAGTCGGTTATGCGCTGTCCGTCTAAACGGGACGGTAAGAACTCGGAAAGATAGGGACACATGCCGTTGCCTCTTTGTTGTCTCTGCCTACGCTCCCACTGATTGCAGCTCTGATGAAGTAAAAGATGGATTTTACAGAAAGCTTTCAGACCTCCTTCGTAAAGCTAAGCGTACTGATGTAGTGATTATGGCTGGTGACTTTAATGCCCAAGTAGGTAGATTAGACGAAACCGAAAGGCACCTAGGTGGATCCTATGGTGTCGAGGCCCAACGAACAGATAATGGCGACCGTTTATTACAACTGTGCTCAGATAATCGTCTATTTCTCGCAAGCACTAACTTTAAACATAAAGAAAGACATAAGTTGACATGGCGGCCTCCACAGTCAACTCAACGTTGGTCTCAAATGGACCACATTGCTATCAGCCACCGTTGGAGAGGCTCGATAGAAGACTGCCGCTCATTTTGGAGCACATGTTTAGACTCAGACCACGCTTTAATACGAGCGCGTATTAGTCTGCGTCTCACTGGACGTAAAAGACCCACGGCAAAGATCTCCATGAGAGCCCAACTTAATGATGAAAAAGTCAAGAATATATTTCAGGAACAACTTAAAAACCAACTAGTCAGCTGTATAAACGATACCCACCCCGAGTCGGCTTGGAACGATATCCAAAAAGCTGTTGAAACAGCAGTAACATCTACTAGCAAACTAAACCAAAAAGTTAGGAAAACTCAGTGGATTTCAGCTGCGTCTACTGAACTGATAAATGCTCGGCAACACATCCCGTCTAGTTCTAAATACGATGAGGAGCGAAGGCAACTTAAACGCAAACTGGTTAAAAGCCTACGAAATGATCGTGAGCAGTGGTGGGTGGCGAAAGCTAAAGAGGTGGAAAAGGCAGCGGCAATAGGTAACAGTAGGCAACTGTTCAGACTTATCAAGGAAACGGGTATCAAAAATCCAACTGTAAGTGAAACTATCGCAGAAAAAGATGGGAGCACTATTCACTGTCAATCCAGAAGGTTGGACCGATGGGCAGAACACTTTAGGGAACAGTTCAATTGGCCCTCGGCGTCATCCCAGTTGCCCACCATTCCCAAACAATCTGAATGGCAAGTTAATACTGGTCCCCCATGTCTTAGTGAGGTTGAGAAGGCCATAGGGAACCTAAAGCGAGGTAGAGCAGCAGGACCCGATGGGTTGACCCCTGAGATATTTAGGGATGGTGGTCCGGTTTTAGCAGCGAGATTAACCGGGATCCTGTCTAGAATCTGGGAATTGGGAGTAATCCCACCTGACTGGTCTCAAACACTAATTGTTCCAATCTATAAGAAAGGACAGAAGTCCTCCTGTGACAATTACCGTGGAATCAGCTTAACGAATATAGTGTCCAATATATTGGCTTCAATCATACTTCGATGTCTAACTAAAGTTCGTGAAGAGCAAACTAGAGAGAACCAAGGTGGTTTCAGACCTGGACGTGGATATATAGACCAAATATTCACACTTCGGCAGGTTCTGGAACATAGACACACTTTTAGACATCAAACAATAGTTGTATTCCTTGACCTTAAGGCGGCATTTGACTCTATCGATCGTAAGGTTATGTGGCAATGTCTGTGATTGAAAGGCGTACCATAGAAGTACATTACCCTTATACAAGCTCTCCACTTGAACACCACATGTCGAGTCAGAGCTTATGGCGGATTGTCGCCAAAACTGATTACCTCCAGTGGTGTTCGTCAAGGTTGTCCGCTTTCCCCATTTTTATTTAATTTTATCATTGATATACTCTTAGAGTTGACATTTTCATCGTCTGACTTCGGCGGGGTTGACCTCCTTCCAGGTGATAAACTAGCTGACTTAGAATATGCAGATGATATAGTTCTCTTAGGCGAAGATGCTGATAAAATGCAGAATCTTTTGACTACCTTAAACAAGAATGTAAGGATGTTTGGGATGCGATTCTCTCCACCCAAATGCAAAATGTTACTTCAGGATTGGCTTGATTCGGCACCGAAGTTAGTGATAGGGAGTGAGGCAGTTGAACGTGTTGACCGCTTCACTTATCTTGGCAGCCTCATCAGCCCTAACGGTCTGGTGTCTGCTGAAGTCTCTGCGCGTATACATAAGGCCCGATTAGCTTTTGGGAATTTGCGTCATCTGTGGCGTAGGCGAGACATCCGACTACTGACCAAAGGACACGATTACTGCGCAGTAGTTCGATCCGTTCTACTTTATGGATGTGAAACATGGCCGTTAAGGATAAAGGATATTCGTAGGCTCCTGGTATTCGATCATAGATGTCTTCGAAGCATTGCTCGTGTTTTCTGGGACCACCGAGTAAGCAATACGTGGGTTAGGAATAGAGTACTAGGTAGATACGGTAAGTCTATTGATGAAGTAGTAAATCTTCATCAGCTAAGGTGGTTAGGACATGTGTTACGTATGCCTGACCACCGTCTACCTCAACGAGCAATGCTGTCTGGTGTAGGAGCAGGGTGGAAGAAAGCTAGGGGCGGCCAAACCAAAACATGGCACCAGTCCATGAAGTCATTGACAATTGGGCTGAGCCATGTTAATAGGTTCAGACTAACGGCTG